>CM062816.1:163147327-163747327 GCA_031772625.1 Pinus tabuliformis | reverse complement strand
TTTTAGAAGAAAAAAATTATAATTATTAATTAAAAAATAATAAAAAACTGAAAAAGCCCAGCCGATAGTTAATTTTTTTCATTTTTTCTTTTTATTTTAATAATTTGTGTAATGTGTTTGTTTAATTTTTTATTTTTTAAATAATATATATATATATATATATATATATATATATATATATATATATATATATATATATATATTTTATTTTCATTTTTAAATTTTACGTTTTCATTTTATTTTTTAAAAAATTAGGTTTATTTTGATGTATTTTCTTTTTAAATTTTTTTATTACTATTTTTACATAAATGTTTTAATTATTGTTTTTTTAATAGATTTTTTAAATTGGTTGTTTTTTAATATTTTGTTTAAATTTGTTTTTTAATTTGCTGTGAAAATTTTGATTTTAATAATTTTTATTGATGTTTAAAAAAATGTTTAAATTGTTTTTTTAATTGTTTTGAAAATTTTGATTTTAATCATTTTTTGATGTTTAAAAAAAATGTTATTTAAAAAGATACTTTAATTTTATTTTTTTTATTAAATTGATATTTTTAATTAAAAAAATAGAAATGGATATTATTTCACCTTTTTAAGTTTTTTTGGTATTTTTTTTACACCAATGATTTTATAAACTATAGTTCAAAAATATTGCAATTTTAGTACCTATTGAAAAGCAATCAAGTTGTCTTACGTTAAGATTATAAAAGACTTATATTTTTAGCCTATATATAGAGACTTCTTGATTTATATATAGAGACTTCTGGATTTATATGTTGATATTTAACCTTTTTTTTCTAACGAGGCGGAGGAGTTTCCCGGAAAGTTATGGAAATTCTGGTCATATTTAGAGAAAATCGGGCAATGATTTTTGTAAATCTAAGTTATAATTGTTAAAGTTCAAAATTTTAGGTGTCCTAGACGTTTTTGATGATGCTGAATCCATTTCCACCATCAAAAAAACGATTCAAACACTACCTCTACAAGATTTTTTGAAATTTTCTTGCCCAAATTTCAGCTACTTTTGGCCGTCCAGGCAATTCCTCTGCCTCGTTAGACGACTCCCTTTGTTTTTTCATTATATTTGGTTTATAATATTATGGTTAAAAATGTTGAAATTTTAAGGTTTTTGTAATCACGATATTTGGTTTTAATTCCATAATTGAAAATTGTCAAAATTTTAAGGTTTTTTGGAGTCATACTATTTGATCTTTAACTCCATGGTTTATATTATTTTGTTTATTAATGCCATGGCTGAAAAATGTTGTAATTTTAACCCAAAAAGAATGGTGATACACCATCACCACTTGTCAATTTCAAAATATTTTTTCATATTTTGTGCGCAAAGATAAAGGTTTTTTGTGTTAAGATTTTTCTTTTTGAGGTTATAATTCTCATTAAATTAGTAACATTATTCCTATTGCAATCATATCTTTTATGAGGTTTAAGTTGTTTTCTCCCTTTCAAGACCAATTTGAATGATTTAATTTTGTATAGTTAAATTTTAGTCCAAGTAAAGCAATATCATGTGTCTTCTTTGAAGTTAGCTTCCAACTTTTTTGGAGGGGTTATTAAAGTGAATCCAAAATTTATAATAATTCTACAAACATTAAATTAAATCATATTGCCACTCTTATTTAAAGACATATTTCAAAGAATAATTGTTTGTGTGCTTTTGAAACGATTTCAAAGTGATGTTATGATTTTCCATATTGATATGATAACCACTTTTGTGATTACAGTGGTCTACCTTATAATTTTTATTTCTAATCAAATTATATTAATTGCAAAACCCAATTTTTAGTCTTGATTGTAGGAGAATGAAACTTCAATTTGGTTTTATACTTATAATGACACTTCAATGTTATGATTTTCCATATTGATATGTTAACCACTTTTGTGATTACAGTGGTCTACCTTATAATGCTTTTTTCTAATTAAATTATGTTAATTGCAAAACCCAATTTTTCAATCTTAATTCTAGTAGAATGACACTTAATTTGGTTTTATACTTATAACAACACTTCAATTTGTTTTTATAGCTTTTATAAGTATGACACTCGAAAGCAATAAGAAACCATAAAAGCATTGATGGTAGGAGAATGACACTTCAATTTGGTATTATAGCTTTTATAAGTATGGCTCTTAAAAGCAATGAGAAAATCATAGGATTAGCCTTCAAAAGATGGGTTTTAAATTAAATGAAAAAATGTAGCAATCAATGATAACACATGTTTAATTCATTCTTATTACCCCTATGTGATGTAATTGGATTCTCCCCTTGGTCATTAGGGCATTCACACATATTTCCTTTAACATAACTAATTGTGAGACTAAATTTGAACTTTAACAATATTCTAAACCAAATGTGATATGCCAGTAATGGTAATAACATTACTACTATGAATTCATTAATTTCCCATTGAATTCAAGGTAATAGAAAGATATTTAACAATTTACAAAGAAATAATTATGAAAACTTTTTTTTGAATGAATGCAAGTCCATCAAATTGATCATTAAACCACCCAACCATTTATTTCCATTTGGAAGAATAAATAACCATGGTACAATCCCCGCATTGACCAGAACAAAATTTCTCATAACATGGAAGAAGGATGTTGATTGGAGAAATGGAAGAATCATACATTAAATGCAAGATACATTTTCTTTGTATGAGAGTTTCTCTCTTCCCAAGGATGTGATAACTTGTTCTCGGACACACATAAGTCACAAATTGATGTTAGGATATTTACATTGACATGCCCAAGAAAGGGTAGAACTCCAAACAACAAATACAAAGGTCAAATCACCCATGCATATTTTTTCCTCTTCCCCTCTTGTGGTACCATAGTGCCCTTGTTGCTTATCAAGAAATAGTTTTGGTGGATATTGTGTCATTTTATATATCCATTTATACATGTCAAAACATAAATACACCATGGAAACATAACAAACACACCATAATCATAGGCCACTATTGGGACTCATAAGAATCCACTACTTGGGCCTTCTCATTGAAATTCACACTAAGGATATTTCAATGGATTTCACATTTTTACAAAACTTGGTCATTATAACCTAACCCACATAAAGAAAGTATCATCAAATAAACAAATGATACAAATATTACATAATTTAAAATATTATATTTTGTGTGTCACACGAGATTATACACACTTGTCCTATCATGGAATGGCTTCACCCCAAGCCACCCATCCCCTCTGCACTTAGCCAACACACACTGCAAACCATCCTATGTTGCCCAATCCAACACCTATTAACCCCATTATAGTCCCAACCTTCACCAACTTCTCTATCTCTAGTTCCTTAATTGTTTATGACCTAATTTCAACCCTTTCTAAACCCATCCCAATCCCTCTCCTCAACAATAAAATTATAACCAATGTGTTTGATTTTCAAGGTTAGTCTTAACGAGGATCTATTTTTTCTAGCAGCAACAACTTTCAAATAAGAAAAGGAAACACTTATCAACACAATGTTTATAGTCCAACAACCACCTCTCTCGAAAACCATGCTTCTATATCAGTTTTATCATTTTGGTCCACCTAGATTATAATGATTATGGAAAAATTATAGAATCGAGTCAAAAAAATGTAATATATTGCTATAAAGCATACAAACAAGTTAGTGGGAGTGGAATTTGAAAACATCATCCTAAAAACATGATTTATGGAAATGAAAAGCCATGAAAACCTAGCTCTTCAACGCCCTCTAGGGTTCCAAATGTACAATTTCTAATCTTAAAACCAAGCAAGGGGTATGTGAACCCAACACGTCTTGTCAAGCAAGAGTAGATTCAACAATGAACCTTGGATTCTTGGGTACAATGTGTTAAAGGGAAGAAGAAAGCTCCCCCACTCATTGAGTTCAAGGAGGTGAGCTGACCCAAAACAAAAGAGGAAAATCTTAGGCAAGCCAAGGATTTGAATCTTGCACTGTGTGGACTCCACGCTTTTTTCTTTGAATTATTTATCAATGAGCATCATTTTCCTCTATGATACCCATTATTCGAAGGAAATCAATCTCAAAGCAACCTTGGATTGGAGTCAATTCGATGTTTTTCCTTCATTTAAGACCCCTAGGGATCAACTTAAAGCCCTCCAAGTTAAGAGAGAACTTTCCTCTTTTCGACCCAAATTTTTGTCTAGTCCTATGCAAAAAAGAAATTTCATTAAAAGTCTCTACTTGAGTTCATCCACACTCTTTTCTTCATATAAAACACTTTTCCATTTTGGGGAAAATATTCATATACAAGTCTCTCCACACATCATTCTTCTGCACACCCTGCATCGCACACTCTATTCTTGCATTATTTCTACCACACTTCTACCTCCGCATATCATACCTCCACACAAATTCATCCTCCACACAAATCATCCACCTGCACTCTTTGGCATTATTTAAAATGAATTACAGATATCGCATGTGAGGAAACTACTCTGCCACATTTACTCTCTCGCTACCCTTTTTTCTCATTTCAAGGTCACTTAAAGCATCAATAAAGAGAATTTATCTCAAAGTAAAGGCAAAGTGATGGAGATAATACTTTGGGATATGCTCCCTACAAATCCCTGTAAAGCATGATCGTGATTAGTAACTTATATTTATTATTTTTCCTTGACCAATGGAATGGCACGAGAGAAGTTGATTATATTAGTAATTGCAATGAAGAATGAGGATTTAATAGCTAAGACTCACTAAAGGGATTCATTAATCAAGATATATTTCCCTAAGTACAACGAACATATAGCTACAAGAAATAAGAGAGAACCAATTTGCAGCGACACATTCAATTCACTTGTGTAGACAACAAATTTCATAGATCGACTATATACTAGTGGTATTTGAACCATAGTAGAATTTGGACCAATAGAAAATGTTACATGTGTCCCTAAGATGTTTGATTTAAGGGAAATAGTTTACTTATGTTGCAAAGTATTTTGATCCAAAGAACAAGATGGTCAATTTTGGAGTTAAAAGGAGTCTCGTTCCCCTAACCCCAAAGGCATTCAAAAAATTTCTTTAAGTTGTTGAAACCTACAAATTTGCTCAAGTTATTAGAGGTTGATACTTTCTTTAAGTCTTAAGCGGGAATACTGAATATTATTCAAGAGTTCATCATGCCTTGAGCACTACATGTTGATACTAACACTTATTTCTTAGATATTACAATATTTGTTTAACCTTCCATGACTTTTCAAGGATTTTTACCTGAGTAATGGGATGAGATACAACTACAAATACCCCTAAACATGTTCTCTACGCCTTATACTATTCTTTTAAAAGATATACCCTCTTTAATTGTGAAGAATTCATTTCTATTGATTTATCTTTCCGGCTCAGTAACTTACACAAGACTCACAAGTTTTTCGTGACAATTTATTTGATCATGGCCTTAGTTTCTTCTCATACTTTCCATGGTGTACCCCACAAGAATAATTTGAATCCTGACCTCAAACCAGTGAAATTCTTGTATCTTGTGTTGTGGAAGCATAAGGCCCATTTCACTTTTTTCAAATACAATATTTCTTTGTCAAATAAGTTAGTCATTTAATTACTGGAACCCAATCGAATTTCAAATAAAGCATACGATTTCCTCTAGGGAAAGAGCATACAAAAAGAGAGTTAAACACACTCGTCCACATTTATGCATTCTAAGATAAGCCCTTCTTTCTTCCTAAATTTGCATTGGAAATATATTTTGTTGCTAATAGTACCATCCATGGCTCATCTTATTTGAAAGAAAGAAAAGCAAATAATTCATTTATTTTCCCTTTACTATGGGAGAAGTGAATATACAAAACTCAACCAACTTGGAAGAATTTTCAGATTCATTAAAAGATTTCAACTTAAATGAAGTAGAGCCAATCCAAGGTTTTGATCATGTTATCACTTAGAGAAAACCATGGTTGCGGGAAAAAAATCTGAGGTAACCTCTAACCAATCTATTGAATTGAAACCTATCCCTTTCAATCCGAAGGGGGATCCATTATATAACTCAATAAAATTGATTGGTTATGCATTCAACGCATCGACTAGACCTAATTGGATTTAAGCAATGTTGGTATAGAAAAGGACGGGAAAAACCATTGGGCATGGAGTTTGTTTAACAATAAATAACTACTAACAAGTTATATGAAAAAAATACAAAGGCAAGGTAGCAACAAATTTTTTAGACAATTTATCATTTAGCTGTGATAGAAGCATGTAGAGATAAATACCAAAAATAGAGCAATTAATGAATTATGTTAAAGATATCTAAGTGGAAAACATATAACATCTTGGAAATAGTAAATTTGAGCTGACAAACAGATTTCAACTTTACAAATTGATTTCCAAAATGTAGAAGACATGTGGGAAAATATAATGAAACAAAGAGATGGAAATTACTAGAAGACGAACCAGAAAACCATCACATGGGAATCTCTGAATTTATGAAAAAATAGCATCGATCATAGTATCTTATATTAATGTCAAATTGTATAAAAAATATATATCAAGATTCTATGAAAAATTCCCAACCCTTTATCATTATTTAGAAACGGACTTCATAGAAAAGACTATAACTAAAACATAAATCTATCTTATCCTTAATTACAAAATCTAAAAATAACAATGTATTTTATCAAATACATGCATATGAAATATCTTCCAAACCTATCTATATCTAGATATAACAATGTACTGCAAATGCGACTGGAAAACAAGTTCAAAAATAATGATTGATCTTTGCTTTCTTTGTCGGAATCCGTGCTCTGTCGCTCCTTCAAAAATGTGCTTTGTTGAACAGTTCCTCCTTTTAGGTTTCCATTTTGATAGCTTTGACAGTCTCGTTGCTATCTTTTTTAAACCGGAAAATGAAAATTTCGCTGACGGGCCAACTATCAGCTCTTTTATCTATTTTCTTGTCAAAAATGCATTGACAATGAAAATGTCAGTGCCCTTTTAACTCTGGTGGTGAAAAATGTTGATAAGTGGGTTTCTAGTCTATAGATCGAAATTTCATTTCGACAGTGAGAGATCAAAATTGAAAAATCAAACATCAACTTAGCTCAGGGTGCTAGCTGCCTCTAACAAAATATCCACATTGGCCATCCTCTATCTTTTAATCCTCCATGTCTCCATGGTAGCTACCTTCTCTGAATATTTTTCTTTCTTTGGCCTTTTTAAGCCGGTAGCCTTCTCCTTGTTTATGATCATGTCTCTCATAGAAGTCGTATCCACATCTATGACCTCCTTGGCTAGTTCAGGTTTCTGCTTTAATTTTATGTTTAATCTTAACTTATTCTAAACCCTGGTCTAAGGTTTCTTTCCACCTTTAAACATTTCAGCCAAGGTGGGCTCCTTCTCAAATAAGGTATGTCCAGCTTCAGGCTCAATTATTTTATCCTTTGCTTTCTCAGTCAGCTGACTATGTATTGGTAGGATTTCAATAGGAGGAGGGGTCTCCTACATTTTCTTGAGCCTATCACTTTTCCTGGTATAAACATTGGGTAACTAAGGAACCAAAGGAGGGGTTGTTTCATTCTTTTTTTTGACTCCTTGTTTGTACAGAGGAGGTCCTATGAGAGGAAGTTCCTGCTTTTGGGTTTTGTTCTTGGATAGCTTTCTTCTTATTTCCATTTTTTCTACCTCTCTTTGATTTTGCAGGTTGAGGTTGAAACCCTCCTTAAAACAAAACATGCTCCCTAGTTCTCCCATCCCTTCTTAATTGTTTTTCAATTAATAACTTTATCATGCTTTTGTGGTATATGAAATGAGACAATGCATCCATTCTAGCTCGAACTCTAGCAGAAATGTGTTTTAAACTCTCTAGTAGAAAATAAGGGGTGTTAATTCTTAATTGACTTGCAATGTGAGCCAAAAATCTGAAGTGGTACAAGTTGACTCAGTTGTAGCATCCTTCATAGGTAAAATAGGATTATGTGATTTATAGCAAGAAATTCCATTCATCTTTTAATCACGATCTATGCACCCCCGCTCTCCAGTTTGCTTCTTTAAATTCATATTTCAAAAATAAAAATACATCAACTCCTGCTAAGACGTGGGTTGTAAAGGCTTTCTCCCCATCCGTAGGCAGACCTGTAACCTCAATAATCAATTCCTCTGTTACCTGAAAGGTAATTCCTCCTACGACCACCTGTTGGCCATCGAATCCTTGAGCAAATGCTCTGGAAACCTTGTCATGGAAATCACTACACCGCCTGAAAAATTATACCCATCCTGCTGCCTAAAACTGTTGCTAGATCTCCAGATATATCTCAAGCAAATCAAGAGCCTTGGGTTCACTCCTGTTTAGTTTCCCAATTCTTCCCATATTTTCCACCATTAGACAAGAACACAAGATCAGGGCTTGCGATTCGATCGCTTAATCTCCATGGAATACTAACAAGTTACACTCATGAGGCGTAAGGAATAAAATCAATCAAGACATGGGTCAATGAATGTTACCGAATTTGGTAAAAAATCACAAGATGTGGAAAAGTACGTTATGATAATGAACTGACATAAAATCAATGAAAAATCTCACTATTAATCATGGATTTTATGTGTATTACTTCCTAGCAATGATAACCATCAGCAGATCATGTGACCTCACTCAACCGAATCATCAACACATATTTGATAAATTATTTCTTTGTTGCCGACATGGATTATGTGAGCAAAATATAAAACAAATTTTGAATTTTCTTCATTTGCTGCTAATAGCTTGATTTCCTACACAATTGATAATGTTTTTTTTCTCCTAAAATCCCTCCAATATTCACTTGTTAAGGACCCTCTCAACTCAACACATTCATATAAATAGTGACCCTCATATCTTCCTCTAGTAGGGATTTTGTGGCTTCAAACAAGTCATCATGGCATGTTTGCTATAATTTTTTTCTATAAAGCTTCAAAAGCTAAAAGTAAGACCCATTTGATCGAAACTCTTGATTAATCTTGTGACCTAAATTCAAATATTCGTTCACTATATTTTTGGAGATATGATCTAAGGAAGTTAGGGTTTTTGCAAGCTCCCGAATTCCATGTCAAACAATTGACGTTAGGAAAATCGTCATAACTTTCTCTCTCATAATTGGATTCAAATTTCATAAATATTCACAGAGAGAGGACGGACTTTAGGTTGTTTAGTAGCATTGTCAGGGTTGAATATCACAATAGTGACATGCGGCACTTCATACAAGTTCACTCTATTGAATGAGTCTATAATCAGGTCATCGTGGGAGATTGGGCATAACTCTTTCTTTAAGAATCCAATCTTGATCAAACCTATGGGGATGGAAAGAGGAATCAAAGGCATACCATAGGATGAAATTTCAGACCCTGAAAATCTGAAATTACATAGATACAATAGATTCAATATTGAGCTCCTAGAAGGCAAGAAAAAGCATGCATTCATGGATCGCTGCAGTAAAGACCACACATCAACAGTCAAGGGTAAGTATCCTACAGCAAGGTATGTAAGATTAGTGGTTACATTTGAATTTTGAGTATCATCTCTGAAATATTTTTTTGCAAAATAGCGTAGATATATACAAGGTCTCGGTTGTATCTCTATGTCTCTATATGTCACAATTAGTTTTGATACCACATTTCAGATGTCATATTCTTGATACTACACATTTCATGCTACACCAAGTCTGCTAAATCTATATGATGTTGTAAGTTCATGTTACTTGTATTGTCATAGTTGATAGAATGGTCTTCGTTGTTGTACTTAGAACTTGGTTCATCACAAGTCTAGGGTCTATCGTCAGTTTCTATTGTATATATCTTTATGTTAGTTTTGGATATAGTCTTGCATAGAGTCCAGGCCTATATCAAGAGTGGGAGTCTTTGTCTACTGCTACAACAAGTCAACAACAAAAGTGAAAAGCACACTTTAGGTATGCATTGTAATTTTAATTTGTATTTATTCATTATTATACACTTACATGTGTTTTGCAGGCAAAGGTAGGTTGAAAGGTTTTTTTGTTTTGTTTTGGGATTGGTTTCGTTGGGAAAATTTTGCATGTAGGTAGAAGAAGATTCAAGTACAACTTCAAGCAAGAATTCAAGAGAAGAAGTATCAAATGAAAGGAAGCATTGTAGCGGGACATCCTTGAAGACATGACATCATTGTAAAATTGTAAAAGAGTCATCATTGTAAAGATTGTAAAAGAGTCATTTGTGAAAGAGTCATTCTACCTAGAGTCGAAGAGGTAGTGTTGGGAGGTATAGGAGTCACTGTTGGGATGATTTCATGGTTGGGTTGCAGGTCATAGAGTGATTGGGTATTTGGTCAAGTACATGAAAATCATTGTACATCTTATTGTATCATGGATTGTTGTCCCTGGTTTGGGAATCCACAGTCTTGTCTTATTTTAGTCATTATAGGGTGGCAGGGAGGTGCTAGGTAGGTGTATGAAGTCACCTACAAGTTGGGGCCTATGAATACTTCAAGGTGGTAGGGTGGTACTAGGGCGAGTTGTGGCTCGCTAGGGCATTGGAGCATCCATTCAATTGATTACTGAAGAAACCAAGGCATTGGGGCATCCTTCCAGTGGGAGCTGGAGAAGGATGCTTTTCTAGAATTCTAGGAAGTTGTTGCTTTCATTTCAGTTGGGGCTGAAGATTAAAGAATTTATTAGAAAATCGTGTGGTGGTTTTTGACCTAAAGGGGGTTTTCCACCTAAAATTTGTGCCTACTGTGTTCTTTTATTTACTGTTATTACTGAAAAAACATTAATAATAATTGAAGATTAATTAATTCTCTGAAAAGATTTAAAAGTGCTATTTTTTAAGGAATACTGATTCACCCCCCCCCCCAAGTATTTCCAACAAATTCCCTATTTCCATTTTCCAACACATGATAATGCTAACAATCCCATTGCCATCGCATTTTAAACTTTCAAAACAACAATAATGTTGATACTCCCATTATTAGCACATCTCCCTGTTTATTATAAATTTGTCATTGACACTCTCGTTGTCAGCTGTTTTTCAAAAAATAAATTTACAGAAACAAAAATATAATAACATATCCAGATGGAATATTTACAAGGTGTTAAGAAATTGATGTCCTTGTAGATTAGGGTTGATTCCTCTTACTTGAGAATTACTTGTGAGATTTTTTTGGCTTTTATTACTTTATTATATCTTCTTCATCAAGAAATTACCAAAACATAAAGTGCATGAAGATCACATGAACACAAGGAACACAAGATATAGGCTCCAAGCTAAGGAAAAACCCCACAAGGGGGAAAACCCAAACAACTTATCTCCTTATGTAATCAAATCAAAGTGAAACATCCAAGACCCAAATACCAAGACAAAGACCTCCATAAGCCCCTATTCATCCCTCGTTCAGAACCTTCTTCAAACAAGTCAAAGTCAACAAACTCTACGCTAGTCAAACTTCAACAAATCTGGTCAAAATCAGCGATTCAGCCCTACAACTTGAATATGTAGTTCGAACCTACAACTTCAGACCTATAGCTCATATAATTACCTGAGAACTCTCACAGGTATTGGAAGAAAACAATAAATTTTGGTTCTCTCTCATTTGACTTCTTTCTCTTCCTTCTTTAACTTTCACTACTTTTTATCCTTGTTCATAGATCGAACTTGTGTGAGTGAGTGTGCAAATGAGGACAAAATATCTTCCTTTTTATAGCCATCCAAGAGGTTGAATTGGGCCTATTCTAGGCTGACTTGACAAGGCAGGGTTGGACTTGGTCTTGTGGGACAAAAGACTCTTTTTTACTCAAAAATATTCTTTTTCTTTTGTTACAAATTGTCCAAATGGGATTTTGACACATGAAAAAAAAGTATTTTGACTCAATAACCCTAGAAGCATAAAGAACATGCTTTTGACTAGAAAAATAATTATAACAATAATTTTCTTTTTCTTCTTTTTTTTTGTTTTTTACAAGAAAATATACATTGATATAGGTACACGAATAATTATGAAGACTGAACCTAGTTACATTTTCCAACACTCCCTCTTAACTAAGGAGGTATTCATAATTACACAACAGGTTACAATGATACTCAAATTGATATATTATCATAAGAAGAGTTGGATTGATAAGCCATTTTCAAGCATCAACATCATAGCCAACATTGTCAATATCATTAAAATTTCAAGGCCTTGACTGACAAGCTGTTTCCACTAGATTAAAGAACAATGTTGGGAGGCATACATATTGACACCAAGACCACAGCCTCTCAAGGCACATACGCCATCTGAATGTTCACCAAGTATGTATTTCCACGACTATTCTTATCTTGGATTCCCAATCCTCAAAGAACATTCATCCTCTTCGACTACTCTAATATTGGATGCCCTACCACATTTTCAAAGAATATTGATCCGCGAGATTACTTTTATCTTGGATTCTTAATCCTTAAGAAGTATTGGTCTCAAATGCTTATCCAATCCTCCATTCTCCCTACCAATGTCTTCGCGAGACTTGCGGCTGTTAGTCATAGTCTAGTGCATGACACATGTAGAATACAATGTCCCTCATCACTCCCTCTCAACCAGGGAGGAGATATCTATAAGTCCAAGCTTGTTTCTCAAGTAATCAAGCTCCTTATTCAGAAGAGACTTCGTCATATATCGACTTCTTGTTCATCTGTGGGGATGTATTGTAGCTTCATGACCCCATATTGTACCAAAGTTCAAACATAGTGATAATTATTATTAATATGCTTTGTCCTAGCATGAAAAAATGGCTCCTTTTTCAACCTTATACAAATTTTGTTATCACACTATATAATGGTAGGGTCCAATGGTCCTTCAAACAAATCTAATAGAAAAATTCTATCCAAACAACTTCTCTACCAACTTCACTTGCTACAATATATTCAGCTTCATCACTACTTAATGAAACTTAATCCTGTTTCATGCTCATCCAAGAGATCATTATTAAAATATCCCAAGATAAAACATCCATCAGTAGTGCTTCTTCCATCTATATCACTGCCTACCCAATCTGAATATGTATATACCAATGATTGTATCTCATTATCATCATATCTCAAGCAATGATGTATAGTCCCACGAAGATATCTAAAAATGTTTAGTTTCTATCTAATGATCATGCCTTATCTCCACTTGGAATTGACTAAGGAAATTTACTGCATATCATATGTCAGGCTAGGTTTTCATGAGGTACATGAAGGAGGCAATCAATTGTCAATAGCATGTAGGATCAAGAAAACTTGATTCTGAACTTCTCAACTTCTTCAAATTATTGATCATCGAGGTTGTCATTAGTTTACTATCCATCATACCAAACTTTTGCAATATCTTGATCACATATTTCCCTTGACCAAGATAGATCTCACTAGGTTCCTCTCATACTTCTAATCCCAAGTGGTAGTGCATAAGCCCATATCCTTCATGTCAAATTTTGGTGCCAACTGCTTCTTGCACTCTTGAATACAATTCTCTACACCTATAACTAGTAAGTCATCCACATATAGTAGTATGATCACATATTCATTCTTAACCACCTCGATGTAGAGATTAGGATCTACAAAACTCTTGAAAAAAACCAAGTCTTACAAGATATGCATACATCCTTGTGTATCATTCTCTAGGGGCTTGCTTCAAGCCATATAAAGCCTTCTTCAACTTGAAAACATGTGTCTCCTTATCATCGACCTTGAATCTTTGAGGTTTCTCAATGTAAACTTCTTCATCAATTGTCCCATTTAGAAAATTTGTTTTAACATCCATTTGATGAATGTTCCAACCCATATTAGCATCTAGAGAGATAAGTGATCTAATGGTTTTATATCTAGTTGTTGGAGGAAAATTTTCTTCATAATCAATTCCTTCCTTTTGAGAAAAGTCTCTTGCGACAAACATTGTTTTATACTTATCAATTCTTTCATCAACTGCATGTTTGATATTGTATACCCATTTGGAAGAGACAATAGATTTGTCTCTAGGTATAGGAACAAGTTACCAAACATCATTCTTCATTATAGACTGGTATTCATTTTGCATTGCATTCCTCCATTCTTGATGTTCGGTTGCTTTATCATAAGTGGTTGGTTTTTCTTCAATAATATTAGTAATGTAAGTTGCATGTCTTGAATATCTTTTAGATTTCTTTCTTTCTCTAAAATTTCCTTTGAATGTTTCATGTCCTTCAACGTCCTATAGATTTTTCCTTAACCAAGCACACCTCTTTCAAGTTTCTAGTGTAATGACTTTCCACACGGGTTCACTTGGTCCTTCAATTTCTTCATTATTAGTTGTAATTTTTGGAGCATTGCCATGCCTTGAAGTTTCTTCATTTGCAAAGATAGGTTCTTCTTCCTCATCAGAATGAATAAGAATGTCCTTAGACTTATTGTATGCAATATTTTCATCAAAGATGACATCTCTGCTAACTTCAATACGACGATCTTCCTTGATGTAAACTCTAAGTTTTAGATGAAGTATTATAACCAACAAAGATGCCTCTATACCTGCACGAAATAATTTCTTCCTTTTGTCCTTAGGAATGTCAATGTATACAGGATATCCAAATATTTGAAGATGATCAAAGTGTGGCTTCTTTCATGTGAATGCTTCTTCCAGGGTCATGACATCAAAATTTTTTATGAGGGATTCGATTATGTATATATATTGTTGTTACCACTGCTTCTCCCCATAAGAACATGGGTAGGTCTTAGTCATGTAGCATGGCTCTAACACATTCTTCAATTGATTGGTTCTTCCTTTTGTCCATGCCATTTGTTGAGGATTTTAGGGAACGATTAGCTCCATATTAATTCTCACTTCCTTGCAACAAGCCATAAGACCTCTGGAAGTGTATATTGAAAAATGCAGCAAGAAATTCTCTATTTGATTTTGCCTTGGCTAAATTGAGAAAATTTGAATTTCCATATCGGCAGATAACTTGGATGCAGTGAACTTGTGTGACATGGCTTGTGTCACCCAGTTTACTCAGTAAATTCAAGTTGGAGGAAATTATTATAGTTCAGTTACACATGTGTGATTACTAATTTGTAGCAATCAAAGTTAGTAATCTCAAGTTGTTTTCAGTTAAACTAGTTCCAATGATCCAGGGATATTTTGCTTATAGATGTATGAAAAGAATCACACGTGAAAATGCAGCTTAACATAGAAATCTAATGTGCACACAAGAAAGAAAAAAAAACACATAAAGGCATGAAAACAAGACACCAAGACTTGATAACGGAGTTTGTCCAACTTGGACTACATCTCCGGGCCCTGCTCTACCAATGGGTAGGCCTTCATTCATTAAATGGCATGAAAAGAAGAGAATACAATCACCATTACATAAAAAGAGGCTTATACCTCCATTCTGGAAGATGGCTAAGAAATGGAGAACTCAGATGGAGAAATGGGTAGCACCACTACGTCCGTGGCACTAAGAGGGGCTAAAAACATATAAGATTTATCCAATTCAAACAAAATGCACTATCGACCCTCCTGCACTGCTCCTACCTCAAACTACATGCCAAAATCCTCTCTCTCATACTTTTTCCAATCATCGGGATTTTATAATGTCTCTTTTGTGACAAAGGTCGCTAAAATCAGGGTTGTTTTGTTGAGAATAGAAGTCGTTTAGGTAGAAGGGTTGGCGGGCACAACTACCCCTGTATATCGGGAATCTCCGATCATTGATCACCAATACGTCGATCCGTCGATTAGATTTGGACCATTGATCTATTTCCTGATTGGAAGGTCCATATTGCATCGCATGTCGTTATCACACTATTCAATGGCCCTGTCATGGGGATCCGCCGATCGCCGATCGCCGATATGCTAATCGTTGATATTGTTGATTAAATCTAGACCGTTGATCTGTTTCCAATCCGACGGCTGAGATTGAATGTTGCCATCAGCATATCGCATCACTACGGCCTAGGGGTCCTGCCTTTGGCATCCGCCGATGCTGATCCGTCGATCCTATCACTCCTCCAATCTTTGATTGCAATCGCTAATCACATGCCTTCAGTCCCGATATCGGCAATCGCTAATCGGGATTCCACTGTCCTTGCCTTAAGCTACCTTTTGACTTCTCCAATTGCAATTTTCCTTCTAAAGGCTTTAAGTCCATTTTTTGAGAAAATGCCTCATTTTCCAAAGGAACTAAGGCAAACTCTTTTCGCAATAACTTCATCATTCGAACTCGAATTGGAGTGTCATTTGCACCATTGGAATCAAGGTGACGAGCACTTTGATATGATGTCAAGATACTTGCTTTTCTACCACTTTGAATTTTGAGATTTTCCAAGCCATTGTATCTGAAGATCCACCTGGATCAATCCTTCCCATTGAGGAGTTTTTGGACCACTAAAAGCTTTCATTAGTCAATTGGCAAGTGAGGGAATTGTTCCCTCACCCTTTCCTTATCGATCCATTTTGCCTTGTTGAGGCGCATCCCTTTGAAACCAACTCGAAGGTATTCCACATCTCCTTGCCTTGAAGTCCTGGTTCTTCTGTCAAGGATGATGTCTTCCGGTAACTCATCGAGATATTCTGGAGCAAAATCATCAACTGTAGGAACTGTGCCCACCTCATAAGTGTCCATGATCAATGGTGGTTCATATAGCTTTAAGCTCTCCACATTCACTACTGAGTACATCAGCATATATATCGGCAAGTCAAGACGATAGGCATTGCTTCCAATCTTCTCCAAAATGGTGAATGGACCATATCGAATTGGTCGCAACTTCTTCCCTTCTCCCTTCATCCTTTCCTTGCTGATGTGGAACCACACTTTGTCGCCCACTTGGAATTGATGGTCGACTAGGTGTTTGTCATGTCGATCCTGTTAGGAAATTATATATTACAGAGCAATGGAACACATAAAATATTGCAGAAATATAAACAAATAAAATGCATAAAACAAGAGAGGCACAAATATACATGGTTCACCCAGTTTGGGCTACGTCCATGGAGAAATATCCAATCCTTCTTTTTATATTATCCAGTAAACTGAAGAGATACAACCTACAGCAGATCTGTTGTAACTCCCTCTTCGCTCTCAATCTCCTCTCTATCCTCACTCAAAATACAAATCTACATAGATGCAATAAAATTCCCTTATATATAGTGAGGGGTTGCCTTCTAGGGAAAAAAACCCTAAATTAAACATAACTTCTATCGTCTGATCATCCGCCTAATGAATGGCCCAGATTGACTAGAAATTACTATACTTTTACAAGGCAATTTTACATTTGTTTTTAGATTTGGGGGCGCTAACCTAAAAACCCCCGCAAGGGGACCGCTGGCCCCCGGACCCCTGGCCCTCGGACCCCCACAGGGGGGACAAGTCCCCCCCCCTGCACCCGCCCATGTGGAGGGGTGTACAATCCTTCTGGGGTATACATCCGGCTGAAACCTTTGAATACAAAAGATAATCAGGCTCCACACCCAACAATCTCCCACTTAGAGACTGATTATAGCAACTCCACCGCTACTTCATTTGCCAGACAATGACTCCACTTTGGACCTGGTTATTTCTCATCTTCTTCATCATACTTGAAGACCAACTGAAACTGAGCAGATTCTCAGTTTCTCCTGGTTACAGCTTTTGTTAACATATCTGTAGGATTCTGGCTAGTGTGTAGCTTTTCCAACTTCAATTGTCCATCTTCCAATGCTAACCATATGAAATGGTACTTGAGCTGTATATTCTTAGTCTTGGAATGAAATGTAGAGTTCTTTGCAAGATGTATTGCACTCTGGTTGTCACTATATAACCTACCCAACTCCTGCTTCTTACCTAATTCATCCAGAAACTTTTGTAACCAAATCATTTCTTTACTAGCCTCTGTAGCAGCAACATACTCTGCTTCTGTTGTTGAGAGTGCAAGAACACTTTGTAGTTTTGAGACCCAACTGCTAGCTATTCCACCTGCAGTGAACAGATACCATGTTGTGCTCCTCCTGTTATCTCTATCACCCGCCATATCTACATCAACATATCCCTGTAGAGAAATGTTTGAACCACCAAAGCATAATGCTTGATTTATGGTACCTCTCAAATACCTGAGAATCCACTTCATCGCCATCCAATGTTCTTTTCCTTGATTGTTCACGTACCTGCTTACAACTCCCACTGCATGTGCAATATCAGGCCTTGTGCAGACCATTGCATACATTAAGCTTCCAACTGTTGATGCATATGGAACTTTAGACATATAATCCATGTCTTCTTGGGTCTTTGCGCACATCTCATTACTGAGTTTGAAATGGCTAGAAAAAGGTGTACTAACTGGTTTTGCATTGTGCATATTAAATCTTTTCAACACCTTTTGTATGTACTCATTCTAAGACAATGTTAATTTGCGATTTTTCCTGTCTCTAGTTATTCTCATACCAAGGATTTGTTTTGCAGCTCCCAAATCCTTCATTACAAATGAATTTGCCAATTTTCTTTTGAGCACATTTATTTCCTGCATGTTAGACCCTGCAACAAGCATGTCATCTACATACAATAACAATATAATATAGTTTCCATCATTTTGCTTTTTCAAATAAACACAATGATTAGAGTGACATCTAGTATAACCTTGTTCAGACATAAACTTGTCAAATTTTAGATACCACTGCCTTGGAGCCTGATTTAAGCCACACAAGCTCTTCTTCAACCTACACACTAGTTTCTCCTTCCCTTTTACCTCATATCCTTGTGGTTGTTGCATATATATCTCTTCCTCCAAATCCCCATGGAGAAATGTTGTCTTCACATCTAACTGCTCAAGATGCAAATCTTCAACTGCTACTAGACTTAAAATAGTTCTGATTGAAGTCATTTTAACAACAAGAGAAAATGTTTCATCAAAATCAATACCCTTTTTCTATGCAAACCCTTTCAGCACAAGTCTATCTTTATACCTTTTGCTACCTCTATCTTCTTCCTTCAACTTGTAAACCCATTTATTCTGCAATGTTGTTTTACCTGCAGGTAACCTGAATAAGTCCCAAGTCTGGTTATGTGCTAAGGAGTCCATCTCTTCTTTCATGGCTTGTTCCCACTTCTTCCTAGTTTCTACCTGCACTGCTTCTTCATAACACTCTAGTTCACCAGAATCAGCCAACAATACATAATATAATGAAGGAGAGTATCGTTCAAGGGGTCTACTTATCCTTGTAGATCTTCTAACACCACTTTCAGGTGTTTTAAGTGCTTGTTGTTGTTGTGGTTGTTGTTTTGGCTGTTGATCATTATGATTTTCAGGCACCATCACTTTTCCTGTGATATCGTCAAGCACTGTGTATTCTCTGTTTTCTTTTTCCTGTTTCTTTTCCTCTAGCTGATCCTTATACAAAACCTTTTCATTGAATATAACATCTCTACTCCTAATGATTTTCTGTTTTTCATAATCATAAAAGCAATAACCAAAATCATTAACACCATATCCAATAAAGGTACATTTCTTTGATTTTTCCTCAAGCTTTTTTCTATTTTCTTTATTATGTGGACAAAGGCTTCACAACCAAAAGTCTTTAAAAAAGAGTAGTTTAACTTTTTACCTGTCCATGCCTCCTCTAGAATACCACCATCCAAGGAACTTAAAGGCCCTTTGTGTATTAGATAAACAACAATATCTATAGCATCTGCCCAAAATTGTAAAGGCAATCCTGCATGCAATCTCATGCACCTTGCACGCTCCATGATTGTCCTATTCATCCTTTCTGACACACCATTTTCTTGTGTTATTCCAAGAACTGTCTTGTCTCTAGGAATTCCATTCTCTAAACAATACCTATCAAAATCTTTGCTGCAATATTCACCTCCATTGTCTAATCTGAGACACTTCAACCTTTTTCCTGTCTCATTTTCAACCAAAGCTTTCCATTTCTTGAAAGTATCAAATACATTAGATTTATTTTGAATACAATAAATCTAGGTTTTTCTGGTTGCATCAACAATAAATGTAACATAATAACGAAAGCCACCAAGATATGATACTTGAGCAGGTCCCCATACATTTGTATGCACAAGATCTAATTTTTCGCTCTTCTTTTCTTTCCCAACTCTAAGGAATCTAACTCTCTTATGTTTTCCATAAACACAATTCTCGCAGAATTTTAAATCAACATGCTTCAAACCTGGCAACAAATTTCTTGAGTGAAGAATCTGCATCCCCTTCTCACTCATGTTCCTGAGCCTATGATGCCACAATGTCGTATCTTCTCCTGTAGAGGTTAAAGCATTAACAAAATTAGAAATACCATTGCATAAATACAATGTACCAACCTTTTCTCCTTTTTCAATTACTAGGGATCCTTTTGTGACCTTCCAGATTTTATTTGTGAAAGTAGTTACGCAACCTTCACCTCCCAACTGACCTGCTGAAATCAGATTTTTCTTCAAATCTGGAACATGCCTTACCTCCTTCAATAGCCACTAATTTCCATTTTGTTGTTTTATGAAAATTGTACCCATTCCAATGATTTTACAGGGTTTATCATCACCCAATCGAACTTGTCCAAAATATCCTTGAACATAATCATAAAAATGTTTCCTATCAGGTGTCGCATGGAATGAGGCCCCTAAATCTACGACCCAGGCATCAATAATATTTTCTAATGAAAGAATCAAAGCATTTTGCAACACATCAACTATTATATTCGCTTCATGCTTAGTTTCTTGTTGCGCGTCTCCTTCTTTTCCCTTCCAAGACTTGCAGTCTTTCTTCAAGTGTCCTTTCTTCCCGCATTTCCAGCACACTATCCCTGATCTGGACTTGGATTTGCCTTTTCTTGACTTACTGTAGTATCTTGGACTCTTTCCTCTTTCCATTTTTCTTCCCCTAGTCTCTGCAGTCAAAGCATTACCTGATGTCTCACTGGAGCTTTTCCGTCGCATTTCCTCACTAAGGATTGCACCGACAACATCATCAAACTTTAAAGTACTAGATCCAAAGACAGAGTTACTAATGGCCGTAACTAAACCATTCCAACTTTCTAGCAATGAGCACGAAAATAAGAGTCCTAACTTCATCATCAAAAGTTACCCCTACAGAACTTAACTGACTTGTAACTATATTAAAATCATTTAAATGGTCTGCAACAGATCCACCTTCTAACATCTTCATATTAAATAAACGCTTCATAAGAAATACCTTATTTGAGGCCGAGGGTTTTTCATAAAGTTTGGCCAATGTCAACATTAAACCCTTTGTTGTCGTTTCCTTTGAAATATTAAATGCTATCGATGCCGCTAGGCATAGTCGTATTGTTCCAAGTGCCTTTCTGTCGTGAATATTCCATTCTATGTCTGTCATACTCGCCGGCTTCTTTGTCTTTCCGCTCAATGGTAGGTACAAATCTTTCTGATACAGATAATCTTCCATCTGCATCTTCCACAGCTGGTAGTTTTGGCCGTTGAATTTTTCGACCCTAAACCTAACATCTTCCACCATTGCTCCCACTCGAACTAGGAACCCTTCTCTCCTGTGAGTTTATTAGCCAAATAGACCTTTGGCTCTAATACCAATTGTTAGGAAATTATATATTACAGAGCAATGGAACACATAAAATATTGCAGAAATATAAACACAGAAAATGCATAAAGCAAGAGAGACACAAATATACGTGGGTCACCCAGTTGGGCTACGTCCACAGAGAAACAGCCAGTCCTTATTTTTATATTATCCAGCAAACTGAAGAGATACAACCTACAACAGATCCATTGTAACTCCCTCGGAATACATATCTACATAGATGCAATACAATCCCCTCATATATAGTGAGGGGTTGCCTTCTAAGGCAAAAAACCCTAAATTAAAGATAACTTCTACCGTCAGATCATCCGCCTAATGAATGGCCCAGATTGACTAGAAATTACTGTACTTTTACAAGGCAAATTTACATCTATTTTTAGCTTCGTGGGCACTGTCCCCGAAACCCCCGCCAAGGGACCACTGACCCCCGGACCCCCACGAGGGGGACAAGTCCCCCCCACACCCCCCCGCGTGGAGGGGTGTACAATCTTCCTCGGGTATACACCTGGCTGAAACCTTTGAACACAGAAGATAATCAAGCTCCACACCCAACAGAGCCTTGTAATGGGCTTGACTTTTCTCCAACTACTCTTGTACTGCTTGGTGAATCAATTGGATTCGTTGAATGAACTACTGAGCTTTGTCCCTATCATTATGTTCACTGTAGCCATCTTCCCTTCTAAAGACCATATCAAAAGGGTCCTTTGGCAGGTAACCAAAACATGTCTCAAATGGTGAACGTTGCATAGATGAGTGCATTTCTCACTTGTAGGAATGTTGCATGTATGGGATATGCTCATCCCACAACTTGGGATGTTTCCCACAATAGCCTCGTAGCAAGTGTACCACGGTACAGTTGACCACCTCTGTCTGTCCATCAGTCTGTGGATGAAATGTCGTGCTTCTTTTCAATTTGGTGTCCATCATCTTCCACAATCTAGTCCAAAACTCTCCGAGAAAGCGAGAGTCCCAATCTGACACAATCGATGTGGGTAATCCAAAATGGACCCAAACATACTAAAAGAAAAGAGAAGGAGTCTGCTTTACAGTGATCTGCTTCTTACAAGGAATCAAAATACACATCTTGCTAAAACGGTCAACGAAAACACACAAATAGTCATGACTCTTTCTAGACAAAGGAAAACCTCCTACAATGTCCATTGACACACTTTCCCATGGATGACTCGAAATAGAGAATGGTGTGTAGAGCCCTAGTTTTCTATTAGAGTGCTTTGAATCAAAACACATCACATAACCCTTTACATAGTGAGTCACAATATTCTTCATATGAGGCCAAAAACAAAATCTTTGTACATGACATAAATTCTTTTCGGCACCAAAGTGTCCAAACACAAGATAGGTGTGGGCCTCTCGAATTATATGTACTCTTTCCCCTGTGGGAATGCATAATTTACCAAGGTGATACAATAGTTTCCCCTGCAAGTGATAGTTTTCCACCTGTAAACCATGGGTTAGTTTTGCATAAATCTCGTTAAACTCATCATCATTAACATATTGTTCAACATAACTCTCAAAAGATAATGAAGCATTATGCAAAATAACAGAAGAAGAAATAGGAGGGCGAGATAGCATATCAGCCACTTTATTTCTAGTGCCCTTCTTATACTTTATTACCAGATGAAATTGTTGAAGAAAACCCATCCACCTGAAATGACAAGATTGCTGCAACTTGGTTTGTGACTGAAGGTACTGCAAGGGATGATGATTCGTATGGATGATGGTCTCCTTTCCGATTAGGTAGTGTTTCCACTTTTTCACACTCTACACCAAGGCATAAAGATCCCTGTCATAAGTGGGATAGTTTATCACAGCTTGAGAAAACTTCTCATAATGGTAACAAATCAGCTTCTTTTGTTGCATCAGTACATCTCCCATGGCATAACCGCTAGCATCTGTTTCGATCTCGAATGGCTGTTGGAGATCTGGTAAGGCTGAAACTGGTGCGGTGCTGATCTTTTCCTTCAATGTTTCGAAGGACTTATGCTGTCTTCCTCCCCATTGGAAGACCTGTTTCACACTTGTCAATGTGTGAAAAGGTGTTTCAATAACAAAGAAATTGGCAATAAATCTCCTCCAATACTGGACTGCACCTAAATAGCTGTGGACGTCGGTTACACTAGTAGGCTTAGGCCAATTTACAATTGCTTCAACTTTAGAGGGATCAATTTTTAACTGACCATGACCAACAATATGACCTAGGTAACTCAAAGAGGTTTTCCTAAACTCACACTTTGACAACTTTACAAAGATTTTTTCTTTTTTCAGTACATCAAGCACTTTCTTTACATGACACACATGTTCAACACAACTTTTTACTAAAGAAAAGTATATCATATAAATATACAAGAACAAATTCATCAATGAAAGGCCTAAAGAGATCTTTCATGACCCTCATGAAAGCGATTGGAGTGTTGCAAAGTCTGAATGGCATCACCATCCATTCGAACAACCCCTATTTGGTCTTGAAGGCGGTTTTCCATACATCCTAATCTACAATTCGGACCTGGTGATAACCACTGCGCAAATCCAATTTGGTGAAATAAAAAACATTCTTTAACTAATCTAATAAGTCATCAATGTGTGGAAGAGGGTAGCAATTTTTCACTGTGATTTTGTTTAGTGCACGGTAATCCACACACATCCTCCATGTGCCATCTTTCTTTGGGACTAAGACAATCGGTGAGCCACATGTAGAAGTGCTTGGCCTAATGACCCCTTGGTCTACCAATTCCTGCACCTATTTCTTGATTTCCTCCATCTCAATGGTCGACATCCTGTACATGCCAATATTTGGCAAAGGAGCGTCATGCTGCAAATGGATCTCATGTTGGATTTCCCTCTTCGGAGGTAATCCCTTCGGTTCCTGAAACATCTCATCATAATTAGAAATTAATTCAGATAATTCATGTTTATGTTCCTGATCGCAGCCCTGGAAAGTATCAGCTAATTCTGCCTTTTTTTCCCTTACAACCATCAGCATGCAACCCTTACTGGAATTCACCAGCCTTTTCATTTGTCCTGTGCTTACAAGGCTGGCATTGATTTTAGTTTGATGAGCCCTTATTATATATTCTACCCCATCTTTTGTGATTTGGTATTTGTTTTCATGACGGAAAAAGACTGCCTTTCTATCATACAGATATGGGCTCCCTAACACCATGCCACAGATATCCAATGGGATCACATCCAGTTCTACTTCATCCACTAACTTAGAAGCGATTACAAATTTGACTTTACATTACTTGGTTACATTCAATTTTGCTTTATCATGTATCCATCCAAGCAGGTAAGGTTTTAGATGTGGTTTTGTTTCTAAGCCAAGTTTCTTTACCAAGGATTCTACAATTAAGTTTGCTTGGGATCCAATATCAAATAGAGTTTCAACTTTAGTATGATTTACAACAACTCTGATATGAAACAGTTCAATTCTCTTTCGATCATTAGGAAGGGACTCATTCATAGAACTAGTGCCTTCATGTGATTCAGAATTAACATGAGGTGTAAGAGTACCTTTTGTTCCCACGACTGTGATTAATGCTTCATCTCTAGAATCTGATCCAAGGTCTTGTTGTGTAGTTGCCACTGTCTTCTACTTCCCTTTTCCTCCATACTTCTTTGGACACTTTTCTGGGTGTTAGTTCCAATAATGATCATCATCGTGGCCTTCCTTTCTACAGTGATTGCAATACGGCCTTTCTCCTTCTTTGGTTGATGCCGTCTTCTTCTCCTTTCCTTTCCATTTCGCTTTAGATTTGCCATTGGTAGGTTTGAATGGTGGTTTTCTGGAATGATTGTCTCTTTCATTTTTGCCCCTGTTCTCAATATGAATTGCCTTTATGCTGGCTGAGTCAATAGTGGTTGGTTCAAACAACAACAATGAATGCCTAATGTAACTATGTAATGAGCCAATGTACTTAGTTACTACTTCAGGTGTATTAAGTGCAATACCCAAATTCAATGGTTGCTTTCTAAACTCTTCTGTAAAACTCTGAACACCCTGACCTTTGCCTTGCCTTAAATACTGCCAATTCATTAAATCTTTTTGCTTGTAACCCAAGGGATAAAATTGTTCCTTTAACACAGAAATAAAATCAAGCCATGAGAAAAAGAGGTTACCCACATTCCTACTGCTCTACAATTTTCTCTCCCACCAAATGAGAGCAGTGTTGCTCAGCGTAGAGAGGCCAAATGAATATTTGCCTCATCCTCCACGATCTGTTGAATCCTGTTGTAGACCTCAATCTGCCTAATCCAATTATTGAGCTTTTCTGCATTACTTTCACCATTAAACATGGGAAGATCAAATTTAACATCTAATATAAAGAAAGGTTTCTTAGATGCATCCCTAGGATTTCTATGATTATGGTGATGAGAGGAAGAAGAACTTTCACTCGCAAAAGAAGAAGGAGGGGGTTCTTCTCCACCATTTCCATGCGCTAAACCTTGTTCTTCTAGGTTTCTCTCTTCTGCTTTCTCCAGCCTTAAAACCAATTGACTAATATTCTCTACCATTGAATAGAAGGTCTTGTAGAAATTGCGCTCCTCTTCAAGATGAGCTTCATCTCCTGCCATGTTTCTCCTTTGATGTGCACGCCCCACTTCAGGATCGAAAGGCTCTAATTCCCCTTCGTCTCTTCAGAGTCTATTTCTTCTTAGCATACAAACATGTAATTCACATCTAAAAAGACCTGCTCCGATACCACTTGATCCAAGGATCTTTTGCTTATAGATGTATGAAAAGAATCACATGTGAATATGCAGCTTAACATAGAAATCTAATGTTCACACAAGAAAGAAGAAGAAACAGATAAAGGTGTGAAAAGAAGACACCAAGACTTGATAACGGAGTTCATCCAACTCGGACTACGTCTCCGGGCCATGCTTTATCAATGGAGAGGCATTCATTCATTAAATGGCATGAAAAGAAGAGAATAAAATCATCATTACATAAAAAGAGGCTTATACCTCCATTCTGGACGATGGCTGAGAAATGGAGAACTCATATGGAAATGGGTAGCACCACTGCGTCCGTGGTGTTGAGAGGGGCTAAAAACATATAAGATTTTTCCAATTCAGACAAAATGCACTATTGGCCCTCCTACGCTACTCTTGCCTCAAACTACGTGCCAAAATCCTCTCTCTCGTACTTTTTCCAATCATCGGGCTTTTATAATGTCTCTTTTGTGACAAAGGCCACTGAAATTGGGGTTGTTTTGTTCAAGATAGAAGTTGTTTAGGTAGAAGGGTCGGTGGGCACAACTACCCCTTTAAAATAGCCATTTTTCCGCTCAAGCGATGTACACAAAAACATTAAAAAACATTGAAAAATCCGAAAGGCCAGACCTCAAAATATATCAAATCGGATCTATAAATCCATTGGGTCTGGTCCCTATCGCCAATCGCTATCGCTGATGTCAATGGCCCTATATATCGGGAATCTTCAATCTCCGATACGTCGATCCACTTTTTAGATCTGGATCGTTGATCGGTTCGTTGATTGGACGGTCCAGATTGCATCACATGTCACTATCGCACTATTAAATGGCTCTGTCGCGGGGATCCGCCAATCGTCGATATGCCGATCGCTGATATCACCAATTAAATCTGGACCATTGATCTGTTTCTGATCCGACGGCTGAGATTGCATGTCGTCATCGGCATATTGCCTTGCTACGGCCCACGGGTCTTGCCTTTGGCATCTGCGACGCCAATTTGTCGATCCGATCGCTCCTTTGATCGTCAATCACAATTGCTAATCGCATGCCTTTAGTCTCGATATCAACAATTGCTAATGTGGGTTCTATTTTCCTTGCCTTAAGCCACCTTTTGACTTCTCCGATTGCAATTTTCCTTCTAAAGGCTTTAAGTCCATTTTTTGAGAAAATGCCTCATTTTCCAAAGGAACTAAGGAAAAATCTTTTCGTGATAACTTCATCATCTGGACTCAGATTGGAGTGTCATTCGCACTGTTGGAATTAGGGTGACAAGCACTTTGATCTGATGTCAAGATACCTGCTTTTCTCACACTTTGAATTTTCAGCTTTTCCATGCCATTGTATCTGAAGATCCACCTAGATCATCCAACTATTGGAGGAACTAGTGGAAGGTCAGTTGTGCAGTGGGACTTAATTCAAACTTAGTGATCACTAAGTTAACTAATCAATCAGCCCAAATAGTTGGTGCATGCAGAGAATTCGATTTACCCAGTAGTGGTGGAGATTCCAAGGCAATGTAACATCAGTTGTAGACTAGTTTTGAGTGTACAGGTGTTGCATGTAGTCAAATGGTCAACCTTTGGAATTGCACAATCCATTTTGGAGAAATTCCTAAATAATAAGCACCTAATTTCTCAAGTAATTGCGCAAGGAAATAGGGGCTCAAGCAGAGTCAAAAATTGACTAAGTCTGGGTCAGAGCTTCTTAGTGAATAGAGAGATAGGTTATTCACTTGCAGGTTATGCTCATTTACGCAAAGCAATCGTAATACTTATATTCATCAGATTAATGCAAGCAGACATTGGGGGTTTTTAGCATATTCTTTTCCTGAACAAATATTGCGTGCATGTGTGTTATTTCTCATTGCATGTTTGTGTTTGATATTCTAAATTGTGAATTGAACTCCGTAGAGCAATAGAGTAGGTTTGTGTCTTGTGATTTTGATTAAAACTTCATGAGTAGTTAGAAATATACACCATGATTTCTACATGGTATTAGAGAAGCATTCACATTAAAAAGGGAATTTCAAAGTTGTTTCTTAGGAGGTGTTGGGATGGGTTCCCCTGGGTCAGTTTTGGGGGTTAAAATAACTCAAGTTTTGACGTATTTTTTGTAACTAATGTAAAATCTCTACGATTTGTGGCTACGGAGAGCTTAGATGATTAAGAGACGAAGGGTTTTTAGCCCCTTGATTATGTAAATTTTGAGTCGGTTTTGAGACCCACCCATGGTCTTTGAAAAATGGTATAAATAGGTGTGTCTTAAGGAGTCTAAGGCATGTAGATGGGGACAATGAATGGAGTCTTAGAAGTGATAGCGCAGAGAAGTAGGTCAGTTAGGAGAAGAAAGGATCTATAGTTGAGCGTGAAAAGGCCTAGGTAGAGTCTGTAGCTAAGTGTGCGGACCCCTACAGTTGAGTACACAGGGTAGTTTTGAATCTATAAAGTTGAATTGAAAACAAATAAAGAAGGCTACTAAAGAAAACTTGTGTATATCTTTTTATCTTTGTTTACTTTTTCTTACTTTTGTTTATGATATATGTTGTGGATAAATAATGTGTTTATGAAATATTGATCTAATGATGCATTATTCTCTTAAATAAGTCTTAATAAATGTACGCAATGCATGTTAAGTATTTTCGTGAAGACATAGATGAATTTTGTTATGTTTACTAAATAACTTAAGTAGATACGCATGAACACTAATTTAGGATTGTTCTCTGATGTGCATAAGTGGATAAATCTATTTTTAAGGGTCCGCAAAGGCTAGTCGTAGACCTTCGCAAAGGTCTGAGGACCGTTTTAGTAGAGTTATAGTACTGAGCCCTAAGGGCTTATCAATCTACGTGAAGGCAAGTCTGAGGTGCTAAAAGACATCACACTCGTCTCTAGATGCAGAAACTTGGTTCTAGCATCCCCCCATACTGCTTCAGGTGAGACTACAACCTACGCTATGTTGGTTGTTGCCGAAAGTGCCAGTAGTGTAGGGATTTGTTAGTTTGCACAACTAACTCTAAACCTTGGTCAGGACCCCCTAAGCCAACAAATGGTTTCGTTATCGAGACTGGGATCTGCTTGAAAGAGATGTGTGATGTCACATCATGGAATCTGAGCAAAAAAGAAAATGAAAAGTGGTTGGATCACAAGATTCACAAGTTTGCGGCACAAGAAAATAGGAATCCGCGCTTGTCGAAGGAACGGTAGTTGAACAGGTACCTATACACAGAGATAAGTGAGATATTCTTCTGCACTTTTCCCATTGAACTTTACGAGTGGTTAGCCAAATTGATAGCTAGCCAAGGAAGGTGGAAGCTTAATAATCCTATAGTGTCGACTCTTGAATTAGTGCAACAATTAGAAGCCTCTGAAAATCAGATCATGCGGGTTGTTGATCACTGGCTCAATCAGGTTCTGGGAGGATTTTTTACAGAATTTGCAGTTGATACCTCAATCAGCTGCAGCAAAGCAAAGAGAAGATTTTTCAAGGGACCATGAGGTAAGTATTTAAGGTATTTGAATACTTGGATTAAAATGATGTTCTGTGGAAAATGGGTGATGCCACTACCTTAATGTTCGAAGCTACGGGAACTAAACGATTCTTTAGAAATCGTGAAGGATTAAGACCGGAGTATAGTCTGTTTCAGCTCTGCCTCCACCTCCACCTCCACCGCGTACGCCTTCGCCGACACCACCACCTCCACCGCATACGCCTTCACCGACACCACCACCTCCACCACCACCATTCAACATGGCAAATACAATGAAGCTATCGATTTTCAAAGGCATGGGGAGTGAAGACATAGAGGAGTTTTGGTTTGTTGCGAATGTTGTGTGGACAACGCAACAGATTACTGATGACAATATAAAGAAGGCAAAATTGGTTACTGCTCTACAGGATCACGCGTTGACTTGGTATATTAATTATTGTTCTAATAATCCTCTGGCATCGTTAGCAAATACTGAGGCTTCTTTAAACAAAGTGTTTAGTAAACCTAAGTTTGGCTCACAGTGAGTAGTTGGATTTAAGGAAATCACGATGAGGGTTAATGAGACACCTTGGGAATTAGATAAAAGGCTGAAATGTGTGATTCGAGAAGCTAACATGTAGCTCATAGATGGTCAGCATTGCAAGTGGTTTATAGCTTCACTTCTGCCCCACCTGATGATTGATCTGCTGCAACAGAAGAGAGGAACTTTAGGCATAAGATCTGGAAATGATGATGAGGTTGCATTCAATGCCCATTCAGGATGTGACCTTGGGGGTACAATAGATTCACTCTCAATTACAGAGCCTCTCCTTAGAATTACAAATCTTGAAGAAAGATAAGGAGACTAAACCAGAGGTGCGTGCGAAAGTTTGGTGTCTGAAGTGTAAGAGTTAGGGGCACAATAAATACCATTGTCCCATATTCGCAAATTATATTACAGGAGGGGGGCCAATTCCCATGAGGCCAGAAGCTCCAGCAGGACCGAGCATGTGGGTTTTGCTATGGTGCACTATTTGTCAAGTTTTTGGAAAACATGTGACGAATAATTCCCATTTGCTTCAAAAAAATTTCTAGACACCAAATCAGTTGTTCTGTACCTTCTGCAAATCAATGGGCCATGATGAGCTCCACTATCGTAGCTATGAGCTGATGATGGAAAGAACACCTACATAATAGATGCAAGCAAAAACTTGGCCTCCATAGTAGGGTACTGGAAGGGCATGTAGAGGTTATCAGGGATGAGGCTAAGGCTGAGGAGGACGAGGACCTGGTAGAGGTCAGGGTCACGTTATCTTCTACAACTGTGGGACACCAAGGCACTACACATTAGAGTGTCAAAATCAGACACATCTATCATGTCAATATTGTAGCTATTTTGACCACACTATAGAAGAAGGCCTGGTGCTAATAGCTAAGATGCAGGAGAAGAAGGCGCTGCCTTAGCAACCTATGCAGAACTTACAAATGATGAGAGTTGAGCCCCGTGAGGAAGATAAAAGTGTGAATATAGTTCTGAGAAGCAAAAAAATGATTGGCGATTATAAAGGTAAACAACCTTAAGAGAATGGATGGGTCTACAAGGCCCCAGAAAAGGAAGTGGGTTTTGATCTGTGCATGCTAAGGAAACATTTATGGAGGCCAAGAAAAGCTTTGATGAGGCATCCACCTCAGGAATTCAGGACAAGATGCAAGACACGAGCGTGCCTGCAGAGGTTGAACCCTCTCTTCTTACTACATTTTTGGAAACCTGCATAAAATTGTTGTGCGATAGAAAATCTATAGAGGGCTTGCAGGAGTTGATAAATAAATGCGCCAGCAAAGAGAAGGTCCCTGATGGAAATCAGGTGGTCAGAAATATTGGAAAACATCAAGCAATAACAGGGCACGAGATGAGGTTTATGGCGCAGATAAGAGATTATGAGATGGACCAGGTAATTCTAGATATCGTGACTGATGCAAACTTTTTTCCAAAACAAACATGGGAAAGAGGGGGAGACTTGTGGTATAGTGGTCTCCGATTCAGCTCAAAATGGTGAACCAGCAAAATATCATCCCTATGGGACGATTATATGGAGTAACGGTTGATATAGAAGGTGTGAGCACGATGGATGACTTTGAGGTGATAGAGATCATTGATGACAGTAATCCATACCCCACGCTCCTGGGAATTGACTAGGCCATTGGCATGAATGGGGTCATCAATCTGAAAAGGGGGATAATGTCATTTGAAAAGAAATTGCTTCAAGTTGTAGTGTCGTTGGACCCTGTAGAAGGAGCGCGCTACACTGAACCAATCTGTAATTATGAGGAAAGTGAGGATGAACTGGAGCAAACCTATAAAATAATAGCATGAGAACAAGACTAGATCAATTTGACAGAAGATGGATGGATTGCATGGGACCAAGAGAGTTCCTGCACCTCTAATTCAGATGAAGAGTTGGATCATTTGTAGAATCATTTGCATGAATTATCTACACTACGCTGCAATATGATGATGAAAGTGTTGTGTTGTGTTTCATCATAGGTAAGGAGCTTACCTTATTATGATGGTTAAACTAGCATGGAAAAGTATTTGGATGCATTTGAGTGTGAAGTCCCTAAGAATCACCGCTTCCAACCAGTGGATTTGGCACTACACGCTGTGCCTGCATGATGGTGGGGTATGCACAAGGATAGTTTTAATGGATGGCGGAATTATAGAAGAATTAGGAGGTTAGAATTTGGGTAGCCTAACATTAGATTGTTGAGAAATATAGCGGGAAGGATGATCCGCGTGACCACTTAGAAAAATGGACTAAATCATGGGGGAGATAACCATGGCAGGAGTGGGTACACTTATTTTGCCATACTTCGGATACAATTCCCATGAGCTAGTGTCTGGAAATGGAGCTCCGCAATGGCACTGTAGAGTGGGATATTTTGAGGGAAGGGCTTTTGTTGACCTTCAGTTTTGAAGACAACTTCTCTAGTATTGTGAAACCCTACAGAAGATTAAGGTAGTTATCTTTAGAATGTCACAAGAACCTATGGAGTGGGTCCAACCAGACTAGAGTACCCAGCTGCGCCATGCGCTGGAATGATATAATGTCACCACTAAAGAGGAGGAGGATGATCCAAGAAATATTAACATTCCGGAGATAGAAGGGCATCGCGAAGTTGAGGGCCCACAAATAGACAACTCGGACATCACCGCGTCATTGAAGACAAAGCAAGTAAACATTAGTAGTGAAGCAGAACCAAAGTTTGCAAAGATTGGAGATTATTGGGACGACGCCACTTTGGATAAAGTTGTTGAGTTACTTTGAGAATATCAAGATATATTTCCTGCCAAGTTTTCGGACTTGAAAGGCATAGTAGGAGATTTTGGCGTTATGAAGATCACTCTGAAGTCAGACATGAAGCCTGTTAAATAGAGATTGTATCACCTTAATCCTAAATACAAGGAAAAGGTTCACGTAGAGTTGGATAAGATGCTAGAAGCAGGCATCATAGAACTGGTTGAAGTGTGTATCTATGTTTCTCATCAACACTTTTGGGAAGCCAAATCTATTTAATACATATTCAAAAAAAACCTTGCTACTATAGCCCCTGTACTATCCTTAACCGGTTTTGCTTCTTCCCATTTTCCAAGATACTCCATCGCGGTGATGATATAGCACGCCCCATTTTTCTTCCCTGGGGGTTGAATTGGCCCAACAAAATCAATCGCCCATTTTTCAAATGGATGCAATGATACTTGAGGTTGTAATGGAAATTCATCTCTTTGTGATGGTGTGCCCGTTCACTGACATGCATCACATGCTTTACAATATGCCTTGGAATCCTTGTGCATCATTCGCCACCATAGACCTGCACCCAAAATATTTTATGAAGTTTCCTTTCCTGCATAATGTCCTTGCGCAGCCCCTCCATGAGGTTTAATGAGAATGCTATTTCTCTCAAAATCTAGCACATATCTTCGCAATATTTTATCTGCACCCATCTTATACAGATGTCCCACAATAACTGAAAATTTTGCCGTGCGCACCACTAGTTCCTTCTTTTTCTAACTTGTATACCCTTCCGGTGTCATCCCCGTAGTCAAAAAGTGGATAATAGCTAAACAATGATTATCTGCTATGTGCACTGTGAAGAGTTGTGCATCTAGCAATCCTTCCTCTAAATTATTAGGCTCCTCTCCTATTTCGATCCATGACAGATGGTCAGGCCCTGTATTTAACCTTCCTGGTTTTACAATCACATCAAATTCGTATTCCTAGAATAGTAGCAACCATCTGCAGATCTTCCCCCCCAACACGGGCTTATTGACTAGGTACTTCAAAGAAGAATGATCTATGTACATCTTGAAATTCCCTCCTAACAGATAGTACCTAAATTTCTGCAACGTGTACACCATGGCCAATCCTTTGTGCTCAGTAGCTGAGTAATTCTTCTCAGCCTTTGATAATTTCCTACTCGTGAAAGTTATAAGATTGTCCATTTCTCCTTCACCGACTTGCGTTAACACTACACCCAACACAATGTAAGAGGTATCCACATGTACATGTACATGAAAGATTGGCACGATGACCATCGTTTCTTTCAAGATATCTAAGCTTCATTGACATTCTTCTTCCCAGCAGAATGTTGTGTCCTTCTTCAGTAGTTTCTCCATAGGCACGGTAATTTGAGCATATGATTTGATAAATTTTCTATAATATCCCATATGTCCTAGCATCATGCGCAACCTCTTAACACTTCTCGAGGCCTCCAAATTTAGTATCACCACAATCTTGGCAGGGTCTACCATCATCCCTTGCTTGCACACCACGTGACCTAGAAAGATTCCAAAGGGAACACAAAATAGGCACTTCTTCAAATTCAACGCAATCTAATATCTATGACATGTAACTAACATCAGGTGTAGACTTTCTACATGGCACTTTACTAACCCAAACATTCTCTAGTGATCAAAGTACACCTCTAGGAACTTATGAATGAACTCCTTAAACATTGCGATGACTACATGAGAAAATATCGTAGACACATTCTTGAGTCCAAATGGCATTACAGTGTATTGAAAAAAACCCCACTCTATCGCAAAGGTCATTTTTCTCCTATCTTCAAGCACGATCTTAATCTGATGATACCTCGAAAAGCCGTCAGTGAATGAATAAGCCTCGTGCCCTCCAACATTGCCTAATACTTCATCGGTAAACGACATTAGGAAGGGATCATGGACACACGCATCATTAAGCTTCTACAGATCATACAAATCCTTATCTCACCCTTCTGCTTTTTCTCCTGAACCACCATCGGGCTCACCCGATCAGATTCTTTCTGAACGAAACGATCAACGCGTTGACTGAAGAATTCTAGGTCTACTATCGGAAGAGTACACCGTATCACCCACTTTCCAATGGAATTGTTGAAGCCTTCAACAAGATTTTGGAGAACACGCTGATGAAGATCTACAATGCGCAAAAAAATTATTGGGTTGTGTTGTATTCTTTCCATGACTAGCCCACATAGTCAACCAGGGGGTTAGAGAGTGGAGGGCGAAGCCCCCCCTTTGTTGCACTGATTGCATAGAGGGGGCGTCAGAGGAGGTTTGAGGGGTGTAGGTATCCCCCCCTCTATGGTGTTGGGGCAGTGCCCCAGAAAACTTTATTTTTTGGACCCTATATTAGGTTGGTTGAACCTACCTATGGTTTTGTGCTTGTTTTTCACACATGGTTTTGGACGCGATGTTTTTTGATCCATGGTTTTGGACGTGATGGTTTTCGGTCCATGGTATTGGATGCTTAGGCATGTATAAATATGTATTGTAACATTGAAAGGAACATAATTAAAAATCAAGCTGGTAGTCCTAGTTTTGGGATCCAGGGGAAAATCTTTGTGTATATGTGTGTTATGTGTTATGCTCTTGCATTGTTTATTTTCTATATTTTAGAATTCATATGCAGGTAACTTCTGTACATGGTTAAAACCTACATTTGGTATCAGAGTTGTTTTGGCTTCAAGGGGATGCCTTTGTTGCTAAGGGGTTTCGCTTGGGCCTGTGGTATACCCTGTTCAGTGGGAGATCTGTGGGATCGATTTTGGTGGTGAAAGAAGATGGCAAGCAGTGGAAACATAGAGATCGAGAAATTTAATGGTCAGAGTTTTGAGTTATGGAAACTCAAGATGGAGGATCTGTTGGTGGATAAAGATCAGTGGATCACAGTAGATCTAGGTACTAAACCAACGGGAGTGTTTAATGAAGAATGGAAGAAGTTGGATCGGAAGGCAAAGAGCACAATACGATTGTGTGTCTCAGATTCAGTATTGCTGAATGTATGAGGGGAAGCTACGACGAAGGCATTGTGGGACATGTTAGGGACTTTGTACCAATCTAAGTCTCTGGTGAATACATTGTTCCTACGAAAAAAGTTGTATAACCTGAGGATGAAAGATGGAGACTTGGTGACAGAGCATCTGAACACATTTAATACTGTGGTCAATTAGTTATTATCTATTGATATTAAAATTTCAGATGAAGATAAGTGCATCAGTTTGTTGTGTTCTCTACCAGATTCATGGGATAGTCTAGTTATTGCAACAGGTAGAAATGCAACTACCTTGCAATTTGATGAAATAGTCTCATCCTTGCTGACGAAGGAAATGAGACGGAAAAATATGGAGAGCCAGAATGGTGATGCCTTGTCTGTACGAGGACAGTCCCATAACAGAAACAAAAATAAGTAGAGGGAGATCTAAATCTCCAAGAAAAACTATAAAGGTGGTGTGATGGAAATGTGAAAAGGAAGGGCACTACAAAAGGGACTATAAATCTAAAGCTCCAGACAAAGGAAAGGGATATGATGATGCTCCTTCTGCAGAGGTGAAAACCACCTCAGATGAAGGTGGGGATGTGTACTTGGCTTCTTCAGGTACACATGTATATCATGAGGCATGGTTTATTGACTCATGTGCATCCTTTCACTTTGCTCCCCATAGAGAGTGCTTCTGTGAGTATGAGAAATATGATGGTGGTGATGTCTTCTTGGGGTATGACAGGAAGGCTAGAATCATTGGTCGTGGAAAAGTAAAGTTGAAGTTGCAAGGTGGAAGGGTTAGAACACTTTTGAGTGTTTTTCATATTCATGCATTGGCCAGAAATTTGATTTCCATAAGCAAGCTAGATAATGCAGGCGTAAAAATAGTGTTTGAGAAGGATACCTACAAGATGGTATGGGGAGCACTAGTATTGATGTAGAGAGTTCAGATTGGAACTCTATAGAAGCTGCAAGGTAGCACTATTGTTGATGGGTGCAATAGTTCTGTGGTTCCTAAAAGAGGAGCAGAAAATCTAGTGGTCTCTAAAGAGAACACCACGTTGTGGCATCAAAGGCTTGGACATATTAGAGAGAAGGGCCTTCAAATACTTCATGGTAAAGGTATGGTAGAAGGTATGAGTAATAGCTCTCTGGATTTTTATTTCTATGAAAATTGTGTATAGCATAATCAGGTGAGTTTCCCCTCTGGTGGTAAGGATGCAAAACAGATATTAGAGCTTGTGCACAGTGATGTGTTTGGACCTGTGAAGGTTCCATCATTGGGTAAGTATGTATACTATGTATCATTTATAGATGACTTCTCAAGGAATACATGGATATATTTCCTTAAGAAGAAATCTGAAGTCTTTGACAGGTTTAAAGAATTTAAGGCTCTAGTGGAAAACTGGATAGTGAAGAAGATAAAGGTGTTCAGGACAGATAACGGTGGAGAATTTTGTAGTAAGGAATTTGAAGAATTATGTAAGAAGTGTGGTATAGCACAGGAGAAGACTACTCCATACACACCTAATAAAAATGGAGTTACAGAAAGAATGAACAAGACGTTGATGGAAAGAGAAAGAAGCATGCTCAATGGTGTTAGGTTAGGACAAGAATTTTGGGTAGAGGTGGTGGAGATAGCATGTTACCTGGTCAACAGATCACCTTCATCAGTGTTGGAGGATAAGACTCCACAAGAGGTATGGACTAGTAAGAAACCCTTTCTTTCACATTTGAAAGTATTTAGATGTGATGCATATGTACATGTTCCAAAGGAGAAAAGAACCAAGTTGGATAGTAAATCTGAAAAGTGCATCTTTATTGGGTATAAGGATGGTTTAAAGGGTTATAAGCTTTGGAACCCAGTAACAAGGAAGGTTGTGTACAACCAAGATTTGGTGTTTAGAGAGGTGAAAGATGTTACTAAACATGAAGTCCAACCAAAGGAACCTGAGAAGGTAGAGTTTGAGCTTACGGAGGAAGAATCAAACTCTATAGCAGAGGAGGAACTAGAAGATGAAGAGCCATGAAGTTTGGGTGTGAAAATATTAGTTCGAGAAAGAACGCAACCGGAAAGGTATAGTCCATCTACTTTCTGTTCAAATTTTGCTTTATCTGTTACTGATGGTTATCCCAGAACTATGAAGGAAGCAGTAGATTCAGAGGGTGGAAAACTTTAGAAAGAGGCCATGGTTGATGAAATGGCATCTTTGCACAAAAATGAGGCCTGAGATCTGGTGGAGTTGCCGGCTAGAAGGAAACCCATTGGCAGCAAATGGGTGTTCAAGAAGAATACAAATGCAGAAGGAAAGGTGGAGAAATACAAAGCTCGGTTGGTAGCAAAAGGTTATTCCCAGGTGCCAGGAATTGATTTTGGTGATATTTTTTCTATTGTTGCCAAGGTATCTTCTATTAGATTACTTTTATTTGTTGTTGCTGCTTTTTATTTTGAGGTAGAACAAATGGATGTGAGGACACCATTTCTTCACAGGGATCTAGAAGAGGAGATATACATGAAGCAACCTGAAGGTTTTGCGGTGAAGGGTAAGAAAGAAATGGTATGCAAGTTAAAGAAGTCTTTGTATAGGTTAAAACAGTCACCAAAGATGTCGTATTAGAAATTTGATACATTTATACAGGGACTTGGCTTCACTAGAAGAAAAGAAGATCACTGTGTGTATTTTAAATTAATTGGTGGTTGTGTTATTTATCTAGTATTTGTATGTGGATGATATGTTGCTGGTTGGAAATGACAAAGAAATTATCCAGGATTTGAAGACCCAATTTTCCTCCAAATTCGACATGAAAGATCTTGGTGATGCAAACTATATTTTGGGCATGGAAATTAAAAGAGATCGGACAAAGAGGAAGCTCTGGTTAAACCAGAGGAAGTATGTCGAGACAATATTACAGAGGTTTAACATGAAATATAGTAAACCGGTGAAGGTTCCTATTCCTGTAGGTGTGATATTATATGTTGAATAGTGTCCCAAGACACAAGAAGAGGAAGAGGACATGTCCTGTGTTCCATATGCAAGTGCAGTCGGTAGCCTGATGTATGCAATGGTATGTACTAGACTAGGAATTGCACATGCAGTGGGAGTATTGAGTAGGTTTATGTCAAAACCAGGGAAGGAGCATTGGACAGCAGTGAAGCAGGTTTTTAGGTATTTGTTTGGCACTAGTGATTATGGTTTGTGCTACCAAGGAAGACCAAGATTGGATAGAGTGTTGGATATTCATGGCTTTGTTGATGTAGACTAGGCTGGAGATCTAGATAATAGAAGATATACAAGTGGGTATGTGTTTAACCTATTTGGAGGTGTAGTTAGTTGGATGTGGAAGAAACAATCTGTAGTGGCACTATCAACTACAGAGGCAGAATACATGGCAGCCACTCATGCAAGCAAGGAAGCAGTTTGGTTGCAGAGATTTTGTTCAGGTATGGGGTTAGTACATGGAGCTATAAGGATAGACTGTGACAGCTAAAGTGCAATTTTCTTGGCAAAGAACCCTACTTATAATTCAAATACAAAGCACATTGATGTTTAGTATCACTTTGTGAGGGATATGATAGAAGACAAAAAGGTGTTGCTGGTAAAGGTGGACACTTTAAAGAATATTGCAGATGCATTGAAAAAATATGTGAGTTCTGAGAAGTTCCCTTGGTGTAGAGAAACAATGGGCGTTGCAGGGCTATATAAATGACTAAGCTCTCTTGTGTCCCCCTGTGGAAAGAAAACAACAAGTGGGAGAATGTTGGGTTGTGTTATATTCTTTCCACGACTAGCCCACATAGTTAACCGGGGGGTTAGAGTGGGGGAGGAGCCCCCCCTTCGTTGCACCGATTTGGTAGCGGGGGGGTCATAGGGGGTTTGAGGGGTGCAGGTAACCCCCCCTGTTATCACCTAGATTGACCTCAAGTTGAAGGGAGGCAATGCCAGGGTAACCACAAACCAAGCTTAGCCAAGTAGCTAGCCCTACTAGGCCAGGAGAGGGCTCTCTCCATAAGGATCTCAGTCTAGATGACTGGATTAGGTAAATGATTTTAGGATAGGTATAGTAGCTCGAAATTTTTGATTGATTTTGTAGAGGTTTTGCTGGATTAGGAGGAGCTAGGTAGTTTAGGTCTGGGAAATTAGGTCAGAAATGCAGGGTGTTCTATGGGGAAAGGTAGGCATAGACTTTAGCTCTCTAGGGCTTGATGGGGTGAGATGTTTTAGACTGGTAAGAAGCTAAGAAGGGCATGTGAAAATCATGGATCCTTCCAGGACTGCAGAAAACATGGATTGGTGAATGGTTTCATAAGGCAGAGCACTGATGCAAAGGGTTCTAACTATCAAACTTGAAAACATTCAACTAGAAGAATTGAAATGATTGATGGCATGCATAGAACATATAAACATATAATCACAGAAGAAGAAATTGTACTAGAACTCCATACCACAGGGATCACATCAAAAAAGCTGCAAATCTTATTAATTTCCTACTAAATTGCTTACAAAGATGTACAATCAAGCTCTGAGCATCCACACTATGTCCAACCAATAAAATGACTGAGAAACTACATGATATAGGCCTCAAAACAACTAATCCTAGCCTCAGGGGTCGAATCCATGAGAGGAGGAGCAATTGCACAAAAGACTGAATTGATAGCTAAAGACTAGGGTGGTCACACTGACTCGTCCCTAATATGAAGCAAACTGATTCATTACATGCCACTTAGGCCATTCATCTGATGTATCTACCCTAGGTAACAAAAACACATTTTAATTACATCATCATTATGAATTACATAGTGAAAACATCAAAATACCACAGGTGGAAAATATTATCTGAGAAAAACGGTGAAAAATTTGGTTGCCTATCAAGTGCGCAGCGCCAGTATCAAACATGCAATGTCTGAAGGAAGTGCACAGTGCCATGTTCAAACCCACTTTTCACTGCCTTTACGATGTCCAAATTGAGCCCAAGATAGCTCGTTGGAATCTTATCCTATCTAGTTTCTATATCTATCTTCAATTTTCAAAATGAACTTGACTTGACCCTCCAAAAATGGATTCTCCCAAGACTGGTCGAACATGCAATGCCTGGTCCAAAAATGAGGCATAAATGTGATTTTTCGCTAGTTTTTTGCCTTTTCCACCAACCATTTTTGCCTTCCAAGGCTAGCAACATGGTTTTACTGACTGTGTTGGGCCCTCTAAATCCAACGGTGGTGGCCATTCCTCCAACAAGCACCTCAAAAAAGTGCGTAGCGCCTAGGGCACTATGCATTTGACCAAGCTGCTGATATAAAATTGCCTCAAAAAACACAGAAAAAGACAATATTTGCTAAAATGTGCCAAGAGTCTTCAAAATTGGTCAAGGAGCTGATTTTTGGTGTATCTAGGCATGGAGTGAAGCCTCTGCAAGTGTGTCAAGTTTTTCCTTTTTACATTTCTTCAATAACTTCTCCAAGTGATCATTGATGGCCTAAAGCCAACCTTCCTTGTCTTCTTTGATCATATGATCATCAAGCATAACTTCATCAACTATATCTCTTTGCCTTTGCCCTTTAAGTTCCAAGGCATTTTTCAAACCTCTGGTTCTAGGTCTGCCTCACTGTGTGGTTTGTTTTCTTCCTTTTAATGTCAAACCCTAGGTAGGTATTAGGTTGTTGGAATTTATGTAACGAAGGAGGGGATAGGGAGTATTAGTATGATGGATATGAGGGTTGGGGTTTGGGAGCCTAGGTAATTATAGTGCCTATGGTTTAGGGTTTTGGGACAAAGGCTTATAAAGTGTTGGATGTAAAGGTTTAGGGAGAGGGAAGGAAGGTATAGGGGAATATATGAAAGGGATTGTGAATACAAGGATAGTGTTGGGGAATCTAGGGTTTAGATGTGAAATTAAACCAAATATTCAATAAAACCTTTCAAACACTTAGAAATTGACTTGAGGAGGAAAAGTAATATCCCTTAACTACTACTTACTTGTCTTGAGGTTGAAAGCACTTTAGTAGAACTAAGGAGGTGATTTTAGCTGTCCAGGACAAATGCACAGCTCCTTAAGGAAACGCGCAACAATGACTTCAAATCAACTTTTGAGTGCCTTCCCGATGTCCAAATTGAGCGTGGGATAGCACATTGGAAATCTTATTGAGTCTACTTTCCAGAAAATGTTGGATTTTTCAATTTGGAGTTCATTTTCCCTATAAAAAGCTTAATCTCCCAAGACTAGTCAAAATGTGCAGAATGAGGTTGCCAAAATGCCCATGTTGTGACGATTCCACCCAGAAGGTAATGAGCTACTCCTACAGCACGTCCCTGTACAATGCTTAAGGCTCTGGGCTGGATAGCAGGAGAAACCTTCAATTTTTTATGGGCCCAAACAATAGATTCAATGAGTTCTTGCCAATACCCACGGCCGCTGAATAAGAACATTCAACTGAAGGCCCGCAGAGTGCTATTGCAGTCAACTTGTGAAAGTCTTCCTCAACTCCAAATTGAGCTCATGATAGCTCATTGGAAATATATCTATTTATAGTTATCATTTTACTCATCAAGAAAGTCTTTTGGACATTTCAGCTAGGATAAATCTTGATTTTCCCAAAGTCACTCCAGAAGTGCAGCAATTGTCCTAAGGCAAATGATGTTTTGGACATTTCTCCCAAATTATGAGACCTATGTAAAAAGTGAAGGAGGTTTTTCTTCTTGAGTCTATGATGGACAAAAAATTCTCTCACTTTTTTCAAATTCATCTTTTCTTGCTTAGAAACCTCATTTGAATAAAACCTATCCTGATGTGTGGAACATGGGATTTGTAGAAATGAAGGGAAATGAAGGGGATGGGGGGCTTCTAATTTCTTGAGAAAATTTTCTGGAAGTAGGGAGGGATGTTAGGAAGTAGGGGAAAGTGGAATTTCAAAGATTGAGTGAGGGGAAGAGGTCCAAAAAGGAAAAACATAGGCTTAACCTAGAAAAGTGTCAAATTGTAGCAATAAGCTAGGGTTTGTGGGAAAATGATGAATTTGAGGGATATCAGTGATGGGAAGTGTTTAAGAAGGTATTTTAAAGGTATGGGAATGTGTATGAGCATCAAGATACATTTTTGTTGATTATTTGACCATCCAAGAAATATTACCTTCAAAACCCTAGGAGAGGGAAATGAGCCTTGCCCAAGCACAACTGAAGCACAAACAAGGTGTAAAATGACCCATTGGAACTTGAAATAATGATGAAAACTCTTTGAATGATGGTACACTCAGCTGAATGGTGACATGGACCAATATTTGGAAAACTTTGGAAGGCATGAAAACCTAAACCTAAAACAATCCTAGACCTAATACCTAGTGACCAAATTTTACTTGAAGACTCACAGAAATGACAAAATTTGACTTTGACACCCTAGGACCACTTTGTAAGAGCATGTTTGATCGCTGGTGGAAGGCTGCAAAGACTGACTCTAACACCCGCTATGGGGTCTAGGGTAGTGCCCTGGAAAATTTTGTTTTTTTGTTATAGATCTAACCTGGAGATATTATAGATCTGATATGAAAATATAAGACAATGCAAATAAACCCAAAAATAATATGAAATGATTCTTTATTTATCAAACCCTTAAGGTAGGGCAACACCATACATTTACTCCTTAAGGAAGGAGAACACTCCACAAGCCATATGCCTGTTCATACAATAATCCTTGACACTATTCCTTGACACTTCTCCATGTGGAGTCTCTAGCCTCTATATAGGCCTCATACATACAATACCATGGATCATTACCATGGTTACCTCATACCATCGAACTAATACCATGGGCCCATTACATTATTACTAACTACTTATGGTCCCTTACATGATATGGGTTAACCACCTTATTTATTACGATGGCCCATCCCATTATTACATTATTACCTTACATATTATCCCCCCTAGGTATACAACATTCCACCCCCCTTAGCATGTTTCATCCTCGAAACATGGGAAGAACATAAATAATAAGATCTACTCAAAAGAGTAGTCCACTAGTACCATGCACGTGCACCTAGCCATCCAAGAGAAAGATGAACCCTCGATCTCGCTGGTGCCGCGCTCACTTGAGATGGAAGCTGACCATGGTAGCTCTTCTGTGTTGATGTGTAGTAGGTGGATCTTTGCTCCTCTCTATCTGTCCGGTGGGGGTTGTTGTCCTTGTGGCTAATTGGTTGCCATCTCGTTGGTTGTTGTCTTGTGGGGTGATGTGATGTTGAAGTTTTAACCCACGGTGTCTTTTTCTTTAATTCACCCCTTACTAGAGCCTGACTGTTATGTTGTGGTGCCTGCTTGTGTGTCTTATCTTCCAATATTACTTCCACCACTGAGCCCTCATCTGATGTATCAACACCTGGAACCTTTTCTGCTTCAACCTCTGTTTGTGTTTGATTGTCAACCATCAACTGCTCATCATTTGATATGTCAGTCCCTGGAACATCTTCTGCGTTAACTTCCATGGACTCTACCTGTTTATTGATGGAAATATCCTGTAATGTAATTTTCTTCTTTTTATACCAGAGCTTTGGGAATTTCTTCTGCACGTTAATATTTATAGTACCCACAGATTCCATCCAAGAATATCCTAAAACAACATCCATATTATCCATCTTTGAAGTATAAAAATCACCATGCAACACATACTTATCCATAGAAATCTTCAAATCCTTATACACTTGAACATCCTCATCATCCACCTATGTGTTTTCAATGTGTTTTGCAGGAACTTGCAATTTTTTTTCCAAATTAACATTGATGAAATTATGCTTGCAACTAGGATTTATAGAAACAATGATCTTCTCTTTCTGAATCAATCCATGAACCTGCAATAAGGAGATACTAGCAGAAAATAACCCTTTAGGTTCCTTGGTTTCTTTCTTTTCTGTAAAAATAAAATCTTTGGTAAGCTGTGTGTCTGTCTGTGTGAGCTTATCCACAAGATTAGTTTTACGGTCAAAGTGGTCCATAATAGCTTATGTGAATATGTCCCAAGTCAAGGGCCTTCGATAGCAATGTTGATGCCTTTGCCACCATTGCCATCTTTCATTGTCCAAGTACATTTTTCCCATTCTCAGCCAAGTCTCATCATCCATGATGTAATTCAAAATAAAACATTTCTCCATTTGTGCTAGCCATTTGGCTGGATGAGAGCCATCAAATTTATACAAGTCCCTCAAACTCTGATCTTGGCCCGCCATCACAAAAAAATTGGCGAAAATTTGAAATGGCCACAATTCTGTCAATATTGCTCAGAATCCCTATTATGACTTATTTTAAAATTGGAACAATCATTCTGCATCTACCCATGTGATAGAGATCTTGATCCAGGCACTTGGAATTTCAGATCTGTGCTGCAACTCTCCCGTCGTCACCCAAAAGTTTTGAAAAAAGCGCTGATTTTAAATCAGCGATATCTCCCTCATCCAGACTCCGATTCAACTGATTTTTTTTTTGAAATCGGGTATTTTTTCACAAATAATTCAGATATACAATCCTATTTTCTAGATCTTGCACCAAGACGTCTAGATCTACACCGCAAACTCGCTTCCCTGAAAAATTGTTTGCAACTCCACTGATTTTTAGATCAGCGATATCTCCTTCATCCAGACTCCGATTCGACCGATTTTTTTTTGAAATCGGGTAATTTTCACATAGAATCCAGATATGCAATTATATTTTGTAGATATTGCACCAAAACATACAGATCTGATCTGCAAACTAGCTGCCCTCGAAATCCTGCAAAAATTTAAAAAACAAATTCTCCACTTTTTTGCTCAAGAAAGTGCTCGGATACCACTTGTTATAGATCTAACCCGGAAATATTATAGATCTGATATGAAAATATAATACAATGCAAATGAACCCAAAAATAATATGAAATGATTCTTTATTGATCAAACCCTTAAGGTAGGGCAACACCATACATTCACTCCTCAAGGAAGGAGAACACTCCACAAGCCATATGCATGTTCATACAATAATCCTTGACACTATTCCTTGACACTTCTCCATGTGGAGTCTCTAGCCTCTATATAGGCCTCATACATACAATACCATGGATCATTACCATGGTTCCCTCATACCATCGAACTAATACCATGGGCCCATTACATTATTACTAACTACTTGTGGTCCCTTACATGATATGGGTTAACCACCTTATTTATTACTATGGCCCATCCCATTATTACATTATTACCTTACATATTATCCCCCCTAGGTATATAACATTTTTGGACCCTATATTAGGTTGGGCGGACCTACCTATGGTTTTTTGCATGTTTTTCACACATGGTTTTGGACGCGATGGTTTTCCGTCCATGGTATTGGATGCTTTGGCATGTATAAATATGTATTGTAACATTGAAAGGAACATAATGAAAAATCAAGTTGGTAGTCCCGGTTTTGGGATCCAGGGGAAAATCTCTGTGTATATGTTTTTTATGTGTTATGCTCTCACATTGTTTATTTTCTGTATTTTAGAATTCGTATGCAGGTAATTTCTGTATGGGGTTAAAACCTACAAAAATGATTAGGATGTGCATGTACCTACAATACTATGGGCGTATAGGACTACTTCCAAGAATCTGACAGGACAAATTTCGTTCAGGTTGGTCTATGGGGTAGAAGATGTAATCCTAATGGAGTATATTGTGCCTAGTCTGTGCATAACAACTCTCACAGGTATGGCAGATCACGGCGCCTTGGAGGAACGAGTCGCGCAACTGATGGATATTGAAGAGGGCCAATTCTTGGTAGGATTTCATCAGCAAGTGAAGAAGGAATGTAAAAAATCATGGCACGATCACCACATCAAGCTTCACACATTTAAGGTAAATGATCTTTTCTTATTATATGATAGTAATTTCACTAAAATTTCGAGGAAATTTTAGATGCATTGGCTGGGGCCATATATTATCAAAGAAATTATAGATGGAGGCACAATTCAACTCACAAATCTGAATGGAGAACCTTTTCCAGGAAGAGTGAATGCGAGCTGATTGAAGTTGTATACAAGGGATCCTGTGCAATGACTATGTGGCAGCAAGACACTCTTAGTGCTCCAGACAGTTGCAAGGGAGTTTGGGACTATAAACTACACTGCCAAGGAGGTAGGAATACGTAGCAGGTGGGCTTCATGGAAAATGGTGAAGTTGCAACATATGAATCTGCACACAGGCAACTACTCCATGGAGATAAGCGTTGCGCAGCACAGTAGAAAAGTGACCATTGGAGTCACTGTTCATGACTTGATAGCCAGATTATGGTTAAGAGGAGTGGGCTGGCAGCATTTAAGACAATAATCTTTGAAGATTTGCCACCAAAACAGCATTGATTGTCAAAATTTGGGTGAACGGTTAGATTTGAATTCAAAATTCCCTATAAATGTTGGCCCAACAGAGAACACTTTGCGCCCTTGGAGTTGTTGAAATTTGTTGTCTGTCACTCATGAGCCGAGCATTTTGGGAGGAATTCTTCACACACAAAGACATTTCTCGTGAATCTCGTGAGTTGTTTATGGAGAGGATGACTGTCACCAACCCCGGCAAAGCCTTGAGTTTGGAAGCAGTTGTATCTGACACTCCAGGACTTGAAGTATCCAATGTTGAAGCTATGCCTATGATGCCCACAACGTCGAGGTCACCAAGGCCAAGGCAACCCATGGCAAAAGAAAAGGAACTTATAGCAAAGGAAAAGCACAAAAAATCGATTCAGGTACATGCTTCCCCAAGCAAGCATATCGCAACACCAACACAGAAGAAAGATAAGCAACTAGCAAAAGGTAAGCATAAGGTTGTAGTCCTGGAGGCGAAAGAAGGCTAGGGAACAGAAGATATTGACGCTGAAGGTGTGGAAACTATAACAAAGCTACTTGGGTATATCCCTCTGATAAAGGGAAAGGAGAAGATCACAAAGGACCCAGACTCGGAGAAATTCACCATTCCACACCCCTGCTACCTAAGCTGGTTCCTTTTGAATGTCTACAGCTCGCGCGAATCCCACTATTGAAGATGGAGGATTGGGACCTGGTGGATCACGCTAATTTCCCACACTTAATGATGGATAAATACATGAAGAGATTTTATTACGAGGAAATAGGTGTTACAAGGTTGGAAACAGAGGAATGGGTCCGTGGTGTTGAGCAATCAAGATTTCTCAACTTGCTATGGGTGCCACATTACCACCGCACCCCCATTAACATAATTTGTGTACTCCATCTACTTACATTGATGTATGATGGGTGCCTATGGCTAGGAGGGCCTATACCCATCATAAATATGCTCATTCATAGGATTATTCACCTGCCATATGAAGGTTTGAACCCAGCCAAGGATTTTGGCGGAAAGACGAGGGAGAAGGAGCTTGCAGAAATAATGAAGAAAGAGTACGAACTCATAAAGAAGTAGCGCGGATACTCAATTTTATCCATCCTAGACCTTGCAGTTCAATTGGTCGCAAAGATATTAGCAGGAAAGGTGATGAGGAAATGTTTCTTCAATGAACTTTCGGTGCCCATAGTATCCCTAGATGCACAGTGTGTGAAGGGCGTGCAGTTCAATTGGTACAGATACCTCTATCAAGAGTTCCTCATGAACTGCTAAGAGGTCCAGGATTAAACTAATCCATTTGACTATGCTTGGTTATTGTTGTCCATTGTGCTTGCCACATGGAAATTGTCGGAGGATAGCTAGTTTCCTCCGCTTAAGGAAGGATTGTTGGAGGTAGTGCAATTCACCTCCTTATGGGCTACCAAGGACCCTACACGGATCACAGAGACAAAAATATTTTGGGTCCTGATGGAAGCGGGTCTCCGCATGGCCATTAACCAGCGTCTAAGGTTGTCCCAAATCTAGTACACGCAGCTGTCAACCTAATCAACATTCAAGGCTGACTTCCATAGGGTGTATATCCAGGCGTGGAAGGGTCCAGTGCAGAAGTGGCATGACTTTCCATATTTGGTAAAAAACAGATGCACAAGAGGTGGTAGCAAGATGGCCCGCAGAATGGTGTGCCCCTTCAAATCTCATTGTTGGGCCAAGCACAGGTGTGGAGAGTGTTGTCGTGAAGAAAAGGAATGAGGTAGCTAAGAATACTGCCCAAAACCAAGCCGCACAAAAAAAGAAGGATGTTGCAGAGAAGGCTCGTGTTGAGAAGGAACATGCTACCAAGGAGAAGGCAAAACAGGAGTAGTGCGAGTCCCAGAAAGGTGACAAGTCGCCTTCACAGAAACAAAAACAGAAGAGCTTACAGGACAAGATGGTGGAGGTGAGGAAGGGCAGTGCCCCCCTTTCATTCTAAAAAGGTGTGAACTAGAGCAGCAAGGTGGATCGTAGAAGAAGCAGAAAGATCAGAAAACATAGGTTGATCCCATGGTGCTCATAGAAAATGATCTAGATGAGATCATTGATAAAGTTAGGGACACCACAACAGAAGTATTGTAGTAGTTGGAATAGTAGTACATGCAAACATTAGGAGGATTTTAGAAGGATCTCCAAGAGTTGCATCTCCAAGCAACCAAGATCCAAGAAGACATTGGGAAGGTGAGTGATGCACAAGGCACTTTAATGCGGGGTAAAAGTACAGCTGCGGAGATGGTTCCATGGCCACAGGATGTGCGAGTCTTCCCCTTGCCTACAGGTTCAGTGTGGGCCAACACTAAGGAACAACATGACCTCCTTGACAAGGTCCCAAATATGGGCCTAAACCTTGCTGAGATATCACTTGAGTCATTGCATGCATTACTACAGGGAGTTGTGGAAGAGCTTCACATCAGGGAACAATGAGCACTTAGTTCTATTAGCGAAATCAAAGTTAATAATCACCAATTGTTCACTGAAAAGATGCAAGTTCTATAGGAGAACGAGATGCTCTAGGCACACAGTTCACGCCTGGAGTCAGCAATCACGGAGGCATGCAGGACAATGCCTGAGCTTCATATCCTCGACAATGCACAACCTGAAGCAAAGATCAGAAAACTAGCTGTTGGTGTGCACGAATCCAAAGCGGAGATTAGCCAAGTTCAGTTTGAATTCAACATGAAGATCATCGAGCTACAATTAAAGTTGTAGCCCATGACTCTGTTGGAGGCCCAAGAGCATCGCAGAGCCATGATCAAGGAAGGAATGACCACTCTAGATGCCACAGTTGCTAATTGCACAACATTATTTCAACAAGCAATGGAGTTGGTGACATATCTGCAGGAGCATCCGAACCTATAGATGTTGAATACGAAAATAAGGGAGCTATGGTGACATTATGATGAAGTTAGGGCAAGGATGTGCTCCATTGCACCCTCACAGCGCCTAGCCAAATTGCAAGAGGGAAAGCATATCCTCACGCAGGTCAAGGAAGCACAGAAGAAGGAGGCCTTGCTAAATGCTAGGTTAGAGCCATGGTTGAAAGAGGCTTATCAAGTCACAACAACCATCCAGGACAAACTTAAAGGCTTGCAACAGACACAACAGATAATGAGGTCAGCCGTAGAAGGACTAGCGACAGAGAAGTTAGTCGAGGAAGTCAAGTAGGCCTCCACTCAGAGCGTTGCTGAAGTCACAGTAATTCAAGTAGAGATGAGGGATCTTTGTAGCAAGATCGCAATGCCAGCCGAGTGAATTGAGGGTGATTCATGATCTTTGTGTTGGAGGCATGTTAGGATGGGGTCTGTTGGGTTATTTTTTGGGGTTAAAATAACCCAAGTTTTGATGTATTTTTTTAACTAATGTAAAGTCTTCACGATTTGTGTATGCAAAGTGCGTAGATGATTAAGAGTCAAAGGGGTTTTAGCCCCTTGATTATGTAAAGTTTGAGTCAGGTTTGAGACCCACCCATGGTCTGTGGACCATGGGATTGTATGAAGAAGGGTATAAATAGGTGTGTTTTAAGGATTCTAAGGCATGTCTATGGGGATAACGAATGTAGTCTTAGAAGTGATAGCGTAGAGAAGTGGGTCAGTTAGGAGAAGAAAGGCTCTGCAATTGAGTGCGCAGAGGCCTAGGTAGAGTCCACAGCTAAGTGTGTGGACCGCTACAGCTGAGTGCACATGGTAGTTTGGAGTCTGTAAAGCTGAATTGAAGATAAATAAAGAAAGTTACCGAAAAAACCTTGTGTATATCTGTTTATCTATGTTTACTTCTATTTACGATAGATGTTGTGGATAAATGATGTGTTTATGAAATATTGATCTAATGATGCATGATTCTCTTGAATAAGTCTTAATAAATGTACACAATGCATGTTAAGTACTTTCACGAAGACAGAGATTAATTCTACTATGTTTACTAAATAAATTAAGTAGATCTGCGCCAACACTAATTTAGGATTTTTCTCTAATGCACGTAAATGGATAAATCAACTGTTAAGGATCTGAAAAGGCTGGTTGTAGACCTTCGCGAAGGTCTGAGGACTGTTTTAGTAGAGTTGTAGGTCTGAGCCCTAAGGGCTTATAGATCTGCACGAAGGAAGGTTTGAGGCACTAAAAGACATCACACTCATCTCTGGATGTAGAAACTTGGTTCTCATCCCCCCATATGTTGGATGTGGAGCATGATTGTTCACAGGGCTTTGTTTCAGCCGAATGTATACCCCAGGAAGTTTATACACCCCTCCACGTGGGGGGGTGCACGGGGGACTTGTCCCCCCAATGAGGGTCCCAGGGGACCGATCCCCCTCAGCTGGGGGGTCCGGTGGCCAGCGGTTCCCCAGCGGGGGTTCAGAGGCAGCGCCCTCGAAGCCAAAAATAGATGTAAAATTGCCTTGTAAAAGTATAGTAATTTGTATTCAATCTAGGTCATTCATTAGGCGAATGATCTGACGGTAGAAATTATGTTTAATTTAGGTTTTTTTTCCCTAGAAGGCAACCCCTCTCTTCGTATGAGGGCATTGTATTTGAGGCTATGTAATAGATGTGTATTCTCCGAGCGAGAAACAGAAAGGTGAGATTGTGAGAGAAAACAGAGGATATTACAACGGATCTGCTGTAGGTTGTGTCTCTTCATTTTGCTAGATAATAGAAAGGAAGGACTGGCTGTTCGGGGTTGACGTAGCCCAAACTGGGTGAACCATGTATATCTGTGTCTCTCTTGTTTTATGCGTTTTGTGTGTTTATATTTCTGCAATATTTTATGTGTTCCATTGCTTCGTAATATATAATTTTCTAACAACTGGTATCAGAGCCGAAGGTCTATTTGGCTGATAAACTCGCAGGAAAGAAGGGTTCCTTGTTCGAGTGGGAGCAATGGCGAAAGATGGTAAGTTTAGGGTCGAGAAATTTAACGGCCAAAACTTCTTGCTGTGGAAGATGCAGATGGAAGATTATCTATATCAGAAAGATCTATACCTACCATTGAGTGAAAAAACAAAGATGCCGATGGGTATGACAAATGAAGAATGGAACCTTCTTGATAGAAAGGCACTCGGAACAGTACGGTTGTGCCTTGCAGCGTTGGTCGCCTTCAACATTTCGAAGGAAACAACAACACAGGATTTGATTAAGGTGTTGGAGAAACTATATGAAAAACCCTCGGCCTCAAACAAGGTATTTCTTATGAAACGGTTATTTAATATGAAGATGTCGAAAAGTGGATCTGTTGCAGACCATTTAAATGATTTCAATATTGTTACAAGTCAGTTATGTTCTGTAGGGGTAAACTTTGATGATGAAGTTAGAGCTATGTTATTCTTGTGCTCATTACTAGAAAGTTGAAATGGTTTAGTAATGGCCATTAGTAACTTTATTTCTGGGTCTAGTACTTTAAATTTTGACGATGTTGTCGGTGCTATCCTTAGCGAGGAAATGTGATGGAAAAGATCTGGTGAGACATCGGGTAATGCTTTGAGTTCAGAGTCTAGGGAAGAAAAATGGAAAGAGGAAAGAGCTCAGGATATTGCAGTAAATCAAGCAAAAGTAGATCCAAGCCCAGATCGGGGATAGTGTGTTGGAAATGTGGAAAGAAAGGACACCTAAAGAAAGATTGTAGATCTCAGAAGGGAAAAGAAGGAGATGCACAACAAGAAAACAATCATGAAGCAAATGTGACAGGTGAGGTGTTACAAGATGCTTTGATTCTTTCTTTTGAAAATGCTACTGATTCCTGGGTGGTAGATTCAGGGGCCTCATTCCATGCCACACCTGATAAGAAATACTTTCATGACTATGTTCAAGGATATTTTGGACAAGTTCATTTGGGTGATGATAAACCCTGTAAAATCGTTGGAATGGGTAAGGTTCTTGTAAAACAGCAGAAGGGAAACTAATGGCTACTAAAGGAGGTAAGGCATGTTCCAGATCTAAAGAAAAATATGATTTCAACAGGGAAGTTAGGTGGTGAAGGTTGTGTGACAACTTTCACAGATAAAGCTTGGAAGGTCACCAAAGGAGCCCTAGTAATAGCAAAAGGCGAAAAGGTTGGTACATTGTATTTATGCAATGGTATTTCTAACTCTGTTAATGCTTTAACTTCCAAAGGAGCAGATGCAGCATTATGGCATCATAGGCTCGGACACATGAGTGAAAAGGGGATGAAGATTCTTCACTCAAGGAATTTGTTGTCGGGTTTGAAGAATGTTGATTTGGACTTCTGTGAGAATTACATTTATGGAAAATAGAAGAGAGTCAGATTTCTCAGAGTTGGGAAAGAAAAGAAGAGAGAAAAATTAGAGCTTGTGCATACAGATGTATGGGGACCTGCTCAGGTATCATCTCTCAGTGGGTCTCGTTATTATGTTACTTCTATTGATGTTGTAACTAGAAAAACTTGGATTTACTGTATTAAGAATAAATATAATGTATTTGATACTTTCAAGAAATGGAAAGCTTTGGTTGAGATTGAGACAAGAAAGAAATTGAAGTGTCTTAGATCAGACAATGGAGGTGAATATTGCAGCAAAGACTTTGATAGGTACTATTCAGAGAATGGAATTCGAAGAGAGAAGACAGTTCCAAGAACACCACAAGAAAATGGTGTGTCAGAAAGGATGAACAGAACAATCATGGAGCGTGCAAGGTGCATGAGATTGCATGCACGATTGCCTTTACAGTTTTGGGCAGATGCTATAGATACTATTGTTTATCTAATAAATAGAGAGCCTTCAAGTTCCTTAGATGGTGGTGTTCCAGAGGAAGCATGGATAGGTAAAAAGGTAAACTACTCCTTTTTAAAGCCTTTTGGTTGTGAGGCCTTTGTCCATATTGATAAAGAAAATAGAACAAAGCTTGAGGCAAAGTCAAAGAAATTTACCTTTATTGGATATGGTGTTAATGATTTTGGTTATTGCTTATATGATTACAAAAATCAGAAAATCATTAGGAGCAGAGATGTAATATTCAATGAAAAGGTCTTGTATAAGAATCAGTTGCAGGAAAAGAAACATGAAAAAGAAAACAAGGAATACGCAGTTCTTGATGAAATCAATAAAAAAGTAAAGGTGCCTGAAAATAATAATAATCAACAACCACAAAAAACAGCAACAGGCATCCCAAACACGTGAAAGTGGTGTTAGAAGATCTACTAGGATAAGTAGACCCCCTGAACGATACTCTCCTTCATTATATTATTTATTGTTGACTGATTCTGGTGAACCCGAATGTTATGAAGAAGCAATGTAGGTTGAAAGCAGGAAGAAGTGGGAGGTAGCCATGGAAGAAGAAATGGACTCCTTAATGCATAACCAGACTTGGGACTTAGTCAGGTTGCTTGCAGGAAAAACTACATTGAAGAATAAATGGGTTTACAAGCTGAAGGAAGAAGATGGAGGAAAACAAAGGTACAAAGCTAGACTTGTGGTGAAGGGGTTTGCACAGAAGAAAGGCATTATTTTGATGAAATATTTTCTCCTATTGTTAAAATGACTTCAATCAGAACTATTTTAAGTATAGTAGCAATTGAAGATTTGCATCTTGAGCAGTTGGATGTAAATACGGCCTTTATCCATGGGGATTTAGAGGAAGAGATATATATGTAGCAACCACAAGGATATGAGGTGAAAGGGAAGAAGAAACTAGTGTGCAAGTTGAAGAAGAGCTTTTATGGCTTAAAACAGGCTCCAAGGCAGTGGTATCTAAAATTTGACAAGTTTATGTCTGAACAAGGTTATATTAAATGTCACTCTGATCATTGTGTTTATCTAGAAAAGAAAAATGATGGCAGTTATATTATATTGTTATTGTATGTAGATGACATGCTTGTTGTAGGGTCTAACATGCATGAAATAAATGTGCTCAAAAGAAAATTGGCAAATTCATTTGCAATGAAGGATTTTGGAGCTACAAAACAAATCCTTGGTATGAGAATCACTAGAGACAGGAAAAATCGCAAATTAACATTGTCTCAGAATGAGTACATACAAAAGGTGTTGAAAAGATTTAATATGCACAATGAAAAACCAGTTAGTACACCTTTTGCTAGCCATTTCAAACTTAGTAAGGAAATGTGCCCAAAGACCCAAGAAGACATGGATTATATTTCTAAAGTTCCATATGCATCAGCAGTTGGAAGCTTAATGTATGCAATGGTCTGCACAAGGCCTGATATTGCACATGCAGTGGGAGTTGTAAGCATGTACAAGAACAATCAAGGAAAGGAACATTGGATGGCAGTGAAATGGATTCTCATATATTTGAAAGGTACCACAAATCAAGCATTATGCTTCGGTGGTTCAAACATTTCTCTATAGGGATATGTTGATGCAGATATGGTAGGTGATAGAGATAACAAGAGGAGCACTACAGGATATGTATTTACTATTGGTGGAACAGCTGTTAGTTGGGTTTCAAAAATCCAAAGTGTTGTTGCACTTTCAACAACAGAAGCATAGTATGTTGCTGCTACAGAGGCTAGTAAAGAAATGATTTGGTTACGAAGGTTTATGGGTGAATTGGGTAAGGAGCATGATATGGGCACATTATACAGTGATAGCCAAAGTGCCATTCATCTTGCAAAGAACTCAACATCTCATTCTAGGACTAAACACATACATCTCAAGTACCATTTCATACGATCAGTGTTGGAAGATGGAGAGTTGAAGCTGGAAAAGATACACACTAGCCAGAATCCTGCAGATATGCTAACAAAAATTGTAACCAGGGAGAAACTAAGAATATGCTCAGTTTCAATTGGTCTTCAAGGACAATGATAAATATGTGAAACAACCAGGTCCAAAGAGGAGTCATTGTCTAGCAAATGAAGCAACGATGGAGTTGCTACAATCATTCTCCAAGTGGGAGATTGTTAGATGTGGAGCATGATTGTTCACAGGTCTTTGTTTCAGTCAAATGTATACCCAGGAAGTTTGTACACCCCTCCACGTGAGGGGGACTTTTCCCCCCTGCAAGGGTTTGGGGCAGTTGATCCCACCCCCGGCTGGGGGGTCTAGGGGCCAGCGGTCCCTTGGCGAGGGTTCGGGGGCAACGCCCCTGAAGCCAAAAACAGATGTAAAATTTCCTTGTAAAAGTATAGTAATTTCTATTCAATCTTGGCTGTTCATTAGGTGGATGATTTGACACTATAACTTATGTTTAGTTTAGGGTTTTTTTCCCCTAGAAGACAACCCCTCTCTTCGTATGAGGGCATTGTATTTGAGGCTATGTAATAGATGTGTATTCTCCAAGCGATAAATATGGAGGTGAGACTGTGAGAGAAAACAAAGGATATTACAGTGGATCTGTTGTAGGTTGCGTCTCTTCATTTTACTGAATAATAGAAAGGAAGGACTGGTTGTTCGAGGTGGATGTAGCCCAAACTGGGTGAACCACATTAATCTTTGTCTCTCTTGTTTTATGCGTTTTCTGTGTTTATATTTATGCAATATTTTATGTGTTCCATTGCTCCGTAATATATAATTTTCTAGCACCATACTGCTTCGAGTGAGACTGCAACTTGCACTACGTGGGTTGTTTCCGAAAGGGCCAGTAGTGTAGGTATTTTTTGGTTGGCGCAACTAACTCTGAACCTAGGTCAGGACCCCCTAAGCCAACAGGAGGTTCGAATTTGGAGTTAATTGCAGCAGGATCTCTTCATAGCTGAGGAAAATACTTTCAACAAGATGAGGCTAGAGTATGCCTTGGAAGACACCTCTAATTTCATTACATCGAAGGATCGCACAGAGGCAGTATTGGATGACAAAGGATTGCTAGAATACATCAAGACAGATGTTGCAAAACCACCAGAATCTGATGCCCATAACCTTGCTCAGTGGAAGAAAGATGTAGCCAAGGCGAGGAGAATAACCTTGGAGGGAGTACGGGATCACATTGTCTCAAATCTCCACGAAAAAGAAACTCCATTCGTAATGTGGAAAGCACTGACAAAATTGTTCGAGAATAGTAGTGACCACAGGATGTTGGCACTCAAGGATAAACTTCGAAGCATCAAGATGCAGAAGAATGGCATTATTCCACAATACCGTTCAGGTTCACACAATGTCATGATGAACTTGGCAGGGTTGGTGTAAATGTTCCTGAAGATGACTTGGTATTCATAGCATTTCTAGGCCTTCCCAAGAGCTGGCATAGCTACCACGATTCAGTGAATGGTAGGGAGAAGCTACCAAATTGGGAATGCTTATGGTCTGATTTGGTACAAGAGGAAATAAGGCAGAATACGAGAGATGGGACTTAATCCAAGGGCGAGGATGAAGAAAAATTTGCATTCGCTGGAAAGGAAAATAAGGGAAAAGGAAATAAATCTCAATCCAAACCAGAATCCAGCCAAGTGGGAAATAATAAATATTTGTCCAAAATTAGATGCTTCCATTGTCATGAATTTAGGCACTATTCCACGAAGTGTCCACACAAAAAGGCAAGCAAGAATACCTCAGAAGGAGCAATAGGTGAAGCCTTGGCTTCACAGTTTGAGCTTGACTTTACCCTTAGCACATGCATGGCTAACATAGTGATGGGGAGAATATGGTACTTGGATTCAGGTGCATCGTTCAACATGATAGGGTGTAGAGACTTTTTCAGTCACCTGGAGGAGAAATACTTGCAGACGCACATCGAAAGGGGGGACAACGGAAGGTATAGCATGACCAGGGTTGGTACAATCACCTTCCAGAGGGTGTCAAGCTCACCCCTCAGGCTCAAGGATGTCATGTTCATTACAGGGATAAATAAAAATCTCATCTTTGTTTCTGTTTTGAAAGAAAGTGGTTATGATGTGACCTTCAACAAAGGAAATGCATTCCTAAGACACATAGCCATGATACAAGTGAAGCATATCAGGGTTTATGTGAAGAACATATTGGTGGGCTCCAGTGTTGCAGCAATAATGCTGCAACTCCTGGGACTCCCGTCTTTACTTTTATCAACCCGGTAGTTTGTAACAAACTTGGAAGTGACAGTGCTATATGCACAAGTACTACCTCTTGCCGCAGCTGTCACTGGATCAGCTGGCACAAGTCCACTAGGAGCTTAAGCCAACTTCTATGAGTTCTGAAAGCTAACTCAAGGGAAGCTAGTCTACATGTAGAAAGAAGCTGAAAGTGAAAAAGGAATGCAAACCCTAGCAAACCCTAGTTCTATAGATTAACCCTACTGGTGCAAGGAAAAATATGAAAGTAGCGGAAATGGATGCCATTGACTTCTAGAAATGCAGAATGCATGTGACTAAGCTACTCTTGCAGTGAAATCTGAAAAGGAATGTCTTTTTGTATTTTTGAGTAATCTTGTAGAATTATTATGCATGTGCTTAACTGTTTTGACTGTGCAGAGGTTGATTGATGGAAGGAAATGGTGAGGACACTTGCAAGAGGTTGGGAAGGTGAGAATAGGGCCTAAGGGGTCCCTAACACCCTTCCAAAGAGTTTCACAGTGATCGGATCTCGAAAAGCTGCTCTCGTGATCTTCTACAGGAACTCTGCAGGGGTTCTACAGGATGTTCCGAAAGGAGATTTTGGAGGGTTGATGGTGGAAGAAAGGTGGAGAAGTGGAACTGGAGGTTGGATGAAGGTGTGAAGAGGTATAAGACCTGGAAATTAGAGCTGAGAAGTGATGAGGATGGCTAGATTTGTTCAACGGTGAATAGAGCAATGCTACACAAAAATATGGAAGTTAGGTCAAAGTGAGGAAATGTGGCAAACGAAGGGCAAGAATCTGAGCTATGGGATGGAACAGGTTGCGCTAATGGAGGGAGGGTAGGCAAGGAAATTTCTTAGGTGTTCTGCACACTACTTCTTGAAACTGACCAAACAAAGATCATGTAAACCAAGTATCTAGCTATTCTAACCTAATTTGACCTAGGAACTAGCAATCATGATGAACAGAAATCCCTTGGTAGAAAATCATGTGAAACACTTATGAAAACCAAGCAAGAATGAACCTAAGCATGTAATCACATCTGGTATCAACTTTTACAAATGAGAAACTAACACTAGCAATTGCATGAAGAAGCAAGAATAGTGTTTTTGTGGCAGCAAGGACACCGTGGCCTCAGCTCATGGTCCCGAGGAGGGAGAGGTGAGATCCAAGGTTGCTTGATGGCATTTTTCAAAGATATTTTCTGCTATCAACCTATCACATCACTCTGAAACATGAAAGCTTTTTCAATCATCAAAACTGTCCTAGATAACCAAGCAAGATTTTAATCTACTAACAGAAACTATTTTATGAAGACAGTAAAGAAAAACATATAATAGTACATGGAGGAGGTCCTGGCACTTGGGTTGGGCCCAACCCCAAGAGCTACAGGCTCCTAAAAGAAGCTTAGAACTGATGCAACATAAAACTGGTTTCCATTACTCAAAAAACAACCATGTCCAAAATGTGTTACAGCAGAAGCTCCAAAATGGGCTCAGAAATAAAGCAGCACTATAGTGTGAAATACAAATGCTCAACAAGTCCTATGAAGGTTGGAAGCCTCCCTACTTATGCACTACGAGGACCTCCAGCATTCCTCCTTAATTCAAGGGGCTTGGCTGCTCAAAACTGCAGTACTCAACCACTTCATAAAAGCTGCTCGACTGCCTTTGGAAATCGACTTTGGTGGGCTGCTGAACTCCGAGCTGATGGTGGAGAACTTGAGGAAGGGGTCATTTAGTGCAGGAGACACCTTTCCTATGAATCCTCAGCCTTGTCCCCTCGTATTTGGCTGTCAAATGGTCCATAAATGCTTGACCTTGGTCCAAAAGTTGTCCAAAAATCTGCAGCAAACACGTATTAGCCTTCATGGTCAAGTGACTATTCTCATTCATTCAATTAACATAAAAATACTTCAAAAGCATACATAAACTATGAAGAATGGTGGATAAATGGAGAAAAATAGGCAAAATGAGCCCAATAAGTTACCCATTTTTGGGGCTCATCATCACCCCCCTGCTAAATGGGTTGCTCATCCTCTGAGCAACTAATCTAGCTCATCATCCTTGATAGCTTTGACTACCTCCCTCATGTCCCAGGCCTCCGAGGTGATGTCTTCTTCCCAGTCATGAAATCCTGCTTTTCTTTCCACTTCCTCCCACTACCTGTTTTCTTCTTCTTCCTTAACTCCTTCCAGCAATCCCAAAAGCAAGGGAGGATTGAACTTTAGGCCAATCCAATTGGCCTGCAAATTTTGCATTGACTATTTATAGAGGGGTACCCTTGCCAAGGCCTCCCTCATCCTAGTTGGAGAGTGGTATTCTCTTATTTTCAAACTGTGGGGCAGTGTGTTCCACCTCCTTGTGCAAGCATGAATGCAGTTATCCCCCAATAGTCTTTCCATGTCCTCAAAGTGGGCAATAGCTTGAGCTTGTTGTTCAATGTAATCTGGTAAATCCTGAGGGTTGTTGGCTGGGTGCTGATGGGCATGTATTAAAGCTGATGTATCCTTTGGTTCGGCCCTGATAATGAGTGGTTCACTCAACTCCCTGTTCATAATATCCTGAATCTTTGCTGCCCTCTTTTCCTCATGATTTAACCAGGAGGACATGGCTATAAGTTGCACATCTCCCAATGTAGCATTGGGGTCCCAAAAAGTCATGTTTGGAAGGGCCAAGTTGTGTAAATAGAATTCGGATAACTTAGCCTTATCCTCTACTGAGCTGCTATCACACAAGGTCATGAATTGATGGTAGCTTTGAAATGGAATGGTGCCCCTTTGGGCCAAGGTGTTAATCTGGAACAGCAACCATTGATCTTTAAGATATAGGGCATATGACTTGGCAGGTTGCCTACACTGCAAGACCTCTACTGCCCAACTGGCCATGCAGGCCAGTTGGGCTTCATTTTATTGTACCTATTGTTTTAGAGACTGTATTTCCTTAGCTGCCTGTGACTCCTTCTCCTGTAGCTGTTTTGTTAGTGCCTCAACCTTGGCCTGCAGCCTGTCCACTTTCTGCTATTCATTAGAGGTTTCTTTGACTGCTGAAGGCTTTTCCTGTTGCTATTGTTCTCCTAGAATGGAGGACCTGTCGTCCTTATGAATTTCCTATAGCCGTAGTTGTTGTTTCAGCAGCTCGTTCTCTTCCTGTAGTTTGGCCCTCTAACTGCTTTCCACATGCTTCACCATGGCTAATTCTCTCCTTAACTCCCTGAGTTGTTCTTCTAGGGGACCTATGCCCGCCACACCTTTGGACTTGGCAATCCTCATCCAAGTGTGAGTCCTAATTCTTTCTTCTTCAAGTGCAAAGAAGAGTGGCACCATAAATTTCTAGGGAATTATTTTCCCGGCTTCTAATAAGTTATAGTATGAGTCCAAGCTGGGATGAGGGCTTGGTTCCAATATTTCCTCTGTCTTTTCTTCCTCCTGTGATTGTCTGGCCACCTTTTCCTCCAATTTCTCGCTCACTTTTAGCTTAGCCCGAGTTTCCTATAGAGATTTCTCTGCTTCCTATAAAACTATTTTTGAGTCTATTGTCTTCAGTCTGTCTCTCCAGGTGGAAGTTTTTGGGCTTCCTCGTTCATAGGTGATGGATATCTTTGAAGGAGACCCTTCCTTTGGTTTAGGTGTTGTGTCCTCAATGATAACTGGCTCCTTTGACTGCGGTTGGGGTCTGCCTATTTTGATCCGTGTGCTCCTCCTTGCTTTAAAGTACATGGAGGTTTGCCTCTTTTGCTTCCCTTTTTGTTTTGGAGGTGTTTTTAAGGTAGCAAGCACAACTGCTGCCTCTCTTGCCAATATTTCAGGTGATTTCCCCTTTTGCTATTCTTTTTCCATGCTTCCTGTAGAAGTCCCTGTGTCAACTGTTTCTGCCTGTATTGCGGCCATTACAAGATCTGTTTTTCCCTTTTCTTTTGGTGTGACTGCTTTGGCTATGACAACCTTCACTTGGGACATTTCTACCTTCTCTGCTCTCCTCTGTAGTCTCTTTTCCCTTGGGGTTTGTGCTGTTGTTCCTTGCTCTGTTTTAGGCTCAGTAATTTGGCCCTCTCCTCCTTTTTCTTTATGTCCTTGTTGTGCTTGAATGTCCTGTGTTCCTTCATCATTGGTTTTCTTACCTTTTTCAATGTGTTCTCCCTCCTCACCACTAGATGAGGTGATGTCTTCGGCAAGGATTCCAATATCTTCATTCAATTGGCCCGGGTGAAAAGATCCACCACCTCAGGATGCTCGTGCAGTTTGCTGGTGTTCGAGGGTTCTTTCCTTATGAATCCCCCTGGCATGGTTAGAGTGTTTTTTTCTCTTTTTTTGCATTGATCAGAAAAAGGAATGCTGCTTATGGTTTTCCCTCTTAACTCAAGAAGGTATTTCTCAGGTATCGATATTAATTAACAGCTATTCCCTGGTTTTCAAAACTGTTGTTGCCCAGAACACGACTGCCTGTTTATGAGAGGGAGAGTTTCGTTTCTACAGACAGAGTACAGAGCTCAATTTTCCTTCCCAGCACATATACAGATATTCAAATTCAAAATTTCATACACAGGCTGACCTCCACAGTTGCATATCTTTCTACAGGAGAATTTTCAAAAATAGGAACTGGAGGAGAATTTGGATGTAAAAACAACTGAGAAACCCAGTGCAACACACAAGCAAATGTTTTCCTCCAATCCCCAGGCAGATTTTTCTCTGGTTCCCCACTCTGATATCATTCAATTCAACACCTTTTCAACTCACATGATGCATAAAGAGTTTTTTCGAGCCTACCTCGTTGGGAGCTCCAAATTCGGTGACGAGAAATCCCAAGTTTTTCTACTCCGGAAGGCTGTGCAGGCTTTGCTGTAGAACCCTTTCCTGTAGAAGACTTCCCCAGTTCCTGTAGAATATCTCTGTGCTTCTAAGCGAGCCCAATATGTGGGAGATTCTCAAAACAAGTAGAAAAACTGGTGGTGGATGACTGGTTAACAGTTTCTGGAGCGGAGGACGCGTACTTCATTCGAGGACATTGTAAGTGCAAATGAACAGAGGGTGGTGTGAGTTTCAACCGAGCATATTTTAACTGCGGCGTAATTCATGGCAAGGGGATGAGGTGGTCAAACCGAACCATTGATCCAATTTCACAGCCATAATTTCTCTGTGTGTCTTTTAGCCGCCATCACCTCCCCTCTGCCGTTAACCGCCGCCACCACTGCCAGTCCCAACGATTTCTCCCAGAGTGGACACTCCACACGTGTTGGCTACACGTCTCGTCAGAAATTTGAATGTAACTGAGCTCATTCGGATACCACGAGGCTATGTAACTAGCCGAGGGTGGCCAGTTGACTGGCCACCGATCCCATTCTATCCAACCATTTCCATAGGCATGCATCTTTTTAAAATGTAGTTTATGTAATTGACGAATGAGTTTAGACACTTACCTGCGTCGTCACGACCGCATTATGCAGATTTCGGGTCTCTGAACCATTTCTTCTTTTTCTGCTACTTCCTGCATGGTTTTGGAACCCAATCCTTCAGTCGTTGATGCTGCATGCACGTGTTTCAGAATTCATTCCATTGGTTGTTGTCGCTGCATGCTCAAGTGTTCCTTTGTTTCTGCTGCTAATGATGTTTCCGTGTTCAAGACAAGCTCCTTGCATGTTTTCTTTGTTATTTTCTAGCTGTCCTCATCTCCAAAGTATGTCTTCCAAAGGGATCAGCTGCTACAGGATTTCTGTAGGATGTCCTTTAGCTGCTTCTCCTCCTGGGATGCAAGCTAAACGAGCAAGGCTATACTGCTGACAAGGGATTCGGCTGATGAGGGATCCAAATGGAGATTGATAGGTAGGGAGAGTGAAACACCACTGCTATATATGTCATTCAAGGTTCTTGCTGGTAGTGTGAGGAAAACAGGGGTTTTTTTCTTTATTATAATTTTTTGTGTGATTGTGCAGGCATACATAATAGAATGGGTGCAATAGAGGTGTGAGGAGATGAAACAGGGTGATGTATGGCGATGGACGGAAACAGGGGTGGTTGCAGGCTTAATAAGAAGATTCCAATTTTCAGATTCCCTCCCACAATCAATTTTTGCCTATCTGGAGGTTCTACAAGATCTTCCTGTAGAAGATATAGAACTTCCTATAGAAGGTGAAATCTTAACTTGAATGCGATCAAATCCTAGGAATGGGGAGTGGTCATGGAGGAGGTGTGTGTGAGGGATGTTTGTAGTCTGGTGTTGACCTCTGTCCTTGTTTTGCGAACCCCCCTGAACCTGCAATGTCTTCCCTGCAACCTACAATTATTCAACAAAAATCAGGCTTATTTTTTTTTTTTTAGTGAGACAGTTGGGGCACCTCCAGCAGGTTTTCACCATCACTGTCTGCCCCAGGCGCCTCTAAGAGGTTTTCACCCAAGGATATTTTTATTCTTTTTTGTTTTTTTTTTTTTGATGATCAAGGTGTGGATGGAGTAGAGACAAGGCCCTGCTCCACTACCAGCACTGACTTATCCAAAGTTTCAATGAACTCCTGCTTGGAAAGGGGCTTCCTGTAGATTTTCAGCCGGTGCCCATTGACGAGCATGGGAATGGCTTCTTCATCAATGGTCCTAATAAGGACTGAACCATTGTCGTTGCATTTCTCCACTGCATATGGTCCTACCACCTTGTCCTCAGCTTCCATTTGAAATCCTTGTATCTTGAGTCATATAACAACGCCCAATCTCCTGGTTGAAATTGCTTTTCATTAAGGTGTCGGTCATACCATATCTTTCTCTAGAGCTGAACTACTTCTGAGTGGAGGAGGGCCTGCATTCTCTATTCATCTAATCCGTTAAGCTATAGTAACCTTTCCTATTACGCATGGTTGAGATCCAGGTCCAGCTGAGCTGCCAACCTTAATGTATTGTACTCGAACTCTATGGATAGCAGAGCCTTCTTCCCGTAAACTAGCTCATAAGGTGTGGAAGCTATTGTGGTTTTCCAAGTGGTGTTGTAGGCCTAGGCGGCCTCAACCAAGTGATCTACCCACTCTTTTCTGCTGTTGCTCACCACCTCAGTCAAAATTTCTTCTAGAGCCCTATTAGTGACTTCCACCTGCCCATTTGCTTGCGGATGATAAGGGGTGGAAGTTTTGTGCTTGATCTTATGATGGGTGAGTAGGTCTTCAATCAGGTTAGACGTGAACTGACTCCCTTGATCTATGACTAGTTCTCTTGGGTAGCCAAATTTGTAGAAGATATTTTCCCTTAAGAACTCAACCACTTTTTCTTCTGTCGCCGCCTTCATTTCCTTTGTTTCCACCCACTTCGTCAGGTAGTCTGTGCACACAATGATGTAAGACTTTTGCTTTGAAGGAGGGTTGGTAGGACCCACAAAATCCATGCCCCACTTCTCAAATGGCTCGAAAGTCACTTGAGGTTGGAGGGGCATTTCATCCCTCGGAGCTGGTTTCCCCATCCTTTGACATCGATCGCATTGGCTGATGTATCTTCTGACATCTTGATGAAGAGTGGGCCAATAGTAGCCAGCTTGTAGAATTTTGAAGGCAGTCCTTTTTGTTGCAAAGTGGCCTCCACAGGGTCCATCGTGATAGGTTAGGAGAATGTCAAAAACTTCCTCCTCCCTAACACAACGCCTCAGGATCTAATCTGGGCCAAGTTTGAACAAGTTGCCCCCAATCCAAGTGAAGGGGGATCTTTTCCTCACATTTCTGCTCTTTTCTTTCAAGGATAGGTGTGGAGGGAACTATGCTGAGACCAAGTAGTTTACTATATCAGCAAACCATGGAGAGAGTACTGAAATAGAAAACAGGTGTTCATGTGTCCCTTCTTCATCTGCAGGCCAATCTAATTTAGACAGAAAATCAGCAACAAAAGTTTCCTTCCCTGACTTGTCAACAATGGTTAAGTCAAATTGTTGCAATAAAAGTAACCATCTAATGATACGAGCATTCACATCAGGTTTATTCATCAAATACCTTATCGCAACATGATCAGTGTGTACAAATGTTTGATAACCAATAATGTAGTGTCTGAACTTATTTAGGGAATGGACTACAGCTAGGAGCTCTTTCTCAGTCACGGTATAGTTTAATTCTGCCTTGGACAGGTTTTTGCTGACAAAGTATATGGCATATGGTAGCTTCTCTTCAATTTGTCCTAAGGCTGCCCCTATGGCTTTGTTCGAGGCATCGGTGTGGATGTGGAAAGGTAGGGCCCAGTTTGGATCTCTAAGGATTGGGGCGGTTACTAGTTTATCTTTTAATTCATCCATAGCCTCTTCACTGTTGTCAGTCCATTTAAATTCAACATCTTTCCCCAAAAGACCAAACAATGACGAGTCTAGCTTACTAAAGTCTTTGATGAATATTCTATAGTATCCTGCTAAGCCTAGAAAACTCTGAACATCTCTTACCTTATGAGGGGGTGGAACCTTTTGGATGATAGAAATTTTGTTAGGATCCACCTGTAATCCCTGCCGAGAGATTGTATGGCCTAGAATGGTCCCTTCAGTCATCAGGAATTCACATTTTTCAGGAATGAGGGACAGGTTCATCTCAATACACTTGGTTAAAACTTTTCCCAGGTTAGTCAATGCTTCTTGGAAGTTGGACCCGTAAGGAGTAAAGTCATCCATGTAGATTTCTATTGAATCATGAACTAGCTCAACAAATATGCTCAGTACTGCTCTCTGGAAAGTGGCAGGAGCATTGCATAGCCAAAAGGGAAGGACCCGGTAGGCAAAGGTTCCCCAAGGACAAGTGAAGGTGGTCTTATCTTGGTCTTCCGGGCTGATTTGGATCTGATTATACTCGCTGAACCCATCTAGGAAAGAAAAGAACTTCTTCCCTGCCAGCCCATCTAACACTTGATATATGAAAGGCAAAGGTAAATGGTCCTTCTTGGTGGCTTTGTTAAGTTCTTGATAATCTACACAGATTCTCCACTTCCCATTTTTCTTGGGCACAAGCACCAAAGGAGAAACCCATTCGCTGTCCGAGATGGGGTAGATGAATCCTGCATCCAACAACTTTTGCAATTCTTCTTTAACGATGTCCTTAAGGGTTGGATTCATTCTCCTCTGAGACTTCCTGACTAGTTTACAATCCTCTTTAATGTACATGTGATGGGCACAGACTGACGAATGGACTATTTTCATTTCCTTATAGCTCCAAGTGAAATCCTCCAAATGGTGGTTCAATAGGCTACATAGCTCCTTCTCCTAAGAGGGAGATAAGGATGAGCTGATCTTCAAGGTTCTTTTAGGGCCAAATTCCACATTCTTAACTCTGGGAGAGGTCGGATCAGCCACACAGAGGTCCACTAAAGCGCAGGATTGGGTACTTTCCATCAAAATTTCTAATGGCAGCACACCGGGAGGTGGATTTTGAATCAACTTCTCAATTAGGTCGTCCTCGATTTGAGGACCCCCCCAGGTGGCTTCCATTGTGCACACTGGTGCAGAGTAGACTTCGTCCTCATCTTCCTCCTCCAACCAGAGAGGTAAGTCATGTTCTAACAGAGGTTGGGCAGGAGGGTATAGGACTAGCTGTTTGGACATACGCCCATTCTTGATGGTCATGCTCCCAGCTCGACAACTGATGTAAGCATCCCAAGTAGCTAACCAAGGCCTTCCCAAAATAAGGGGGTATCTAATGAGTTTTTCCTTTGGATGAAGGACCAAAAAGTCCGCAGGGTACTTCCAAGAATCAACAGAGACCAGGACATCCTCCACAATCCCTTCGGGAGTCACGGTGGAGCGGTCTGCTAACTGCAATACTGTCAAGGTCTTTCTTAAGGAACTCTGAAGGTTGAGTTTGAGCATAGTGTCCCTGGTCATCACATTGATGGCAGCCCCTAGATCAATCAGGGTGTGGGGGATTATGGTGCAATTGATGTGGACATCTACTACAGGACTCCCAGGATCCAAATATTTTGCACAGATTATCTACCCCAACATGAGATCGGACAGTTGTCCTATGACATTGATAGTCGGGGCATATCTCTTGCGCCTGCCTGGGTGCCTAAAACACTTCTCCTTGATCAATTTGTTGTAGATTGGTACATATTTTATGGCCTGGAGAAGTGGGATTTTCACACACAATTGTTTAAGTTCTCCCAGAAGTTCAGTCTCCTCTAGGTTTGGTTGCGTGGCTACTATTAGTCTCTCAGGAAAGGGTGGAATGGCTTTGGGTTCACTTTCCTGTTTCCCTTCCTCATCCTCCAGGGGAGGAGGTTGGCGATCTGGAAGGACCTTTCTAGATCGTAGGTTGATCTCCTGAATCTCCACAGCATAGGTAGGGCATGTTGTCTCTCCAGTGTATACCTGTTGGGCTTGTCTATTATTGGCGTTCGGGTTTGGTTGAGCAGGCATTTGGGGTTGTCTTAGAGGAGTAGGAGGTAATGGTTGTGGTTGAGCAGGAGGTGGAGGAAAAATAGCAGGAGGAGAGTGGTATTGGGGCCTCCACACTGGTTAAGGTGCATTCCACTGAGGTTGTGGCTGAACATGAGAGTGAAATGAATGAGCAGTAGGTTGAGTATGGTATTGAGATGGATAAGACCAAGGAGGAGGTGCGGACCAGGAAGGATGAGCAGGGGGGGGCAAGAAGGTATATGAGTGGATTGGTTGGGGTTGTAATAGGTTTGGGATGTTCCTTGCATCCCCTGCTGGTAAGGTCTGGATCCATGCGGCCTCCATTGGTTAAGGAAGTAGAGTGGCTCAGTGGCCCCTTCAACCCCTTGGTACATGGCTTTAAGTCTAGGTAAGGTTGGGGACTGGTTTGCGGGGTGGTATTCCTCACAAATGAAACATACCTCCACTGAGTGCAATGGACACTCGTTCTTAGAATGCTTCCTTGTACACCTGGGACAAAAGATGGCCAAAGCCTTCTCGGCTTCCTCCTTCTTTTGTTGGATTAGGAAGGTATCCAGTTGCATGGCAATGGTCTATCTCATCTCACTTTTGAGGTCTTCCATCTGATTTGCAAACTCATGCTTGGAGAACGTGGCACTAGCTGAAAGTGGATTCCCCCTACCTCTTTTCTGGGCTACCCTAGAGTGGTTTATAAACACAGTATTTATGTCATCATAAGGTAGTTGGTAGATGTCTCCTCCAGCTAGCAGATGGAGGGTATCTAGAAGGTCTTTAGGGACTCCTCAGAGCAAGACCAGCTTCAGAGATTCGGGGTCCAATGTGCACCTGGCCCTTTTATAACTAAGTTGGAACCTTTCTTCATAGTCTTCTAAAGACTCATCACTTCCCATGGTCATCCGAAAGATCTCTACCTTTGTTTCCTTTGACCTACAGTAGTCCCAGTATTTGTTGTTAAAGGCTTGCTGCATCTGAGCCCAAGTTGTGATACTGTTTCCAGGTAACCCCATGAACCAGTGTAGTGCTGCATCCTTGAGGGTAGATGGAAAGAGTTTCAACTTTTTCTCGTCTTCTGCATAGTCATAAGTTCAACAAAGGACAACAAACTCAAACAGGAAGGTATCAAGGTCTTCAATGGTCAATCCATGGAAATGGGGTAAGGCTGAGGGACTTATGTTTTTCATTTTCATGTCCCCGCTGGTCTCTCAGATGGGAAAGGCAACTTCTATTCTCTCCTCATCTTCTCTATCGTTTTTGTTTTCAGCCATGGTCTCAAGAGGAATGTTTTCTTGCTCTTCTTCTGTTATAGGATCTTCGTATATCTCTAGAGGTTCACCTATAGGTTCTTCTAGATCACTACCACTGAATAAGAGAGAAGGGTGACTTAGTGATGTGGTGGGGGTGTTGGGTAAGAATTTCCTATATTGTCTCTGTTCCTACGAGGCATGAAATGGAATATTTTTGGTTGAGTTTTGGCATTTTTTTCTGCTTGTACCTACAAAATCTATCTTGCTGAAATGAAAATGCGGAATTGAAATGCTAATCTACGTTTGCAGAATTGAAATACTAATCTACGCTTGCAGAATTGAAATTGCGGAATGGAAATGCTAATCTATGAAAGCGGGAAATATCTAATCTATGCTTGTTGAAATGACATGAAAGCAGGAAATTTCTAATCTACTTTTGTGGAAATGAAATTGCAGAATGGAAATGAAACAATTGTTCTACTCTTGCTGAAATAAACTACTTAGCAGAAGGTTGTAGTAGAAAATAGAAGAAAAACAACAATCACTAATACTCTGACGCTTCCCTGGAAACGGCGCCAAAAAGATGTGGTGGGTTCCAGTATTGCAGCAATAATGCTACAACTCTTGGGACTCCCATCTTTAATTTTATCAACCCGGTAGTTCGTAACAAACTTGGAAGCGACGGTGCTATATGCACAAGTAGTAGCTCTTGCCGCAGCTGTCACTGGATCAGCTGGCACAAGTCTGCTAGGAGCTTAATCCAACTTCTATGAGCTCTTAGAAGAAGCTTTTAATGGTGATGGATGAAAGCTAACTCAAGGGAAGCTATTCTACTTGCAGAAAGAAGCTGAAAGTGAAAAAGGAACGCAAACCCTAACAAACCCTAGTTCTACAGATTAACCCTATCGGTGCAAGGAAAAATATGAAAGCAGCGGAAATGGATGCCATTGACTTCTAAAAATGCAGAATGCATGTGACTAAGCTACTCTTGCAGCGAAATCTGAAAATGAATGTCTTTTTGTATTTTTGAGCAATCTTGTAGGATTATTATGCATGTGCTTAACTGTTTTGACTATGCAAAGATTGATTGATGGAAGGAAATGGTAAGGGCACTTGCAGGAGGTTGGGAAGGTGAGAAGAGGGCCTAAGGCATCCCTAACACCCTTCTAGAGAGTTTAACAGTGATCGGATCTTGAAAAACCACTCTCGTGATCTTTTACAGGAAGTCTGCAGGGGTTCTACAGGATGTTCCGAAAGGAGATTTTGGAGGGTTGATGGTGGAAGAAAGGTGGAGAAGTGGAACTGGAGGTTGGATGAGGGTGTGAAGAGGTCTAAGACCTGGAAATTGGAACTGAGAAGTGATGAGGATGGCTGGATTTATTTAAGGGTGAATAGAGCAATGTTGCACAAAAATATGGAAATTAGGTCAAAGTGACGAAATGTGGCAAACGAAGGGCAAGAATCTGAGCTAGGGGATCGAACATGTTGTGTTGATGGAGGGAGGGTAGGCAGGGAGGTTTCTTAGGTGTTCTGCACACTACTTCTTGAAACTGACCAAACAAAGATCATGCAAACCAAGTATCTAGCTATTCTAACCTAATTTGACCTAGGAACTAGCAATCATGATGAACAGAAATCCCTTGGTAGAAAATCATGTGAAACACTTATGAAATCCAAGCAAGAATGAACCTAAGCATGTAATCACATCTGGTATCAACTTTTACAAATGAGAAACTACCACCAGAAATTGCATGAAGAAGCAAGAACAGTGTTTTTGTGGCAGCAAGGACACCATGGCCTCAGCTCATGGTCCCGAGGAGGGAGAGGTGAGATCCAAGGTTTCTTGATGGCCTTTTTCGAATATCTGTTCCACTATCAACCTATCACATCACTCTGAAACATGAGCACTTTTTCAATCATCAAAATTGTCCTTGATAACCAAGCAAGATTTTAATCTACTAATAGAAACTATTTTATGAAGACAGTAAAGAAAAACATATAACAGTACATGGAGGAGGTCCTGGCACTTGGGTTGGGCCCAACCCCAAGAGCTACAGGCTCCTAAAAGAAGCTTAGAGCTGATGCAACATAAAACTGGTTTCCATTACTCAAAAAACAACCATGTCCAAAATGTGTTACAGCAGAAGCTCCAAAATGGGCTAAGAAATAAAGCAGCACTATGGTGCGAAATAAAAATGTTCAACAAGTCCTACGAAGGCTGGAAGCCTCCCTACTTATGCACTATGAGGACCTCCAGCAGTCCTCCTTAATTTAAGGGGCTTGGCTGCTCAAAACTACAGTACTAAACCACTTCATAAAAGCTGCTCGGCTGCCTTTGGAAATCAACTTTGGTGGGCTGCTGAACTCCAAGCTGATGGTGGAGAACTCAAGGAAGGGGTCAATTAGTGCAAGAGACACCTTTCCTACGAATCCTCAGCCTTGTCCCCTCATATTTGGCTTTCAAATGGTCCATAAATGCTTGACCTCGGTCCAAAAGTTGTCCAAAAATTTGCAGCAAACACGTATTAGCCTTCATGGTCAAGTGACTATTCTCATTCATTCAATTAAAATAAACATACTTCAAAAGCATACATAAACTATGAAGAATGGTGGATAAATGGAGAAAAATAGGCAAAAATGAGCCCAATAAGTTACCCATTTTTGGGGCTCATCATCACCCCCTGCTAAATGGGTTGCTCATCCTCTGAGCAACTAATCTAGCTCATCATCCTTGATAGCTTTGACTGCCTCTCTCACATCCCAGGCCTCCGAGGTGATGTATTATTCCTGGTCATAAAATCCTGCTTTTCTTTCCACTTCCTTCCACTGCCTGTTTTCTTCTTCTTCCTTAACTCCTTCCAGCAATCCCAAAAGCAATGGAGGACTGAACTTTAGGCCGATCCAATTGGCCTGTAGATTTTGCATTGACTGTTTATAGAGGGGTACCCTTGCCAAGGCCTCCCTCATCCTAGTTGGAGAGTGGTATTCCCTTATTTTCAAACTGTGGGGCAGTGTGTTCCATGCAGTTATCCCCAAATAGTGTTTCCATGTCCTCAAAGTCGGAAATAGCTTGAGCTTGTTGTTCAATGTAATCTGGTAAATCCTGAGGGTTGTTGGCCAGGTGCTGATGGGCATGTATTAAAGCTGATGTATCCTTTAGTTCTGCCCTGATCATGAGTGGTTCACTTAGCTCCCTGTTCATAATATCCCGAATATCTGCTGCCCTCTTTTCCTCATTATTTAACCCGGAGGACATGGCCATAAGTTGCACATCTCCCAATGTAGCATTGGGATCCCAAAGAGTCATGTTTGGAAGGGCCAAGTTGTGTAAATGGAATTCGGATAATTTAGCCTTATCCTCTGCTGAGCTGCTGTCACACAAGTTTATGAATTGATGGTAGCTTTGAAATGGAATGGTACCCCTTTGGGCCAAGGTGTTAATTTGGAACTGCAACCATTGATATTTAAGATATAGGGCATATGACTTGGCAGGTTGCCTACACTGCAAGGCCTCTACTGCCCAACTGGCCATGCAGGCTAGTTGGGCTTCCTTTCCTTGTACCCGTTGTTTTAGAGATTGTATTTCCTCAGCTGCCTGTGACTCCTTCTCCTGTAGTTGTTTTGTTAGTGCCTCAACCTTGGCCTGTAGCCCGTCCACTTTCTGTTGTTCATTAGAGGTTTATTTGTCTGCTTAAGGCTTTTCCTGTTGCTGTTGTTCTCCTAGAAAGGAGAACCTGTCGTCCTTATGAATTTCCTGTACTCATAACTGCTATTTCAGTAGCTCGTTCTCTTCCTATAGTTTGGCCCTCTAACTGCTTTCCACATGCTTCACCATGGCTAATTCTCTCCTTGACTCCCTGAGTTGTTCTTCTAGGGGGCCTATGTCTGCCACACCCTTGGACTTGGCAATCCTCATCCAAGTGTGAGTCCTAATTCTTTCTTCTTCCAGTGCAAAGAAGAGTGGCACCGCAAATTTTTGGGGAATTATTTTCCCAGCTTCTAACAGGTTATAGTATGAGTCCAAGCTGGGCTGAGGGCTTGGTTCCAATATTTCCTCTGTCTTTTCTTCCTCCTGTGATTGTCTGGCCGCCTTTTCCTCCAATTTCTCGGTCGCTTTTAGCTTAGCCCGAGTTTCCTATAGAGATTTCTCAGCTTCCTGTAGAACTGTCTTTGAGTCCATTGTCTTCAGTCTCTCTCTCCAGGTGGAAGTTTTTGGGCTTCCTCATTCATAGGTGACGGATATCTTTGAAGGAGACCCTTCCTTTGGTTTAGGTGTTGTGTCCTCAATGATAATTGGCTCCTTTGACTGCAGCTGGGGTCTGCCTACTTTGATCCGTGTGCTCCTCCTTTCTTTAAAGTACATGGAGGTTTGCCTCTTTCGCTTCCCTTTTTGTTTTGGAGGTGTTTTTAAGGCGGAAAGCACAGTTGCTGCCTCTCTTGCCAATATTTCAGGTGATTTCCCCCTTTGCTGTTCTTTTTCCATGCTTCCTGTAGAAGTCCCTGTGTCAACTGTTTCTGCCTGTATTGTGGCCATTTCAGGATCTGTTTTTCCCTTTTGTTTTGGTGTGACTGCTTTGGCTATGACGGCCTTCACTCGGGACGTTTCTTCCTTCTCTGCTCTCCTCTGCAGTCTCTTTTCCCTTGGGGTTTGTGCTGTTGTTCCTTGCTGTATTTTAGGCTCAGCAATTTGGCCCTCTCCTCCTTTTTCTTTATGTCCTTGTTGTGCTTGAATGTCCTGTGTTCTTTCATCATTGGTTTTCTTACCTTCTTCAGTGTGTTCTCACTCCTCACCACTGGATGAGGTGATGTCTTCGTCTAGGATTCCAATATCATCATCCAATTGGACTAGGTGAAAAGATCCACCACCTTAGGATGCTCGTGTAGTTTGCTGGTATCTGAGGGTTCTTTCCTTATGAATCCCCCTAGCATGGTGAGATTGTTTTTTCTTTTTTTTTGCTTTGATCAGAAAAAGGAATGCTGCTTATGGTTCTCCCTCTTAACTCAAGAAGGGATTTCTCAGGTATCAATATTAATTAACAGCTATTCCCTAGTTTTCAAAACTATTGTTGCCTAGAACACGGCTGCCTATTTATGAGAGGGAGAGTTTCGTTTCTACAGACAGAGTACAGAGCTCAATTTTCCTTCCCGGCACATATACAGATATTCAAATTCAAAATTTCATACACAGGCTGACCTCCATAGTTGCATATCTTTCTACAGGAGAATTTTTTAAAAATAGGAACGTGGAGGAGAATTTGGATGTAAAAACAACTGAGAAACCCAGTGCAACACAGAGGAAAATGTTTTCTTCCAATCCCCAGGCAAATTTTTCTCTGGTTCCCCACTTTGATATCATTCAATTCACCACCTTTTCAAATCACACGATGCATAAAGAGTTTTTTCGAGCCTACCTCGTTTGGAGCTCCAAATTTGGTGACGAGAAATCCTAGGTTTTTCTACTCCGGAAGGCTGTGTAGGCTTTCCTGTAGAACCCTTTCCTATAGAAGACTTCCCCGGTTCCTGTAGAATATCTCTGTGCTTCTGAGCGAGCCCGATATGCGGGAGATTCTTGAAAACAGGTAGAAAAACTGGTGGTGGATGACTGGTTAACAGTTTCTGGAGCGGAGGACGCGTACTTCAGTCGAGGACGTTGCAAGTGCAAATGAACAGAGGGTGGTGTGAGTTTCAGCCGAGCATCTTTTAACTGCGGCGTAATTCGTGGCAAGGGGATGAGGTGGCTGGACCAAGCCGTTGATCCAACATCACGGCCATAATTTCTCTGCATGTCTCTGGCCGCCATCACCTCCCCTCTGCCATTAATTGCCGCCACCAGTGCCAGTCCCGACAATTTCTCCCAGAGTGGACACTCCACACGTGTTGGTTGCACGTATCTTCGGAAATTTGAATGTAACTGAGCTTGTTTGGATCCCACGAGGCTATGTAACTGGCCGAGGGTGGCCAGTTGACTGGCCACCGATCCCATTCTATCCAACCATTTCCATAGGCATGCAGCTTTTTAAAATATAGTTTATGTAATTGACGAATGAGTTTAGACACTTACCTGCGTGGTCACGGCCGTGTTATGTAGATTTCAGGTCTCTGAACCATTTCTTCGTTTGCTGCTGCTTCCTGCACGGGTTTTGGAACCCAATCCTTCAGTCGTTGACGCTGCATGCACGTGTTTCAGAATTCATTCCATTGGTTGTTGTCGCTGCATGCTCAGGTGTTGCTTGGTTTCGGCTGTTGATGATGTTTCCACGTTCAAGACGAGCTCCTTGCATGTTTCCTTTGTTGTTTTTCCACTGTCTTCATCTCCAGAGTATGTCTTCCAGAAGGATCAGCTGCTACAGGATTTCTGTAGGATGTCCTGTAGCTGCTTCTCCTCCTGGGATGCAAGCTAAACGAGTAGGGCTATACTGCTGACAAGGGATTCAGCTGATGACGGGTCCAGATGGAGATTGACAGGTAGGGAGAGAAAAACACCATTGGTAGATATGTCATTCAAGGTTCTTGCTGGCAGTGTGAGGAAAACAGGGGTTTTTTTCTTTATTATAACTTTTTGTGTGACTATGCAGGCATACATAACAGAATGGGTGCAATAGAGATGTGAGGAGATGAAACAGGGTGATGTATGGCGATGGATGGAAATAGGGGTGGTTGCAGGCTTAATAAGAATATTCCAACCTTCAGATTCCCTCCCACAATCAATTTTTGCCTCTCTGGAGGTTCTACAGGATCTTCCTGTAGAAGATATAGAACATCCTGTAGAAGGTGAAATCTTAACCTGAATGCGATCAAATCCTAGGAATGGGGAGTGGTCATGGAGGAGGTGTGTGTGAGGGATGTTTGTAGTCTGGTGTTGACGTCTGTCCTTGTTTTGCACACCCCCCCGAACCTACAATGTCTTCCTTGCAACCTGCAATTATTCAATAGAAATCAGGCCTATTTCTTTTGTCTTTTTTTCTTTTTCTTTTTTTTGTTTGGTGAGACAACTGGGGCGCCTCTAGGAGGTTTTCACCCTCATTATCTGCCCCGAGTGCCTCTAAGAGGTTTTCACCCAAGGATCTTTTTATTCTTTTCTTGTTTTTTTTTTTTTTTTTTTTTTTATGATCAAGGTGTGGATGGAGTAGAGACAAGGCCTTGCTCCACTACCAACAGTGACTTATCCAGAGTTTCAATGAACTCCTGCTTGGAAAGGGGCTTCCTGTAGATTTTCAGCCGGTGCCTGTTGATGAGAATGGGGATGGCTTCTTCATCAATGGTCCTAATAACGACTGAACCATTGTCATTGCATTTCTCCACTGCATATGGTCCCAGCCACCTTGTCCTCAACTTCCCTTTGAAATCCTTGTATCTTGAGTCAAATAACAACGCCCAATCTCCTGGCTGAAATTGATTTTCGTTAAGGTGACAGTCATGCCATATCTTTCTCTGGAGCTAAACTACTTCTGAGTGGAGGAGGGCCTACATTCTCTATTCATCTAATCCGTTCAGCTATAGTAACCTTTCATGTTGCGCATGGCTGAAATCCAGGTCCAGCTGAGCTGCCAACCTTAATGTATTGTACTCGAACTCTATGGACAGCAAATCCTTCTTCCCGTAGACCAGCTCATAAGGTGTGGAAGCTGTTGTGGTTTTCCAAGTGGTGTTGTAGGCCCAAGTGGCCTCAACTAAGAGAACTGCCCAATCTTTTCTGCTGCTGCTCACAACCTTATTCAAAATTTCTTCTAGAGCCCTATTAGTGACGTCCACCTACCCATTTTCTTGTGGCTGATAAGGGGTGGAAGTTCTGTGCTTGATCTTATAATGGGCAAGCAGGTATTCAATCAGGTTAGACGTGAACTGACTCCCTTGATATGTGACTAATTCTCTTGGGTAGCCAAATTTGTAGAAGATATTTTCCCTTAAGAACTCAGCCACTTTTTCTTCTGTCGCTACCTGGATTGCCTTTGTTTCTACCCACTTCGTCAGGTAGTCTGTGCACACAATGATGTAAGACTTTTGCTTTGAAGGAGGGTTGATAGGACCCACAAAATCCATGCCCCACTTCTCAAATGGCTCGAAAGTCACTTGAGGTTGGAGGGGCATTTCATCCCTTGGAGTCGGTTTCCCCATCCTTTGACATCGGTCACATTGGCTGATGTATCTTCTAACATCTTGATGAAGAGTGGCCCAATAGGAGCCTGCCTGTAGAATTTTGAAGGCAGTCCTTTTTGCTACAAAGTGGCCTCCACAGGGTCCATCGTGACAGGTTAGGAGAATGTCAAAAACTTCCTCCTCCCTAACACAATGCCTCGAGATCTGATCTGGGCCGAGTTTGAACAAGTTTCCCCCAATACAAGTGAAGGGGGCGCTTTTCCTCACAATTATGTTCTTTTCTTTCGAGGATAGGTGTGGAGGCAACTATGCTGAGACCAAGTAGTTTTCTATATCAGCAAACCATGGAGAGAGTACTGAAATAGCAAACAGGTGTTCATCTGGCATCTGGTCATCCACCGTCCCTTCTTCATCTGCAGGCAAATCTAATCTAGACAGAAAATCAGCAACGACATTTTCCTTCCCTGGCTTGTCAACAATGGTTAAGTCAAATTGTTGCAATAAAAGTAACCATCTAATGATACGAGCATTCACATCAGGTTTATTATTAAATACCTTATTGCAGCATGATCGGTGTGTACAAATGTTTGATAACCAGTGATGTAGTGTCTGAACTTATTTAGGGAATGGACTACAGCTAGGAGCTCTTTCTCAGTCACAGTATAGTTTAATTCTGCCTTGGACAGGTTTTTGCTGACAAAGTATATGGCATATGGTAGCTTCTCTTCAATTTGTCCTAAGGCTGCCCCTATGGCTTTGTTCGAGGCATCGGTGTGGATGTGGAAAGGTAGGGCCCAGTTTGGACCTCTTAGGATTGGGGCAGTTACCAGTTTATCTTTTAATTCATCCAGAGCCTCTTGGTTGTTGTCAATCCATTTAAATTCGACATCTTTCCCCACAAGACCAAACAATGGCGAGGCTAGCTTACTAAAGTCTTTGATGAATCTTCTATAGTATCCTACTAAGCCTAGAAAACTTCGAACATCTCTTACCTTCTGAGGAGGTGGAACCTTTTGGATGATAGCAATTTTGTTAGGATCCACCTGTAATCCCTGCCGAGAGATTGTATGGCCTAGCCCGGTCCCTTCAGTCATTAGGAATTCACATTTTTCAAGACTGAAGGACAGGTTCATCTCAATACACTTGGTTAAAACTTTTCCCAGGTTAGTCAATGCTTCTTGGAAGTTGGACCCATAAGGAGTAAATTCATCCATGTAGATTTCTATTGAATCATGAACCAGCTCAGCAAATATGCTCAGTACTGCTCTCTAGAAAGTGGCAGGAGCATTGCATAGCCCAAAGGGAAGGACCCGGTAGGCAAAGGTTCCCCAAGGACAAGTGAAGGTGGTCTTATCTTGGTCTTCCAGGCTGATTTGGATCTGATTATACCCGTTGAACCCATCTAGGAAAGAAAAGAGCTTCTTCCCTGCTAGCCCATATAGCACTTGATCTATGAAAGGAAAAGGGAAATGGTCCTTCTTGGTGGCTTTGTTAAGTTCTCGATAATCTACACAGATTCTCCACTTCCCATTTTTCTTGGGCACAAGCACCAAAGGAGAAACCCATTCGCTGTCTGAGATGGGGTAGATGAATCCTACATCCAACAACTTTTGCAATTCTTCTTTAGCGATGTTCTTAAGGGCTGGATTCATTCTCCTTTGAGGCTGCCTGACTGGTTTACAATCCTTTTTAATGTAAATGTGATGAGTACAGACTGACGGATGGACTCCTTTCATTTCCTTATAGCTCCAAGAGAAAACCTCCCAATGGCGGTTCAATAGGCTACATAGCTCCTTCTCCTAAGAGGGAGATAAGGATGAGCTGATCTTCAAGGTTCTTTCAGGGCAAAATTCCACATTCTTAACTCTGGGATAGGTCGGATCAACCACACAGAGGTCCACTAAAGTGCAGGATTGGGTAATTTCCACCAACTTCTCTAATGGCAGCACACCGGGAGGTGGATTTTGAATCAACTTCTCAATTAGGTCGTCCTCGGTTTGAGGACCCCCCCGGGTGGCTTCCATTGTGCACTCTGGTGCAGAGTAGACTTCGTCCCCATCTTCCTCCTCCAACCAGAGAGGTAAGTCATGTTCTAGTAGAGGTTGGGCAGGAGGGTATAGGACTAGCTGTTTGGACATAGGCCCATTCTTGATGGTCATGCTCCCAGCTCGACAACTGATGTAAGCATCCGCAGTAGCTAACCAAGGCCTTCCCAAAATGAGGGGGTATCCAGTGAGTTTTGCCTTTGGCTGAAGGACCAAAAAGTCTGCAGGGTACTCCCAAGAATCAACAGAGACCAAGACATCCTCCACAATCCCTTCGGGAGTCACGGTGGAGCGGTCTGCTAACTGCAGTACTGTCAAGGTCTTTCTTAAGGAACTCTGAAGGTTGAGTTTGAGCATAGTGTCCCTGGTCATCACATTGATGGTAGCCCCTAGATCGATCAGGGTGTGGGGGATTATGGTGCCATTGATGTGGACATCTACTACAGGACTCCCAGGATCCAAATATTTTGGACAAATTATCTGCCCCAACATCAGATCGGACAGTTGTCCTATGACATTGATAGTCGGGGCATCTCTCTTGCGCCTGCCTGGGTGCCTGAAACACTTCTCCTTGATCAATTTGTTGTAGATTGGTACATCTTTTATGGCCTAGAGAAGTGGGATTTTCACACACAACTGTTTAAGTTCTCCCAGAAGTTTAGTCTCCTCTGGGTTTGGTTGCGTGGCTACTGTTAGTCTCTCAGGAAAGGGTGGAATGGATTTGGGTTCACTTTCTTGTTTCCCTTCCTCATCCTCCAGGGGAGGAGGTTGGCGATCTGGAAGGACCTTTCCAGATCGTAGGTTGATCTCCTGAATCTCCACAGCATAGGTAGGGCATGTTGTCTCTCCAGTGTATACCTGTTGGGCCTGTCTATTGTTGGGGTTCGGGTTCGGTTGAGCAGGCATCTGGGGTTTTCTTGGTGTTGGGTGTGGAGCCTAATTATCTTCTATAGTACCGGCATATTGGACCCCAGTTCAAAATGGGGCGGCAAATCCGCCTGTAAAATAATCGCTGCCGTGGGGGGTCCAGGGGGGGCGACAGCGACTTTTGGGAGCCCCCCCCTGGCGGGGGGTTTCGGGGGCAGCGCCCCCGAAGCTAAAAACAGCTGTAAAATTGCCTTGTAAAAGTATAGTAATTTCTAGTCAATCTGGGCCGTTCATTAGGCAGATGATCTGACGGTAGAACTTATGTTTAGTTTAGGGTTTTTTGCCCTAGAAGGCAACCCCTCTCTTTATATGAGGGCATTGTATTTGAGGCTGTGTGATAGATGTGTATTCGGTGAGCGAGAAACATAGAGGTGAGATTGTGAGAGAAAACAGAGGATATTACAGTGGTTTTGCTGTAGGTTGTATCTCTTCATTTTGCTGGATAATAGAAAGGAAGGACTGGCTGTTCGGGGTGGACGTAGCCCAAACTGGGTGAACCACGTATATTTGTGTCTCTCTTGTTTTGTGCGTTTTCTGTGTATATATTTCTGCAATATTTTATGTGTTCCATTGCTCCGTAATATATAATTTTCTAACACTTGGAGGAGTAGGAGGTGGAGGAAAAATAGCAGGAGGATAGTGGTATTGCAGCCTCCACCCAGGTTGAGGTGCATTCCACTGAGGTTGTGGCTGAACATGAGAGTGAAACAAATGAGCAGCAGGTTGAGTATGGTATTGAGATGGATAAGACCAAGGAGGAGGTGTGAACCAGGAAGGATGAGATGGGGGGCCCCAATAAGGCATATGAATGGAATGGTTGGGGTTGTAATAGGTTTGGGATGTTCCTTGCATCCCCTGCTAGTAAGGTTTGGATCCATGCGACCTCCTTTGGTTAAGGAAGTAAAGTGGCTCAGTGGCCCCTTTAGCCCCTTGGTACATGGCTTTAAGTCCAGGTAAGGTTGGGCATTGGTTTGTGGGGTGGTCTTCCTCACAAACGAAACATACCTCCACTGAGTGCAATGGACACTCGTTCTTAGGATGCTTCCTTGTACACCCAGGACAAAAGATGGCCAAAGCCTTCTCAGATTCCTCCTTATTCTATTGGATTTGGAAGGTATCCAGTTGCATGGAAATGGTCTGTCTCATCTCACTTTTGAGGTCTTCCATCTCATTTGCAAACTCATGCTTGGAGAGGGTGGCACTAGCTAAAAGTGGATTCCCACTACGTCTTTTCTGGGCTACCCTAGAGTGGTTTATAAACACAGTCTTTATGTCCTCATAAGGTAGTTGGTAGATTCTCCTCTAGCTAGTAGATGGAGGGTATCTAGAAGGTCTTCAGGGACTCCTCGGAGCATGACCAACTTTAGAGATTCGGGGTCTAGTGTGCACCTGGCCATTTTATAACTATGTTGGAACCTTTCTTTATAGTCTTCTAAAGACTCATCACTTCCCATGGCCATCCAAAAGATCTCTCCCTTTGTTTCCTTTGACCTACAGTAGTCTCGGTATTTGTTGTTAAAGGCTTGCTACATCTGAGCCCAAGTTGTGATACTGTTTCCGGGTAACCCCATGAACCAGCGTAGTGCTGCATCCTTGAGGGTAGAGGGAAAGAGTTTCAACTTTTGCTCGTCTTCTGCATGGTCATAAGTTCGACAAAGGACAACAAACTCAAACAGGAAGGTATCAAGGTCTTCAGTGGTCAACCCATGGAAATGAGGTAAGGCTGAGGGACTTATGTTTTTCATTTTCATGTCCCCATTGGTCTCTCGGATGGGAAAGGCACCTTATATTCTCTCCTCATCTTCTCTACCGTTTCTGTTTTTAGCCATGGTCTCAAGAGGAATGTTTTCTTGCTCTTCTTTTGTTATAGGATCTTTGTATATCTCTATAGGTTCACCTATAGGTTCTTCTGGATCACTGCCACCGAAGAAGAGAGAAGGTTTACTTAGTGATGTGGTGGGGGTGTTGGGTAATAATTTCCCTATATTGTCTCTGTTCCTACGAGGCATGAAATGGAATATTTTTGGTGGAGTTTTGGCGGTTTTTTCTACTTGTACCTACAAAACTGAAATAGATTGAACTGCAACTAACTAAAATCTATCTTGCTGAATGAAAATGCGAAATTGAAATGCTAATCTACGTTTGCAGAATTGAAATACTAATCTACGCTTGCAGAATTGAAATTGCGGAATGGAAATGCTAATCTATCAAAGTGGGAAATATCTAATCTACTTTTACGAAATGAAATTGCAGAATGGAAATGAAACAACTATTCTACTCTTGCTGAAATAAACTACTTAGCAGAAGGTTGTAGTAGAAAATAGAAGAAAAGCAGCAACAGGAAAGTCCTTTAGCAGACAAAGAAACCTCTAATGAACAACAGAAAATAGACGAGCTGCAGGCCAAGGTTGAGGCACTAAAAAAACAGCTACAGGAGAAGGAGTCACAGGCAGCTGAGGAAATATAGTCTCTAAAACAACAGGTACAAGAAAAGGAAGCCCAACTGGCCTGCATGGCCAGTTGGGCAGTAGAGGCCTTGCGCTGTAGGCAACCTGCCAAATCATATGCCCTATATCTTAAAGATCAATGGTTGCAGTTCCAGATTAACACCTTGGCCCAAAGGGGCACCATTCCATTTCAAAGCTACCATCAATTCATGACCTTGTGTGACAGCAGCTCAACAGAGGATAAGGCTAAGTTATCCGAATTCTATTTACACAACTTGGCCCTTCCAAACATGACTCTTTGGGACCCCAATGCTACATTGGGAGATGTGCAACTTATGGCCATGGCCTCCTGGTTAAATCATGAGGAAAAGAGGGCAGCAAAGATTCAGGATATTATGAACAGGGAGCTGAGTGAACCACTCATGATCAGGGCAGAACCAAAGGATACATCAGCTTTAATACATGCCCATTAGCACCTAGCCAACAACCCTCAGTATTACCAAATTACATTGAACGACAAGCTCAAGCTATTGCCCACTTTGAGGACATGGAAAGACTGTTGGGGGATAACTGCATTCATGCTTGCACAAGGAAAGGCTGAAAATAAGATAATACCACTCTCCAACTAGGATGAGGGAGGCCTTGGCAAGGGTACCCCTCTATAAACAGTCAATGCAAAATCTGCAGGCCAATTGGATTGGCCTAAAGTTCAGTCCTCCCTTGCTTTTAGGATTACTGGAAGGAGTTAAGGAAGAAGAAGAAAACAGGCAGTGGGAGGAAGTGGAAAGAAAAGAAGGATTTCATGACTGGGAAGAAGACATCACCGCGGAGGCCTAGGATGTGAGGGAGGCAGTCAAATCTATCATGGATGATGAGCTAGATTAGTTGCTCAGAGGTTGAGCAACCCATTTAGCAAGGGCGTGATGATGAGCCCCAAACATGGGTAACTTATTGGGCTCATTTTGCCTATTGTTCTCCATTTATCCACCATTCTTCATAGTTTATGTATGCTTTTGAAGTATGTTTATGTTAATTGAATGAATGAGAATAGTCACTTGACCATGAAGGCTAATACGTGTTTGCTGCAGATTTTTGGACAACGTTTGGACCAAGGTCAAGCATTTACAGACCATTTGACAGCCAAATATGAGGGGACAAGGCTGAGGATTCATAGGAAAGGTGTCTCCTGCACTAAATGACCCCTTCCTCGAGTTCTCCACCATCAGCTTGGAGTTCAGCAGCCCACCAAAGTCGATTTCCAAAGGCAGCTGAGCAGCTTTTATGAAGTGGTTGAGTACTGCAGTTTTGAGCAGCCAAGCCCCTTGAATTAGGGAGGACTGTTGGAGGCCCTTGTAGTGCATAAGTAGGGAGGCTTCCAGCCTTCGTAGGACTTGTTGAACATTTGTATTTTGCACTATAGTGTTGCTTTATTTCTGAGCCCATTTTGGAGCTTCTGTTGTAACAAATTTTGGACATGGTTGTTTTTTTAGTAATGGAAACCAGTTTTATGTTGCATCAATTCTGAGCTTCTTTTAGGATCCTGTAGCTCTTAGGGTCAGGCCCAACCCAACTTCCAGGACCTCCTCCATGTACTATTATATGTTTTTCTTTACTGTCTTCATAAAATAGTTTCAAATTAGTAGATTAAAATCTTGCTTGGTTATCTAGGACAATTTTGATTATTGAAAAAGCTTTCATGTTTCAAAGTGATGTGATAGGTTGATAGCAGAAAATATATTTGAAAAATGCCATCAAGCAACCTTGGATCTCACCTCTCCTTCCTCGGGACCATGAGCTGAGGCCACAGTGTCCTTACTGCCACAAAAACACTGTTCTTGCTTCTTCATGCAATTGCTAGTGTTAGTTTCTCATTTGTAAAAGTTGATACTAGATGTGATTACATGCTTAGGTTCATTCTTTCTTGGTTTTCATAAGTGTTTCGCATGATTTTCTACCAAGTGATTTCTGTTCATCATGATTGCTAGTTCCTATGTCAAATTAGGTTAGAATAGCTAGATACTTGGTTTTCATGATCTTTGTTTGGTCAGTTTCAAGAAGTAGTGTGTATAACACCTAAGAAACCTCCCTGCCTACCCTCCCTCCATCAGCACAACCTATTCCATCCCCTAGTTTAGATTCTTGCCCTTCGTTTTCCACATTTCCTCACTTTGACCTAATTTCCATATTTTTGTGCAACATTGCTCTATTCACCCTTGAACAAATCCAGCCATCCTCATCACTTGCCAGCTCCAATTTCCAGGTCATAGACCTCTTCACACCCTCATCCAACCTCCAATTCCACTTCTCCACCTTTCTTCCACCATCAACCCTCCAAAATCTCCTTTCGGAACATCTTGTAGAACATCTTGTAGAACCCCTGGAGACTTCCTATAGAAGATCACAAGAGAGGTTTTTCGAGATCCGATCACTATGAAACTCTCTGGAAGGGTGTTAGGGACCCCTTAGGTCCTATTATCACCTTCCCAACCTCCTGCAAGTTCCCTCACCATTTCCTTCCATCAATCAACCTCTGCAAGGTCAAAACAGTTAAGCACATGCATAATAATTCTACAAGATTGCTCAAAAATACAAAAAGACATTCCTTTTCAGATTTCACTACAAGAGTAGCTTAGTCGCATGCATTCTGCATTTCTAGAAGTCAATGGAATACATGAGAGTGAAACGAATGAGCAGTAGATTGAGTATGGTATTGAGATGGATAAGACCAAGGAGGAGGTGCGGACAAGGAAGGATGAGCAGGGGGCCCCCAAGAAGGCATATGAGTGGATTGGTTGGGGTTGTAATAGGTTTGGGATGTTCCTTGCATCCCCTGCTAGTAAGGTCTAGATCCATGTGGCCTCCTTTGGTTAAGGAAGTAGAGTGGCTCAGTGGCCCCTTCAGCCCCTTGGTACATGGCTTTAAGTCTGGGTAAGGTTGGGCACTGGTTTGTGGGGTGGTCTTCCTCACAAACGAAACATACCTCCACTAAGTGCAATGGACACTCATTCTTAGGATGCTTCCTTGTACACCTGGGACAAAAGATGGCCTAAGCCTTCTCGGCTTCCTCCTTCTTCTGTTGGATTTGGAAGGTATCCAGTTGCATGGAAATGGTCTGTCTCATCTCACTTTTGAGGTCTTCCATCTGATTTGCAAACTCATGCTTGGAGAAGGTGGCACTAGCTAAAAGTGAATTCCCCCTACCTCTTTTCCAGGCTGCCCTAGAGTGGTTTCTAAACATAGTCTTTATTTCCTCATAAGGTAGTTGGTAGATGTCTCCCCCAGCTAGCAGATGGAGGGTATCCAGAAGGTCTTCAGGGACTCCTCGGAGTAGGACTAGCTTCAGAGATTCGGGGTCTAGTGTGCACCTGGCCCTTTTATAACTAAGTTGGAACCTTTCTTCATAGTCTTCTAAAGACTCATCACTTCCCATGGTCATCTGAAATATCTCTCCCTTTATTTCCTTTGACCTACAGTAGTCCCAGTATTTGTTGTTAAAGGCTTGCTGCATCTGAGCCCAAGTTGTGATACTGTTTCTGGGTAACCCCATGAACCAGCATAGTGCTGCATCCTTGAGGGTAGAGGGAAAGAGTTTCAAGTTTTTCTCGTCTTATGCATAGCCATAAGTTCGACAAAGGACAAAAAACTCAAACAGGAAGGTATCAAGGTCTTCAGTGGTCAATCCATGGAAATGAGGTAAGGCTAAGGGACTTATGTTTTTCATTTTCATGTCCCCATTGGTCTCTCGGATGGGAAAGGCAACTTCTATTCTCTCCTCATCTTCTCTAACATTTCTGTTTTCAGCCATGGTCTCAAGAGGAATGTTTTCTTGCTCTTCTTCTATTATAGGATCTTCGTATATCTCTGGAGGTTCACCTATAGGTTCTTCTAGATCACTGCCACCAAAGAAGAGAGAAGGGTGACTCAGTGATGTGGTGGGGGTGCTGGGTAAGAATTGCCCTGTATTGTCTCTATTCCTACGAGGCATGAAATGGAATATTTTTGGTAGAGTTTTGGCGTTTTTCTCTGCTTGTACCTGCAAAACTGAAATAGATTGCACTGCAACTAACTAAAATCTATCTTGCTGAAATGAAAATGCGGAATCGAAATTGCAGAATTGAAATGCTAATCTACGTTTGCAGAATTGAAATACTAATCTATGCTTGTAGAATTGAAATTGCGGAATGGAAATGCTAATCTATGAAAGCGGGAAATATCTAATCTATGCTTGCTGAAATGAAATGAAAGTAGGAAATGTCTAATCTACTTTTGCAAAGATGAAATTGCAGAATGGAAATGAAACAACTATTCTACTCTTACTGAAATAAACTACTTAGCATAAGGTTGTAGTAGAAAATAGAAGAAAAGCAGCAATCACTAATACTCTGACGCTTCCCCGGGAATGACACCAAAAAGATGGTGGGATCCAGTATTGCAGCAATAATGTTGCAACTCCTGGGACTCCCTTATTTACTTTTATCAACCCGGTAGTTCGTAACAAACTTGGAAGCAACGGTGCTATATGCACAAGTACTAGCTCTTGCCGCAGTTGTCACTGGATCAGCTGGCACAAGTCCGCTAGGAGCTTAAGCCAACTTCTATGAGCTCTGAGAAGAATCTTTTAATGGTGATGGATGAAAGCTAACTCAAGGGAAGCTAGTCTACTTGCAGAAAGAAGCTGAAAGTGAAAAAGGAATGCAAACGCTAGCAAACCCTAGTTCTATAGACTAACCCTACTGGTGCAAGGAAAAAGATGAAAGCAGCGGAAATGGATGCCATTGACTTCTAGAAATGCAGAATGCATGTGACTAAGCTACTCTTGCAGTGAAATCTGAAAAGGAATGTCTTTTTGTATTTTTGAGCAATCTTGTAGAATTATTATGCATGTGCTTAACTGTGTGCAGAGGTTGATTGATGGAAGGAAATGGTGAGGGTGCTTGCAGGAGGTTGGGAAGGTGAGAAGAAGGCCTAAGGGGTCCCTAACACCCTTCCATAGAGTTTCGCAGTGATCATATCTCAAAAAATTGCTCTCGTGATCTTCTACAGGAAGTCTGCAGGGGTTCTATAGGATGTTCTATAGGATGTTCCGAAAGGATATTTTGGAGGGTTGATGGTGGAAGAAATGTGGAGAAGTGGAATTGTCGGTTGGATGAGGGTGTGAAGAGGTCTAAGACCTAGAAATTGGAGCTGAGAAGTGATGAGGATGGCTGGATTTGTTCAAGGGTGAATAGAGCAATGTTGTACAAAAATATGGAAATTAGGTCAAAGTGAGGAAATGTGGCAAATGAAGGGCAAGAATCTAAGCTAGGGGATGGAACAGGTTGCACTGATGGAGAGAGGGTAGGCAGGGAGGTTTCTTAGGTGTTCTACACACTACTTCTTGAAACTGACCAAACAAAGATCATACAAACCAAGTATCTAGCTATTCTAACCTAATTTGACCTAGGAACTAGTAGTCATGATGAACAGAAATCCCTTGGTAGAAAATCATGTGAAACACTTATGAAAACCAAGCAAGAATGAACCTAAGCATGTAATCACATCTGGTATCAACTTTTACAAATGAGAAACTAACACTAGCAATTGCATGAAGAAGTAAGAACAGTGTTTTTGTGGTAGCAAGGACACCGTGGCCTCAGCTCATGGTCCCGAGGAGGGAGAGGTGAGATCGAAGGTTGCTTGATGGCATTTTTCGAAGATCTTTTCTGCTATCAACCTATCACATCACTCTGAAACATGAAAGCTTTCTCAATCATCAAAACTATCCTAGATAACCAAGCAAGATTTTAATATACTAACAGAAAACTGTTTTATGAAGACAGTAAAGAAAAACATATAACAGTACATGGAGGAGGTCCTGGCACTTGGGTTGGGCCCAACCCCAAGAGCTACAGGCTCCTAAAAGAAGCTCAAAACTGATGCAACATAAAACTGGTTTCCATTACTCAAAAACAACCATGTCCAAAATGTGTTACAGCAGAAGCTCCAAAATGGGCTCAGAAATAAAGCAGCACTATAGTGCGAAATACAAATGTTCAACAAGTAACTTACGAAGGCTGGAAGCCTCCCTACTTATGCACTACAAGGACCTCCAGTAGTCCTCCTTAATTCAAGGGGCTTGGCTGCTCAAAACTGCAGTACTCAACCACTTCATAAAAGCTGCTCGGCTGCCTTTGGAAATCGACTTTGGTGGGCTACTGAACTCTAAACTGATGGTGGAGAACTCAAGGAAGGGGTCATTTAGTGCAGGAGATACCTTTCCTACGAATCCTCAGCCTTTTCCCCTCATATTTGGCTTTCAAATGGTCCATAAATGCTTGACCTTGGTCCAAAAGTTGTCCAAAAATCTGCAGCAAACACATATTAGCCTTCATGGTCAAGTGACTATTCTCATTCATTCAATTAACATAAACATATTTCAAAATCATACATAAACTATGAAGAATGGTGGATAAATGGAGAACAATAGGCAAAATGAGCTCAATAAGTTACCCATTTTTCAGGCTCATCACATATATAAGCTATATGTGGAAGACTATGTTGAATTAAGCACTAAGGTGGAGAAGGCGCAGAGCTGCAATGTCAATGAACTTTGGCATAGATTACTTAGCCATTTGCATTATGACGCCTTGACAATTATGTAGCAAATAACCATCGGCATCCTCAAAGGAGCACTTGAGCAACAAGATGTATGCAAAGGATGTACCTTAGGGAGGTACACAAAATCCACATTCCATTATCAAGACAGTAAAGCACATGCAGTTCTTGAAAGGATCCACTCTGATGTATGTGGACCTTTCTCCACTGCCTCCATTGCCAGACACAAATATTTTGTCATTTTTATTCATGACTTCTCACGAAAGTGTTGGATATTCTTCATGTGGAAGAAATATGAAACACTCTTCAAGTTCGTATAATTCAAGGCACTAGTTGAGAAAGAAATAGGCAAGAAGGTGAAGGATCTTAGGAGCCATAATGGAGGTGAGTACGTGTCGAATGAATTCAAATATTTCTTGCGAAAGAAGGAATTTGACGAGAATTAATAGCACCCCACAACCCATAACAGAATGGGATGGCTGAGAGAAAGAACCATGGAATTGTGGGAGTAGCGAGGTCGATGTTGCATGACCAAGGCCTACCTCTGCATCTGTGTGTTGAATCATGCAACAAAACATTTTATTTGCAGAATCAGAGTCCTCATTGATTTCTAGGCATGATTACACCATAGGAGGCTTTCTGAGGGAGAAAGTTAGAGGTGTCGCACTTCAGGATTATTAGAGCCTATGTTTACTGCCATGTCTCCAAAGAATCAAGGAAGAAGCTTGAGTCGATAGCAGAATTGATGGTATTTGTGGATTACACAAAAACTCCCTACAACTACCGTGTGTACTTCTTATCCCTCTGAATGATAGTTATGCGAAAGGATGTAAAATTTAATGACGAGAAAGTGATGTGGTACTCTCTTGAGAGGGAGCTTCAGATCCCACCAGAAGAGGAACATCAAGAAGTTGTGGAGCATCTGTTGGTTGATAAAGGGTGTCTTTTAAAACTCCTAATTACCTCACATTAATCATCAACCCAGGCAAGTCCTTTTATTCCAAGAGTGTACACAATATGTGCATGCTATGAATCCAGAGAGTAATGTTTCTTAAAAGGAAGTATAAACCTTTGATACAAGAGTAAACGAATGCATTTATAAAACTCAAATTGCAACTGTTAAAGGAAATATTACATCTAAGCATCAAGACTTAATCCTCTGTTGAAATCATAATCAAATCTCAAACAAGCAATTCAATTGACAATAGCATCAACCGAGAGCATAGTAGCAATAACCAATCTCTTCTTAGCTGATTCAATCTAAATCACACTCAATCTCAATTAAGCAATCCAAATGGAAATGATGTCAACCGAGAGTTCAATAGTGATAACCAAACTCTTTCAGTTGATTAAATCAATAAGGTTCACTGTCTTAACGGCTAATTAAGTTAATCTACAATAAGCGTAAATAGAATCAAATGACAATGTTGTAAAACATGTAAAGAAAATGTACTAACTTCAATATAGGAAATCGGTAAATAGCAAATAAGATAACTCACAGAAAATGGGAAAAATATCAAACCACACAAACTTGTGTGAATCAGAAATATATAACACAAGGGATAGCAGTTCAATCCACCAAAGGTTGGGCCCTTAGCCACCAGCGAATATTGCTGAGCTACTTTAGAGAATACGAATGAACAACAATGTAAATTATATATTAACCATTGAACTTAAGTCTCATTACAATACGATCGTGTTCTACAACAACACAAGTTTGTAAATTAAAATTACAATTTGAAATAAAGCAAAGATCACTCCCCTTTCCTCCTACAGTCTTTTTCTTTTATAGTCAGAAAGAGGTAAAAGATAAATGTGATCCCTTAGGATCGGGAGATCCTGAGGGATTCACAACTGAATGATATCTTCTGACACCCTTCATATTTAGCGTTGATCCTCTTGATTCATCCTCCAACCTTTTTTTTTTTGTAGGCTAAGGTATGATTCATTAATATAAAAATAGAGAAACTATGTACAGATAAATTCCGTCACACCTGCCCCGAAGGGAAACCAGGCAAACTTCAAAAATCAGTCATGTCCAGGTGAGTATATGATCAGATTGTCTAAACAGGAAAAAAATACTACTGTTCAGCCATAACATACTAAGCAAAAACTGCGAGACTATGCATACAGAACTAAAATGAAACAGCTCGCGAGGAGAACAAAACTAACGAAAAGAGTGGTTTATAAGAACCGCCAGACGCTACTGCTTCAGATCTTCTGGCTGGAGATCCGGTTCCACCTTAGCAATGCCAGCATCGCGAATGAGCTGAGTTAACTTATCAAGCTTCCTGTCCTGCATCATAAGAGTAATCTGGAGGTTCTTCAGGTCTTTTTTCAAATTGGCTTGGGCAATGTCCACCATCTCTGCTGCTACCTGTTCCATAGACTTTGCAAGCAGACGCTTGAGACCCCAATAAACATGAAGAGATTGCTTATACAGTGACATCCGCCCCCTGGTGTGGCCAGGGTCAGGGAGATAATGCTCCCAATCCGCCATCTCCGGATCCGAGTGCTCCTGCAGGGCCTCCTCCTCGAGATGGTCTACAATCCGCCGAACCTTTGGATGAGTATCATGCAGATAGGCATGCTCAGCTTCAGCCAATTTACGACGCATATCCCTCTTTCCTCGCCCCCTTCCCGGAACCCCAGCACTGTCGACTTCCTCGCGGGCAAGACCTCGACCACGGCCACGTCCTCGGCCCCTCCGGCCTCTTCCGCGACCGCGACCACTACGAACCACTTCGTCGTCAGCATCCGCAGGGCTGCTATCATCATCGTCCACACCTTCATCACCACCTAAGGACCCAGAACTCCGTATCCACTTGCCGACCTTGCCGCCCGAGGGCAGGCGTCGGGATGCAGCTCCAGAATTCTCTCCTGCCTGGTCAGCCAAATCATCAGAAAGGTCTACAGGTATGTAGCGCAAACCTTCATCCTCGGCCTGGTTCCCCTGCTCCCCCAGAGGCGTCCCCTGACTGCGCGTTCGTCGGCCCTAAGAGCGAAGTGCAGCCATACTTGACCGCAACCAACACGCCCCATTCTTCCTTTGTTGGTTTATGCCATTCCATCTCTAGGGAACAACAACTGTTCCTTTCATCGTTTCTCTACATAAAAAGGAGTAAAAGTTAGTTACGGTGGCTAAATATTAATCGAGAGTAGTTCATCTGTTTCTTATCATAATCCATCAATATGTTAGCGTATCAAGATATGAAAGAGATAATAAAAGAGGAAAAAGATGATGGAATTAAGAGTAAATACATACCCATTTCGTAACTCAACATACTCCCCTGCTTACCCTGTTTCATGTCCTCATGAAAAGTAAGTAGTTCTTATGCAGTGCAGTTAAAGAGTAGGTTGGAGAGAAAGCATCAAAAATTGGTCTAAAACCATGATGTTGAGCTAGGAGCGCAAAGGCAGGCCCTTCCTTTCCTTCAAGATATTCATAGTCAGCTCGATAACCTTTAGGGGGATACCAAATAATGGGGCTCCGAAAGTAACATCCTAACCAATAAGCTCCTTCTCTCAAAATAAGATTACTATAGGTGACCATATAGGCTGCAGCTGCTTTAAAATGTCTATAATTAAATGGTTCCCTATCTTTCACACAATTAGTGGAGATCGTCCATCTAAGCTTAGATGCAGTCAAATATCTTTCTTGAATGGAGAGGAAATATGATATTCCTTTCTACACAATCTCATTATTTATGGGCCCTAAAGTTTTAATCACCCCTTCTCGTGTCATTAAACTCTTATGGTTGGAAAACATTTGTAAGGGGTGCTTAGGTTCACTTCTCACCCAAAGATCCAATCCATGTTCCTGTCTTTGAAATGCGTTATAACCTTTAAACCATTTGAGTTGGTTAATTTCAAACGAAATAAAAGCCTGGAATTGAACATCCCCTACAAAAGGGTTAGGGTTATTTTCCACCTCATTCTCTAATATAAAATTGTGTAGATAAAACTCACAAAGAAGCCTTTGGACCTTTACACCATGTTTCTTGCAGCAATATATAAAATCTTCAATTGTTCCTAATTCAATTGGTTTACCAGCTCTTACAGCTTTAATTTTCAATAACAGGTACCATTCTAATAAAAATAATGCATAATTGGTGGCAGGAGACCTACATGTCAGGACATCTGAGTACGATGAGCAGATGGTGTTTGTCTAACTTATGACTCTATCCAGCTTCAGCTTGATCTTCTCCATTTTTTCTTCTGCCTTTCTACATCTGTCAAAAGTATCACTCTCTGTTGTATTCATTTCCCGAAGATTTTTCTGCAGCTCTTGATATTTTTGCTGGGAAACAGTTTCTTGTTCAAATTGTTCCAACGCGAGGCGGGCTTGTGCCAATTCCTCCTAAAGATTTAGTAGAAGGGGGTCATGGTGCGTCATAATGTCTTTGGCTTGTATGTCCGTCTGAGTGCCTATGCTATAAGAGGGGATATCTTTTGTCTGTACTTCTTTATTGTAGGAGGTCCAAACCTCCATCTGAGTAGCTACATCTACTAAATCTGCATGCAGTCCTTCTTGAGTAACGATTGTTTGAGTAGGTATGAGCTCAGTTTGAGTTCCTGCAGCCCTGCCTTCATATAATTCCATTTGCACGGCCACATTTACTACCTCAGGGGTATTGTTCGGAACCTTTCCCATTGTGATTTCTTTTATTTTTCTTCAGAGCCTCTTGACCGTCTTACGAAGTTTCTGGTGTTCTTTTCTTAGCTTCTTCAATTTCGTTCTGGCTCTATACCTTTTCTGAGGAGTAATTGGTCTGCTAATAGTCTCGTTAATAGCTTATGTCTCTAAAGAGCCTGGTCATTCACCCTGGATTTGTTCCAATAAGACCGTGTCTCCAGATTGATTATGAGACTCCCAAATAATCTCTATCTCTGCTTCCTCTTCTTGGCCTATGTTTTCTATGTCTATACCTTCATAACTATTTTCCACTGGAAGCATGTCACCAGATTGGTTCTCTAATTCCTGAATAGCTTCCATATTTGTTTCCGCTTCGCAGTTTGTATCTTTTTAGGAAGACAGAATTCTTGTATAGCCAGAATTCCCAGGAGATTGAGTTTCTCCTAAGTTAATATTAAGCGGTCCTTCGGGCTGCATGTAGACATTCATGTTGGCCAGGACCTGGGCCATCCCTATCTCGAAATCATGCAACAAATCGTCTTGAGAACTCATATTTGGTGTTGGAGGAGGTCCCACTTCGTTTCTTCTTTCATCATCAGAATGCCCTGCTCCTTCCTCAGGTTCTGGTTTGAGGTTATCTTGTCCTCCTAACTCTAGTTGCAAGTCTCGTACATTTTCCAGGCTGGATAATTCTATGGGTTGACTTGCGTTGCCTTGAGGATTTTCAGATGTTCCCTGGTTTGACTTCAACCTTGTAGATCATCTGCATTTGTGAGGTATGCTTCTTGAAAGGACGGTCCTTTTTCTTTTTGGAACAGGGTTAGGTGCTGGTAGGTTTTCACCTCTTTCAAGGGCCAATATGAGTTCATCCCAGGTTGATTTTTGTTGGGCAAGGTTGTGACTAACTATTCACATGATCAGAAAATGGTTGCTAACTACTATTTCTATGTGTTGAGACCATCTCAACCTCTTGGCAGTGTCATGAAATAATTAATTCAATAGTGCAGGCAAATTAACAGAGCATTTTTGTTTTAAAATTGCTAAACGTTTGAGTTGTTGTAGCCTTACCATGTCTCTACGCCCATCGTAGGTAATATAGTTTTGGAAAATTCATGCCAATTCTCCCCATGGCTCTCTGAGAGAAGATGGTCGAATGCCTTTACCCTTCTTGATTAGCTCCTGTCATTCATCCTTAAAAACCTCCATAGCGTCATGCAACCTTAATCGTTTGCCAGCCCATACTGGTCCTTCTATCGGCAACCCAAACACTTCTGCTATCACAGCATCTGTTACAGTGATTTGTCTACCTCTTACCAAGGATTGTCCATTCTATAGATGCTGTAAAAATTCGATGGCGATTTCCTCATTGGGGGGTTGAAATCTTGTCAAATATGTTGTCCATCCTATGCAAGGTAGAATTTCCCTAGCTTCATTAGAGACAGCTAGTGTTAAAGGTTCTCGGTGCACTATTCTTCCTCGCATGATGCTTAACTTCTGCAACCGACTAGTGCAGTGGAGAAAGCACAGCAGCAAGCAGAATTGAGAGATGGAACAACAAATGGTTGTAATAGCTTTATCAGATGATGCTTTATAAACATAAGTACCATTATCGAGGACCGCTATAGTGCCACACACTCTATGATTATGGGATGTTGTATTATTCTACAAAATCCAATGAAAAGATGGTAGCACATGCATGAGTATACTGGAGGTCCTCGCCCCCTCTCGAAATGATAGGTCGCTTACGACCAAATAGATGAAAAGATGACGTGTTGGTGGTGAAGTACAGGGGTGATGGATTGGGTAATGAAAGTGGCAAGGTACATATATTAATGAAAGGATCATAAAGGATATTGGAGTACTGAAAACAAGGTGTGTAATGATAATTTTTAATAAGTGATAAGATTCCGTGAGGTGATGCGATAAAGAAAAAGGACAACAAACACAAGAGATGATACTTTACCGCCGTTATTCTACTTGAAAATGTTGTGATTGATTTTAAAATATTAACTCATTCATAAAGTTTCAAGGTAACTTAGGGACATAATCTCTTCGTAGAAAAAAATAGAAACATAAGAAGAGGGCATTGTAATAATTATTGATGTAAAAAATAAAACTTCAATACCATAAACAGAGCTTTTGTTGCCTGCAGGCATCCATAGCCTCGACAAAGTTTCTTTCTAACCCTTGGGAACCATGGTCCTCTATGTATAATTGGGGAAGTGCATTGTAATGTCCATAGTAGAGACCAATGTGCTGGCATGGTAACTAGATGAACACATTTCCATTCATTGGGAAGTAGTGAAAGTGGTCAGGCCAGCTCGTGATGAGACCTCCTATTCCAAGGACTTTGTTTCTTGATGCATCCATTGGATCATATCCCTAGTGTGGTGACCATAGTGGGAATGCCACTTTTCTCCTTCCTTATGATCATGGTAGGTTGGCTCGTGATGAGACCCCCTATCCTCCATCTGTGGAAAAAAATCATAAAATTGTTAGTGAATATATATATATAGATAGATAGATTTATTTATTTATTTTTTTGAACACTCCCTGTTTTATATATAGAGGGCGGTTCAGTACTCCTTAAGAGTAGGGATGGCGGAAGAAGTTTGAACATATTAATAGAAAAATATAACCATAATATTATTGATAATAAACAAAGAGAATTATACGAGATGGGGGAGAACCAGCATGGTAAAGATAATCAATCAGTTTCATTTATAGTGGAAATGAGGACAGTGAAGTGATATAGATAATTGTGTCCTGTCTTTTTTTATCATCACAAAGCAATATTGTTAAAGATTATAATATTCAAGATATTTGCCTGCTTCAGTAGACTCCATACTTGTTGTCCTTAGATATGTATTGTACTTTTATGCCATAAAGAGGATCATAAAGAGTGAACTGGGATGGGCTAGGAATAATCATGTAAGAGGAAAAAAGGGTATTCTCAAAAATACTCACAAGGTGTTGTTCCCTATAGGGAACAACAACTGTTCCCTGTAGGGAACTTTAAAGAAAAAAATACACAAAAAAAGTGTTGCTCCCTATAGGGAACAAAAAAGAAAAACACACAAAAAGTGCTATTCCCTATAGGGAACAACAGTTGTTCCCTACAAGGAACAGCAGTTGTTCCCTACAGGGAACAGCAGTGGTTCCCTACAGGGAACAGCAAAGGAAAAAATACAAGCAAAAAGTGTTGTTCCCTAGGGAACAGCAGCGATTCCCTGTAGGGAACAGCAAATAAAAATGAACAGGAAAAGTGTTGTTCCCTATAGGGAACGACAACTACTCCCTGTAAGGAACAACAAAGAAAAAAGCACACGAAAAGTGTTGTTCCCTATAGGGAACAACAGTTGTTCCTTGTAGGGAACAACAAATAAAAATGCACACGAAAAATGTTGTTCCCTATAGGGAACAATAGTTGTTCCCTGTAGGGAACAACAGTTGTTCCCTGTAGGGAACAGTAAAAAAAAATGCATGTGAAAAGTGTTGTTCCCTGTAGGGAACAACAAAGGAAAACAAGAAAAAAACCAATAAACAATCATCTCTACTATTCTAAGCAAATGAAATCGAATAGAAAAAGAATAGAAAAGCAATTGTATGTACAGGTTTCAAAAATAAATTCTTTACTGTACTGGTGTTGTCAAAGAGTTGCCTTCTTCAGCGAGAATTTGTATCGTAGAATCTTCGCGTATCTATTGGCAAAAGGATTCCCTTGTAAGTGGTTTGTGGTAGAGGCGTAAGTGGTTTGTGGTAGAGGCATACCCAATGCCTATTTGCTTTAAAAGAGTAGCTAGACCCATCAATGGTGGCCAATGTAAGGGTGCCATTATCATGCACCTCTTTTATCTCGTAGGGACCTAACCATCTAGTCTAGAGTTTGCCCGAGAAATCCTAGAACCTAGAATCATACAAAAGTTCCTAGTCACCATCATGGAATATCTTTTTCTTGATGAGGGCGTCATGCCATTTTACACTTTGTTGTTGAATAATTGTAGTATGTTGAAGAGCTAATAGCCAGATTTCATCCAATTCATTTATTTGTTGTAGTCTGTTAATCTGTGCTTCATTCAAATCTAGCCCTACTTCTTGGGTTATCCTCAATGTCTGAATTTCAAATTCTATGGGGAAGATAGGTTCCTTACCAAACACTAGCTGATATGGGGAGTATCTTGTGGTATTCCTCCAAGTCGTGTGATATGCCCATAGGGCTTCTGGCAATTGGGTAGCCCAGTCGCATCTATGCGAGGTGACTGTCTTTGTTAGAATGGCCTCAATTACTTTGTTGGTACTTTCTACCTAGCCGTTTGCCTGTGGGTGGTATGGAAATGTGATTCTATATAAAATGTGATGATTTTTTAGTGTAGCAGTAATCTTATGGCCTACAAATTGTGGCCCTCCATCTGTAATTATTTCTCTGGGCAAGCCATACTGCACGAAAATTTGGAAAATATGTTGGGTTGTGTTATATTCTTTCCACGTAGTTAAAAGGGGGTTTGAGGGGCACCCATAACCCCACTTTATGGGGTCCAAGGCAGCGCCCCAAAAAATTTTGCTTTTGGACCCTATGTTAGGTTGGGCAGACCCATCTATGGTTTTGTGCATGATTTTCGCACATGTTTTTTGGATGTGATGGTTTTCGGTCCATGGTATTGGATGCTTCGGCATGTATAAATATGTATTATAACATTGAAAGGAACATAATGAAAAATCAAGCTGGTAGTCTCAGTTTTGGGATCCAGGGGAAAATATCTATGTATATGTGTTTTATGTGTTCTGCTCTCGCATTATTTATTTTCTGTGTTTTATAATTCGTATGCAGGTAATTTATGTACGGGGTTAAAACCTACATTTGGTATCAAAGCAGTTTTGGCTTCAAGGGGATGCCTTTGTTGCTAAGGGGTTTCGCTCAGGCCTGTGGTAGACCCTGTTCAGTGGGAGATCTGCAAGATCGATTCTAGTGGTGAAAGAAGATGGCGAGCAATGGAAAGATAGAGATCGAGAAATTTGATGGTCAAAGTTTTGAGTTGTGGAAACTCAAGATGGAGGATCTGTTGGTGGATAAAGATCAGTGGATCGCGGTAGATCTGGGTACTAAACCAACGGGAGTGTCTGATGAAGAATGGAAGAAGTTAGATCAAAAGGCAAAGAGCACAATACGATTGTGTGTCTTAGATTCAGTATTGTTGAATGTATCAAGGGAAGCTACAGCGAAGGCTTTGTGGGACAAGTTAGGGACTTTGTACCAATCTAAGTCTCTGGTGAATAAACTGTTCTTGCGGAAAAAGCCGTATAACCTAAGGATGAAAGATGGAGACTCGGTGACAGAGCATCTGAACGCATTTTATACTGTAGTAAGTCAGTTAGCATCTATTGATATTAAAATTCTAGATGAAGATAAGTGCATCAGTTTGTTGTGTTCTCTACCAGATTCATGGGATAGTCTAGTTATTGCAATAGGTAGCAATGCAACTGCCTTGCATTTTGATGAAATAGTCTCATCCTTGCTGATGGAGGAGATGAGACGGAAAAATATGAAGAGCCAGAATGTTGATGCCTTGTCTGTACAAGGACGGTCCCAAAACATAAACAAAAATAAGTCATCGAGTGGGAGATCTAAATCTCCAGGAAAACCTGTAAAGGTTGTGTGCTGGAAATGAAAAAAGGAAGGGCACTTCAAAAGGGACTATAAATCTAAAGCTCCTAATAAAGGAAAGGAATTTGATGATGCTCCTTCTGCAGAGGCGAAAACCACCTTAGATGAAGGTGGGGATGTGTACTTGGCTTCTTCAAGTACACATGTAGATCATGAGGCATGGTTGATTGACTCAGGTGCATCCTTTCACTTCACTCCCCATAGACAATGGTTCTGCGAGTATGAGAAATACGATGGTGGTGATGTCTTCTTGGGGGATGACAGGAAGGCTAGAATCGTTGGTCGCAAAAAATTAAAGTTGAAGTTGCAAGGTGGAAGGGTTAGAACACTTCCGGGTGTTCTGCATATTCCTACATTGGCTAGAAATCTGATTTTTGTAAGCAAGTTGGATGATGCAGGTGTAAAAACAGTGTTCGAGAAGGATACCTGCAAGATGGCTTGGGGAGCTTTGGTATTGATGTGTGGAGTTCAGACTGGAACTCTGTGCAAGGTATCACTATTGTTTATGGGTACAACAGTTCTATGGTTCCTGAAAGTGGAGCAGAAAATCTAGTGGTCTCTGGAGAGAAGACCATGTTGTGGCATCAAGGCTTCGACATATTGGAGAGAAGGGCCTTTGAATGCTTTAGGGTAAAGGTATGGTAGAAGGTATGAGTAATAACTCTTTGGATTTTGATTTTTGTGAAAATTGTGTATATGGGAAGTAAAATCGGGTGGGGGAAGTAAGAGGGTGAAACAAATATTAGAGCTTGTGCACAGTGATGTGTTTAGACCTGTGAAGGTTCCATAAATGGGTAAGTCTATGTACTATGTATCATTTATAGATGAATTCTCAAGGAATACATGGATATATTTCCTTAAGAAGAAATCTGAAGTCTTTGACAGGTTTAAAAAATTTAAGGCTCTTGTGGAAAATCAGACAGAGAAGAAGATAAAGGTGTTGAGGACAGATAATGGTGGAGAGTTTTGCAGCAAGTAATTTGAAGAATTCTATAAGAAGTGTGGTATAGCACGGTAGAAGACTACTTCATATACACCTCAGCAAAATGGAGTTGCAGAAAGACTGAACAAGATGTTGATGAAAGGGCAAGAAGCATGCTCAGTGGTGCTGGGTTAGGACAGGAATTCTAGGCAGAGGCGACGGATACTGCATGTTACCTGTTCAACAGATCACCTTCGTCGGAATTGGAGGATAAAACTCCACAAGAGGTATGGACTGGTAACAAACCCTCTCTTTCACATCTGAGGGTATTTGGATGTGATGCATATGTACATGTTCCAAAGGAGAAACAAACCAAGTTGGATAGTAAATCTGAAAAGTGCATATTTATTAGGTATAAGGATGGTTTAAAGGGTTATAAGCTTTGGAACCCAGTAACAAGGAAGGTTGTGTACAGCCGAGATGTGGTGTTCAAAGAGGTGAAAGATATTATTAAACATGAAGTCCAACCAAAGGAACCTGAGAAGATAGAGTTTGAGCTAAAGGAGGAAGAATCAGACTCTATAGCAGAGGAGGAATTAGAAGATGAAGAGCCACAAACTCTGGCTCTGAGAAGATCAGTTCAAGAAAGAAGGCAACCAAAAAGGTATAGTCCATCTACTTTCTGTTAAAATTTTACTTTGTCTATTACTGATGATGATCCCAGAATTGTGAAGGAAGCAGTGGATTCAGAGGATGGAAAACTCTGGAAAGAGGCCATGGTTGATGAATTGGCGTATTTGCACAAAAATGAGGCCTGGGATCTAGTGGAGTTGCCAGCTGGAAGGAAACCCATTGGCAGCAAATGGGTGTTCAAGAAGAAGACAAATGCAAAAGGAACGGTGGAGAAATACAAAGCTCGGTTGGTAGCAAAAGGTTATTCCCAGGTGTCGGGAATTGATTTTGGTGATATTTTTTCTCCTGTTGCCAAGGTAACTTCTATTATATTACTTTTATCTGTTGTTGTTGCTTTTGATTTTGAGTTAGAACAGATGGATGTGAAGACAACATTTCTTCACGGGGATCCAGAAGAGGAAATATACTTGAAGCAACATGAAGGCTTTGTGGTGAAGGGTAAGAAAGAACTTGTATGCAAGTTAAAGAAGTCTCTGTATGGGTTAAAACAGTCACCAAGGATGTGGTATCAGAAATTTGATACATTTATACGGGGACTTGGCTTCATCAGAAGCAAAGCAGATCACTATGTGTATTTTAAATTAATTGGTGACCGTGTTATTTATCTGGTCTTGTATGTGGATGATATGTTGCTAGTTGGAAATGACAAAGAAATTATCCAAGATTTGAAGACCTAATTTTCGTCCAAATTCGACATGAAAGATCTTGGTGCTGCAAACTATATTTTGGGCATGGAAATTAAAAGAGATCGAACAAAGAGGAAGCTTTGGTTAAACCAGAGGAAGTATGTCGAGACAATATTGCAGAGGTTTAACATGCAAGATAGTAAACCGGTGAAGGTTCTTATTCCTGTAGGTGTGAGGTTATCTGCTGAACAGTGTCTCAAGACACAAGAAGAGGAAGAGGAAATGTCCCATGTTCCATATGTAAGTGCAGTCGGTAGCCTGATGTATGCAATGGTCTGTACTAGACTAGACATTGCACATGCAGTGGGAGTTGTTAGCTTTGCTGAACAAAAAATCAAAAATGGATTCAAAATGCTCTCAAAGGCTGCAAAAATGCTTATAATCATGCCAAAGGATTCATTGATGCTGTCGAAATCCTCAAATTATGGCTAAAAGCTTTCCACCGATTGAAAAAGTTGCAAGAGAAAAGCCCTTTGGTGGGTAGAAATACACTATCGGGAGGCGGAAATACCCCAAAAACTATGTTAAAACCAAGATTACAGCCTTAAGGATCTGCTTCAATCTTAGCCGTTGGATCTAGCCGATCAACGGTCCAGATCGCGTTGGCATATCGCAATCGGAGGAGGCGGGCAGTGGCGGCGACATGAGACTTCGCCAATGAGCGATCGCCGATATCACATCGGCGTATCGCAATGGAGGACTTACAAAGGGGCAGGTGCAATCGCCGATGGGCCGGACCCGACAGCCATACAGCGCTACATTTTATATTATATCGGGTCCGCGGCGATCACCGATATCGCATCGACGCTTTCAAAGGGGCAGGGACTTTGGCATACATATACATCCGACCCGATAAGCCGGACCCGATGGCGGTATTAATTCCTTCTTATAAAATATCGGGTCCGGGAAGCAAAGTGCATATATATCTCAAGTCCGCCAAAGCCATTTTTCGTGGTTATGTGGCGGTTTTACATGTATTTTTCAAATGTTAAGAAACAAAGGAGGGCCCGTTTAAATGTGCATTGCAAGCCAAAGGCGGACCCGATAGTAAGTAAAACTATGCCTGAAACCTTTAAAAAAGTCAACATGGAAGCCGTGATGGGCGGGAATGAATAGTTTGGGCAGCCTTACACTGTTTAAAAGCTAGAGCAGTCATATTAAAGCCATTCAATGATTCAGCAGCAGCATTTAATCAACAGTATGGCCGAGGAGGAGCAGGACACCGCCGATCAAATCAGAGCATTCAGTGGTTATGGGTTTTACCCATATTTCATTCCACCTGCCCAAAGAAGGACCGCAGAGAGCCAGAGGGAGGCAAATCCATTTACAGCACAGCCAGATTCGTATCAAAGGCCCATTCCTGAATGTAAATGTTGTTGGCCCTCATTTATTGATTCCTGCACGCATAACCAGCAGAGCAATTTTGTAAACAAACTCTATATATACCCAGAACAGAGATGTAATGGATTGATGAGTGTTTGATGAATGAGAGCTTATTGTAGCCTTTTAACTTCTGGAGACTGTTAATACTATGAGACCTGTAGTTTCTGGGCTTGATTTCCATTAATACAAGCTTCTTTTGCTATCACCTGCTCGCTTTTCACTTCTTCTATATTCTAGGCTCTGCCTGCTTTGCATTTTGTTAATGTGCTGTCAATATTTGGAATCTGAGGGGATGTCATCCCACCTCTATGTTAAAATTTAGTAGTTCATTGAAAATTGTTTGCAGGTTGCTGTTGTTCAAATTGCAGAGAGCTGTCATCCTCACTGTCTATTGAATAACAGCCGTGCAGATCCTCTAACTGATTGCAGTTGGCCATCACAGAGCTCTGTGCATCTGCTGGTGCAATCAGTCTTCTCCATCATCACTTTTACCTTAAACAGTGAGTAGTTGGTGGTTGAAAGCCTTGTAGTTTGGGGGTCTTCACCCATGTCTGGGGCAAATCATAATAGGAGTGGTTATCTAGCTTAAAAGTGTTGCACATCTTCCATTTATCCATCATCTTATCCAACATAATTGTGGAATTTTTAATGTTCCTGAGCATCACTGATTTACAACCTAGGTGAGTTTCTTGGGGTGATAACATTAATTGGCATCGTTGCCGGGGAGAGGAGAATCGAAGCTCAGCTTCCCTGGGAGAACGACACAGCTTCAAACTTTGATGACAGACAAAGTTTTGAACACAGATTTTGGTTGTAATCATCTGTCTGGCGACTCCACTGGGGGAAGGCCATCCTTTGGCAACTCCACATTGAAGTTCTGGCGCAGTTTGTGAGGCATACTAGAAGAAATCCGCAGAAGTCTCCAGCTGTTCCAGTGCCTGACCCTGAAAAGATTGTTAACCCGAAGAAAACATCGCAGAAAGGAGCATCAGGATCAGGTAAGCCCAAGAAATCTTATTTGTCTCTGCATGAGGAGTTTTTAGTTGAAGATACACAATTTGAAGACTTAGAGCCTAGTACCATCAAGGAAGAAATACTTGCAGAGATTCATAAAGCTCCTTCTCCATTTAGTTCCCCTTTGAATCTGAGTCCGAAGAAAGTTTCCCATACTGTCCAAAACATCCCAATATCTTTCCCATCCATTATATTATCTCCTACTGCTCCATCTATTAGTATTCTTCCGCATATTCCAAACATGGCAGGACAGCAAGCACCTACTAGGATTGAAAGGATTGTTGCTGCTAGATATGGACCTTTGATATTGCCTACACCTTTAAATGCCATGCCTACAGGAGAATATCAAAAATATATGCCCAAATTTACTGGAACAGAGGGAGTGACAGCAGAAGAACATCTTGAAGCTTTTTACAGTTATGCTGATAATTTAGACATAAGTGAGAATGATGTATGGATGAGAGTTTTTGTCCAGAGTCTTGATGGAGAGGCTAGGAAGTGGTTTAGAGAATTACCCCAGAGATCTATAACAGATATAGAAGCATTAGATGAGGAATTTTTGAAGCAATGGGGAGATAAGAAGGACTTGTTGTATTATCATACAGAGTTTGGAAACTTGAAAAGAGAAAAGGGTGAGTCTTTGCCTGACTTTAATAAAAGATTTAATAGAATGTATAGTAAAATACCATCTGAGGTAAAGCCTACCCCTACTGCTGCCAAACTCACATATGCCAATGCTTTTGATTCTGACTTTTGCTTATTGCTGAGAGAAAGACGATGTGCTACGCTGGGTGATATGCAAGAGGCAGCCTTGGAGGTGGAATCAAATATTATGGCAGCAGAAAAGTTAAAGAGTCAAGGTGACAGAAGAAGGCCGAGAGGTGAGGCTTCTTCTTCCACTGCATCAACTTCCGAGCCTAAATTAGACAAAATGACCAAAATGATAGAGTCATTGGCTGCTGAAATTTCTAAGTTAAAGGTTGATCAGACTTCAGGCAAAACAAGGCAGCAAAACACATTTGTCCCAAGAAATCCAAACCCATTCAGAAAAGAAAATGAGCAGCTACAGATTATGCAAAGGGGTGAAGAAGCAAGAGAAGATCATAAAGTAAAAGCCCCCTTTCAGAATGTAGTCATGGAGGGGGAACAATCTGAAGAAGATGAGGATGAAATTCACTGCTTGGAGGATAAAGGTAGTGCTACATTTTTAACATTGGCCGAATATGAAGAGTCATTGCTGCAAGAGAAAAACAGCCAGAGGTGGGACAGTGGTGCCGTTCTGCAATCTGGTGAGCAGCAGCAAAGATATACTCTAAGATCTAATGCAAAGAATGTCAAAGAAAATGTGGCACAAGAAACAGCTGCTCAAACAATGCCACACAATAGCAGGCAAAGAAGACCAGCAGCTGATCCGGTCACCCTCAAAGCTCCAGTTCAAGAGGTAAAAACTGCTGATAAAGTATTCTCTTCTTTTAGTTTTGAGTCAGAAATTCAGAAATTGAAAATATCCATGCCTCTGGCGGAGTTGGTGAAGAGTGAATTATTTAGGAAGCCCATCCTTGAGGCCCTTGAACTAGAGCCTAAACAAACCTCCATTGATTCTGTCAATTTGCAAGATGACAAGCCTGCTATCGTGCTTAGCCCCATGGTTGAACCTGCTGATAATAGTTCTCCATCTTTCTATGTTTCATTAACTATCCATGATAAAATTCTCCACAATTGCCTGCTAGACACAGGGGCCAGTCACAATTTAATGCCTAAAACTGTCATGGAAGAGCTAGGCCTTGATATCACTAGACCCTATCATGATTTATTCTCGTTTGATTCAAGGAAGGTAAAATGCCTTGGATTAATTAAGGATCTGGCCATTACCCTAACCCAGCTGCCCATGAAAAGTATGATGATGGATATAGTGGTGGCCGATGTTCCTCCTAAGTTTGGTATGCTGTTGTCTAGAGGGTGGATTAAGAGACTAGGAGGGACATTGCAGAATGATCTATCTTATGCAACTGTTCCAGTGTTTGGAGGAGAAAGCAGGAGGTTATATAGAGAAGCACATCTGGCATATGTTATTAGTGATGAGAAGAATCCTACAAACCATCCCATATATGCAGTGGACACTGATTTTGGAGCTTGCATCCTCCAAATAGAAGAATCTCAGAAGGCTGCATTGCATATCCGGAAACCAACAGCTTAGGCTAAACATGTAGCAGAAAATGGTCAGATTTGGGAAATGTTTTTTGATGGAGCATGTACCAAGGAGACTGCAGGAGCAGGGGTGGTGCTAGCGTCTCCACAACAAGAAACAGTTCAGTTATCTCTAAAGCTGGTTTTTCAGGTGACAAACAACATAGCAGAATATGAAGCACTGCTATTGGGCCTTCATGAAGCCAAAGATAGAGGAATAAAAAATCTGAAGGTATTTGGAGATGCTGATCTGATAATTCAGCAAGTAAACAGAACGTTCCAAGCAAAGCATCCTAGGCTGAAAGCTTATAGAGATGAGGTATGGAGAGTCAAAGAGTTCTTTGATTTTTTCTGCATTTCATATATTCCTAGAGCCCAAAATCAGCTTGCTGATTCCCTTGCTGTCTCTGCTAGTTTGTTCATCCCTCCATCGCCTCCCAAACTAGTTTATGAGGTACAAATGAAATATAGACCCTCTGTGCCTGATAATGTACACCATTGGAAGGTTTTTGATGATGATTATGAGTTAAGTAGGTTCCTTCAAGTCATTGATCAGTTCTCTGAAATGCAAATTGACCAAAACAATGATGCTTTGTTAGAAGATCCCAAGTCCCAGCTTAGAAATAAAATTGGCAAGAATAGCATAGTCCAGCTTCCTAGTAACCATATTCCTAAGGGTCTAATTCCTCTTGAGAGATTGTTTGACCACAATGATGTGCCTTACAAAGCTGCCCAAAAAGAAGATCAATCTGAAGTTTGCAAGCATGATATAGGAGGTCCAGGTCAGCCCAAATTCATAAATCTGTCCACTAATCTATCTGCTGATCAGAGTGCTGAATATTGCAAATTAATGAGGCAATTTGCTGATGTGTTCGCTTGGGAGTACAGTGATCTGAAAACATATGACAAGAATATAATTCAGCACAAAATTCCACTTGAGAAAGGCGCTACTCCTTTCAAACAGAAGCTGAGGCCAATGAATCCTGTGCTCCTTCCTCTGGTTGAGAAAGAAATTAAAAAGTTGCTGGCTGCTAAGATTATAGTGCCTCTCAGATATTCTAAATGGGTGGCCAATCTAGTTGTTGTGAGGAAGAAGAATGGAGAAGTCAGACTGTGCATTGATTTCAGGAATCTAAATAAATGCTCCAAAAAAGATGATTATCCCTTGCCAAAAATGGAGCATTTGTTGCAGCAAGTCTCAGGTGCCAAAGTGATGTCTTTCATAGATGGGTTTTCAGGCTTCAATCAAATCATTGTGCATCCAGATGATCAAGAAAAGATAGCATTTACCACTCCTTGGGGCACGTTCATGTATGCAAAAATGCCATTTGGGCTAATGAATGTTGGAGCCACCTTTCAGCACGCTATGGATATTGCTTTTGTGGGTGAAAAGGATAAATTCGTTTTGATATATCTTGATGACATAACTATTTATTCTGGTAGCCATCATGATCATCTACAGCATTTAAAAAGGGTGTTTTTAAAATGCAGGAAATTTGGAATTTCACTCAATCCCAAAAAGTCCCAATTTGCTTTGGAAGAAGGGAAACTGTTGGGGCATGTAGTGTCTGCTGCAGGTGTTCAGATTGACCCAGAAAGAGTCAAAGCAATTCAGTGCTTGACTCTTCCAAGATCAAAGAAAGATATACAGTCTTTTCTTGGCAAAATCAACTTTGTAAGGAGGTTCATTCCTAATTTTGCAGAGCTAGTCAAGCACATAACCTCCATGTTGAAAAAGGGAGCAGAGGTGAAGTGGACTGATGCGGCTAGAAGATCTTTTGAGTCCATTAAGATGGCTATTGTGGAAGCTCCCACTTTAATAAGCCCTGATTATAGCAAGGAGTTTCATCTATTTTCATTTGCCTCCAAGGATACCATTGCAGCTGTCCTGTTGCAGCAAGATGAAGCAGGTCAAGAGCATCCAGTTGCCTTTTTTAGCAAGAATCTGAGGGATGCTGAACTAAGGTATGATATTATTGAAAAGCAGGCTTATGCTCTTATCAAATCTTTGAAGGCTTTCAGAGTTTACATCTTGCATTCCAAAATAGTTGCATACGTGCCTTCTGCTGCAATAAAGGATGTTTTAATACAGCCTGATGCTGATGGAAAAAGAGCGAAATGGATTGCAAAAATGATAGAATTCAACATAGAGCTGAAGCCCACCAAGCTGGTAAGAGGTCAGGGGCTTGCTAAACTGTTAGCTGAAGAAAATTGCAGGTCTTTGGACATTGATTTCTTGTTCAATGTAGCAGAAAATGGTCCAATGGAAAAGCATGAAACAACTAAAATGCAAAGGGGACAATCAGTGGCCAAGAACCTAGCTTCATGTAGCTGGTATGCTGCAGTAATTAATTTCTTGCTAAAGCTAGAAATCACTTCAGAATTTTCTCAAAGTCAAGCAAGAACGTTAAAGCTCAAGGCAATAAAATATTGCGTCAATAGTGGCCTGCTTTATTGGAGGGATCCATCTGGAGTGCTTTTAAGATGCCTGGACAAAGAACAGTCAATAGAAGTTATGCAGCAGTTCCATGACAGCATGTGTGGAGGACATCATTATTGGAGAACTACAGCCCAAAATATTCTCAGAGCCGGGTACTATTGGCCCTCTTTATTTTCTGACGTATTTGTTTTTGTTAAATCTTGTGACAGGTGCCAGAGATTTGAAGGTAAGCAGCAGTTGAAATCCCTGTCCCTAAGGCCAATCATTGCAAAAGGACCTTTTCAGCAGTGGGGCTTGGATTTCATTGGTGAAATCAACCCGCATTCCAGTGGCCAGCACAGGTGGATATTAGTCGCCACTGATTATTTTACAAAATGGATTGAAGCAATCCCAACAAGGAAGGCTGATCATAATGTGGTAATGAAATTTTTATCAGAAAACATTTTCAGCAGATTTGGTTGCCCACATAAGCTTATAACAGATAATGCAGTAGCCTTCAAGGCTAAGGAGTTGGTTGAAATGTGTGATTCAATGGGCATTAAACTTGTTCATTCCACCTCCTATTACCCCCAAGGGAATGGTCTAGCAGAGTCCTCTAATAAAACTCTGATCAGGATTATAAAAAAGCTGTTAGAGGAAAATAAGAAGAATTGGGATGCCAAGCTCAAATATGCACTTTGGGCAGATAGAGTGACCATCAAAAGATCTACAGGCTGCTCTCCTTTCAAGCTGGTATATGGTACTGATGCTATTTTTCCAATTCAACTTACCCTCCCTGTGGCAAAGTTGCTCCAAATAGCGCATAATGAAGAAGATGATATGGCCAATAGAATCACTGATTTAACAGAATTATATCAGATCAGAGAGCAGCTGATTGAAAAAGCTACAGCACATCAACAAAAGGTCAAGGAAGCCTTTGACAAGAAGACAAAAAGAAACAATTTTCAGGTTGGGGATTTGGTCATGAAATGGGATGCTTTTAAAGAAAAGAAAGGCAATCATGGGAAGTTTGATGCTCTCTGGACAGGCCCTTTCATCATTTCACAGATTCAAGGAAACAATACCTTCATACTGAAAAGTATGGGAGGAGAACCAGTCTTTGATGGCCCAGTTAATGGGCGGTTTCTGAAGAACTATGTGATTTAAGGTCTTTTGGCCTTAAAAGCTATAAATATTCTGCTTTTATCAGTTTTTAGTGTAGCTGTAATAGACTCCATGCCCAATGGAACACTAGGAATTTTGGCTAATTTGTTTGCTGCTGGAAAGGCATTGATCTGCAGGTTCTTGAGACCTCACAGGGAGGATCTCATCCCCAGAAGGAGCCAGTGTTAGCTTTGTTGAACAAAAAATGAAAAATGGATTCAAAATGCTCTCAAAGGCTGCAAAAATGCTTATAATCATGCCAAAGGATTCATTGATGCTGTCGAAATCCTCAAATTATGGCTAAAAGCTTTCCACCGATTGAAAAAGTTGCAAGAGAAAAGCCCTTTGGTGGGTAGAAATACACTATCGGGAGGCAGAAATACCCCAAAAACTATGTTAAAACCAAGATTACAGCGTTAAGGATCCGCTTCAATCTCAGCCGTTGGATCTGGCCGATCAACGGTCCAGATCGCTTCGGCATATCGCAATCGGAGGAGGCGGGCAGTGGCAGCGACATGAGACTTCGCCGATGAGCGATCGCCGATATCGCATCGGTGTATCGCAATGGAGGACTTACAAAGGGGCAGGTGCAATCGCCGATGGGCCGGACCCGACAGCCATACAGCGCTGCATTTTATATTATATCGGGTCCACGACGGTCGCGGATATCGCATCGGCGCTTTCAAAGGGGCAGGGCCTTTGGCATACATATACATCCGACCCGATAAGCCGGACCCGATGGCGGTATTAATTCCTTCTTATAAAATATTGGGTCCGGGAAGCAAAGTGCATATATATCTCAAGTCCGCCAAAGCCATTTTTCGTGGTTGTGTGGCGGTTTTACATGTATTTGTCAAATGTTAAGAAACAAAGGAGGGCCCGTTTAAATGTGCATTGCAAGCCAAAGGCGGACCCGATAGTAAGTAAAACTATGCCTGAAACCTTTAAAAAAGTCAACATGGAAGCAGTGATGGGCGGGAATGAATAGTTTGGGTAGCCTTACGCTGTTTAAAAGCTAGAGCAGTCATATTAAAGCCATTCAATGATTCAGCAGTAGCATTTAATAAACAGTATGGCCGAGGAGGAGCACGACACCGCTGATCAAATCAGAGCATTCAGTGGTTATGGGTTTTACCCATATTTCATTCCACCTGCCCAAAGAAGGACCGCACAGAGTCAGAGGGAGGAAAATCCATTTACAGCATAGCCAGATTCGTATCAAAGGCCCATTCCTGAATGTAAATGTTGTTGGCCCTCATTTATTGATTCCTGCACGCATAACCAGCAGAGCAATTTTGTAAACAAACTCTATATATATCCAGAACAGAGATGTAATGGATTGATGAGTGTTTGATGAATGAGAGCTTATTGTAGCCTTTTAACTTCTGGAGACTATTAATACTATGAGACCTGTAGTTTCTGGGCTTGATTTCCATTAATACAAGCTTCTTTTGCTATCACCTGCTCGCTTTTCACTTCTTCTATATTCTAGGCTCTACCTGCTTTGCATTTTTTTAATGTGCTGTCAATATTTGGCATCTGAGGGGCTGTCATCCCACCTCTATGTTAAAATTTAGTAGTTCATTGAAAATTGTTTGCAGGTTGCTGTTGTTCAAATTGCAGAGAGCTGTCATCCTCACTGTCTATTGAATAACAGTCGTGCAGATCCTCTAACTGATTGCAGTTGGCCATCACAGAGCTCTGTGCATCTGCTGGTGCAATCAGTCTTCTCCATCATCACTTTTACCTTAAACCGTGAGTAGTTGGTGGTTGAAAGCCTTGTAGTTTGGGGGTCTTCACCCATGTCTGGGGAAAATCATAATAGGAGTGGTTATCTAGCTTAAAAGTGTTGCACATCTTCCATTTATCCATCATCTTATCCAACATAATTGTGGAATTTTTAATGTTCCTGAGCATCACTGATTTACAACCTAGGTGAGTTTCTTGGGGTGATAACAGGAGTATTGAGCAGGTTTATGTCAAAACTAGGGAAGGAGCACTGGACAGTAGTGAAGTGAGTTTTCAGGTATTTGCGTGGCATGAGTGATTATGGTTTGTGCTACCAAGGAAGATCAGGATTGGACAGAATGTCGGATATTCATATCTTTGTTGATGCATACTGGGCTGGAGATCTGGATTAGAGAAGATCTACGAGTGGGTATGTGTTTAACCTATTTGGAGGTGCAGTCAATTGGATGAGTAAGAAACAATATGTAATGGCACTATCAACTACAGAGGCAGAATACATGGCAGCCACTCATGCAAGTAAGGAATCAGTTTGGTTGTAGAGATTGTGTTCAAGTATGGGGTTAGTACATGGAGCTATAAGGATAGATTGTGATAGCCAAAGTGAAATTTTTTTGGCAAAGAACCCCGCATATCATTCAAAGACAAAGCACATTGATGTTCAATATCACTTTGTGAGGGATATGATAGAAGACAAAAAGGTGTTGCTGGTAAAGGTGGACACTTTGAAGAATATTGTAGATGCATTGACAAAATCTTTGAGCGCTAAGAAGTTCTCTTGGTGTATAGAGACAATGGGCATTTCAGGGCTAGAAAAATGACTAAGCTCTCTTGTGGCCCCCATGTGGAAAGAAAACAACAAGTGGGAGAATTTTGGGTTGTGTTATATTCTTTACACGTAGTTAACAGGGGGTTTGAGGGGCACCCGTAACCCCACTTTATGGGGTCTGAGGCAGTGCCCTGGAAAATTTTGGTTTTGGACACTATGTTAGGTTGGGCGAACCCACCTATGGTTTTGAGCATGATTTTCGCACATGTTTTTTGGACGCGATGGTTTTCTATCCATGGTATTGGATGCGATGGTTTTTGGTCCATGGTATTGGATGCTTCGACATGTATAAATATGTATTATAAAATTGAAAGGAACATAATGAAAAATCATGTTGGTAGTCCTGGTTTTGGGATCCTGGGGAAAATCTCTGTGTATATTTTTTTTATGTGTTCTTCTCTCTCATTATTTATTTTTTGTGTTTTATAATTCGTATGCAGGTAATTTCTATAGGGGCTTAAAACCTACAAAATAAAGTGGATTATTGTGTCCTCTGTTGCCCTTGGTAATGCTTCTGCCTCCCATTTAGTCACATATTCTGTTGCAACCAGTATATATGTGTTTTGATTAGGTCATGGATTTATTGGGCCAATGAAATCTAATGCCCAACATTCAAAAGGTTCGATGACTAACTCTGGATGTAGGGGCATCTCATCAGACTTGCCAGGGTGGCCCATTCTTTGGCAGTTGTCGCATGCCTCGACAAATTTCTTGGCATCCTTAAAAATGGTGGGCCAATAATAGTCCATCTTTAATATTTTATGTCTAGTCCTGTGGTCTACAAAGTCTCTACCATATGGTCCATCATGTCAGGCTTTTAGGCTATCGTAGATTTCATCTTCCCTAACACACCTGTGGATATTCATATCGACTCCTGTGTGAAAGAGGTATCCTCTGATCTAGGAGAACTGAGTGCTGTGTTGCACTCTTAAGTTTCTTTCTCTGGGCGTCAGGTGTTTGGGTAGTTTTCCCACTGCTAGGTAATTCGTAGCATCTGCATACCATGGTGTTTTCATGGTCACAGCAAATAGGTTCTCATCAGGGAACTGGTCTTCTACTGCCACTGCATTATCTATTCTTGGCACATGTGAGAGGAATTCTACCACCAGATTTTCCTTTCCTTGTTGATCCTTGATCATTATGTCAAATTCCTGCAAAAGGATTAACCATCGTGTCACTCTTCCATTTGTAATAGGTCTATTAGCTAGATATTTGATAGAAGAGTGATCAGTATATAGGACCACAGGGTATCCTATTATATGTCTAAATTTGTTAATAGCATAGATTACAGCTAGAGACTCTTTCTCGGTCACTATGTAATTCAACTCAGCAAGAGTTAAATTTCTGTTGATGTAGTATATCGCATAGGTTTTATTGTCTTCTTTTTGGCTGAGAACTGCTCCAATGGTCGTATCTGATGCATCAGATGAAATCTGGAATGGTAAATCCCAGTTCGGGTCCCGTAGTACTGGGGTTGTTGATACTAGCCATTTTAATTCTACAAAGCCAATGTCACATTTGTCAGTCCATATAAAATCGATATTTCTTGTCAAAGCATATAATGGTGTAGCAATTTGGGAGAAGTTTTTATAAATCTTCGATAATATCCAGAAAATCCCAAAAACCTGCGAGTAGGTAGTAAGAGGATTACTTGAATTTTTGGTTGATCTACCTGAATTCCAGCTGTTGAGATGTAATGACCCAAGATCAGGCCTTCGGTCATCATCATGTGGCATTTCTCGTGGCTTAATCAGTGTAGGTTTTAACCCCGTACAGAAATTACTTGCATACGAATTCTAAAACACAGAAAATAAACAATACAAGAGAATAACACATAAAACACATATACACAAAGATTTTCCCCTGGATCCCAAAATCGGGACTACCAGCTTGATTTTTCATTATGTTCCTTTCAATGTTACAATACATATTTATACATGCCAAAGCATCCAATACAATGGACCGAAAACCATCGTGTCCAAAACCATGGACCAAAAAACCATCGCATCCAAAACCATGTGCGAAAATCATGCACAAAACCATAGGTAGGTCTGCCCAACCTAGCATAGGGTCCAAACCCAAATTTTTTGAGGCACTACCCCGAACCCCATAAAGTAGGGTTACCTGCACCCCTCAAACCCCCTGTGACTCCCCTCACTATGCAATCAGCACAATGAAGGGGGGGCTCCATCCCCCTTCTAACCCCCCGGTTAACTACGTGGGCTAGTCGTGGAAAGAATATAACACAACCCAACATTCTCCCACTTTTTGTTTTCTTTCCGCAGGGGGCCACAAGAGAGCTTAGTCATTTATCCAACCCTGCAATTCCCATTGTTTCTCTACACCAAGATAACTTCTTAGAGTACTAGAAAATTATATACTACTGAGCAATGTAACACATAAAATATTGCAGAGATATAAACAGAGAAAATGCATAAAACAAGAGAGACACAGATATACGTGGTTTACCCAGTTTGTGCTACATCCATGGAGAAATAGCCAATCCTTGTGTTTATATTATCCAGAAAATTGAAGAGATACAACCTACAGCAGATTCGATGTAACTCCCTCTTCGCTCTCAATCTCCTCTCTCTTCCTCACTTAGAATACAGATCTACATAGACGCAATACAATTCCCTCATATATAGCGAGGGGTTACCTTCTAGGGAAAAAAAACACTTAACTAAACATAACTTCTACTGTCAGATCATCCACCTGATGAACGGCCCAGATTAACTAGAAATTACTATACTTTTACAAGTCAATTTTACATCTGTTTTTAGCTTTGACGACGCTGCCCCCAAACCCTCGCTAGGGGACCGCTGGCCCTCACACCCCCCCCCCCATGTGAAGGGGTGTACAATCTTCTTGGGGTATACATCTAGTTGAAACCTTTGAATATAGAATATAATCAGGCTCCACACCCAACAATCTCCCACTTGGAGATTGATTATAGCAACTCCACCGCTGCTTTATTTGCTAGACAATGACTCCACTTTGGACCTAGTTGTTTCTCATATTATTCATCATACTTGAAGACCAATTGAAAATGAGTAGATTCTCAGTTTCTCCCTGGTTACAACTTTTGTTAACATATCTATAGGATTCTGGCTAGTGTGTATCTTTTCTAGCTTCAATTTTCCATCTTCCAATGCTGACCGTATGAAATGGTACTTGAGTTGTATATGCTTAGTATTGGAATGAAATGCAGATTTCTTTACAAGATGTATGGCACTCTGGCTGTCACTAGATAACCTGCCCAACTCCTGCTTCTTACCCAATTCATCCAAAAACCTTTGTAACCAAATCATTTCTTTGCTAGCCTCTGTAGCAACAACATACTTTGCTTCTATTGTTGAGAGTGCAACAACACTTTGTAGTTTTGAGACCCAACTGACAGCTGTTCCACCTACAGTAAACACATACCCTGTTGTGCTCCTCCTGTTATCTCTATCACCCGCCATATCTGCATCAACATATCCCTATAAAGAAATGTTTGAACCACCAAAGAATAATGCTTGATTTGTGGTACCTCTCAAATACCTGAGAATCCACTTCACCGCCATCCAATGTTATTTTCCTGGATTTTTCATGTATCTGCTTACAACTCCCACTACATGTGCAATATCAAGCCTTGTGAAGACCATTACATACATTAAGCTTCCAACTGCTGATGCATATGGAACTTTAGACATATAATCCATGTCTTCTTGGGTCTTTGGGCACATCTCATTACTAAGTTTGAAATGGCTAGCAAAAGGTGTACTAACTGGCTTTGCATTGCTACCTATTGCAATAACCAAACTATCCCATGAATCTAGTAGAGAACAAAACAAACTGATGCACTTATCTTCATCTAAAATTTTAATATCAACAAATAATAACTGACTTGCCACAGTATTAAATGTGTTTAGATGTTCTGTCACCAAGTATCCATCTTTCATTCTCAGATTATAGAACTTTTTCCGTAGGAACAGTTTATTCACCAAATACTTAGATTGGTACAAAGTCCCTAACTTGTCCCACAGATCCTTCATCGTAGCTTCCCCTGATACATTCAACAATACTGAATCTAAGACACACAATCGTATTGGGCTCTTTGCCTTCCAATCCAACTTCTTCCATTCTTCATCAGACACTCCCGTTGGTTTAGTACTTGGATCTACCGTGATCCATTGATCTTTATCCACCAACAGATCCTCCATCTTGATTTTCCACAACTCAAACTCTGACCATTAAATTTCTTGATCTCTATCTTTCCACTGCTCACCATCTTCTTTCACCACCAGAATCGATCCCACAGATCTCCCACTGAACAGGGTCTACCACAGGCTCAAGTGAAACCCCTCAGAAATAAAGGCATCCCCTTGAAGCCAAAATAGCTCTAATACCAAATGTAGGTTTTAACCCTGTATAGAAATTACCTGCATACAAATTCTAAAACATATAAAATAAACAATGTGAGAGAATAACATATAAAACACATATACACAGAGATTTTCCCCTAGATCCCAAAACCAGGACTACCAGCTTGATTTTTCATTATGTTCCTTTCAATGTTTCAATACATATTTATACATGTCAAAGCATCCAATACCATGGACTGAAAACCATCGCGTCCAAAACCATGGACCGAAAAACCATCGTATCCAAAACCATGTGCGAAAATCATGCACAAAACCATAGGTAGGTCAACCCAACCTAACATAGGGTCCAAAACCAAAATTTTCCAGGGCGCTGCCCTAGACCCCATAAAGTGGGGTTACCTTCACCCCTCAAACCCCGTGTGACTCCCCTTGCTATGTAATCATCGCAACGAAGGGGGGGCTCTGCCCCCCTTCTAACCCCTCAGTTAACTACATGGGCTAGTCATGGAAATAGTATAACGCAACCGAACAAGCAGATCCTAGTAGCAATGCATCTTTCCAGGACTTTCTCCAGTGTCTGTAATGCCTGCTCGAAGTCATCTCTATAGGGTGTAAAATCGTCCATGTACACCTCTAATCCCTCATTTATCAAGTCTGCAAAAATACTGAGTATGGCTCTCTAGAATGTAGCAGGTGCAGTGCACATTCCAAAAGGTAATATCCTGTAAGAAAACATCCCCCAGGGGTAGGTGAAGGTAGTCTTATCTTGGTCTTTAGGGGAATTTGGATTTGGTTGTAGCCACTGAAGTCGTCCAGGAAAGAGAAGAATTTTTTACCTGCCAATTTGTCCAGAACCTGGTCGATAAACGGAAGGGGAAAATGACCTTTTTGCATTGCTTTGTTAAGCTCTCTATAATTGACGCATATACACCATTTCCCATTATTTTTAGAAACCACAAATAACGGAGAAACCCATTTATTATCAGATATAAGATAGATTAAATTTATATCTAACAGTTTCTATAGTTCGTCTTTAACAATATCCTTTAGGTGAGGGTTTAATCTTCGCTAAGGTTGTCGAATGGGTCTCTTATCTTTTTCAGTGTAGATGTGGTGCATACATAATTGGGGGTCAATCCCTTTCATATCAGGGTAATCCCAAGAGAAAGCCCCTTCATATTTCCTAAGGATTTGAATAAGCTTCTATTGTTGGTCATCACTTAGGTTTTTGTTAATGTTAAGGACTTTCCCTAGCTCAATTTCAATGGGTTTATTGTTATAGACAGTTGTTGTTGGTATTGTTTGGTCATTGATATCTTTTAAAGGATCTTCTTCAATTTCATTATCCATGGTTGCTTCAATCATGTTACATTTTAGATTATATATGGTAGCTGGGTGGTTAATTTAATTGTTAATAATATCATCTTTTGTTTGATTCTTAAATTCAAGAGTATCTGTTACAGTTAGTGGTGATCGAATATTTTTGATTAAATGTTACAGGTTGCTTCCTAGTTTTTATTATGGTTAAGCTTGGCTGAGCTGGAGGATATAAAGCTAGGTTCTTCACATTATTTGCTCTAGCTATAGTCATACTACCTATTTGACAGCTTATATAAGCATCTGTAGTCGCTAGCCAAGGTCTTCCTAATAGAAGATGTCCATCTAGCCAGTTTCTAGGATTAATAATCAATAAATCTGTTGGGCACTCCCAAGAATCAATAGACACCATTAAATCCTATAATGTCCCTTTTGGTTTAATAACTGAATGGTCAGCAAGTTCCGACAAGGTCATAGTTGGATCTAAGGCTGTGATGCCAAGTCTCTGATAGGTTGTTGTTGTGAGAATATTGATGGCTTCTCCTATATCGACTAACGCATTGGGAAAGGAACATCCATTTATTTGTACTGTGACAATAGGGTTTCCTGGGTCTTCATATTTCACTGGTATCTCTCTGCCTAATAATAAATCAGACAAAGTTTCGACTACGTGGACAGTTGGTGTTACCTTTATTTTCCTCGTAGGCTTTTTGGTACACAATTCCTTAATGGTTTTTAAATAGATTGGAATGTCCTGAATAGCTTGGAGGAGGGGTATTTTTACAAAAATATTTTTTAATTCTCCCAGGAGATCGAAATCAGGATATTCGATTGGGCAAGGTATAATCAATCTTTCTGGGAATGGTGGAGAAGAGGTAATAGTTTGTTTGTGGCTTTTCTACTTGACAATATTCTCCATTTGAGGTGTTTGTTCTACAGGTAGTGGTTCTTCCAATTGTATATTTTTATCATCCTTTGGCTCGATTATTTGTCCAGACCTCAATTTGAGTTCATTACATTCTCTCAACTCAGTTTCCGAATCCAGACCTTCAATAATTTGTACCAACTGGACTGGTCTATTGTTAGGATTTGGGTTGGGCTGGGCTGGGAGTTGTGGTCATAGATTGGGTTGAGGATTCTGCTGCAACGTGTAAGGTGTTGGTAGCGTAGGTTGAGGTAGGGGGATTGTCCCTACTGGCTGGTTCATAGGTCTTTGCTAGCTTGATTTCCAATTCTAGTTTTGTGAAGTGCAGGGGGACCATTGAGATGGATATGGATTGTTCTACCAGAATGATGGAAAGTAAGAGGAATTTGGCCAACTATTGTTTGGATTTGACTGATTGGACCAAGGTGGCATAGAAAATTCTTGTGGTGGCCAATTAGGAAAAGGTGGTTGGTTCTGCCATGTAGCTCCTGTGTATTGCTGAGAATTATATTGTGAAGGCTGAAAGAATGAAGATGGGTTGGTAGGCATACCTATTTGTCATGCTTGCCATTGGCAACGTTGGTTTAATAGGTAGACTGGTTTTACTTCTTCCTCTATCTCTTTTAAGTCTGCTTTTAATCCTGGGAACGATGGGCAATTTTCTGTGGCATGTTCTTTAGTGCATATGGCATAAGTTTGTACTGTATCCAGTGGGCATTCTCTATGACTATGTTTCTTCCTGTATCGAGGGCAAAAAATGACCAAGTTCTGTTCTTCTTCGACCTGCTTCTGCTTGGCTTGCATGATGTCTAATTGTGTTGTCAAGGTTCCCAGGATATCCGTTTTGAAATCTTCCAGCAGGTTGTCGATTTCAGTACAAGTAATGCTTCCACCAGAGATTTTGTTGTCCCTGGTGATCATATCATGTTCAACTAGTTTCAGTCTTGTACTACCCCTTGAGCACCTGATACACAAATCAATAATGTTAGCATAGTCTTCTTGATAGATATCACCTTTACCCATGATATTTAATGTCTCTATCCACTGGTCTTTCATCCCCTTAATCATCGTGGTTTTTAGCACATTATCAAGCAGATTTGCATAGGGAGACCTTTGGAGGTTATATTGGAAATGCTCCACATACTCTTCCAAAGTTTCACTAGGCCTTGCTACCATTTGGAATATCTCATCTTTTAGTTCTCTAGATCTGCAATAATCTTGATATTTTTTAAGGAAGGCAATTTTCATTTGGTCCCAATCATTGATGGTGCCTCCACCCAGTCCCATAAACCAACGCAGGGCTGCTCCCTTTAAAGTGGAGGGAAACAGCTTCAGTTTTTGGGGATCGATGGTGTAATCATAACCCCGACATAGGACGTCGAACTCAAATAGGAACGCATCCAGGTCTTCTTAAGTGAGTCCATGAAAGTTGGGAATATTTTGTAGAGGGATAGCTTTCATGGGGGCATTGATAGCTATGTCAACAATAAGATAACGTAATGTAGAGCTCTGGGGTGTTTGTGGATTATTGGCCATTTGATCAAAGATATGCCAATACCCTTCTCCAATCTCTGGAGCTAGAGAGTTATCCCTAGGATGTCCAGAAGAGGCGGGAATGATCCTAACAGCACTCCCTTGATCTGGGACACTGGGTGTCCTTTGCTCAATTACTACCTTAGGGGATCTTGATTCCTCGGGTTCCATTGTTTCTCCTTCTCCTTCATGGATGTTGCAATAATTCCCTTCTTGTGAGGGAATTGGTTGCGAATTTTCAATGCCTTGAAAACTCTACTCAGTCGCTTCAGTTTTACTATGGACCTCAATGTAGGCTACAGATGGTGAGCCTGTGGCCCGAAGGGAGATAGTAGGTTGTCTAAAAGCAACGGTTCGGGGACCTGCTAATGGTTGAGATTCATCTTTTCTTAAGATGCCGTCGATAAAAGTTGATCATCCAAGGGTCACTGGTCCCTTAGATTTTTCAGGTTTGGGGTGTGGGATTGTATTGTTTTCTGGTCTTTTCTTCTTAGTCATTCATGCAAAAATTCAAATGTTTATTTCTACCTTAAATTCCTAGCAATTATGCTGGAAAGTGGGCGGGGGAGCAAGCATTTTACGTGCTCCGTACGCAGGTTCTTACCTTCCGTTTTTAATACCGAGTTCTCTCTCAGCAGACAAACTTCAAACACCTACTTCACTTTTCTGTAATTGTGTTGAAAAGCAGGCAAAGGAGAAAGCACTTTACTTGCTCGTTACATAGGTTCTTACCTTCCATTTTCAATACCCAATTCTTTCCCAATAGCAATTATCAGATATACATCACTTTTTGTAAAATGGCGACACTCTCCCTGGCAACGGTGCCAATATGTTGGTTTATAAAAAGTGTCTTTTAAAACTCTTAATTACCTCACATTAATCATCAACCTGGGCAAGTCCTTTTATTCCAAGAGTGTACACAACATGTGCATGCTATGAATCCAGAGAGTAATGTTTCTTAAAAGGAAGTACAAATCTTTGATACAAGAGTAAACGGATGCATTTATAAAACTCAAATTGCAACTGTTAAAGGAAATATTACATCTAAGGATCAAGACTTAATCCTTTGCTGAAATCGTAATCAAATCTCAAACAAGAAATTCAATTGACAATAGCATCAACTGAGAGTGTAGTAGCAATAACAAATCTCTTCTTAGCTGATTCAATCTAAATCACACTCAATCTTAATTAAGCAATCCAAATGGAAATGACGTCAACTGAGAGTTCAATAGCGATAACCAAACTCTTTCAGCTAATTAAATCAATAAGGTTCACTGCCTTAACGGCTAATTAAGTTAATCTACAATAAGCGTAAATAGAATAAAATGAAAATGTTGTAAAACATGTAAAGAAAACGTACTAACTTCAATATACGAAATCGGTAAATAGAAAATAAGAAAACTCATAAAAAATGGGAAAAATATCAAACCACACAAACTTGCGTGAATCAGAAATATATAACACAAGGGATAGCAGTTCAATTCACCAGAGGTCGGGCCCTTAGCCACCAGTGAATACTGTTGATCTACTTCAGAGAATACGAATGAACAAAAATGTAAATTATATATTAACCATTGAACTCAAGTCTCATTATAATACGGTCGTGTTATCCAACAACACGAATCTGTAAATTAAAATTACAATTTGAAATAAAACAAAGATCGCTCCCCTTTCCTCCTACTATGTTTTTCTTTTATAGTCAGAAAGAGGTAAAAGATAAATGCGATCACTCAGGATTGAGAGATCCTAAGGGATTTGCAACTGAATGCTATCGTCTAACACCCTTCATATTTAGCATTGATCCTCATGATTCATCATCCGACTTGACCGCAACTGACGCGCCCCATTCTTCCTTTGTTGTTTTATGCTATTCTGTCTCTAGGGAACAATAATTGTTCCTTTCGTCATTTCTCTACATAAAAAGGAGTAAAATTTATTTATGGTGGCTAATCTTAATCGAGAGTAGTTCATTTGTTTCTTATCATAATCCATCAATATGTTAGCATATCAAGATATGAAAGAGATAAGAAAAGAGGAAAAAGGTGATGGAATTAAGAGTAAATACATACCCATTTCGTAACTCAACATCATCCACAAGTAGAGGAGAAGAGAGTGGAGACTACCACTCAATCAAAACCATCCAAAGAAGGAAAGAAAAGAACTAGGAAAGTTGAAATACGTGTGCAAGATGCGAGGAAGAATGTGGGTGCTCCTTCAAATCAGCGCACCAGAGAAGGTCACCTAATCATTACACTAGCTACATGGCTCTAATGATTGAGTTTGTAAAGACTGGGCCATATTCTTTCAAGGAAGTAGTAGAGAAACCTATATTAGTTGATGTAATGGTGGAGGAATATGAATCTATTGTAAATAAAACTGTTTGGGAAGTGGTCCCAAGACCAACAGATAAATTAGTTGTAGGTTCGATATGGATCTTCAAGGTAAAGCAGGTAGCAGATGAAAGCATAGAGAATTATAAGGTCAGATTTGTGGCCAAAGGGTACTCTCAAGTTGAGGGAATTAACTATGAGGAGACCTTTTCTCCTATAGCAAGATACTCATCCATTAGATCAATTCTTGCTATGGTTTCACGAACAGGGTGGAAGATCCACCAGATGGTTGTAAAAACAACATTGTTAAATGAAGTTATTGATGAGAAGGTGTACATTGAGCAACCATAAGGTTTTGAGACATTTGATCGAGAGCCTCATGTGTGCAAACTCAAGTGAGCGTTGTAAGGTCTCAAACAAGCACCTTGTGCTTGGTAAACCAGGATCGATAATTATCTCACTAGTTTGGGCTTCACCAAAAGTGAAGTGGATGCAAACCTATATCATATCTTGGTTGAAGGTAAATTGCTTATTATTTTCTTATATGTTTATGATTTGATTTTAACTGGTGATGAACAGCTGATCAGATCATGCAAGGAGGACCTTTCAAGAGAATTTGAAATGAAGGACATGGGTCTCATGCACTACTTCCTCGGATTGAAGTATGGAAAGGTGATGGGGAATTGTTTGTCTCTCAAGGCACATATGCAAATAATATACTATAGTGATTCTACATGGGGAGTTGAAAACCCATGGAGACACCTCTAATGACCAAATAGAGGAAGGAGGATGCCACTTCAGGTCACGAAGTGGATGCTACCATTTATTGGCAGCTAGTGGGTTCATTGATGTATTCTTGTGAACACACGACCAGATATGTGATATGCAATCAACCAGTTGAACCAAGATATGTTTAGGAAAAAAAAAATATTTTGGAAGGCAGTGAAGCATGTTCTATGGTACCTCAAAGGCACTACCCAATTTGGACTATGGTACAGACGGACAGAGGGAGTGAAGTTGTGTAGCTTCATAGATGCAGATTGGGCGGGGACTCCATCAGACTGAAAGAGTACATCAAGTGGAATTTTTAGTGTTGGATCCACAATGGTTTCCTATTACAAAAGGAACTAAATATTTGTGGCACTCAGCTCGGAAAAAGCAGAATATATGGTTGCAAGTCAAGCAACATGTGAAGTAATCTGGATGAGAAAGATACTTTTTGGATTGTTTGGAAATATGATGGATCCAACAGTGATTTACTATGATAATCAGAGTTACATCAAGCTCTCTAAGAATATTGTTTTTCATGATCGATCCAAGCATATAGATATCTGGTATCACCATTTACGGGACTTTGTGTAGAGGTAGATAATGTTGCTTCAATACATTTCAACAAAGGAACAAGATGCTGACAATTTGAGAAAGGCCTTGTCAAGAGGAAAGTTTGAGTTTCATAGGTGCGGGATAGAGGTGATCTATAATCCCTTTCCTGGTGAGAGGGAGTGTTGAAAAATGCAGCAAGAAATTCTCAATTTGATTTTTCCTTGATTAAATTGACAAAATTTGAATTTCCACATAAGCAAACAACTTTGATGTAGTTAACTTGTGTGACATTTCTTGTGTCACCCAGTTTACTTAGTAAATTCGAGTTAGGGGAGTTAGAGTTCAGTTAAGCATGTGTGATTCCTAATTTTTAGCAATCAAAGTCAGTTATCTCAAGTTGTTTTTAATTAAACTAGTTCCAACTATTGGAGGAACTAGTGGAAGGTCATTTGTGAGCTGGGACTACAGTGAAACTCAATGATCATCTAGTTAACTGATAAATCAACCCAAATAGCTAGTGCATGTAGAGAATTTGAGTTCCCCAAATATGGTGGAGATTCCAAGGCAGTGTAACATCAGTTGTAGACTAGTTTTGAGTGTATAGGTTATGCATGCAGTGATATGATCTGCTGGATACCTATACCAATAGGTTTCATATTTCATGATTGACAAGGGAAAGTCCAAATATGCTCTGCTTTGAGTTCACAAAGATCCCATATTTCCTAGAGAACAAGAGGTGTGTAAAGTGTTTCAAATGTTCATGACCTTATTTCAATTTTGATGGATGATCCAACAGTTTAAGCTGGATCATGCCATGTTTTCAATTTTCTGCTATAGACTAGAGAAAGAAGTCTGTCCAAACTGTTCAATCTTGGCAGACAAGTAGTTCAGGTAGAGAAGAAAAGGCTCCCAACAGCTTAATCTGGGACCTTGGAAGAAATAAGGGTAGAAGTAGATAGAAAAAGCAAAAGAAAAGCCAAAGAAAAGAAAAGGCAAGTAAGGGTCTGCAAGTCCAAGTGCACCCTCCAAGAAGAAATAAAAATGCTAGGTAAGTAGCTGGGTAGGTAGTTGGGGTTGCAGAAAGGTTATCCCTATCATTGCAAGAATGATGATGCTGGGCAGCAAAGCAAAAGATTACAGCAGGAAGCATGACTAATTTCCCTCATTCCCCTCCAATTTCATTTCTAACATCCCCCCATCAACCTAGATTCATGGAAAAGACTAAGGTTTCATGGTGGTTCTTAATCTTTAAGAAGCCACATTTCTTGTCTAAAAATCTTTTCATTTTGATCTACTCTCAAAACCAAGTTTGTTTCACATAAACTAAAATGGTTTCCCCCTCCACTCACCCTCTCATCCATATTAACTTTAATTCTACTATGTAAATCCCCTATATTACCTTTTCCCCTACTAGTATTAAACACCATGGTGTATAAATCCCAGCATTATCTACATATTCTCCTTTTGGCATTATAGCCAAGTAAATGGTCTAAGGGGGCTTCAGTCCACCTGGGACTGTGGTCAACCTTGTCTTGGATGTGCTCTGACCTCTGGTTATGAGCAGAATCCTGTCCCTCAACCCTCACCGTCTCTCTGCTGAAAACGCACAAAAACCCCGTTTTCCTATATAAACCCTTGAAAAAGCCCAAAAAACCCAAAAACTGCGAAAAAACCCACTTTCCTATAGTCCTCCGCCCAATCATTGAATTGAATATTTTATTGCACTGGCGGGACCCCCCCCCCAAACATGCTCGACCAGTCGGAAGGCCCGCCAGCCGTCAGATCTCCGTCGCCCGGATCTAAAGGTGGGCGGTCATTTTCACTCCTCGACCTGCCGACCTTTAGCGTCCGGGGAAAGTGGTTTTGGCCATCCCGTACAGGGGACGCGTGGCAGGCGGTGGGGTTGTTCGGAGCCCCCCTCCCCGTTACCGCCTTTGCCCAAAAGTGGTGCGGGGAACCCGCTTACCGCCACCCCTAATACCACTCTCCTCCCACGTCATTTGCACGTCACCCTGACGTCACCTCGCCAGTACCCGCCCCAGCGTCCCGTGGCCCTCCACGCGGACCCGCCACTGTACCCGCCCGCCACCGTGTCCTGCCACCCTGGCAAACACCTCAGCCGCCACGTCACCTCCGTATCTGGGCCCCGCCATGACGTCATGCTGACGTCATCGGCGGAAAAGCGCCAATTGCACACTTTTGCCAAATTTAACGATTTAAACGGCTAAATGAGTTGTTTTCGCTCATTTTCATGCGAAAGAGAAACTAGCCGTTGCCAACAGCTGCTGCGAAACCTCTCACTCAGCCATCAAATTCGACAATTCGACCATTCAAAGTTCAGAATTCGACGGCACTAAGTCTCCACAACCCGGCCCGCGAGCTTCCAAGTCGATTTTCCAGGTATTTTGCCATTTCCTTCCACTTTGTCCATGAATTCCAATTCTCTGTAGAATTCACCCTTGAAGATTGGTAAATTCACTTAATTCAGCTCCACCTGATCACCTAAACCAAACCCAAGCAACCTGCCCCATCCCTAAGCCACAATTTGACATTGGAGCAATCAGTTCGCGGGTTAAAGCTGCAAAATTGCCCCCGAGGTACTCGGCATTGTTCCCTTTTGCCAAGTACAGGCCACCTGCACTCTTCCTAAAGAATTATCACTGTCTCTGCAACGTCCCCTTAGGCAATCCACATCCCTGAGAATTTGCAGCAATTTACCAACTTGCTTACAATTTTACACTAGAAGAGGACATCACACTGTGTACAGTTTACCTGCTGCTTAAGTCTTTAAAGACTTATCAAACTATTACCTCTCCCTGCACACATACAGATTATATCATGGCAGCCTCTGCATCCTCTTCCCTCAGTGTTACTCTACTAAATCAAACCAATAAGGAACTGGAGGCCTTGCCATTTATTGACAAGGATTGTCTCATTGATGACTTTGAGGGAGACAGAGACTTTTTGAAGACCTTCACTACACTGAGGGAAGACCATAAGGATGGACTTGGTACAGATGGAATATGGGAGTCAAACCTGCCCTATTACTGTCTCCCAGCTGTGAATGTTTTCCCTGAAATCATTCACTTATGTGCTCAAAACTATGATCTGGAGCACAGAGCTGTCAATACTCCATCAGGGAGGATCCTTTTTTATATAAATGCTGAGTCCATCAACAAGATGTTACAGTTTGATCAAACGGAGTTGCTAATCCCATTCTCCATGAGGTATTTGCTGGAAGCTGGTGACAAGATGACCAGTGAGGAGCTGCAAAAGGTCACCAGGAACTACATGAGAAGTGAGTGCCAGCCTACAGGGCCACCCCCTTATCTGCATAAACATTTCAATGACTCAGGCAGGCTGCTACTGGACATGATAGCCTATGTGTTAGGTTACCAAAACAGTGAGCATGTGGATCAAGCCATGCTCGTATTGCTGTCTGCTTACAGCCCGCGTCAACCCCCTGCCTGAAAGTATAACTTTGCTAAGTTCATAGCCAATAGGATTCATGATCAATTGAGCAAAATGGACAGACAGGGGGTCTTCAGATACTCAGCTTACATCTACCACCTGTTCATGTTTTATCATTCTGAAGCTTTCCCATGCTACATCAGAAGGCTGGATAATAAAGGAGAGAGGAGATCTGTCATCTTCTGGACCTCAGTCTATCATAAAATCACAAATTCACCCTATACCTACTGTGAATTTGTTGACCAGTTTGTGTACCCAGTCTCCTGCATGCTTATGAAGTCCCCTCCACCTAGAATATCTAATGAGATCAAGAAAGCTTTGCAGCTATCTAAGAAGTACAAAATAGGTGATTGGTACCTATATGAACACCATACTGTGTTCAGAGTATATGGCTGTGAGCTCTGTCCATACAGGCTACCCAAGTATGTTCCTATGAGATTATTTGCCTTGGAGTATTACAGGCAATTGATTCAGTCAGACCTTACCCATTTCCACAGCTCCAAGAAAAAGGCACACCTTAACTTCAAAAATGAGTTGGGCCCTTTCATCATGAACAAGAAGGAAGGATGGGAATCTGCAGACCTGATCCTCAAGGACAAATATAAATTGTCATACAGTTTTCGATGGGTCCCTTATGACCCTCAAGGTTTCATCACTGCTAGGAGAACTAAGTACAGACTCCTAGGGATTAAACACTGCCACTACCCACACATAGAAAAGTATGCCAACTTACAAGAATGGCAGCTAGACACTCTAGTTGAGAGCTTAACTGAAGAAGAAAGAATGCTTAAAAATATGAAAGAACTTGAGAAGACTATTGACCTGGACTATGTGCTCCAGGTACCTTTCAGACTGCCTCAATCAGTGGGAGAAGGGACCTCAGTTACCAGGACAGCGCCACAGACACTCTCTACAGCAGCACCAGGCTTAGATAAAGGAAAAGGAAAAATGGATGCAGAGGATGAAGCAAAAAAGGAACAGTCAGAGCAACAGTCACAGCAAAAAGATCAGCAAACAGAACAACAAACAGAGCAGCAACAAGGACAAACTGTTCTGCCACAAACTGGGCTGCCAGAAACCCCCCTAATGCAAACACCGCCACCTCAAACTGAGCCATTAACTACCTCAGTTTTGCAGACCCTAGCACATGAAGAGAGGGGTACTAAAAGACAAAGAGAAGAGTCCACTCCCCTCAGTGGATCCTCCCACCAGCCAGAAGCCAAAAGGCAAAGGGCAGATTCCCCAGAGGTGGAAGACATTACTGAAGATGTCTTCAACAACACAGCAAAGGACAGGGAGGGCAGCCAACATACAGGGACAAGCTCCTTTCAGCAGGAGCAGAATTTACAGCTTGGTTTGGAGGTGTCATCCTCTTCTCAGCAAAGCCAGAAGCTTAAAGGTGCTAAGGCTTCCTTCAAACAAATCAAGGCAGCAAATGAGTTATTGAGGGCTGAGGTTTACAAACAGTTTATAGATGCCACTCCAGCCCAGCAGGAAAGGTTGATGTCGGTCTACGACTTCAAAGAAGAAAAAATAATACTCAGCCATTTCAAACCCAAGGGGCCGCAGCCAATAACAACTGCAGATTTCATCAAAACAAGGGTGGAGGTCCTGGCCAAAGACATACATCCTATGGACCAAATTGAACTCCACAAGCAGACTGGGGAGATGGTCTATGCCACTTTGGTAGAGAAGGCCACATTAGCTCATGAGCTGAAAGAATCTTTGAAGAACACAAACACTCAACTAGATTTTGAGAGGATGTCCTCTAAGGCCAAGGACAATAGGATAAAATCTCTTGAGGAGATTATTGTTGATCTAGGGCATGACCCTAGTGATCCAACCGGGGTAAAAGCCCTCATGAAGAAAAAGGATGATGATCTAAATGCCATGAAGAAGAGGTTGAGGATGTTACCTACAGAACACCCTCAGACAGCTGAATTGCAAAAAGAAAAGCAAGTTAATGAACAACTTGACCTCTTATTACAGCAAGATCAAAGGATCCAAGAACTAGAGAAAGAGCTGGAAGGAGCATTACAAGACAAACAGGGAGAATCTACACTCCAAGCTCCTCCAACAGATTCCACAACAGCAACAACTTCTGGGGCAGCAGTGGCCCCCACAACAGAAGCAGCAGGTACAACAGCAGCTCCAGATGCCCACCCCAGTGTAGAAGAATTGACCAAAGCTGTCAAGGCAATGGAGCTACAGGCGGATGAAATAAAGAAAGCAAAAGAAAAACTGGCAGAGATAGATGCCAAATATGATCAATCAAAGATAACGGTAGCAGAACAGGGCAGACAGATTAAGGCTCAAAAAGATAAAATAAAGGCCCTGGAGAAGGAGCTCAATCTGGAAAATACTATGGCAGAAATCAAAAGAATCTTGTGGAATAAAATTACCCAAGCCATTATCAAACAGTGGAAATCCATTAAAACAATCCATGAGCATATGGATTTAATTGTACAAGCCCAGACAGATGTCCAGAGGGCCAAGACAGTGTTGGGAAACAGACCTGAGCAAGCTAGCCAATTGATAGAATTTTTGAACAGGCAAGACAAAGAGGAGCTGGCAGCCGTTGGAATCACCAACAGAACAGAGGCCATCCTCATGGCTAAAAAGGTGCTAACTCTCAGAGGTTATGTACAGACGGCAGAAAGAAAAAGTTATGAGATACAGACTGAAGTTGAAGATTATAAACTCAGAATGGGAATGCTACAAGCAAGAGGACTACCTAGCCTGTTGAGCAGCACAGGAAAATTGATCAGCAGAGATCAATTTACAAACAGGATGGCCACTTACATTGAAAATCAAATCACTGCATCCAGCAGTACTTCTGAGGAAACAGTTCCTCCAACAGGACAGAGCTTGTACACTAAGCTCGAAGGCTCATTTTTTATTGAAAATGAGGTAAATCATTTATTTGAAACTCCTCCTAGTTTTTTCAGATATACAGAGCTTGATGAGACTCTAATTAAAATTCGGAGGCATCAAATGCCTAAGGAGGACTGGTGGCAGGCCATGCTCCAAATTCTGCCACGGTAGTTTCAAGACATTCGGCCACTGCCAGCTCAGGTCACCAGAAGACAAGTGTAAAAGGGTTAATGTTTGAAAAGAATCCAAAAAGTGATTCATCACTAACGATGACAGCTAGCCACATTTTGAACAGCACGTCTCCAACCGACTCCAATTGCCACCAAGTCAACAGTCTCTGACCATTTTTGACAGCTAAGGGACTAAAAGTTATTACAACATTTACTCTTTCAGCTGCTGCACTCCAGCAGTTGGTAGGACATTTATGGAGCATTTACTCTTCATTCAGATATTTTCCAAATGTAAATTTGTATATATACCCCCCTTAGTAACGCATAAGGGGTTGGAAAATTTTACTCTGAGGCATGTATACTCTGTATTTTCAGAAAAGTTTAATACAAAGAGCAATTTCAGCTCAGTGATTTCCTGGAACTCTGGTGTCTTGTTGATAATCTAAGAGTTGTTGCAGAAACCTTGCGTTGTCTGGTGGAATGATATGTCTTCTTTAAACTCTGTTTCGTTTCCCTACGTTATTTCGTTTCCATATTTTCGTCATATCTAGCAATAAAGAAAAAGAATAGTTCAGGACATGTTTCTTAACACCCTGTGCTCAATCTTATGTTGCTGTAAATGTTTTCTTCAGGATTAAAATAGACATGAATTCTTAAATGCTCATGTTACATTTAATTCCATGCTGTGAATGTTATCTAGAAATTCTTAAATGCTTCCAGGTAACAATTGTTTCTCCTTTCATACCAGTTTATAGAAAGATCCTTAATTGCCTTTCTTATCCTGAAAAATTACACTCAAACTCAATTTCAAAGCTTTGTTCCCCGGACAATCACCTTGCTCTGCAGCTTTCATTAATGTATCAACATAGCACACCAAACCAAAGGACCACTGACTCCATTGCCCAATGTTATATAATATGCTGGGAAGAGCACACGCGTTTGACTGAAACTTTTCCAACCAAACAATTGAAACAAGATTAAACTTAATAGCTAGCCTAAAACACCATCATAACAGAGACAAATCATAAAGAGAGAGCCCTCTCTGATCACAGTTTGGCTAGAAACAGTGATCCAAAGATTGGTTAGTGGTTACCCCGGCCGTATTCCCTTGGGAGTCATAGGGAACAACCTGGGTGCTAACATAATTGGCAACTCCGCTGGGGAGTTCTTAAAGTTTTTCAATTACTATCTATCTTCCAAAGCTACCAGCAAGCCTGAAACCAGCCAAGAGGCCTTAGAACTGTTTCTGTAATACAGGGACAGCTTTAGGGAAGAGCTAGTTAGGGAATCTTCATCCTAGCTTTGAAACATATATAGCCATTTTAAAATCTTCATCCAGTCCTTGCATATATAAAAACTTCCTATAAAAAGTCCTGTAAAAACAGTTAGAAACTGGCTCCTAAGAAAAATCCTCGACATACTAGGGCTAATCCTGACCCTAATCCACCCATCATTGTTGATAATCCAAATACCATTCCAAAAAACATTAGGAGACAGCAAAAGCAGGAGAAGCCTGCTGATTCAGATATAAGTTCAGATCAACCTATCCTCATTCCCACTCCCTGCAAAGTTCTTTTCCGGTCCACCCCTAGTTCCCCTAGTTCATCATCAACACCTCAAAGTCCTCCTCTCACATCTTCACCCACTGCACATACTCTTTCAACCACTCTCCCATTAGTTACCCATCCCATTAACCCTGTTACACCAGTAATCCCTGTTGTCCCATTTATTCCTGTCAACCCTATAAATCCCATAAACATGGCCAACAGGTATGCACCTCTGCAGATACCAGCTAATGCTGCAGCTTTACCTCAAGATTATCAAAGTAAAATCTCATATTTCGACTCAAATGGCTCTCTAACAGCTATACAGCATGCCAAGAAGATGCAAGACCACTTTGAGACCTATGAAATAGATGATGACACTGTCAGAATGAGAATTTTTGTTCAAAGTTTAACTGGGGATGTTAGAACTTGGTTCAGATCCCTCAATGCAAACTCCATTACAACACCTGATCAGCTTTACGAAGCTTTTACTGAGAGATGGGAGAAGAAGAAAGATCCTCTCCACGTACTTGGTGAATATGACACTATTAAGAGAGGTCCTCAGGAGACAGTTTTGGAATATTGTGCTAGGTTTAACAATGTATATAATGCTATTCCACAGAACTTAAGGCCCCCTCCTGATTTAGCCCTATATAAATTCCCTGACGGTTTTGACCCTGATATGGCCTATCAGTTGAAAGAAAGAGATCCTCCAACCCTTGCAGAAGCTCAAAGGGTTGCTGTCACAGTGGAGGCTAACCTAATTGCCAAAAGAAACAGGGCAAAGTCGGAGAAAAGGACTACCTTCAAAGAAGAACCCTCAGGTTTTGATCAGAAGCTGGATGCAATACTAAATAGCATGAAGAGATTGGGGGAAAGAGTGGAATCAGTTGAAAGAAAATCATCATGGGAAGCATCACAAAGCAACCCTCCTAGAAACCCGAATTTTAGGAGAACTCAGAACCCAAACATAGGAAAGACAAGCGCTGACCAAGACATTAGACCCCCTTTTCAAGAAAATTACGCAGAAACTTCCACATCTAATGAACTTAACGAAGATCCGGAGATTAACTTAATGGGTCTGGATGGTAAAATCCATGTTTTCTTAACACAAGAGGACCATCAGGAGGATGAAGTCAAAACATTCCAAACCAAGTCAGGAGAATCTTTTGATTTTAAACAAGGATATGATACTGCTGTCTATGAAGTCCATAAACAGTACAAACTAAGGAGTAGGACTGTAAATGTAAATCAACCTGAAAAGATAAAAGATAAACAGCAGTCTAAAGAAACCACAGTCACAGAACCTAATGATAAAACAAACTTGCCTACAAAAGAAGTAGTGGTTGAAGAGGTTACTGAACTACTGTCACCACTACAACAGCCCATGGCAACTTCGTCCTCTCACCCTGATTTAAATACTACCCCTCAAAACATGGGTGAAAAGGGCAGGTCTCCAAGTCAAGATGAAATCCAACAAGAAGATTTAATGAACAAAGAAAGGACTGCTATCCGTGACTCCAAAGCCCAAGCTGACAAACCTTTTGACCTAGGCACAGAGATTGGTAAGCTAAAAATAGTGATTCCCCTCTCAGAGCTAGCCAAGCATGACATATACAAGCAACAGATCAAGAAATCCCTTCAACTCACTAACAGCAAAGATGATGTAAATGTGCTAGATGACACTCCGGAATTACTGTTTGGCCCAGAGGTAGATGGAAAAACAATGGTCACAGGGATATTACCTTTTTATGTCAGCTTGCATGTTCATGATAAAATACTGCATAATGCAATGTTCGACTCAGGCGCCTCTCACAACCTTATGCCAAAAGCAGTCATGGAAAGATTGAACTTGGATATAACAAGACCATACAAAGACCTGTTTTCCTTTGATTCTAGCCAAGTCAAATGTTTAGGGCTCATAAAAGATTTATGTGTGTCTTTAGTTCAATACCCAAACAAGACAATCCTAATGGATGTGGTAGTTGCTGACATCCCACCCAAGTATGGGATGCTGTTATCAAGATCATGGGGAGCTAAACTCCAAGGTTCTCTGCAATTAGACATGTCATATGCCACCATCTCTGTTTTTGGGCAACCAAAAAGACTGTACAGAGAAACACTCATGAAATACATGGTCAGCAGTGAAGAAAAGCCTCAAAATTTCCCAATATATGCTGTCCATTCAGACATAGACTCCTTCATTCTCTTCAATGACAGCGCAAGCCTCTCAAACAATGATATTGGGACTAACAAATTCTTGCAAGAACAAAACATTAATCAAGCAAGTAGCACCCACAAAACATCAATCAGTTCAACAATAGACATCATCCCTCCTCTAGTTGTCAAAGATTGTCAAACAAGTGATGAAACTCTCCTAGAAAACAAGCTAGAAAAGAAACCCCAACTCCTGCTTACATTGCCATCCCATCGCCAGATTGTTAAACCTCCTTTTCAGCAAGACATACTGTGGTTCCTAGAATTTGATGGCTCAGTTAACAAGTTGGGGGCAGGAGCTGGAATTTGGATACATAACAAAGAGAAAGGCTATGCAGAAGGCAGGGCTTATAGATTAAATTTTAGATGCACTAATAACATGGCAGAATATGAAGCTTTGTTACTAGGTCTCAAACTAGCAAGGTCATTACAAGCTCCTAGGCTCTCCATCATGGGAGACTCTGATCTAGTAATTCAACAAGTAAAAGGAAGTTTTGTCACCAATGAAAAAAGATTGAGGTCCTACAGGTCTGCTGTAATTGAAATATTGGAGACCTTCTCTGAGTTTGTTATCACAAAAATTTCAAGGGGCCACAATCTCCATGCACACAACTTGGCAACATTTGCCAGCACCTTCAAATTCCCATTAGAACCCAATAACTGTTTCACAGCCGAGGTCAAATACAGACCCTCCATTCCAAACAATGTCAAAGAATGGCAAGTATTTGAGGATGACATGCAAATAAACAATTTCTTAACTTTGCAACAAGAGTTCACAGGATTAAATATTGACAATGATGGAGCAAGTCAATCACAAATACTTGAATCAGCAAGTCAATCACAAATACAGTTCCAACAGTCTGCTCACCCAATGTCACCTAGAACAGCAAAACAATTATTGAGTCCAACCATTTTCAACAATGAAAACATTCAGCAAATTCACCAAATTGACTGTGAAGAGGTGAGCAGTGCTGAAGCTGAAATCATACAACTCAAAGACAATTTTCTTCCAGCAGGCCTTACCCCACTAGAGGACATTTTTTATTCAAATGACGTCCCCAGGAAGCCAAAGATGCAGCCATTAGATGCAGCAGTTGAAGAATGCAGCATTGGTACTATTGACAAGCCTAAAATAATAAAACTATCTGCTTCTTTGCCCCTTGATCAAAAACCCAAATACATAGACCTCTTTAAAGAGTTTCAAGATGTTTTTGCTTGGGGTTATGAGGATCTAAAGTCCTATGATACTTCTGTCATCCAGCACACCATTCCCCTCAAGCCTAATCAAAAACCATTCAAACAGAAATTGAGAAGGATCAATCCTGTGCTCCTTCCTTCCATTGAAAAGGAATTACATAAAATGTTCAAAGCTGGTATCATAGCACCAATCAGGTTCTCTGAGTGGATTTCAAATTTGGTCCCTACAAGAAAGAAAACTGGTGAGATTAGACTTTGTGTAGACTTAAGGAATTTGAATCAAGTATCACTCAAAGATAACTATCCTTTACCCAAAATGGATCACATTCTTCAAAGAGTAGTAGGGGCTTCAAGAATGTCATTGCTTGATGGATTCTCAGGCTTTAATCAAATCCTAGTACACCCTGATGATCAAGACAAAACTGCATTTACAACCCCATGGGGAACTTTCAAGTATGTAAAAATGCCCTTTGGATTGAAAAACGCAGGGGCAACGTTTCAAAGAGCAATGGACATTGCTTTTGCAAAAGAGATTCATGACTTCTTGGTCATTTACTTAGATGATCTTACACCCTTTTCAAAATCTGACCAAGAACACTTGAAACATTTGAGACAGATTTTCATAACATGCAGGAAATATGGTATTTCCTTAAACCCCAAGAAGTCATTATTTGGCTTGGAAGAAGGGAAACTCTTAGGACACATTATTTCAAAAGATGGCATAAGAATTGATCCAGACAGGATACAAGCTATCCTACAAATGCCTCACCCAAGGAATGTCAAGGAGTTGCAGGGATTCTTAGGAAAAATTAATTTTTTAAGAAGGTTTATCCCAAATTTAGCAGAACTAATCAGATTATTAAACAATATGCTAAAGAAAGATTCAAAGGTCAAATGGACTGTTGAAGCAAAACAAGCCTTTGAAAGTATAAAATTGGCATTAACTCAAACCCCAGTGCTAACCAATCCTCAGTTTGACAGAGACTTTATCATTTTCTCCTTTGCCTCCCAACATACTATTGCTGCTGTTTTATTACAGAAAGATGACCAAGGAAATGAGAAGCCTATTGCCTTCTTCAGCAGAGCTCTTAGAGATGCCCCTCTAAAGTACCAAATTATGGAGAAACAAGCCTATGCTTTGATCAAAGCTATTAAAGACTTTAGGATTTACATCCTTTATTCCCATGTTGTGGCTTATGTACCAAGTCCTATTGTCAAAGACATTCTCACCCAAGAAAACTTAGAGGGCAGAAGAGGAAAATGGATTGCAAACATACTAGAATTTGACATTGAAATAAAACCTACAAAGCTAATAAAAGGGCAAGGTTTGGCCAAATTAATGAGAGAAGCAAATTTCCAAGCCTTAGATATCAATCAACTGGACAGTGAAACAGAGCTGGCGACTCCAAAGATCAATGTAGCCTTTGAACAATCTCCTTGGTACTCTGATATCTGTTATGTGTTACAAAACCTGTGTGCTCCCCCAGGACTGTCCAGAACTAAGTGTAGGTTCCTAAAAATGAAAACATCTAGATTTTGTGTGATGGACGGAAATTTACTTTGGAAAAACCATGAAGGGATATTGCTGCACTGTCTAATGGAGAATGAAACTAACAATATCATGCAAGACTTCCATGCAGGAGACTGTGGTGGACATTTGTACTGGAAGTCCACTGTGGACAAGATACTGAGGGCTGGTTATTACTGGCCCACCATGTTCTCTGATGTGAAGAAATTCACAGCCTCATGCCACAAATGCCAACTCTTTGAGGGCAAAAGACAGTTGCTGCCGCTTCCCTTAAGACCCATTGCAACGGAGAGACCTTTCCAACAATGGGGCTTGGATTTCATTGGGGAAATTCATCCTTCATCTTCAGGCCAACACAGATGGATCTTAACAGCCACAGACTACTTCACTAAGTGGATTGAAGCTGCCCCATGTAGGCAAGCAAATGATTCAATAATCATTCAGTTCTTGGAGAACAACATACTTGCTAGATTTGGCTGCCCTGATAAGATAATTACAGACAATGCTGCTGCGTTCAGATCCAAAAAGATGGTGAATTTCTGCCACAAATTTCACATTACCCTGGGTCATTCTACTGCATACTATCCCCAAGGAAATGGCCTGGTTGAATCATCAAACAAAAGCCTGGTAAACATCATAAAGAAGGTATTGGAAGAAAATAAAAAGAATTGGCATAAGAAGCTAGTCAATGCTTTATGGGCAGACAGACTAACAACAAAAAGATCAATTGGGACCAGCCCATATGAGCTAGTCTATGGACTAGAAGCCAAATTTCCATCATCACTAGGAGTGCCTGTTATGAAGCTTCTGCAAGAGAGTCAAGCAGAACCAAATGATATGCAAAGGAGGATCAATCAGATAATCTGTTTACAGCAAACAAGAGAACAAGTTTTCAGCAGAGTGCAGATATTACAAGAAAAATTAAAAAGGGCCTTTGATAGAAGAACTAAGGCAGAGGATTTCAGCATTGGTGATAAAGTCCTTAAATGGGATGCAAGGAGAGAAGAAAAAGGAAAACATGGGAAATTTGATTCCCTTTGGAGAGGACCATTTGCTGTCCAAGCAGTGCAAGGTAACAACACTTACTTCCTCAAAAGTCTGACTGAAACTGACTTGGATGAAGGTCCTGTCAATGGCAGGATGCTGAAGCATTATTTTGACTATTTCCCATGATTGCAACATGAGGTTCCCTTGTATATATGCAGATGTACATATTATTTCTATTTAGATTGTAAAAATGCAGTTTCCTAAGTGATTCACCAAACAGCAAAAGGCAAATAGGATCAGAGGTCTTTCAAAAAGGAAGCACACAGTTTTGACACATCAAAGCAGCGAATTTCAAGATTGAGATGGGCAGTCAAAGAACAAGGCAATCTGACCTGCTGTTCTTGGTCTTTCAAAAGAAAAACCATCCCCATGTGGAGCCACTGTTGGATACCTATACCAATAGGTTTCATATTTCATGATTGACAAGGGAAAGTCCAAATATGCTCTGCTTTGAGTTCACAAAGATCCCATATTTCCTAGAGAACAAGAGGTGTGTAAAGTGTTTCAAATGTTGATGACCTTATTTCAATTTTGATGGATGATCCAACAGTTTAAGCTGGATCATGCCATGTTTTCAATTTTCTACTATAGACTAGAGAAAGAAGTTTGTCCAAACTGTTCAATCTTGGCAGACAAGTAGTTCAGGTAGAGAAGAAAAGGCTCCCAACAGCTTAATCTGGGACCTTGGAAGAAATAAGGGTAGAAGTAGATAGAAAAAGCAAAAGAAAAGCCAAAGAAAAGAAAAGGCAAGTAAGGGTCTGCAAGTCCAAGTGCACCCTCCAAGAAGAAATAAAAATGCTAGGTAAGTAGCTGGGTAGGTAGTTGGGGTTGCAGAAAGGTTATCCCTATCATTGCAAGAATGATGATGCTGGGCAGCAAAGCAAAAGATTACAGCAGGAAGCATGACTAATTTCCCTCATTCCCCTCCAATTTCATTTCTAACATCCCCCCATCAGCTTAGATTCATGGAAAAGACTAAGGTTTCATGGTGGTTCTTAATCTTTAAGAAGCCACATTTCTTGTCTAAAAATCTTTTCATTTTGATCTACTCTCAAAACCAAGTTTGTTTCACATAAACTAAAATGGTTTCCCCCTCCACTCACCCTCTCATCCATATTAACTTTAATTCTACTATGTAAATCCCCTATATTACCTTTTCCCCTACTAGTATTAAACACCATGGTGTATAAATCCCAGCATTATCTACATATTCTCCTTTTGGCATTATAGCCAAGTAAATGGTCTAAGGGGACTTCAGTCCACCTGGGACTGTGGTCAACCTTGTCTTGGATGTGCTCTGACCTCTGGTTATGAGCAGAATCCTGTCCCTCAACCCTCACCGTCTCTCTGCTGAAAACGCACAAAAACCCCGTTTTCCTATATAAACCCTTGAAAAAGCCCAAAAAACCCAAAAACTGCGAAAAAACCCACTTTCCTATAGTCCTCCGCCCAATCATTGAATTGAATATTTTATTGCACTGGCGGGACCCCCCCCCCCAAACATGCTCGACCAGTCAGAAGGCCCGCCAACCGTCAGATCTCCGTCGCCCGGATCTAAAGGTGGGCGGTCATTTTCACTCCCCGACCTGCCGACCTTTAGCGTCCGGGGAAAGTGGTTTTGGCCATCCCGTACAGGGGACGCGTGGCAGGCGGTGGGGTTGTTCGGAGCCCCCCTCCCCGTTACCGCCTTTGCCCAAAAGTGGTGCGGGGAACCCGCTTACCGCCACCCCTAATACCACTCTCCTCCCACGTCATTTGCACGTCACCCTGACGTCACCTCGCCAGTACCCGCCCCAGCGTCCCGTGGCCCTCCACGCGGACTCGCCACTGTACCCGCCCGCCACCGTGTCCTGCCACCCTGGCAAACACCTCAGCCGCCACGTCACCTCCGTATCTGGGCCCCGCCATGACGTCATGCTGACGTCATCGGCGGAAAAGCGCCAAATGCACACTTTTGCCAAATTTAACGATTTAAACGGCTAAATGAGTTGTTTTCGCTCATTTTCATGCGAAAGAGAAACTAGCCGTTGCCAACAGCTGCTGCGAAACCTCTCACTCAGCCATCAAATTCGACAATTCGACCATTCAAAGTTCAGAATTCGACGGCACTAAGTCTCCACAACCCGGCCCGCGAGCTCCCAAGTCGATTTTCCAGGTATTTTGCCATTTCCTTCCACTTTGTCCATGAATTCCAATTCTCTGTAGAATTCACCCTTGAAGATTGGTAAATTCACTTAATTCAGCTCCACCTGATCACCTAAACCAAACCCAAGCAACCTGCCCCATCCCTAAGCCACAATTTGACATTGGAGCAATCAGTTCGCGGGTTAAAGCTGCAAAATTGCCCCCGAGGTACTCGGCATTGTTCCCTTTTGCCAAGTACAGGCCACCTGCACTCTTCCTAAAGAATTATCACTGTCTCTGCAACGTCCCCTTAGGCAATCCACATCCCTGAGAATTTGCAGCAATTTACCAACTTGCTTACAATTTTACACTAGAAGAGGACATCACACTGTGTACAATTTACCTGCTGCTTAAGTCTTTAAAGACTTATCAAACTATTACCTCTCCCTGCACACATACAGATTATATCATGGCAGCCTCTGCATCCTCTTCCCTCAGTGTTACTCCACTAAATCAAACCAATAAGGAACTGGAGGCCTTGCCATTTATTGACAAGGATTGTCTCATTGATGACTTTGAGGGAGACATGGACTTTTTGAAGACCTTCACTACACTGAGGGAAGACCATAAGGATGGACTTGGTACAGATGGAATATGGGAGTCAAACCTGCCCTATTACTGTCTCCCAGCTGTGAATGTTTTCCCTGAAATCATTCACTTATGTGCTCAAAACTATGATCTAGAGCACAGAGCTGTCAATACTCCATCAGGGAGGATCCTTTTTTATATAAATGCTGAGTCCATCAACAAGATGTTACAGTTTGATCAAACGGAGTTGCTAATCCCATTCTCCATGAGGTATTTGCTGGAAGCTGGTGACAAGATGACCAGTGAGGAGCTGCAAAAGGTCACCAGGAACTACATGAGAACTGAGTGCCAGCCTACAGGGCCACCCCCTTATCTACATAAACATTTCAATGACTCAGGCAGGCTGCTACTGGACATGATAGCCTATGTGTTAGGTTACCAAAACAGTGAGCATGTGGATCAAGCCATGCTCGTATTGCTGTCTGCTTACAGCCCGCGTCAACCCCCTGCCCGAAAGTATAACTTTGCTAAGTTCATAGCCAATAGGATTCATTATCAATTGAGAAAAATGGACAGATAGGGGGTCTTCAGATACTCAGCTTACATCTACCACCTGTTCATGTTTTATCATTCTGAAGCTTTCCCATGCTACATCAGAAGGCTGGATAATAAAGGAGAGAGGAGATCTGTCATCTTCTGGACCTCAGTCTATCATAAAATCACAAATTCACCCTATACCTACTGTGAATTTGTTGACCAGTTTGTGTACCCAGTCTCCTGCATGCTTATGAAGTCCCCTCCACCTAGAATATCTAATGAGATCAAGAAAGCTTTGCAGCTATCTAAGAAGTACAAAATAGGTGATTGGTACCTATATGAACACCATACTGTGTTCAGAGTATATGGCTGTGAGCTCTGTCCATACAGGCTACCCAAGTATGTTCCTATGAGATTATTTGCCTTGGAGTATTACAGGCAATTGATTCAGTCAGACCTTACCCATTTCCACAGCTCCAAGAAAAAGGCACACCTTAACTTCAAAAATGAGTTGGGCCCTTTCATCATGAACAAGAAGGAAGGATGGGAATCTGCAGACCTGATCCTCAAGGACAAATATAAATTGTCATACAGTTTTCGATGGGTCCCTTATGACCCTCAAGGTTTCATCACTGCTAGGAGAACTAAGTACAGACTCCTAGGGATTAAACACTGCCACTACCCACACATAGAAAAGTATGCCAACTTACAAGAATGGCAGCTGGACACTCTAGTTGAGAGCTTAACTGAAGAAGAAAGAATGCTTAAAAATATGAAAGAACTTGAGAAGACTATTGACCTGGACTATGTGCTCCAGGTACCTTTCAGACTGCCTCAATCAGTGGGAGAAGGGACCTCAGTTACCAGGACAGCGCCACAGACACTCTCTACAGCAGCACCAGGCTTAGATAAAGGAAAAGGAAAAATGGATGCAGAGGATGAAGCAAAAAAGGAACAGTCAGAGCAACAGTCACAGCAAAAAGATCAGCAAACAGAACAACAAACAGAGCAGCAACAAGGACAAACTGTTCTGCCACAAACTGGGCTGCCAGAAACCCCCCTAATGCAAACACCGCCACCTCAAACTGAGCCATTAACTACCTCAGTTTTGCAGACCCCAGCACATGAAGAGAGGGGTACTAAAAGACAAAGAGAAGAGTCCACTCCCCTCAGTGGATCCTCCCACCAGCCAGAAGCCAAAAGGCAAAGGGCAGATTCCCCAGAGGTGGAAGACATTACTGAAGATGTCTTCAACAACACAGCAAAGGACAGGGAGGGCAGCCAACATACAGGGACAAGCTCCTTTCAGCAGGAGCAGAATTTACAGCTTGGTTTGAAGGTGTCATCCTCTTCTCAGCAAAGCCAGAAGCTTAAAGGTGCTAAGGCTTCCTTCAAACAAATCAAGGCAGCAAATGAGTTATTGAGGGCTGAGGTTTACAAACAGTTTATAGATGCCACTCCAGCCCAGCAGGAAAGGTTGATGTCGGTCTACGACTTCAAAGAAGAAAAAATAATACTCAGCCATTTCAAACCCAAGGGGCCGCAGCCAATAACAACTGCAGATTTCATCAAAACAAGGGTGGAGGTCCTGGCCAAAGACATACATCCTATGGACCAAATTGAACTCCACAAGCAGACTGGGGAGATGGTCTATGCCACTTTGGTAGAGAAGGCCACATTAGCTCATGAGCTGAAAGAATCTTTGAAGAACACAAACACTCAACTAGATTTTGAGAGGATGTCCTCTAAGGCCAAGGACAATAGGATAAAATTTCTTGAGGAGATTATTGTTGATCTAGGGCATGACCCTAGTGATCCAACCGGGGTAAAAGCCCTCATGAAGAAAAAGGATGATGATCTAAATGCCATGAAGAAGAGGTTGAGGCTGTTACCTACAGAACACCCTCAGACAGCTGAATTGCAAAAAGAAAAGCAAGTTAATGAACAACTTGACCTCTTATTAGAGCAAGATCAAAGGATCCAAGAACTAGAGAAAGAGCTGGAAGGAGCATTACAAGACAAACAGGGAGAATCTACACTCCAAGCTCCTCCAACAGATTCCACAACAGCAACAACTTCTGGGGCAGCAGTGGCCCCCACAACAGAAGCAGCAGGTACAACAGCAGCTCCAGATGCCCACCCCAGTGTAGAAGAATTGACCAAAGCTGTCAAGGCAATGGAGCTACAAGCAGATGAAATAAAGAAAGCAAAAGAAAAACTGGCAGAGATAGATGCCAAATATGATCAATCAAAGATAATGGTAGCAGAACAGGGCAGACAGATTAAGGCTCAAAAAGATAAAATAAAGGCCCTGGAGAAGGAGCTCAATCTGGAAAATACTATGGCAGAAATCAAAAGAATCTTGTGGAATAAAATTACCCAAGCCATTATCAAATAGTGGAAATCCATTAAAACAATCCATGAGCATATGGATTTAATTGTACAAGCCCAGACAGATGTCCAGAGGGCCAAGACAGTGTTGGGAAACAGACCTGAGCAAGCTAGCCAATTGATAGAATTTTTGAACAGGCAAGACAAAGAGGAGCTGGCAGCCGTTGGAATCACCAACAGAACAGAGGCCATCCTCATGGCTAAAAAGGTGCTAACTCTCAGAGGTTATGTACAGACGGCAGAAAGAAAAAGTTATGAGATACAGACTGAAGTTGAAGATTATAAACTCAGAATGGGAATGCTACAAGCAAGAGGACTGCCTAGCCTGTTGAGCAGCACAGGAAAATTGATCAGCAGAGATCAATTTACAAACAGGATGGCCACTTACATTGAAAATCAAATCACTGCATCCAGCAGTACTTCTGAGGAAACAGTTCCTCCAACAGGACAGAGCTTGTACACTAAGCTCGAAGGCTCATTTTTTATTGAAAATTAGGTAAATCATTTATTTGAAACTCCTCCTAGTTTTTTCAGATATACAGAGCTTGATGAGACTCTAATTAAAATTCGGAGGCATCAAATGCCTAAGGAGGACTGGTGGCAGGCCATGCTCCAAATTCTGCCACGGTAGTTTCAAGACATTCGGCCACTGCCAGCTCAGGTCACCAGAAGACAAGTGTAAAAGGGTTAATGTTTGAAAAGAATCCAAAAAGTGATTCATCACTAACGATGACAGCTAGCCACATTTTGAACAGCACGTCTCCAACCGACTCCAATTGCCACCAAGTCAACAGTCTCTGACCATTTTTGACAGCTAAGGGACTAAAAGTTATTACAACATTTACTCTTTCAGCTGCTGCACTCCAGCAGTTGGTAGGACATTTATGGAGCATTTACTCTTCATTCAGATATTTTCCAAATGTAAATTTGTATATATACCCCCCTTAGTAACGCATAAGGGGTTGGAAAATTTTACTCTGAGGCATGTATACTCTGTATTTTCAGAAAAGTTTAATACAAAGAGCAATTTCAGCTCAGTGATTTCCTGGAACTCTGGTGTCTTGTTGATAATCTAAGAGCTGTTGCAGAAACCTTGCGTTGTCTGGTGGAATGATATGTCTTCTTTAAACTCTGTTTCGTTTCCCTACGTTATTTCGTTTTCATATTTTCGTCATATCTAGCAATAAAGAAAAAGAATAGTTCAGGACATGTTTCTTAACACCCTGTGCTCAATCTTATGTTGCTGTAAATGTTTTCTTCAGGATTAAAATAGACATGAATTCTTAAATTCTCATGTTACATTTAATTCCATGCTATGAATGTTATCTAGAAATTCTTAAATGCTTCCAGGTAACAATTGTTTCTCCTTTCATACCAGTTTATAGAAAGATCCTTAATTGCCTTTCTTATCCTGAAAAATTACACTCAAACTCAATTTCAAAGCTTTGTTCCCCGGACAATCACCTTGCTCTGCAGCTTTCATTAATGTATCAACATAGCACACCAAACCAAAGGACCACTGACTCCATTGCCCAATGTTATATAATATGCTGGGAAGAGCACACGCGTTTGACTGAAACTTTTCCAACCAAACAATTGAAACAAGATTAAACTTAATAGCTAGCCTAAAACACCATCATAACAGAGACAAATCATAAAGAGAGAGCCCTCTCTGATCACAGTTTGGCTAGAAACAGTGATCCAAAGATTGGTTAGTGGTTACCCCGGCCGTATTCCCTTGGGAGTCATAGGGAACAACCTGGGTGCTAACATGATCAACCTCGAGAATTTCGTAATCCATTTTGGAGAAAGTCCTAAATAATAGGGGCCTAATTTCTCAAGGAATTGCGCAAGGAAATACGGGCTCAAGCAGAGCTAGAAATTGACTAAGTCTAGGTCAGAGCTTCTCAGTGAGGAGAGAGATAGGTTATTCACCTACAAGTTGTGCTCATCTGAGCAAAGCAAATGCATTACATCTCTATTCATCATATTAATGCAAGAAGGCATTGTGGTTTTTAGCAGATTGCTTTCCCCAATATATATATATATATATATATATATATATATATATATATATATATTGTGTGCATGTGTGTTATTTCGCATTGCATGTTTGTGTTTGATGTTCTAAATTGTGAATTGAACTTCGCAAAGCAATAGAATAGGTTTGTGTCTTGTGGTTTTGATTGAAACTTCATGAGAAGTTGCAAATATACACCATAATTTCTATAATGTATTCTCCACCATTATTTGATGTAAGTGCTTTGATCTTTCTTTCTATCAAATTTTCTACTTCTACCTTGAACTCTTGAAATTTCTCAAACACTTCATCCTTAGACATGAGGAGGTATATCCAAGTTTTTCTAGAGTGATCATCAATGAATGTTACATAGTATTGACGACCACCAATATACTTCCTTTCCATAGGTCCACAAATATTTGAATGAATGAGATCCAAAATCTCCTTGGATCTAGTGTCACTACTAGTAAAGGGTCTCTTCACATTCTTGCCAAGAGAAAAAACTCCTTCATGCTCTTTTTTTAGGGCATGGATATGAGTAACCATATGATTTAATGATGAAAACATCTTGTAATGAGAGTGACCATACCTTTGATGCCATAATTCACAAGGATTGATATCTAAATGAACTAGGGCTTGAGGAAGAGGTGTTAGAAGTCTATACAACCTCCCCTCATGAATCCCAATAGTCTTAACATTTTCAATACTATATCCCTTACCCCACACAATAACCTTGCCAGCAACAAATGCAACCTATCACCTTTATCTTCTAAGTAGGAAATAGAAAGCAAGTTTTTCTTCAAATCTGAAACATAGAGTATATAGTTGAGATGAATGTTTCCACCCGATTCCATCTCCAAATAATTAGATACAATTCCTTTGACTGAGTAGCTCTTTTTGTCTCCAAGCTCAACTAAATGAGAAGAGATTATTTTTTATATAGTTTGGAGTTTTCCACATTCCCTCGTTGTTGAGCATTAGAGAAGGTATGTAATTTCCACTTATTTCATTATCTTTTCCTTTAATTCATAACTTCTTTACAGTATGAAATGGGCATATGGTGAAGGATTATGATAAAGTTTGGAAGATTTGTGAGTAACATAAAATGACTAATTATTACCTTTTCTATGCAAAAAAAGGAAGAAAATGGAAGATTTCCATTCCAAAGGAAAAGACAAGACGAAATCAACTGTTGTCCCTTTGACAGGGAACCACATCCAAATGAGGCAATCCAAATTGGAGTGTATAAGCCAAGAAAAGGAAGAAGAGATACCAAATCAACGCAAGAGAATGAAGAGATAACTGAGAGATAACGATATGGCAAATCCCTCAGGATCCTTTGATCCTGAGGGATCGCTACCTTAAAGATTATCTGTATCTTTGATATTTCTGCTTGGCTGCTATAAGAAGGGACAGCGTTGCTAGCCCAAGGGGCGGATTATTATTGTTTTATGAAATTCACTGTTGTAACTTAAACTTTGATCATCGACTCTTTTTAAAGAGTGATTACTGTAACTCTGTTTTGATGCTTAATACATAAATTCTATTGTCGTTCCGTCTTTGATTCTGGAGTAATCACAGCAGTGTGTCCCTGGAGGCTAAGGGCCCAGCCCTGGTGGATCACTTGCTTCATGTACCATTATTTTCTGATTCCAAGTCATGTGTGGTTTAATTTCTTTTATTTTCTTTATTCAGTAATCTATTGTTCCTTATTATTTCATGTATTGGCTCTGTTATATTTCATTCATATTTGAATAGTAAGGTTATCCTCTACAACTGGAATGTTATGTTGTTCATTCTGAATTTGTATCGCATTGTCGTTCCTTTATAGATTGATATTATTGTATAACATTGCTGTTCCTTACAGATTACCATTATTGTTTGTTTATGAAGTAACAGTGCAGTGTGTTTATAAATAGGTACTATTGTCTATTTATCTACAGTTTACCTCCAAGCGTGATTGCTGTTCATTGGGATTGTTGTTCCATAGTGACCGTAATTGTTGTTTCTTCATAGCCATGATTAATAATTGTTATGCGGAAACTCAGATTATTGTTTCCTTCAATATAGATGTTCTGTGTGTAATATTCAATTTAGTTTGTTGTGCATTTACATTTGATTCAGGTTGTTGTTTTATATTTCATAACTCACTTTAGTTTGTTGTTCCATTTTTGGTTTGATGTTCAAAACATTTCTGAGATAATGATTGTTGCTTAATTCCTGTAGATTACAATTACTACTTCATTCATTTCTATAGGTTAAATATTCGTTGTTCAGTCTTTTTAAGTAGACTAGTTGTTGTTCTCATTCTTGTTATTTGAACTATCATTGCTTTGGTGTGAACAAAATGATCTGAAACTATAGTGAAAATTGATTATTGTTGTCCAGTTCCCAAGTTGATGATATTTTCCTTGATTGCTTTTCAATTACATCAGCTTACAAAGGGAAGAGTTATTATTACCGCACCCTTGACTGATGAAGTGTTGTAGTTTCTTAAATAAATGATTTAATCACAAGCATTTCAATTTCTTTCCATTACATTTAGAAGTTTGTTTTCAGTATTTAGTTACTTTTACAAAGGCACTATACTACTAGCATTACTCTTGACAAGTGACCGCCTCAAACTGAGTACACTCTTTGAGATAACAAATCGTACCTGGATTGATAATTAATGTAGGGTAAATAGAGGTAAGAAAGACCCTTTTTACTTCTCGACATTTTGGCGTCGTTTCCGAGGAAGAGTGTAGCCATTTGTTTCTTTTCAGAGTAGTGTAAGTACCTGCTAGGAGAGAATTGGGTTTTAAAAATGAAAGGTAATAACCTGCGTACGGAGCATGTAACAACCCTGCTCCCCTGCCCACTTTCCTACAGATTTGTTGTTGTTTTGGGTAGAACTCAGCATTCGATTTGTGTGCACGAATAAGTAGAAAAAGCCTGAAAAGAATCCTAAACCACTACCCAAGCCTGATAAAGCTAAGGGGTCGGTGACCCTTGACCAATCGACCTTCATAGATGAAATCCTCAGAAAAGCAGAATCTCAGCCTTCATGAGGACCTAGAAAAGTTGCTTCTAGACAACCTACTAGTTCCCTTCAAGCCACAGGATCACCATTTGTAGCCTTTGCTGACGTGCACAGCCAAATTGAGGAGCAAGATTTTCAAGAAATTGAGAATTCTAGCCCAAAACCATTGCAAGAAGGGAACCTTAGTAATCTTTGTGAAGGGAGAGGTGAAACAGGGGAAACTGAAGCACCAAGATCTCCTCTTGGAGTAATTCAGCCATTAAGTAGCCCAAATAAGGGAAGTGCTACAAAAATCATTCAGAACGAAGTTGAAGAACCTCAAGAGGTAAAATTCCCCGAGACATTAGGACTCTCATTATCCCAGACAAAGAAAGTGATGTTAAGTCCATTCCTGTTAAAGCCATCCCTGCTCCGTCTAGCCAACCTAGGAATACCCTCCTAGAAATCAGGGAAGGTTATTGGCACATATTTGACCAAATGGCCCAGAGCTAGCCAAACACCCAAACCTCCACACTGCAATATCCCATTATAGATATTGCAGCCAATGCACCTATGAAGGCAATTCCTCTCCAGCATATCCCTACATTTCATGGCCTAACATTGGAAGACCCAGATGCATTTTTGTTTGAATTCGATGTGTTGTGCAGAGGATATGACTATACCACTGACCCCCAAAAGCTGAAACTATTTCCCTCTACATTGAAAGGAGCTGCTTTACGATGGTTTATGGGATTGGGTGGAGGTGTTATGACTGGGATAAGATGAAAGGTGTTTTCTTGAAGAAATATCAGGATTATTGTAGATCCATAGAGTTAAAAGATGAAATATTTCAGATGGTAGCTAGACCTAATGAAACAATAGAAGAATATGTTGAATGTTTTTAGTATAATCTTCAAAGATCTCCTTATGCATCATTTCCCTTACCTGAAAATGTATTAAAAGCAACATTAATTAAAGGTATGAAGGAACAATGGATTGAAACACTAAATATTATGGGAAAAGGAGACATCTATCAAGAATATTTTGCTAACATCATTGATTTATGTATCAGGAGCTCACGAGGAAGCACAAGGCTAAAACCAGCGGAACATGACAGGTTTACAAGGGACAATAAGATCTCTGGTGAAAGAGTAACTCGCGCGGAAATTGGAAATTTATTAGAAAATTTCAAAACTGATATGTTGGGGACTCTAACAACGCAACTCGATATTATGCAAGCCAATCAGAAACAAGCAGAGGCAGAGAAAAATCTGGCAATATTCTGTCCCAGATACAAAAAGAAACATAGCCACAAAGAGTGCCCATTAGATGCGGTTCAAGTTTGCGCCATTTTTACAAAAGACCACTCAATAGAGAGTTGTCCCTCACTTCTTGGATTGGAAGCAGTATAAAAAGAAGCGGAAGAATAACTAGAATCGGTGTACCTACTTAATCAGTGTCGTCAATGGCAGCTGTGGCAATCAGGTATGTTTCTCGATCCAGCTTCTTCTTTCCAACCTCCACAATATCATGCTCAGCAATATAATACAATGTGGAAAAATCAACCTCCCTTCTCAAATTGGTCACAACAACCATTTCCTTCATCATCTCCATGGCCGAACCAAGCAAGCCAATCTAATTGGCCAAATTTTCCCTACACCCCACCGTATTGGCAAAACAATGCGTATTCAGCACAATGGTGTTATAGACATTTTTGTGCCCTACAACTCCAAGCATGAAATGTCCATAAACCAAGGGCTCCTAAGTCCCTAAAAGTGTTGTTCTAACTCCTAAAGGAACAAGGTCAACAGATTACAGCTTCTCCCAGAAGTTCTCCATGAGACAATGCTCAGAATTGGTCAAAACAGGATCATTTCAGCTACTCCACTGGCTAGGTGCGTTGCATTGAACCTAAATACACTGTGAGGGTGTGTTTCATTTCAAAAGTCCCTTTTGTGGGGTGTGATGGGCGAGAAATGACAAATGGCAGTGTCATTCCGCGAGGTGGAGAGACAATGGAAGCTTCCAGAATCTTCTCCTGTGACACTTGCCTCACTGAATTCGACCAAGGATGAGTAAGAGGCCCTCAGTCTCCAAGTGGAAGCAAGAACTATCAGAGAGAAGACACTAATCAAATCACAAGCTGACTCATCCTCCTTACAGATATCTATATATGGATCCCTCATCCCAGAGATCCAGAGGCTGGAATTTTGCATATTGTAAGGAATTGTTGTTGGTTTTTTGAGATGAACATCAAATTGTTGGATGATCTATGCTTTGTTTGAGGTGAAGAGGGGCTTCTTTGCTGGGAGGTTGATGCTGGGTCGGAACAACTGGTTGTAACTCCTCCTGGATCTTTCTTGTTTATCAATAAAAACTATTTGAGTTTTCCTCCATGCTTTTGTATCATTGATGCTTGTTACATTTGTATGGTCAATTTATATTTGATCCTAGATTGTTTATGAATATAGACCCATGTCTTTGTATAATGCTATGCTTCTATGATCTTACAGGTACTTTGTGAAGCTGGGTGTGCAAGGGAGCAGGTAGCAAAGGACTATCAAAGAAGAGAGGGATTGAATCGAAGGATTAGCGCAAGACAGAGGTTGGTCTTTCTGTTCCTCTCTATCTATAATTCATAAAGGAAAGACAAATGTAGTTTTTCTCTGTTTGTTTCTAAGGCAGCTGTCACACCTTAGTGGGATAGAGCAGTTCTATATAGACACTTTTCCCTGTAACAAATGGTCCCCTCCCACTTCGCAGAGACAAGCCTGGCAAACAAACTAGAAAAGACCGATGAATCAACTAGTAGGAACCATTCCACTCCCTCAACCTACACTACCAGCACTATAACAAAATCCCCAGTCAAATTTAAGACCACAACTCCTATCCCAACCCAACCCAACTCGAACCCAAATAACAGACCAGTTCAATCTGTTCAAATAATTGAAACACCAGAGCCAAAACCGATCTAAGGGAGTGCAACAACCTTCAATTAAGGTCTGGGCACATTACAGAGATAGAGGGAGATAAAAATGTTCAAGTTGAAAATCATTTACCCATAGAACAACCATTACAAGAAGAAGATGTGGTCAGAAAACAGACTCATGACCAAGCAACGACAGCTTCTCCCCCATTCCCAGAATGATTAATTATTCCACGTCCTATAGGACATCCTGATTTTGATATTATGGGAGAACTTAAGATTTTGTACATAAAAAATCCACTCCTCCAAGATATCCCAATATATGCAAAGACCATCAAAGAGTTATGTATAAAAAAACCAAGGAGGAGAATAACAAATAAACCAATAGTCCAAGTAGCTGGCACATTATCTCACCTGTTATTAGGAAGAGAAGCACTTGTTAAATATGAAGACCCAGGAAATCCAATAGTGATAATGAAAATCAATGGAAAAACCTTTTCAAATGCCTTAGTTGATTTAGAGGCTGCAATTAATATCTTAACAACCACCACTTGTCAAAAACTAGGCATTACATCAGTAGAACCAACTTCCACTTTATTAGAACTGGCTGACCGATTAGTGGTTAGGCTAGAAGGCACACTACATGATGTCATGGTATCCGTTGATTCTTGGGAATATTTTGCTTACTTTCTGATAATAAACCCCAAAAACCGAATTGATGGACATCCGTTAATTTTAGGAAGACCTTGGCTTACAACCATTGATGCTTACATTGGCTGTCGATGTAGAAATTTTGAATAATTTAACACATATTCAATGGAGATTATCCTGATCATGTACTATTGTGGAATACATACACAATACATAAGCTCCTCTACGTTGATCATCAATATAGTAGCATCAATAACAATAAAACATCAAGAGCATTCACACATTAACACAGTATGTAACCCGGGGAAAGCATCTCGCTAAAAACCCCACACTATATGTATATTAATGATTGAGAACATGTAACATTACAAAGTACAATGCTTATCACAAGCAATCCAGTACTAGCTCCACCTGTTACACACAATACAGCTCAGATCTGATCTCCAAATCTATTCCACTGCTTGCCTGCCTCTCCAGCTCAATACCTGCTCAAGAACTGATGAGAATGGTTTACCAAACTCGTATTTCACTTGCAAAGAATCACTCACACTATGTTGGACGTGAGCACAGGCTACAATTCTTGATATCGGCCAATTCATTGGCATACTCAATCCCTCTGATTGTGCAAATCACCATGCACAACTATAGTCACAACTGATAGCAATCTGATCCTATGACACCTGTCCCTGCTGAACTGAACATGCACTGACATGCAACTAAGTTAATTGATGTATTCTATAGTTTCATTATGAGTTAATAACTTGTGAATTAATTAATAACTAATTCACCCAACTCATATCTAGTCTATTTGCCAGTTAGACTAAATACAACCAGTTTAACAAAGCTAAACTGAACACAACTCCATCAACTGCACCTCCAGTCCACTAAACTCAACTCACTTGAGTTCTAACTGAAGTCCTGCATGCAAATATTAGTCATCCCATAGGTAACCACGTATTTCCCTCTGGGATCTGCATGTACCACATCTGTAGCTCATCCTGAAGTGCTACAAGAGAATAAGATCAAGTTTATAGTCCAAATATTATTATGAGACAATAATATTTGACTTTTCTATTTTTGAGAGCCAGTCTAATAATAGACTTTGATCACTCATACGGTGATCACTCACACTGTGGTCACCCACACTGTGATCACTCATACTGCAGTCACCCACACTGTGATCATCCACACTGTGATCACTCATACTGTGGTCACCCACACTGTGATCATCCCTGCTAGGATCAAAAATAAAACTTGAACCATAATTTGCCTGCGGGCCCACTTAGTGAAGGCGACTCTTTTCACTAAGCTCCATCATCTTGTTGCAATCTCAACACTCCCTCTCAACAAGATATGGATTATCAGCAAAACTTATCCTACCTCGGTGGTACTCGAATTTGCTCCTGGTGAGAGCCTTCGTCAGAATATCAGCATCCTGATCCTCCGTTGGAATGTATGAAAGCAACATGATCCTCCGCTGCACACAATCTCTGATATGATGGTACCTGATGTCAATATGCTTAGATCTATCATGAAATACAGGATTAGCTGAGAGTTTAATGCAACTCTGGTTATCACAGTAAATCACAGTAGGATCCAAATGAGAACCGAACAAACCAACCAGGATCTTCCTCATCCATATAGCCTCGCATGCAGCCAAACTTGCTGCCATATACTCGGCCTCCGCTGAACTGAGTGCCATGGATCTCTGCTTCCTGCTGTACCAAGAAACTGATGTCGATCCAATACTGAAGACCCCTCCTGATGTGCTCTTTCTGTCCGTTGGGCTCCCTACCCAATCTACATCTGTGAAGCCACATAGCTTCACCTCATCCTCCTGTCTGTACCATAAACCATATCCCGATGTGCTCTCAAGTAGCGCAATACATGCTTGCCCGCCTTCCAGAAGAGCTTGGTAGGCTTAACCATAGCTTGTGAAAGCTGGTTAACTGCATAGGATATATCAAGTTGTGTATTGACCAAATACATCAGCGACCCCACCAACTGTCGATAAACAGTGGCATCCACTTCTTCTCCCGAAGTGGCATCATCCTTCCTCCAACCTCCAGGAAGAGGAATATCAACAGGCTTGCAGCCATGCATGTTGAACTTCTCCAGTATCTCCCGAGCATACTTGCCCTCAGAAACAAACAGTCCACCACTGCGCTGCCATATTTCCAATCCTAGGAAATAGTGGAGGAGGCCCAAATCCTTCATCTCAAACTCTGTAGCAAGATCCTTCTTGCATGACAGTATCAACAGCTCATCACCCATTAGAATCAAATCATCAATATACAGTACAATGACAAGCAACTTACCCTCCACCACAATCTGGTATAGGTTAGGATCCGCCTTGCTCTTGGAGAATCCAAGTCCTGTGAAATAGCTGTCTATCCGTGTGTACCAAGCACGTGGTGCTTGCTTCGACCCATACAGCGCTCTCTTGAGCCTGCACACATGCGACTCGCTACTGAAGACCTCAAAGCCTTTAGGTTGCTCAATGTACACCTCCTCCTCAATGACTCCGTTGAGGAACGCAGTCTTCACATCCATCTGATGAATGTGTCATCCCATCTGCGTTGAGAGAGCAAGAATCATCCGTATGGAAGAATACCTTGCGACAGGTGCAAAGGTCTCCTCATAATCGATCCCCTCTATCTGTGAAAAGCCTCAGGCAACAAATCTTGCCTTGTACTTCTCCACACTCCCATCAGCTACCTGCTTAACTTTGTAGATCCATCTCGAACCCACCACTGATTTCCCTTCTGGTCTAGGAACAATCTCCCATGCACTGTTTCTGACAATAGAATCATACTCTTCCACCATGGCGTCTACCCATGCGGGATCCTCCACAGCTTCCTCGAAACAGGATGGCTCAGTCACAACACACTTGCTCAGAAGAGCCATGTATCCATTGTACCGATCAGGTGACTGTCTCTGCCTGCATTGGGCTGTAGGTGGTCCTACAACTTTCTCTGCATCTTAAGCCAGTCGCTCAGCTTCTGTCAAGTGCTTTCGCCCTCTGATGGTTGGCGCTGCATGAGTGGTCTCTTCCACTCCATGAACCTCGTCCTGTGGTTGATCCACGTCCTGAAGCTCATCCTTAAGAACTAATAGCTCCTCATCTGCATGCAAGTGTAGCTCCCTCTCAAGCGAACACTTCATGGCTTTCTCCTCCTGAAATTTTATATCCCGTCGCACGACATTTTTACCACTGTCTGGAAAATACACACGATAGTTGTGGGGCATATCAGTGTACCCCACAAATATCCCAACCTCTGCGGTCGGCTCCAACTTCTTCCTGGCATCCTTCGTCACATGCATGTAAACGTTAGCACCAAAAATCCTCAAATGAGAAAGATCGGGCTTCTTACCAGAATAAGCCTCCTCGGGTGTACTCATGCCAAGCATCCTATGAGGACAACGATTCTGCACATAAACTACTGTATTTCATGCTTCCGCCCACAAGTGAAGGGGTAGGCCCTGATCATGCAACATTGCCCGTGCAGCACCCACAATCGTTCTGTTCTTCCACTCAGATACCCCGTTCTGTTGTGGGTTATGTGGAGCTATGAGCTCTCTTTGAATCCCTTTTGCCTTGTCGAAATCCTTGAACTCGTCCGAGATGTATTCACCACCATTATCGCTCCTAAGAGCCTTCACCTTCTTCCCCGACTCCTTCTCGACCAGTGCTTTGAATTCACAGAACTTTGAATATGTCTCGCTCTTCTTCTGCATGAAGAAGATCCAGCACTTACGAGAGAAATCATCAACAAAAATCACATAATACCTGTGTTTTGTTGTCGAAGCAACTGAGAAAGGTCCACACACGTCTGTGTGAATTCTCTCAAGGATATTCGTGGCGCGACTATCCTTCTCGTGAAAGGTGGCTTTCACAAACTTCCCCAAAGTACACCCCTTGCACTGATCTGACTGCGCAAGTGTGCCTTTAGGAAGCCCTATAGTGATCTACTGCAGTATCTTCAAGGCTCCATGGCGAAGGTGACCCAATCTCCTATGCCACAACTCGCCATCAGCCCGGCTCACCAATCCTTCTGCCTTGCCCACCATTGTTGCGCATCCATCTACATGCAACTGATAAAGGTTCCTCACTCGAACCCCTATCTTCCGGGTCTCACCAGTTCTCTTGTTGCGCAGGAAATCCTTTCTCTCGCTGAAAACAACATCATACCCCTTGTCTTCTAACATCGCCACTGAGATAAGATTCTTCTTCAATCCTGGAACATGCATGACTTCCTTCAATAAGAAGGGTTTAATAGAATCCCTCTCAAAGGAAATGGTACCGATATCGGTCGCACTGTATCTACCATCATCGCCCATCTCGATGTGCACTCCAAGATCTTTGTCCTCCAGATCGGAGAACAAATCTCTATCTCCCGTCATGTGAAAAGACGCACCACTGTCCAAGAACCACACCGATCCCATCGCACTTGAAACCAAGCATGCGATCAATGAAAAATCAAGCTCAAACTATGAGGCTAGAGCCTCTCCTGCTGAAGATCCAGCAGCCTGCTTGTTCTTCTTCTTCTGCAGACAATTAGTGGCATAGTGTCCGTGCTGGTGACAGTGAAAACACTTCACCTTGGACATATCCTGCTTCTTGCCTTTCGCACCAGACTGAGAAGATTTCTTGCTCTTCCTTTTCTTTGCTTTGGCAGCCAAAGCACAATTCTCTTCATCAGCTCCCTTTGACGAAGATCCGTCCCTGGTACTCCGCCTGATCTCCTCCTGCACAAGATTTGACCATAGTCTTTCCCATCCTGGCAATTTCTCCCGACCATTGACATATTCCTGATAGGAATGCCAACTCTTGGGAAGACCAAGGAGAGCCAAGCTCACCAAGTCCTCATCATCGACAGTAACCCCCACACTTCCCAGCTCATCTCGACACTGAGTGAACTTCGTGAGATACTTGGGAATACTGTCACCCTTCTCGCATTTGATGTTTCTGAGTTTATCTTTGAGCGCCAGCTTCCTCTGATCGCTCTTGCTTTGGAATAATTATGTTAATGATTTCCACATCAAATATGGAGTAGCCTTTCCATGGAGGCTGGACACAATGTGATCCTTCACGCCCTCCAACAGAATCCTTTGACATTTTGCAGTCTTCTTTTGCCAAACTTCCGCCTCAGCAGCATCAGTAGGCTTTGGGATATCCGTATCTATGAACTCCTTCACCCCGTTATCATCCAATACTGCCTCCATCCTGTCCTTCCATGCAATATAGTTTGAGCTACCCTCAAGAGCATACTCCAATCGCAATCCGTTGAACGACATTGCTACGTTGTCACCAAGAAAACACTGCTGCAAATTCGAATTCCACCAGCAACCAACTCAACCGCCTCGGATATAAGATTCGTGAGAACACAATATTTCTCGTATAGAGATTGACTGTATGGGCATTCACCGGATATCTCACCTTCCAAAGGAAGGATGAATCCAGAGGCTACCTGGCCCGATTACAGACTCTGCCTGATGAAATAGAATGTAAACACTTCCTGAATAGTAGATCTGATGATCAACAGCTCTGATACCATGTAGAAATTTTGAATAATTTAACACATATTCAATGGAGATTATCCTGATCATGTACTATTGCGGAATACATACACAATACATAAGCTCCTCTACGTTGATCATCAATATAGCAGCATCAATAACAATAAAACATCAAGAGCATTCACACATTAACACAGTATGTAACCCGGGGAAAGAATCTCGCTAAAAACCCCACACTATCTGTATATTAATGATTGAGAACATGTAACATTACAAATTACAATGCTTATCACAAGCAATCCAGTACCAGCTCCACCTGTTACACACAATACAGCTCAGATCTGATCTCCAAATCTATTCCACTGCTTACCTGCCTCTCCAGCTCAATACCTGCTCAAGAACTGATGAGAATGGTTTACCAAACTCGTATTTCCCCTGCAAAGAATCACTCACACTGTGTTGGACGTGAGCACAGGCTACAATTCTTGATATCGGCCAATTCATTGGCATACTCAATCCCTCTGATTGTGCAAATCATCATGCACAACTATAGTCACAACTGATAGCAATCTGATCCTCTAACACCTGTCCCTACTGAACTGAACATGTACTAACATGCAACTGAGTTAACTGATGTATTCTATAGTTGCATTATGAGTTAATAACTTTTGAATTAATTAATAACTAATTCACCCAACTCATCTCTAGTCTATTTTCCAGTTAGACTAAATACAACTAGTTTAACAAAGCTAAACTAAACACAACTCCATCAACTGCACCTCCAGTCCACTAAACTCAACCCACTTGAGTTCTAACTGAAGTCCTGCATGTAAATATTAGTCATCCCATAGGTAACCACGTATTTCCCTCTGGGATCTGCATGTACCACATCCGTAGCTCATCCTAAAGTGCTCCAAGAGAATAAGATCAAGTTTATAGTCCAAATATTATTATGAGACAATAATATTTGACTTTTCTATTTTTGACAGCCAGTCTAAAAATAGACTTTGATCACTCACACTGTGGTCACCCACACTGTGATCACTCATACTGTGGTCACCCACACTGTGATCATCCACATTGTGATCACTCATACTGTGGTCACCCACACTGTGATCATCCCTGCTGGGATCAAAAATAGAACTTGCGCCATAATTTTCCTGCGGGCCCACTTAGTGAAGGCGACTCTTTTCACTAAGCTCCATCATCTTGTTGCAATCTCAACAATCCCTCTCGACAAGATATGGATTATCAGCAACCCCTATCCTACCTCGGTGGTACTCGAATTTTCTCCTGGTGAGAGCCTTCGTCAGAATATCAGCATCCTGATCCTCCGTTGGAATGTATGAAAGCAACATGATCCTCCGCTGCACACAATCTCTGATATGATGGTACCTGATGTCAATATGCTTAGATCTATCATGAAATACAGGATTAGCCGAGAGTTTAATGCAACTCTGGTTATCACAGTAAATCACAGTAGGATCCAAATGAGAACTGAACAAACCAACCAGGATCTTCCTCATCCATATAGCCTCGCATGCAGCCAAACTTGCTGCCATATACTCAGCCTCCACTGAACCGAGTGCCACAGATCTCTGCTTCCTGCTGTACCAAGAAACTGATGTCGATCCAATACTGAAGACCCGTCCTGATGTGATATTTCTGTCCGTTGGGCTCCCTACCCAATCTGCATCCGTGAAGCCACATAGCTTCACCTCATCCTCCTGTCTGTACCATAAACCATATCCTGATGTGCTCTCAAGTAGCGCAATACATGCTTGCCCCCCTTCCAGAAGTGCTTGGTAGGCTTAACCATAGCTTGTGAAAGCTGGTTAACTACATAGCATATATCAGGTCGTGTATTGACCAAATACATCAGCGACCCCACCAACTGTCAATAAACAGTGGCATCCACTTCTTCTCCCGAAATGGCATCATCCTTCCTCCAACCTCCAGGAAGAGGAGTATCAACAGGCTTGCAGCCATGCATGTTGAACTTCTCCAGTATCTCCCGAGCATACTTGCCCTGAGAAACAAACAGTTCACCACTGTGCTGCCATATTTCCAATCCTAGGAAATAGTGAAGGAGGCCCAAATACTTCATCTCAAACTCTGTAGCAAGATCCTTCTTGCATTGCAGTATGAACAGCTCATCGCCCATTAGAATCAAATCATCAACATACAGTACAATGATAAGCAACTTACCCTCCACCACAATCTGGTATAGGTTAGGATCCGCCTCGCTCTTGGAGAATCAAAGTCCTGTGAAATAGCTGTCTATCCGTGTGTACCAAGCACGTGGTGCTTGCTTCAACCCATACAGCGCTCTCTTGAGCCTACACACATGCGACTCACTGTTGAAGACCTCAAAGCCTTCGGGTTGCTCAATGTACACCTCCTCCTCAATGACTCCGTTGAGGAACGCAGTCTTCACATCCATCTGATGAATGTGTCATCCCATCTGCGCTGAGAGAGCAAGAATCGTCCGTATGGAAGAATACCTTGCGACAGGTGCAAAGGTCTCCTCATAATCGATCCCCTCTATCTGTGAAAATCCTCGGGCAACAAATCTTGCCTTGTACTTATCCACACTCCCATCAGCTACCTGCTTAACTTTGTAGATCCATCTCGAACCCACCACTGATTTCCCTTCTGGTCTAGGAACAATCTCCCATGCACTGTTTCTGACAATAGAATCATACTCTTCCACCATGGCATCTACCCATGCAGGATCCTCCACAACTTCCTCGAAAGAGGATGGCTCAGTCACAACACACTTGCTCATAAGAGCCATGTATCCAGTGTACCGATCAGGTGACTGTCTCTGCCTGCATTGGGCTGTAGGTGGTCCTACAACTTTCTCTGCATCTTAAGCCAGTCGCTCAGCTTCTGTCAAGTGCTTTCGCCCTCTGATGGTTGGCACTGCATGAGTGGTCTCTTCCACTCCATGAACCTTGTCCTGTGGTTGATCCACGTCTTGAAGCTCATCCTTAAGAACTAATAGCTCCTCATCTGCATGCAAGTGTAGCTCCCTCTCAAGCGAACACTTCATGGCTTTCTCCTCCTGAAATTTTATATCCCGTCGCACGACAGTTTTACCACTGTCTAGAAAATACACACGATAGTTGTGGGGCATATCAGTGTACCCCACAAATATCCCAACCTCTGCGGTCGGCTCCAACTTCTTCCTGGCATCCTTTGTCACATGCATGTAAACGTTAGCACCAAAAATCCTCAAATGAGAAAGATCAGGCTTCTTACCAGAATAAGCCTCCTCGGGTGTACTCATGCCAAGCATCCTATGAGGACAACGATTCTGCACATAAACTGCTGTATTTCATGCTTCCGCCCACAAGTGAAGGGGTAGGCCCTGATCATGCAACATTGCCCGTGCAGCACCCACAATCGTTCTGTTCTTCCACTCAGATACCCCGTTCTGCTGTGGGTTATGTGGAGCTATGAGCTCTCTTTGAATCCCTTTTGCCTTGTCGAAATCCTTGAACTCGTCCGAGATGTATTCACCACCATTATCGCTCCTAAGAGCCTTCACCTTCTTCCCCGACTCCTTCTCGACCAGTGCTTTGAATTCACAGAACTTTGAATATGTCTCGCTCTTCTTCTGCATGAAGAAGATCCAGCACTTACGAGAGAAATCATCAACAAAAATCACATAATACCTGTGTTTTGTTGTCGAAGCAACTGAGAAAGGTCCACACACGTCTGTGTGAATTCTCTCAAGGATATTCGTGGCGCGACTATCCTTCTCGTGAAAGGTGGCTTTCACAAACTTCCCCAAAGTACACCCCTTACACTGATCTGACTGCGCAAGTGTGCCTTTAGGAAGCCCTATAGTGATCTGCTGCAGTATCTTCAAGGCTCCATGGTGAAGGTGACCCAATCTCCTATGCCACAACTCGCCATCATCCCGGCTCACCAATCCTTCTGCCTTGCTCACCATTGCTGCACATCCATCTACATGCAACTGATAAAGGTTCATCACTCGAACCCCTATCTTCCGGGTCTCACCAGTTGTCTTGCTGCGCAGGAAAGCCTTTCCCTCGCTGAAAACAACATCATACCCCTTGTCTTCTAACATCGCCACTGAGATAAGATTCTTCTTCAATCCTGGAACATGCATGACTTCCTTCAATACAAAGGGTTTACCAGACTCCCTCTCAAAGGAAATGGTACCGATACCGGTCGCACTGTATCTACCATCATCGCCCATCTCGATGTGCACTCCAAGATCTTTGTCCTCCAGATCAAAGAACAAATCTCTATCTCCCATCATGTGAAAAGACGCACCACTGTCCAAGAACCACACTGATCCCATCACACTTGAAACCAAGCATGCGATCAATGAAAAATCAAGCTCAAACTGTGAGGCTAGAGCCTCTCCTGCTGAAGATCCAGCAGCCTGCTTGTTCTTCTTCTTCTGCAGACAATTAGTGGCATAGTGTCCGTGCTGGTGACAGTGAAAACACTTCACCTTGGACATATCCTGCTTCTTGCCTTTCGCACTAGACTAAGAAGCTTTCTTGCTCTTCCCTTTCTTTTCTTTGGCAGCCAAAGCACAATTCTCTTCATCAGCTCCCTTTGACGAAGATCCGTCCCTGGTACTCCGCCTGATCTCCTCCTGCACAAGATCTGACCATAGTCTTTCCCATCCTGGCAATTTCTCCCGACCATTGACAGAGTCCTGATAGGAATACCAACTCTTGGGAAGACCAAGGAGAGCCAAGCTCACCAAGTCCTCATCATCGACAGTAACCCCCACACTTCCCTGCTCATCTCGACACTGAGTGAACTTCGTGAGATACTTGGAAATACTGTCACCCTTCTCGCATTTGATGTTTCTGAGTTTATCTTTGAGCGTCAGCTTCCTCTGATCGCTCTTGCTTTGGAATAATTATGTTAATGATTTCCACATCAAATATGGAGTAGCCTTTCCATGGAGGTTGGACACAATGTGATCCTTCACGCCCTCCAACAGAATCCTTTGACATTTTGCAGTCTTCTTTTGCCAAACTTCCGCCTCAGTAGCATCAGTAGGCTTTGGGATATCCGTATCTATGAACTCCTTCAGCCCATTATCATCCAATACTGCCTCCATCCTGTCCTTCCATGCAATATAGTTTGAGCTGCCCTCAAGAGCATACTCCAATCGCAATCCGTTGAACGACATTGCTACGTTTTCACCAAGAAAACACTGCTGCAAATTCGAATTCCACCAGCAACCAACTCAACCGCCTCGGATATAAGATTCGTGAGAACACAATATTTCTCGTACAGAGATTGACTGTATGGGCATTCACCGGATATCTCACCTTCCAAAGGAAGGATGAATCCAGAGGCTACCTGGCCTGATTACAGACTCTGCCTGAAGAAATAGAATGTAAACACTTCCTGAATAGTAGATCTGATGATCAACAACTCTGATACCATGTAGAAATTTTGAATAATTTAACACATATTCAATGGAGATTATCCTGATCATGTACTATTGTGGAATACATACACAATACATAAGCTCCTCTACATTGATCATTAATATAGCAGCATCAATAACAATAAAACATCAAGAGCATTCACACATTAACACAGTATGTAACCCGGGGAAATCATCTCGCTAAAAACCCCACACTATTTGTATATTAATGATTGAGAACATGTAACATTACAAAGTACAATGCTTATCACAAGCAATCTAGTACCAGCTCCACCTGTTACACACAATACAGCTCAGATCTGATCTCCAAATCTATTCCACTGCTTACCTGCCTCTCCAGCTCAATACCTGCTCAAGAACTGATGAGAATGGTTTACCAAACTCGTATTTCACCTGCAAAGAATCACTCACACTATGTTGGACGTGAGCACAGGCTACAATTCTTGATATTGGCCAATTCATTGGCATACTCAATCCCTCTGATTGTGCAAATCATCATGCACAACTATAGTCACAACTGATAGCAATCTGATCCTCTAACACCTGTCCCTACTGAACTGAACATGCACTGACATGCAACTGAGTTAACTGATGTATTCTATAGTTGCATTATGAGTTAATAACTTGTGAATTAATTAATAACTAATTCACCCAACTCATCTCTAGTCTATTTGCCAGTTAGACAAAATACAACCAGTTTAACAAAGCTAAACTTAACACAACTCCATCAACTGCACCTCCAGTCCACTAAACTCAACTCACTTGAGTTCTAACTGAAGTCCTGCATGCAAATATTAGTCATCCCATAGGTAACCACGTATTTCCCTCTGGGATATGCATGTACCACATCTGTGGCTCATCCTGAAGTGCTCCAAGAGAATAAGATCAAGTTTATAGTCCAAATATTATTATGAGACAATAATATTTGACTTTTCTATTTTTGACAGCCAGTCTAAAAATAGACTTTGATCACTCATACTATGATCACTCACACTGTGGTCACCCACACTGTGATCACTCATACTTTGGTCACCCACACTGTGATCATCCACACTGTGATCACTCATACTGTGGTCACCCACACTGTGATTATCCCTGCTGGGATCAAAAATAGAACTTGCGCCATAATTTGCCTGCGGGCCCACTTAGTGAAGGCGACTCTTTTCACTAAGCTCCATCATCTTGTTGCAATCTCAAACTTTTGGTTGGTACACATGGATAGACAGCTATTTCACAGGACTTTTAAGATGGCGTGGTGTACCAAGTACATCGAGAAAATGATTGAAACGAAGAAAATCTATTAGATTGGCAAGGATCCAAGGAATGTTGGGAAATTCCCATGGAAACATTAATCAACCAGTGGAAATACATGGTTCAGGGGACGAGAAACCCCCATAATTGGAAGGTTGGTAGAACGAAAAAGAATTGGAGGAAAATGATGAAGCAGAACCGGAGGAGGAGACTGAGCAATCCAATCAAGAAGAAGGAGAGGAAACAGAGCAACGCAGTGAAAGTCCACTGCAAAACCCTCTGCAAGAAGATGAATTGGCCCAAATTCTAGCCAATATGGGTGAATATGTCCAACCTCACAGCCCACTCAACCCCCATACTGAAGAAGGACCGCAGGAGCACTCTGCTCATGATAAAAGTGCATCCAAGGAACTGTGTGATGAGGAGGAAGAAGAAGAGGATCACTCTGCTCATGATGAGAGTGTATATAGGGAGAAGAGTGACAAGGATAAGGGAGAGGAAAAATCTATTCTTAGTCAGAATACACCCGAAGAATTCCACGATGAAGAAGAGTTAGAAGAAGAAGTTGCCTAGGAGATAGCAGAGCAAACTAGGGTTTTTACCCCTAAAAAACCTGATCAGCAGAACACTGAAGAAGCACCCCAAGAGGAAAATAAGGAAATTGGCCAAGGTGAAGGTACAATACCTGAGGTACAAAGCCTAGGCCTGAGTAAACGTATGGCTATTCCTTCCAAGAAAACAGAGGAAATTAAAAGATTACAAAAGGAATAGCAAAGATTGCTTAACGTAATTAAGAAACTTCGACAACAAATAAGAGTCTTGAAAATGGGGAAGAAATCAAAAGGAACCTCTGTGGTAAAGCGTGCAACCACCCAGGCAAAACCCCTTAAGAAAAAGACCAAGAGGACTCAAGTCCAACCTGTCATTCAGAATCGAAAGGAACAGCATCTAGCTGTTGCACATGTAGAAGTACAAACAGATAACGTATCGTCTTGTGATAAGGAAATCCAGACAGAGACATTGTCCTCTAGTGAGAAGGAAACTCAGACCATAAAGACAAGATGTCGTAATAAGGAGATCCAAGTAGATCTCCATCCCAAGAGTATAATATTGGATAATGACCCGTGGATGGTAACTCTGCAAAAATATTTGGCAAAAGCCCAGCAAACAATAGAGAAACTTACAGAGTAGATCGTTCCTCAAGAAAAATACGAGAAATTACAACAACAGCTGAAGAGCATTAATGCATCAAAAATTTATGCCTTTTAAGGATGGCAAAAGGCAGAAGAAAGAGTCAAAAAGTTAAGCCATGGACTAGACATAGTCATCAAACAAATAGATACCTTATGTTCTCTATATACTGATGTTCTAGCGTGTAGGGCACCTGTCAGAAACTATGCTTTGTTTTTAATGGAAAGATATTTATAATTGAAAATTAAAGTTGTCAAGGCATGAGTACCTATAGGGTTAAAAACCATTGATGACTTCATAAAATTTTGTAAGCATTACAAGGTGAAAGTTCAGCGATTGTTATGTGAATTTTATTTACACATTCTTGTATTAAATGGAGAAACAAAACAAAACCCTAGCCCTTTTGTGGGTGATGTCCAATTGCAGGCATTTATTTCTTTTGGTGTTAATCAAATAAAGTGGCTTAAAGCCTACAATGTCTTTCAAAGACGGGAGAATGGATTAGATCTATGGGTGAGGGGTGAACCTAGAGACCCATTGCAACTATGGAATAAACATAGGAGCCTAATGAGAACTCAGGGATTAATCGAGGCATTGGGACCTATTCACATAGTAGTTGTTATCACTTAGAACCATAGTTCATGTATGTAATGTTGTCCACAAGTTTCATATAAAGGTTTTCAGTTTTGTGAATAGGTTTATATGTGTGTGTCACTTTGAAATTTGAATTTCAAAAGGTATTGATGTAAGTTCGTGTAAGAAAAAAATCGTTAGATACCCTCCATCATTGTCAGTTAAGACATGTCATGTCATTAGTACTTTGCGCAGTTTCGCAGCGCATGTTTGTTTGGTCAATTTAGCTGCGCAATGATGTTTCCATCTTTTCGCAGCGTACTGTTTATCAGCCATTTCGTAGCGCGTCTTGTTAAGTTTGAACTGTCCGCGCTACGAAATCGGGGTTTCAGGGTTTTTGTAGCGCTTGTTCTTGGAATGTCAAATCCGGGAGGGGTGAGTCATAGGTCCATTCATGTTTGTCAGTTGATGTCATCTCCAGGTCATGATAAATCATCATTCCGCCATAAGGTCCAGAGTCATGCATATGAATGTCAGCTTAAGGGATTTTATGAGGTATGGTTACGTCATAATGTGTTTTCATAATGTGTAAACATGTTTGCTGTATGAGAAGCCCAAGTTCTTATTTAAAGGGATCATTGCAAGCGAGCCTGCACTCCAAAGTCGAGATTGTTTTCACGCTGTAGCTGCCATTAGTTCCCTATGTGAAAATATTCGAAGCAAGATGAAAAAGAGGGAACATCGATCCGGTAAGTGCTTGAGGACAAAGCCAGAGGGGCTTGATGTTACACTCAGGGATGAAGGTGTCGCAAGAGCCTTTCGAAATGCTGGTTGCTGGAGGTTCTGCGAGAAGTTGAAGGGAGGACATGCAGAGGTAACGAAGGCTTTCGCATTGAATTTTACTGGACTGAATTCAAAGGTGTCAATGTTAGAGTTTCATGTGTCTCCTGAAGCTATTTCCACTATCACTGAAATTCCGAGGGGAGGTCAAGAATGGTTCAAAAACTTTAAATTCGACATGAGTCCCTGTAAGGAATTTTTGAAGGAACCTTATGAAAATGAGGACCTCACCAAAGCGGTGCCAAGGAGTTACATAAAAGAACATTATGCTACGCTCCTCACATGCATCCAGAAATACCTAACATGCGAGGGAAGGTACAATAAAGTTTACTCCTACCACTTCAAACTTTTGTTGCATTTCACAGGTAAGGCTTCAATAGATATACCTTTCTATTTGTTCAGAAGCATTAGTAAAATGTGTGATAAAATCCAGTTAAAGAAAGATGGTTGTGAAACATCCTTGTTTCATCATGGTTTAGTAAAGTTGTTGGTGTTGGATAGTTTACAAAAGATTGGCAGAGATTGGGATTCATTTGTGTTTATGGCCGGCTTTCCAAGCAAAACAGGCCTCACTCCATTGCCTGTGAGGGAAAGGGAAGAAAGGAGTGAAGAACCCACTCTGGCTGAGCTCAGAAAAGAGGTGACAGACCAAAAGAAGCCTAAAACCAAATTAAGGAAATCAGAGAAGTCTGTGGCAGCAAAAGAAACACCTAAATCATCAGTAAAGGAAACTCCTAATTCATCATCTAAGGAGACACCTCAGTCATCAAAGCAGAAGATCCAGAAAAAGAAGGATGAAGCTAAACCAAGTGAAGTTGAAAAGATTTCAAGGGTGAAAACCAGAGGTCAGCTAAACAAGGAGAAGGGTAAGTCAATTACTGTGGAAGAAAGCCCTATTTCAAAAGGAAGTTTAAATGACTTACTTGAAGCCATTGAACTTGAGCAAGATCAGCCAATACAGATTGAACCAATAGAGTTTGAGCAAGATCACCCAGTGCAGCCAATGCATATTGACCTCACTCAATCTTCACCCGAAAGTACTAAAAAACCAAGAGCTTCAAAAATATTGAAATTTGAAGAGCCTAGTAAAGAATATGCTTTCAAGCCACGTAGACCAGTCACAAGAAGACAAATGAAAGAAGTGGAGAAAGCGCAGAAAGAGAAGGCACCTTTAGAAGTGCCTAGTACAGATGTACTTGAGGTTTTGACCAAAACAGTTCAAGCAGCCAAAAGTAAAAACAAAGGTAATAGGGTTATCATCAGTCAAGGTGGAAATGTCATTGCTATCAAGCAACAAGCAGGAACAACACAAGAAGAAATACCTCAGATTAAAAATGTTTCTAAGGAAAGGGCAGTAAGATATGCAAATTATAAAAAGGCTGTAATAAAAGGCAGAACAAGTCTAATGAGCCAAACTGACTCAGTGTCTGATGCATATTTGTGGACGGTGCCAGCTCTGAAGCAGGAAAAAATCATTAAACAAATGAACACAAGCTTAAGAGCAGAAAACAAGGCTTTAAAGGAAGAAGTTAGCAGTTTAAAGAGGAAGCTAGGCAAACTAGCTAATTAATCCAAGGGGAAATTTGCTTTTCAAGTTTTGATAAATTTTGGCTGTCATCATTTCGAAACTTTTTGAAGCCCTTACACCTGTACAAAATAGCTGAAGAAATCACGGAGTTAAGTCATCAGTGCTTTAAGATTCATATGCTTTGTTTTGATTACCTACAGCAGTTTCGTAGCGCGCTACGAAACTGCTGTAGATGACTGTTTATGTGAAAAAATGAAATTGAGGCTGAGGTCAGCAAATCTTAAAAGGGGATGACTCGAGGCCAGCATGGAGATTATACAAAGCTATTCAGATATTCAAAAGGTGACAGGTGTGAGTATTTAAGGAAAAAGTGAAATTTTTGTCTTTTGTTAAAGTCTTCCTAAAGTTACTTTATAGCCGAATTATTAGGGTTCTGGTAGGGTTACCGAAATTTTGAGTGGTACACCTGTTCAGTTCGCAAAGTGTCCAGATCATAAGGCATATTGAATTATGCATGGTTATTAGAAGAATTAAATGGCTTGGAGCATAGTCTTTTAATGCATGAAAACTAATGGGAGGCAGAGACCGTGAAAATAGGGCACAGATCCTTATCAGTTGATGAGTCATCCACATATCAAGTATCCGAAGCTGCTCATTCAGTGAATGTTCCTCCAGCATGTCTTGGCTATTACTGAAGTGATACAGGTGTCAAATTTCAAGAAAGCATCAATGCACACGAGGAGATAGACTTAGAGTTTCAATGGGAATGGGACTCTATGTTTTCACAGCGCAATACCTTTGTAATTAATTAGTTTGTTTAGATATGGATAAGGCAATTAATGATAGGATTTCGAGCTCCCTTCATGCTTGTTGAGGAGTCTCAAGTAGTTGTATTTTTGGTTTTCCTATATATAGAAATGACTCTGATGTAAAAAAGGTTGGAGATTTTATACAAAAACAGAGTTTATTTGGGCCAATGTAAAGACTTATTACAGTAATAGTAAAACAGTGATTGTTTCTTCTCAAGATTCTCAATGGATTATATTGTTCGAATGTGATAGTGTTTTATTTTCTTAATGTTCTTTTACAGCCTTGTTATAGCACAATCACTCAGAATTCATATCTTATGCTCTGACTTCCTGTGTGTTTGGCAAGCTGTGGTTTTTGTGAAGTATGTTTGAACATCTAATGCAAAGAGCCTTGACTTCCATGAAATGACTGTGCTTTTGTTTACTAAGTGTGTGAGACTCCATAGCCCAATGAAGACTAATTTGATATGTGTCCAACCAGCTTTGTTTTTATAAATTTGTAAAGAGTTAGCCATCTGTTGTTGTGATTGATTTTTATCAAAAGTCTGTGAGAGAGCCCTCTCTGATCAAGGAGGCTAATCCTTGGTCTAAAGTCTGGTTGAAAGAGTTACATGAAATCTTGCTTGGCTGCAGCCCTTAGTACTGATTTTGTGATAACAGTAGTCATCCGACAAGGGGTGGAATACTTCTTTACCATCAAAGACCTTGCCATAGTAGCAGCCAAATTCTGATACCAGACTTCTAATCGAAATATCCAAAACAGAGAAGCATTTAATTATGAGAACTTTAAGCTAGCTATTGACCACTTGGGTATCTATGGTGACCTCATTCTGAAGGAAGGCCCATCTTGGTTAGGTTGTAGGTTCCGAAGTCCAGTCATTTAGCATCCTACACCAAGATATAGAGCCTTATATGAAATGCCTGAAGGTCAGACAGGGCATCTTTTTGAATTCCTAGCTAGGCATCATGGTTGTAGACCACCTACTGAGATCCCTTCTCCAGCCTATTCCCTAACTGCCTTGCATGTCAATTACAATGTTTTCATGAGGGCATGAAAAAGGGTAAGCAGGGGGGTGTGTTGAGCATTAGAGAAGGTATGTAATTTCCACTTATTTCGTTATCTTTTCCTTTAATTCATAACTTCTTTACATTATGAAATGGGCATATGGTGAAAGATTATGATAAAGTTTAGAAGATTTGTGAGTAACATAAAATGACTAATTATTAACTTTTCTATGCAGAAAAGGAAGAAAATGGAAGATCGTCATTCCAAAGGAAAAGACAAGACGAAATCAACTGTTGTCCCTTTGATAGGGAACCGCATCCCAACGAGGTAATCCAGATTGGAGCGTATAAGCTAGGAAAAGGAAGAAGAGATACCAAATCGGCGCAAGAGAACGAAGAGATAACTGAGAGATAACGATATGGTGAATTGCTCAGGATCCTTTGATCTTGAGGGATTGCTACCTTAAATATTATCTATATCTTTGATAGTTCCTCTTGGCTGCTATAAGAAGGGACAACGTTGCTAGCTCAGGGGGCAGATTATTGTTGTTTTATGAAATTCACTGTTGTAACTTAAACTTTGATCATCGACTCTTTTTAAAGAGTGATTACTGTAACTCTGTTTTGATTCTTAATACATAAATTCTATTGCTATTCCATCTTTGATTCTGGAGTAATCACAGCAGTGCATCCCTGGAGGTTAAGGGCCCAGCCCCGGTGGATCACTTGCTTCCTGTACCATTATTTTTTGATTCCAAGTCATGTGTGGTTTGATTTCTTTTATTTTCTTTGTTTAGTAATCTATTTTTCCTTATTATTTCATGTATTGGCTCTGATACATTTCATTCATATTTGAATAGTAAGGTTATCCTCTGCAACTGGAATGTTATGCTATTCATTCTGAATTTGTATCGCATTGTCATTCCTTTACAGATTGATATTATTGTATAACATTGTTGTTCCTTATAGATTACCATTACTGTTCGTTTACGAAGTAACAGTGCTATGTATTTATAAATCGGTACTATTGTCTATTTATCTACGGTTTACCTCCAAGCATGATTGTTGTTCATTGGGATTGTTGTTCCATAGTGACCGCAATTGTTGTTTCTTCATAACCGTGATTAATAATTGTTATGCTGAAACTCAGATTACTGTTTCCTTCAATATAGACGTGCTGTGTGTAATATTTGATTTAGTTTGTTGTGCATTTACATTTGATTCAGGTTTTTGTTTTATATTTCATGACTCACTTTAGTTTTCTATTCCATTTTCGGTTTGTTGTTCAAAACATTTCTGAGATAAATATTGTTTCTTAATTCCTATAGATTACAATTACTACTTCATTCATTTCTATAGGTCCAAGATTTGTTGTTCAATCTTTTTAAGTAGATTAGTTGCTGTTCCCTTTCATGTTATTTGAGTTATCATTTCTTTGGTGTGAACAGAATGATCTGAAACTGTAGTGAACATTGACTATTGTTTTCTAGTTCCCAGATTGATGATTTTTCCTTGATTGCTTTTCAATTACATCAGTTTACAAAGGGAAGAGTTATTATTACTGCACCCTTGACTGATGAAGTGTTGTAGTTTCTTAAATAAATGATTTAGTCACAAGCATTTCAAGTTCTTGCCATTACATTTAGAAGTTTGTTTTCAGTATTTAGTTACTTTTGCAAAAGCACTATACTACTAGCATTACTCTTGACAAGTGACCGCCTTAAACTGAGTACACTCTTTGAGATAACAAATCGTACCTAGACTGATAATTAATGTAGGGTAAATAGAGGTGAAAAAGACCCTTTTACTACTCGACACTTGTCATATTTCTAGAGGTTGCATTGTCGACCCATATATTATCATTCTCAAAAGTACCTGTAAGAGCGGAAAAGAGACTTCCATCCATGACATCTTTAGATAGCTTGGATATGAACTAGATGAAACAAATTTTGATAGTTTCAAGGAGATGCCTAAGTACCTTTAGGCCTTTTTTGATATATCTCTCCATTGAAGAGGGAGAGAGAAGATAGATAATTTCTTCAAGAATGTCTTTCAATGAGAGTGCCAACAAAAGTGATCCTCAAGTTTTCCTTCCTTCACCTCAGCTCTAAAACCAAGTTTAGAAATCAATGTAATTGTAGATTAGGGATGATTCCTCTTACTTGATAATTTGTTTTAAGTTGATACCATATTACATATTACATATGATTAATTTTCTCACCTAGAGAGGACATGAACCCAGAACCTCAGGGTATCAAAGTCCTCACTCACACGGCCATCACCAGTCGAGATGCCTCACCTGGGCCCTCTTACTTGATAATTACTTGTGAGAGTTTGTTGTCTTTTATTAATTTATTATATCTTCTTCATCAAGCAATTACCAAAACATAAAGTACATGAAGATCACGAGAACACAAAGTAAACAAGATATAGGCTCCAAGCCAGGAAAAACCCCACAAGGGGGCAACCCCAAACAAATTTTCTTCTTATAGAATCAAATCGAAGTGATACATCCAAGATCCAAAGGCCAAGACCAAGACCTCCAGAAACCTGAAGTCATCCTTCAGAACCTTCCTCAAACAAGTCAAAGTCAACATTGGTCAAACTTCAACAAATCAAGCCAAAATCAGCAATTCGGCCCTACAACTCAAATTTGTTGTTTGTACATGTAGCTTGTAGAATTACCCCAGAAATCTTGCACATGTGAGTAGAAAACAAGAAATTTTGACTCTCTCCTTTGACTTCTTTCTCTTCCTTATTTGACTTTCACTACTTTTCTTCTTCTTGTTTTTCAGAGATGGAACTTGTGTGAGTGAGTGTGCAAATGAGGACAAAGTCTCTTCCTTTCATACCCATCCAGAATGTTGAATTGGGCATCTTTTAAGTTGACTTGACAAGACGGGGATGACTTGGTATTTTGGGACAAAAGACTCTTTTTTACTCAAAAATAAGATTTTCCTTTTGTTACAAATTGTCCAAACGGGACTTTGGCACATGATAAAAAAAAATCTTGACTCAATAAACCCTAGAAACATGAAGAACATGCTTTTGACTAGAAAATAATAATAATAATAATTTTATTTTTTTTTTGTTTTCTTCTTTACAAAAAAGATACAATGATACAAGTACAAGAATAATTATGAAGACAGAACCTAGTTACATTTTCCAACACAAGGCACCTTGCTACAGTGATATATGGAAATTTATTTACCATAATCAATGGAGAAAGTGAATGAAGTCACGTCAGCCCATTAAATGAAAGATAAACTCCCACCTCTATTGAACTAAATGTTGAAAAAGTCAGAGTTACTTTGGGAGGGAAAAATAAAGAAAGAGGTAGAAAACCTACTAGCGCCCATCTAGCTTTGACACCATAGGCTTGCCCGAGTTTGTCATCTATCCACAAAAGAAAATACCTCAATGTGGCTGGAGGTACGACTGAAGATAGGCACTCTAGTGGAGATGGAGAGAAGCCAAGTCCCAAAGTGGTCTTGGAAAGATCACATGTTATTGAATTATCCAAGAGAAAGAGATCTAAAGAGGCTCAACTAGTGCAAGATACCACAGATATGGAAGTTCATAGTACTCCATTACATGATTGGGTTATAGCTTGCATGTCTAAAACCCAAAGGATGATTTAAGATATAGTAGAAGATCTTGTCATTTTTTATGACCATCTACAAACCATGCATGATGCACACTACAATTGAGGTAATAAAATGATGAAGATTGAAAGGATAAGAATTCAAAACAAAAGCATCATTAACTAGACGAAAGAATAAGTGGATGTTTCAAAAATAAGAGCAACTGTGATTGGTAAACTGTCATGGATATTCCACTAGATAGTTCATCACAATAGATCTAAGAAAAATATATTAAAAATATGAAATCTACATTATTAGGGTTTTATTTCTCTTTCAATTTATGGATCTGTAGATTACTTTTAATTGTGTATGCATGCAAATTAAAGTTATGTAGAAAATAGAGAACAACGAAATAAAAACTCGCAAACCACAATTTGACACAATATAACCCAGGAAACCCTTTCCGGAGAAAACCCAGCTGGAACATGAGGTCGCTATACTCTCTTTCTCTAAATAGAAAATGGTTGTAAGTACAAAGAAGTATGGCATGTGGCTCATGGGCTACTATAGTGCACAAATGCTCTATGTATGTTCTATCTCCTATCCTTCTTGACTATTTTTGTTCATCTATGAAACAAATGCACTCAAAAGAATGGAACCCATTTTCCTCCTAGTAGCCAGGTTATAACACAACCTGATATTCTACTAGAAATTAGATTTGACCACTTCAACTCTCAAGTAGAGTTACAATATGGATTCTTATATATTTTTCTTCATCATAATCAAATGGCTAGCACATTTTTTATGAATAATGGGGGCTAACGTGGCATCCTCTTGAATTATTGTGGTGAAAACAGGAAGGTCAACTCTGAGGGGCATAGATTTTGCATACTAACTCCTATTATCTCAATTATTGCACCTTTGGAAAGGTCTTTGTGTGTAGAATATGAAAAAAAAATTGGCACAAAAGTGGAAAATTTTTATCCCCAAAAAAAATCATTTGATGCCTCAAAATTCTCCCATAAGGTTTGAGACGCCAATTTTCCAAACTGGGTCTCACCAGTAAAATGGCCTTGTGATATTATTCCTCCACTTTTTCCACTCTAAAAGCATCAATATGGATGAAAAAAAATACAATGATCCAATCTGGATCACACCTCCCCATTTTGAGAGGCTTTTGGTCCCCAAATGCTTCTACTAAATGAGGTGAGGAAATTTTTCCTTTACCTTCTCTCGAGTGTACCATTTAGCTTTGCCTAGAATTTTTCCTTTTAATCCAATATACTAAAGGTCATGTTGCCCATGTCTCGTAGTTCTAGACCTCTTTCACAAAACTATTTTTTTTGTCAACTCTGCCTAAGCATCTTATGTCAAATCCTTCATAGAAGGTGGGACTTATTCCTCTTCCCAATCTAACATGGAATTATCATAGAGTTTCATATTCTCTACATTCACAATTGAGTTAATATCCATGTATGGTGGTAGAAAGAGTCGATACGCATTGTCAACCACCTCTTCCAGTATCTCAAAGGGACCATACCATAAAGCCTTGATTTTCTTACCAAGACCCTTAACCTCTCCTTTTTCAAGTATATCCATACTTTGTCTCCCACCTTGAATAATTTTTTTGTTTTGCGTTGATCATGCTTGGCCTTATATTTTTCCTGTAACTTCTATAGTGCCTCTTGTACTTGTTTATATACTATCTTCTCTACAAAATTTTCAACTCTTAAGGTGTCCCCTATAATATCCTCCCTCACTCATTGTTCTCCATATGAATATCCAAAGTTGAAGGAAAATAATATCCAAAATAAGTTTCAAATGGGGACTTACTGATAGAAGTTTGGATCGCTCTGTTATAAGAGGGTTGTATATATACCATATTTTCAATCTAAGTCTTCTGATGCTTCTAATTATAACCCCTCAAAATTTGCACCAAATTCTTGTTAACTACTTATGTCTACCCATCTGTCTATGGATGGCATGTTGTAGACCTCTTTAACTTGGTGTCCATCTTCTCCCACAATGTAGTCCAAAATGCACTGAGAAATCTCATGTCCCTGTCTGAAACGATGCTCCTTCGTATCCCAAAGTGCACCCAAACTTGTGCAAAGAACAAATTTGTTGCTTCTTTCCCATTTATGGTCTTTTTACAGGGCATCAAAACACACATTGTGATAAAAATGTCAACTACCATAAACAGATAATCTTGTCCCTTCCTGGTTGTTAGTAAACATCCCACAAAGTCCATGGAAATGTTTTCCCAATGACAAGGGGGTATAAGTAAGGAATGTTATAGACCCTGATTCTTGTTACTAGGCTTGCTAGTACAATAAAGCATGCATCATATTATGAACCTAGCTACATTGATGCAGGAGCATCCTGCTCAGAAAAAACATTGCATTTTAGTAAGCATACAGTATTGTGTTTCAAGGGACCTAATTCCCTAAAGAGTGATTGATTATTTATTTTCCTATGTTTTTATGAGGGTTGTATAATAGTGAGGATATTGTAATGAAATCTTCTCGTTAAGAGAGATTACAAGAATAGTGTGTGAGTTAGAGGAACTAGGAGTTTCTTTCATGATTTTAGGGATTAGATTAGGATATTTAGGATTCAGGTGAAATTATTCAGGATCTGAACCAAAATTGGTTAACAGAATCCTTTTGTGTATATTTTGTAAGCCTCGAAGGCTTAAAAAACAAAGAGAGAGTTAGTGAGAGAGTTAGCAGACAGGAGGGTTGGATTGTGAGCCTACAGGCATTGAAACGAGAAAGTCCAACTAAATGTAAATCAGGCCATTGAGTTTATGTATATACAGATTTTAATTAGCAAATAGAAGTTTCATATCTTCTGAGTTAATATTAGTTGAGGGTGTGCATATGATCTATCTATATGTATGGTTATCCAAAGGATTTATCTGTGTATTCGTGAATAATGAGAAAATCCCATAATGACTGTGTGTATATATCACAACGCTTGTGACTATGCCTGAATATGGTTCTAAATAGTGCATGTGAGAGTTTTGACATATAAATGAATTTGTATGCAACAGTGATAATGGTGGAGAATTGATTGAGAGTTTATTGGGTTCGGTTCAGGAAGTAATGTGAACTTGATTCTGTAGGAAGGGTGATTCGAAATCAGTGTGATCCCGTTGGAAGGAGTTCAAAAACTAAAAGCGGAGTGGATTCAGAGATCTGTATGCACTGTCAAATGTCGGATAATCAGGTATAGTTGTAAGGCAGAGTAAAGAAATCAGAGAGGTCTCAGCACACTATTTCTAAGCAGAGAAAGGAGTTGGCAAAGTTGAACTTGGTAACAAATCAATCTAGAGGTGAGAAGGAAATTTAGTGGAAGCGCCAAGTTTGGTGGAAGAGTGGAACTACGAAGAAATGAAATTGTGATTAACTGGATTTCAGAGTGAGTGGAAACTTGAGCGGAGGAATAGATCTGGGTCGTCAGATCGACAGATTTGTTAGATCGATGGTGATCAGAAACTGCGGGGGTAGGAGAGTACGGATTTTCTTGATCATGGCTGAAGTCCAGCACTTTCTCCTAGCCATAAATCTCATATTCAACCTTTTAGATCACAGTCAACTGCGAGGGTTAAGGCCGTTTTAATCCATGTTCTAGTTGAATTCCCGCAAACCATAGATGTGATGGTCTCTTATATCCAATGGATATCGGGTCATAAAGTGATCAAACCTTAATTTCCAAATCAGACCCGAACATTTATAGATCAAGGATTTATATTCCTTATCAGCTCCGTAAGGGTGGTTAATCCTCGTGCATGATCCCTGTCCGATACCGTTGTTGATCGTTGGATCAAGTGTGCTTTGATCAATAGTGGAGGATCACCGAATTGTTTTGTTGATCAGGGTGAGTGATGACCATTATATCTGGAGAGAGGAGATCAATGGCAGAGATTGAAGTCGATAAGAGTTGGGCCTGAGTAGACCCGAGAAGTTTATCAATGCACGTTAAGCGATTTGAGTTCCAGTGGATGAATGGGTTAAGTTGTGATACAATGTGACAACCGTTGATCTGGTGGAGTGAAATCAACGGTGGAGGTTGAACACGATGAGAGAGCATCAATAAATGTGCAAAGGCCAAGGAAAAGTGAAAAGGTAAGGTTAAGTGCGGTTTATGTAATATTTCTATTATACGAGAGTTATAATAGAAATAGCGGAGTTAAAGGTATTTTGGGTTAAGTCAGGTTTAACCAAAGTCTAACCATGGTATGACTAAGACGAGCGGATAGTGAAATCAACTAGAGGGTTAAGCTCTAAGGTATAAGAATTAACCAAAGTTTATGAACGTTGAATAAATTTTCAATCAATGGTTAATTAAGGGATCAGACTATGTATAGTCAAATAAAACATTTCCGCAATGAATTTTAATTAAGAAGCCTTAAAACTTATTTGTGAAGGTTTTCAACATGGATCAAGTGATTAAGGCATGGAACCAGTGACATGAAATTTTATTTTCATAATGTGGGTATTGTTGGCTTAGGCTGGCATCATTTGGTATCAGAGCAGGAACAGGTAAATTTTTTGAAGAAACTCAGAGCAAGAACGAAACAGTGAAAGAAAAATCAGCGAAGGAGTAATTGTTGCTAACAGTTAGGGCTTCACCAAGATAAAGCTGGGAGATTGAAAGAAAGAATCAGATTCTAAATCTGATTGACAGTAGTTGAATGTTGAAAATTTGTGTAGTGGAAGCATGAAGATCTGCTGAAACAGATTTGCAAGAGTGGTGAGATCCTAAAGACAAGTGATGGTATGCAAGATTTTTTAATGATTAGCAGAAATTGAATGAGTGAAAATTTAGAGCAGGATTATAGTAGTTAAACTATCAGAGGTACTTTTGCAAGTTCTTCAAGAGTGGCAGACTTTGAAGATATAGTTGAAGGCTGGATAAAAGAACAATCCATTCAAAGTGCAGGTGAATGGGGGGACAAGATCAGACAGAGAACTTGAGATGAGATGATATGTTTTTATTTTAACTAGTTTGAATATTGTATTGCATAATTTAGAATGCGGGCAAAGAAGAAATATCTCAGTAGAGATGAAGGAAACTGGTAAAAGTTTATGAAATAAAGAGAATGTGGCAGACCCTAAATGTTCCAACTAAAAATTAGAAGAAAAGGACAGTTGTGTTCTTAAAAGGTGCAGATGAGTTGAAGCCTAGAAGGAGCAAAGAAAAGTGCTCAAAAGAGGTTCCAGAGATAAAGAACCAAGTGCTTGCCAAAAGACCAAGTACAGAGGAAAGCTTGGTGAGGTAAGTGGCAGCAGGGAGGACTTGCTGTTACAGAGGCTTTAGTGGAGCTCATAGTGAAGTGAGTGAGGAACTCATAGAGATGGAAAGGATGATGACTAGTTGATGAGCCCCAATTTTTGGTAACAATTTGGGCTCATTTGGCCTACTTACCTTGCTCAACCCTTCATCTTTTATCACTTATGCATCATTTCTTAGTATATTCGTGTTATTTGTAGGAAGAAGGGTAGTCATTATGCCTATGTGGCTAATACATGATGATTTCACGTTTTTTGACACTAAATGGAGCAAAGACCACGCAAATGGAGACAAGGAGACAGCCAAGGTGGCATTGCGGGTTTATAGGGAGGTTGTCCACAGTCTTGAATGACCTCCCTCGTGATCTCCACCTCAACTCCGAGCTCCAATAGCTATCACCACCGAGCTAGAAGGCAACCAACGGATTCTACAGGAACAGCAGTTTACTTCTAGTTGGACAGCCAAGCCCCACTAATTGAGGAGGCCAGCTTGGCCCTCATCATGTATAAATATTGAGGCTGTAGCCTTCGATAGGACTCTTGAACCTTTGTTGTAGATTTTGAATTACGAGCTGTAGCTCTGTTTTTGCTCTTTGTAAGCCAATTTTGGCATGTTGTTAGACTCATGGTTATGATCTTTTAATAAAAAGGCAGGCAGATTTGGATTCAATTCTGAGTTCTTAGAGGAGCTACAGCTCTCAGGTTAGGGCCCAACCTGAGAGCAATAGACCTCCTTTCCTTTGTATTGTTACTTGTCTTTCTTTTATTATTGCATTTCTTTCCTTTACATGCACTTGGAAAACACAGTTTGCTGAGTTGACTGTTTCGGTTTGGTTATGTAGGTTAGTTTCATGAATATAGTTGTTTCAGTAGTTCAGAATTAGTGTAGGGAGATTGAAGTTACGTTGAAGTTCAAAAAAGGTTGAATGCATGCTCACTTTCACCTCTGTTTGGGGACCGGAAGTGTAGACCGTGCCAACTGCCAAAAACAATGTTTTAACATATGCATGCAAGTATTGATGTAATGTTTTCGATTGAAGAATTGTCCATGCGATTATATCTTGAGTAATGACTCTTTGGTTCAGCATCATGCACGGTTTTCCTTCAGCTTACATTGCTGTTCTTTGATTCCTAATAAAACAGTTAGAATAGGTTGGTGAACTTTCGTTTACATGCAAGATAAGGGTGATTTGTTTCATTTACACTGCGCAGCACCGCTTCATCGTGTTCTTATCCTTCTGAACCGTGCCTAAGCCACCTACTCATCCTCTGTTCAGCTCATTTTCCTTCCAACCCTTCTATTATCCACGTTGCCTCAACTTTTCGGCTTTCCATTGCCTCTACCCTTCTATCGACCAACCAGCTCTATCCACTCTCTCCCCATCTCATCTCTCTATCCATAGGCCATCGCAAGCTCCTCTTTCATCTTACCCATCCATCCATACAGCTCCTTCACTCCTCCATCACCCAAAACTCCGACTGCAGAACATCCTGTAGAAGTTAACAGACTTCCTGTAGAAATCCCGAGCTTCCTGTAGGATCCCCTGCAGACATCCTGTAGAAGCCTGCAAACACGGTTGCCAAGCACCTGAACGTTGTGAGCTTCTGTGGAATGATGTTAGGGATCCCCTGGAACCTCTCAAAGTCCTCCTGACCTTTCCCAAGCCTTCCTCCCTTTGAACTACCCCTGCACAGTCAAGACCCAGTAAGAAGCACAATCATAATAACTCCACCCACTTGAGAAAAAATACAAAAACATGTTCTCTTCAATGGAAGTAGTTTAAATTCATGCATCTCATCTCACTAGAAGTAATGGCATCATTTTTATAGGTTACATTCCCACCATTGCATCATAAGGATTAAGCTAGTCAGATTAGGGTTTACTAGGGTTTCCATGTTTGGTTGGCTTTCAGTTCATTCTTGCAAAGTAGGTTAATTTCCTTTGAGATAGCCTTTGTTCATCATTTAGAAAGCTTCTTCTGAGAACATATAGAAGTTGGCTTGAGCCCTAGCGGACTTGTGCCAGCTGACCAAGTGACAGCTGCGACAAGAGCTAGTACTTGTGCATACAACACCGTCGCTTCCAAGTTTGTTACGAACTGTCGGGTTGATAAAATTAGAGAAGGAAGCTCTAGGAGTTGTAGCATTATTGCTACAATACTGGAGCCCACCATCTTTTTGGCGCCGTTGCCGGGGAAGCGTCAGAGTATTAGTAATTGTTGCTTTTCTTCTATTTTCTTACTCTCACCTTCTACCAAGTAGTTTATTTCATTTCCATTCTGCAAAAGTAGCATAAACATTTCCTACTTTCATAGATTAGCATTTCAATTCCGCAATTTCAATTTTGCAAGCATAGATTAGCATTTCAATTCTGCAAGCGTAGACTAGCATTTCCATTCCTGCAATTCCATTTGAGCAAAGTAGATTAGTCCTTTCCTGCTTTCATTTCAATTCTGCATTTTTATTTCAGCAAGATAGTTAGTTGTAGATCAATCTGTTTCAGTTTTGCAGGTACCAAAGAAAAAAACAAAAGCAATCAAAAAGTCTTTCCATTTCATGCCTCGTAGGAATCGAGATAAAACAGGCAAATTCCTACCCAACACCCCCACCACATCACTGAGTCACCCTTCTCTCTTCTTCGGTGACAGTGATCCAGCTATAGGTGAACCTCCTGAGATATACGAAGATCCTATAGCAGAAGAAGAATTAGAGACCATCCCATCTTAAGCTATGGCTGACAATAGAGGAGAAGATGAGAGAATAGAAGGTGCCTTCCCCATCCGAGAAACCAATGGAGACATGAAAATGAAAAACATTAGTCCCTCCGCTCTACCTCACTTCCATGGACTGACTACTGAAGATCCTGATACCTTCCTGTTTGAGTTTGTTGTCCTTTGTAGAACCTATGACTATACTGAAGATGAGCAGAAGTTGAGACTCTTCCCTTCAACTCTTAAGGATGCAGCATTACGCTGGTTCATGGGCTTACCTGGGAATAGTATCACCACTTAGGCTCAGATTGAGCAAGCTTTCAATACCAAGTACCGGGACTATTGTAGGTCCAAGGAAACCAAGGGAGAAATCTTTCGGATGACCATGGGAAATGATGAGTCCTTAGAGGATTATGAAGAGAGGTTCCAACTTAGCTATAAGCAGGCCAGGTGCACACTTGACCCTGAATCCCTCAAGTTGGTCCTGCTCCGAGGAGTCCCTGAAGACCTTTTAGATACCCTTCACATGTTAGCTAGGGGAGATATTTACCAGCTGCCTTATGAGGACATCAAGACTGTGTTTAGAAACCACTCTAGGGCAGCCCGGAAATGAGGTAGAGGAAACCTTCTCTCAGCTGGCATTCCTTTCTCCAAGCATGAGTTTGCAAATCAATTAGAAGATCTTAAGAGTGAGGTGAGACAGACCATTGCCATGCAACTGGACACATTCAGGATCCAGCAGAAGAAGGAAGAAGCTGAGAGGGCCTTGGCTATCTTCTGCCCTAGATGTACAAGGAGACACCCTAAGAACGAATGCCCATTGCATTCGGTTGAAGTGTGCTTCATTTGTGCGGAGGACCATCCCACAAATCAATGCCCAACCTTACCTGGACTTAAAGCTATGTACCAAGGGACAGAAGCTCCCACTGAACCTCTCTATTTCCTCAACCAAAGGAGGCCACAAGGACCTAGACCTTACCAGCAGGGGATGCAATGGGCACCTCAACCTTATTACAGCCCCAACCAATCAACTCCTATGCCTTCCTGGGGTCCCCCTGCTCATCCTTCCTGGTCTATGCCTCCTCCATGGTCTTATCCACCTCAGTACCCTACTCAACCCACTACTCATTCATATCATTCACATGCCCAGCCACAGCCTCAGTGGAATGCACCTCAGTCGGGGTGGAGGCCCCAGTACAACACTCCTCCCGCCATTTTGCCTCCACCACCAGTTCAACCTCAACCATTACCTCCTGCTCCTCCAAGGCAACCTCAAATGCCTGCTCAACTGAACCCGAACCCCGACAATAGACAGGCCCAGCAGGTATGCACTGGGGAAACATCATGCCCTACCTATGCTGTGGAGATCCAGGAGATCAATCTTCGATCTGGAAAGACTCTTCCGGATCGCCAACCTCCTCCCCCAGAGGACGAGGAGGACAAACAGGAAAGTGAACCAAAGGCTATTCCACCCTTTCCTGAGAGACTAACAGCCACCACACAACCCAACCCAGAGGAGGATGAGCTTCTGGGAGAGCTCAAGCAGTTGTGTGTGAAAATACCACTTCTCCAAGCCATCAAGGATGTGCCAATATACAACAAACTGGTTAAGGAAAAGTGTTTTAAACACCCAAGCAGGAGAAAGAGAGATGCTTTAACCATCAATGTCTTAGGACAACTGTCTGACCTTATGTTAAGACAAGTCATCTGCCCAAAGTATCTAGATCCTGGGAGTCCTGTAGTAGATGTCCACATCAATGGCACCATCATACCTCACACCTTGATTGACCTGGGGGCTGCCATTAATGTGATGACCAGGGATACCTTGCTCAAACTCAATCTTCAGGGTTCCTTGAGGAAGACCTCGACAGTACTGCAACTAGCAGATCGCTCCACTGTCACTCCCGAAGGGATTGTGGAGGATGTCTTGGTCTCTGTCGACTCTTGGGAATACCCTGCAGATTTCTTGGTTCTGCAACCCAAGGCAAAGCTTACTGGATATCCTCTTATTTTGGGAAGGCCTTGGTTAGCCACTGCAGATGCTTACATAAGTTGTCGTGCAGGAAACATGACCATCAAAAATGGTCCTATGTCCAAGCAGCTAGTCCTGTACCCTCCTGCCCAACCTTCCTTAGAGCATGACTTACCACTATGGTTGGAGGAAGGAGAAGAGGATGAGGTGTACTCAGCACCTTTGTGCACCCTGGATACCACTAGAAGAGACCCCCCAACCAAGGATGACTTGATTGACACTTTGATCCAGAATCCACCTTCCAGTGCACTATCCTTAGAGAAATTGGTAGAGGACGCCCAAGCCAGCACCTTAGTGGACCTTTGTGCCACCAACCCTGTCACTCCTAGAGTCAAGAATGTGGAGTTCGGCCCTGAGAGAACGTTAAAGATCAGCTCCTCCCTATCTCCTTCCCAGGAAAAGGAGCTGTGTAGCCTGTTGGCCAGTCACCTAGATGCTTTTGCTTGGAGCTATAAGGAGATGAAAGGAGTCCATCCCTCGGTCTGTACCCATCACATATACATCAAAGAGGGTTGTAAACCGGTTAGGCAACCTCAGAGGAGAATGAATCCAGCCCTTAAGGACATTGTTAAGGAAGAATTGCAAAAACTGTTGGATGCCGGATTCATTTACCCCATCTCAGATAGTGAATGGGTGTCCCCTCTGGTGTTGGTTCCAAAGAAAAATGGGAAGTGGAGAATCTGTGTGGACTACCGAGAACTGAACAAAGCTACCAAGAAAGACCATTTCCCTCTACCTTTCATAGATCAAGTGTTGGATGGACTGGCAGGAAAGAAGTTCTTCTCTTTCCTAGATGGGTTTAGCGGGTACAACCAAATCCAAATCAGCCCGGAAGACCAAGATAAAGCCACCTTCACTTGTCCTTGGGGTACCTTTGCCTACCGAGTCCTTCCCTTTGGGCTATGCAATGCTCCTGCTACCTTCCAGAGAGCTGTCTTGAGCATCTTCTCGGAGCTGGTCCATGATGCGGTGGAAATCTATATGGATGACTTCACTCCTTATGGGTCCAACTTCCAGGAAGCATTGTCCAAACTGGGAAAGGTCCTAACCAAATGCATTGAGATGAACCTGTCCCTTAGTCCTGAAAAATGTGAATTCCTGATGACTGAAGGGACTGTGCTAGGCCATACCATTTCTTGCCAAGGGTTACAAGTGGATCCTAACAAAATTGCTCTCATCAAGAAGGTTCCACCTCCCCAAAAGGTAAGGGATGTTCGGAGTTTCTTAGGATTAGCAGGATATTACCGGAGATTCATTAAAGACTTCAGCAAGCTAGCCTCGCCATTGTTTGGTCTGTTGGCAAAAGATGTGGAGTTTAAATGGACTGACGATTGTCAAAGGGCTTTGAATGAATTAAAGGACAAGTTGGTGTCAGCCCCAATCTTGAGAGGTCCCAACTGGGCCCTACCTTTCCACATCCGCACTGATGCCTCGAACAAAGCCATAGGGGCAGCTTTAGGACAAGTTGAACAGAAACTTCCATATGCCATTTACTTTGTTAGCAAAAACTTGTCCAAAGCTGAGCTGAATTACACTGTAACCGAGAAAGAATTCTTGGCTGTGGTCCATGCATGAAACAAGTTCCGACATTATATTACTGGCTATCAAACCTTTGTACATATGTATCATGCTGCAATTAGATATTTGATGAATAAACCAGATGTGAATGCTTGTATTATTAGATGGTTACTTTTGTTGCAGCAGTTTGATTTGACCATTGTTGACAAACCAGGTAAAGAAAATGTTGTTGCTGAATTTTTATCTAGATTGGATTTGTCTGCAGATGAGGAAGGAACAGTGGATGACCAGATGCCCGATGAACATCTGTTTGCTATCTCAGTACTCTCTCCATGGTTTGCTGATATAGCAAACTACCTTGTTTCAGCACAGTTCCCTCCGCACCTATCTTCAAGAGAGAAGAGAAAAATCATCAGAAAAAGTGCCTCGTTTACATGGATCGGGGGCAATCTGTTCAAGCTTGGCCCTGATCAGATCTTAAGGCGTTGTGTAAGGGAGGAGGAAGTCTTTGATATCCTCCTCACCTGTCATGATGGGCCTTGTGGAGGACATTTTGCAGCAAAGAGGACTGCCTTCAAAATCCTGCAGGCAGGCTACTATTGGCCCACACTTCATCAAGATGTCAGAAGATATATCAGCCAATGTGACCGATGCCAAAGAATGGGGAAACCGACTCCAAGGGATGAGATGCCTCTCCAACCTCAAGTGACTCTTGAGCCATTTGAGAAGTGGGGTATGGATTTTGTGGGTCCAATCAACCCTCCTTTGAGGCAAAGGTCTTACATCATTGTGTGCACTGACTACCTGACAAAGTGGGCAGAGACTAAAGCAATCAAGGCAGCAACAGAAGAAAAGGTGGCGGAGTTCTTAAGGGAGAACATCTTCTACAAATTTGGCTACCCAAGAGAGCTGGTCACCGATCAAGGGAGCCAGTTCACATCCAACGTGATTGAAGACCTGCTAGCTCACCACAAAATCAAGCATAGGACTTCCACCCCCTATCATCCACAGGAAAATGGGCAAGTGGAAGTCACCAACAGAGCATTGGAAGGGATTTTGACTAAGGTGGTGAGCAGCAGTAGGAAAGATTGGGCAGATCGCCTGGTTGAGGTCACATGGGCTTACAACACCACCTGGAAGACCACCACCGGCTTCACACCTTATGAGCTGGTCTATGGGAAGAAAGCTTTGTTGTCCATTGAATTTGAATACAACACTTTGAGGATGGCAGCTCAGCTGGACCTAGATCTCAGCCATGCACAACAAGAAAGGTTATTGCAGCTGAATGGACTGGACGAGCACCGGATGCAGGCCCTCCTTCACTCAGAAGTGGTTCAACTTCAGAGAAAGGTGTGGCATGACCAACACCTCCATGACAAGCAATTCCAGCCGAGAGATTGGGCCTTGTTGTATGACTCCAGGTACAAAGATTTCAAGGGGAAGCTGAGAACCAGATGGCTAGGACCATATGCAGTGGAAAAATGCCATGACAATGGATCTGTTCTTATTCGAACCATTGATGAAGAAGCCATCCCCATGCTTGTCAATGGGCATCGATTGAATATCTACAGGAAACCTCTCTCAAGACAAGAGTTCATCAAAACTATGGAGAAATCAGTGTTGGTCATAGAGAAGGGTTCTGCCTCTGCTTTGGGCATACCCTGAAAGATCTAAAAAATAAATAAATAAATAAATATCCTTGGGTGAAAACCTTTCTGAGGCTCCCAAGGCAGGTGGTAGGGGTGAAAACCTCATTGAGGCGCCCCTATTGTCTTTCAAAAAAAAAAAAAAAAGAGATTTAAAAAAGATCCTTGAGTGAAAACCTCTCTGAGGCACTTAAGGTAGATGGCAAGGGTGAAAACCTCATTGAGGCGCCCCTGTTATCTTTCAAAAAAAAGAAAAAAAAACAAGAAGCAAAAAGATAGGGACAACAAGTTTATAATGTGAAAATGCATGCAGGTTGCAGGTGTTCTATGAAGGAGAGGAGGTCTTTTAATGCAAAGACAAAGATCCTTATCATGCTGCCAGGAGACCTCACCAGCACCTCCTCCAAGAATACTCATTTCCTCCCAGGTATGTGCACAATTTCATCATGGCTTGAGTCTTCTACAGGAAGATGCAGACTTTCTACAGGAAACGCAACTTTTCTACAGGAAGGTCTGTATTTCTACAGGAAGCTTCCTGTAGAGGTTCGGGGTGGCCCAGAATTCATTTTAAGAGGAGATCTAACGACCAAGGATCAGTTTGGACGCATGCAAGCTACTGTTGTCACCCTTATACACTGCTGTCACCTCTTTCTACCATCCCTGTTGACATGCAACGAAGTTACCTGCACCATCAAAGCAGATCATTGAGTTATCAAGAGAAAAGCAATTTTTGAGATGAAAAAAATGCTGATATGTCATACCATATCCATCCCAGCCATCCATGAGCTCTGTGAGTGGTATCATGGGGCCATTCCCTTCGTCGTGCAGCATGCACTCGAGGAGGAAGAAACTGTTACAGGACATCCTGCAGGAGTCTCGTAATAGTTAAGCCCGCTAGAGTGCACACCATATACAATGGAAACGCGGGCGCATGCAGCTGAAGCATCAAATCCATCGTCAGCGGCCTGTGAATATGAACCTCTGGGCCTGTGCAAATCCACCAGCAGCAAATAAATCCACTCAGCATCGTCCAAGAACCGAAAAATCACGTTGCGGCCGCACAGGTAAGTGTCTCGACCCTTTCTTCCGTCGAATTGCATGAATTTTACTTTGAAAATGTTTTCAAAGTGTGAAGTGAATGGGTTGAGCGGTTGTATGGCCATCCGACTGGCCACGTCGATCAGTTAATGGTCTAGTCGTATGTTTGGGTGGCAGTCGTGGCAAAAGAAACGGGCAGTACACACGTGAGAGCAATCCCGTCGAAAAAAACGAGTTTAACAGCAGAGACGGTGGCGGATCTGCGGGGGATGATGCGGCAGTAAGGGAACTCGCAGGCAAATGATGGAATGACGTCGTCCAATGGTCCGGCAGGGACAGCTCACCCCCGCGCCACGGATTCCGCCGATTCAAATCTAATCGGCTAGATTGCCACCCCATGCATTTATCATTCACCGTTTGCGACTCGAGTGATCATCTGGATCCCTCTGCAGCTCGATACTCCGAGTCTTTGGCCATCAGAACGCCTGTGAAGCAATACCAAGAGCGCAGACCCACTGCAGTATCTCCCGGAAAGCGCGCGCTGCTCCTACAGGAAAGCTGTTCTACAGGAAGTCGGGTTCCTTACATCAAAAAGGTGGCGGATTAAAAAGGTAAGCCTGAACTCTCCATGCAATTGGTTTTTGAAGGTGGCAGAATCGTCGTCTACAGTCTGGTCGTAGAAAATTGTTGCAACTGTTGTCTGCCGTGCATGAACTATCGTCCTACAGGATGTCAGTATAATTGGCTATGTTAAAGGTTCTCAGGGGATAAGCTTTGTGAATTATGTGCATGATAGAGGCGTAATCCTACGCTCTGTCCCACCAGACCAAACCTCTTCCGCATTTGCCACCTCCAACTAACGCAGCAGTTTTTACCATGCCGGGTGGGTTCATCAGAAGGGAACCCACTGATTCAGCGAAGTTAAGAGAAAATCCTAAGGTGGTGGAGCTCTTCACACGAGCCCAATGGATATCCTTCTGTGACAAATTGCAAGGCTATGATGACGAACTGGCAGAAGAGTTTTTGCAAGCTCTGAGGCCGAAATCTAAAACGTTGGCCACCGTTAACTTCAGGGGTTTAAGCCTCAAACTCACCCCTCAATTCATCAGTCGAGTTACGGAGCTCCCAATGGGATTACCATGGGATAAAGAAGAAAGGAAATTGAGCCAACAAGCTAAGAAAGAATTCTTTCCACCAGAGGAGGAATTCTCAGAAGACAAAAATGGGGTTCATAGCACCAATTTACTGCCACCATGGAATGAAGTGAGCCTGCAAATTATGAAGTACATCACCTGCGAAGGCCGTTTTAGCATTGTATACGGATATCACTTTTGGTTACTCACTGAATTAAGGCACCAGATGGAGCTACCTGTAGAAAACAAGCTTAGTCTCCCTTACTTTCTACTACAGTCTCTGATTGAGTGTGCAACCAAGTTGAAAGAAGGCATACCAGACCAGGTAGCCCACCATGGACTGATCAAACTCCTTGTGGAGGATGCGCTCCACACATACAAGGTTCCTCTCTCATGGGAAGCCTTCAGAAATTTGACAAAGGACAGGGACATAAAGATGCTAACCGAAGAGCTCGGTTCTTCTAGCAGTGAGGAGAAAGAGTTAGTGCCCGCAGTAAAGAAGGAAAAAGGCCAAAAGACCCCGACCACAGAGCAGAAGAAAAAGCAAGAGAAGAAACAAGAGAAAAAGAATGACAAGGAGAAAGATGACACACCCATCTTGACAGCAAGAGAGAAAAGGTTGCAAGGCAGAGTGGACAAGGCTGAGAAGGTCCACATCAGCAAGAGTGCCTCGACAACGACCACAACCAAATCAAAAAGCAAAACTCATGCAGCAAAGCAAACCAAGGCGGTGACACCTGTTTCTACAAGAAAGCCGAAACCGGCTTCTACAGGAAGCCCGAAAATTACTGAAAAGGGTCTTCTACAGGAAGCCCGAAATTGACTAAAACAGGGTCTTCTACAGGAAGCCCCGAAAAAGTGAAACCCAAGGAGAAGAAAGCTGACATTCGTGAGAGGGAGGCAGCAGCTGTGCTAGCCGCCCTCAGCACACCTCCGAAGCCAAAGGAGAAGAGAAAGAGGGAGACCCCTCTATATTTTAAAGCTCGAAGAAGTGTAAGAATAAAGACGGGCAAGCCACAGCCTCCACCCAGCAGCCAAATCACTACAGGGGATGCCCCTACTTCACTCAGTGAGAGGTCCCCCTCGAAGATATCGGTCACCTACGAGAGGGGGAGCCCAAAAACAACTACTTGGAAAGGAAGGTTAGACCAATCGGCTTCAAAAGCCCGGCTCAAGGTCAAGGAAACAGAGAAGAGGGAAGGGGCGGCACCCTCATCACCACCAAGGGCAGAACAGGCAGAGCCACCAAGAGTAGGAAAGAAAGAGCGTATTCCGGAGCCTAGTTCTCGACCAAGGACCAAGAGCTGGAGCAAAATTTCTCAAGGATGAGCAAATATTTTAGCTGGGGGGTGATGATGAGCCCCAATTTTTGGTAACAATTTGGGCTCATTTGGCCTACTTACCTTGCTCAACCCTTCATCTTTTATCACTTATGCATCATTTCTTAGTATATTCGTGTTATTTGTAGGAAGAAGGGTAGTCATTATGCCTATGTGGCTAATACATGATGATTTCAGGTTTTTTGACACTAAATGGAGAAAAGACCACGCAAATGGAGACAAGGAGACAGCCAAGGTGGCATTGCGGGTTTATAGGGAGGTTGTCCATAGTCTTGAATGACCTCCCTCGTGATCTCCACCTCAACTCCAAGCTCCAACAGCTATCACCACCGAGCTAGAAGGTAGCCAACGGATTCTATAGGAACAGCAGTTTACTTCTAGTTGGACAGCCAAGCCCCACTAATTGAGGAGGCCAGCTTGGCCCTCATCATGTATAAATATTGAGGTTGTAGCCTTCGATAGGACTGCTGAACCTTTGTTGTAGATTTTGAATTACGAGCTGTAACTCTGTTTTTGCTCTTTGTAAGCCAATTTTGGCATGTTGTTAGATTCATGGTTATGATCTTTTAATAAAAAGGCAGGCAGATTTGGATTCAATTCGGAGTTCTTAGAGGAGCTATAGCTCTCAGGTTAGGGCCCAACCTGAGAGCAATAAACCTCCTTTCCTTTGTATTGTTACTTGTCTTTCTTTTATTATTGCATTTCTTTCCTTTACATGCACTTGGAAAACACAGTTTGTTGAGTTGACTGTTTCGGTTTGGTTATGTAGGTTAGTTTCATGAATACAGTTGTTTCAGTAGTTCAGAATTAGCGTAGGGAGATTGAAGTTACATTGAAGTTCAAAAAAGGTTGAATGCATGCTCACTTTCACCTCTGTTTGGGGACCGGAAGTGTAGGCCGTGCCAACTACCAAAAACACTGTTTTAACATATGCATGCAAGTATTGATGTAATGATTTCGATTGAAGAATTTTCCATGCGATTATATCTTGAGTAATGACTCTTTGGTTCAGCATCATGCATGGTTTTCCTTCAGCTTACATTGATGTTCTTTGATTCCTAATAAAACAGTTAGAATAGGTTGGTGAACTTTCGTTTACATGCAAGATAAGGGTGATTTGTTTCATTTACACTGCGCAGCACCGCTTCATCGTGTTCTTATCCTTCTGAACCATGCCTAAGCCACCTACTCATCCTCTGTTCAGCTCATTTGCCTTCCAACCCTTCTATTATCCACGTTGCCTCAACTTTTCGGCTTTCCATTGCCTCTACCCTTCTATCGACCAACCAGCTCTATCCACTCTCTCCCCATCTCATCTCTCTGTCCATAGGCCATCACAAGCTCCTCTTTCATCTTACCCATCCATCCATGCAGCTCCTTCACTCCTCCATCACCCAAAACTCCGACTGCAGAACATCCTGTAGAAGTTAGCAGACTTCCTGTAGAAATCCCGAGCTTCCTGTAGGATCCCCTGCAGACATCCTGTAGAAGCCTGCAAACACGGTTGCCAAGCACCTGAACGTTGTGAGCTTCTGTGGAATGATGTTAGGGATCCCCTGGAACCTCTCAAATTCCTCCTGACCTTTCCCAAGCCTTCCTCCCTTTGAACTACCCCTGCACAGTCAAGACCCAGTAAGAAGCACAATCATAATAACTCCACCCACTTGAGCAAAAATACAAAAACATGTTCTCTTCAATGGAAGTAGTTTAAATTCATGCATCTCATCTCACTAGAAGTAATGGCATCATTTTTAGAGGTTACATTCCCACCATTGCATCATAAGGATTAAGCTAGTCAGATTAGGGTTTACTAGGGTTTCCATGTTTGGTTGGCTTTCAGTTCATTCTTGCAAAGTAGGTTAATTTCCTTTGAGATAGCCTTCGTTCATCATTTAGAAAGCTTCTTCTGAGAACATATAGAAGTTGGCTTGAGCCCTAGCGGACTTGTGCTAGCTGACCAAGTGACAGTTGCGACAAGAGCTAGTACTTGTGCATACAGCACCGTCGCTTCCAAGTTTGTTACGAACTGTCGGGTTGATAAAATTAGAGAAGGAAGCTCCAGGAGTTGTAGCATTATTGCTACAATACTGGAGCCCACCACTAGTGACAGTCATAGTAGAGGTTCTGAAAGAGATTACAACAGAGGACAAAAGAATAAATATGCCAAGGCAAATGGCATGAGAATGAGTGATGAAAAATATGATAAAGAAATGGTTGAGATAGCAGTTCGGCTTGAAGTATTAATGGAGATGTTGTAGAGAAATGAGAAGGACCAGAAATATGGTTATGTCATGAGAAAGAAAGTGAAGTGGCAGAGGCTACAGGAGAAGAGGAATTAGCAAGAAAATATGCAGTTAATAAAGGATTTGAGGGAGCTTGAACAGATTATAGATGTCAAATTGAAGACAGAGAAGCTCAAAGGAGTTGAGCTACAGCAAAAGGAAAATTGTTAGGTCCCTATAATACTAATGATGACCCCATTAATATTGTAATTGTATCTCTTATTAATATTGTTGTGCCCCTATTATCCCCGTATTGTTATTACTGTGCCCCATAGAATCTCTCTATTGTTATTTTTGTGCCTTTATATTATTATTTTTAGGTCAGCTTGGTTATATTATGATCCCTTAGACTCCTATATATAGAAAGGAGGTTTTGTCATTTGAATCATCCAAGAATTGTTCATTTGTGTAATGTAAAGGAGGCTTCCCCCTCCTAGAGGCTGAATTCGAAGGTGTTGATCTATCTTTTCTTTCTTTTTGTGAGCTGGTTTCATAACATTTGGTATCAGAGCTTTGGATTCTAGGGTTTCGCTGCTCCAAATAGGCCATCATGGAATTTTCATTATAACTTGTTTTCTATGATGTTTCAAAAGTGACAAAAAAACCGATTTGATATGAAATCGCACTAAACCTTGGGTCCAAATTTCAGAGCTTTTTGAGCTATATTTATGGAGATATGATCTGAGGAAGTTGGTGTTTTTGCAAACTCCTGAGTTACATTCCAAACAGGTGACCTGGGGAAAATCGTCACAAATTCCTCTCTGAGAATCAGATTGAAATTTTGTAAGAAGGTACAGAAAGAGGACGGACTGTAGTTTCTTGTATATATCTTTCATAGCCAAAGGTAAAAACAGTGACATGTGGCACTTCATACAAGTTCGCTCTTCTAGAAATGTCTATAATCAGGTCATCTTGGGAGATTGTGCATAAATCTTCCTTGGAGAATCCAAATTGGATCAGACTGGTGGCATTGGAAAGAGGACGCAGAGGGCTACTACAGGTCACAATTTCAGAACTGGATGATCCGAAATTACAGAGATACATCAGATTCAATATCAAGCTCCTACAAAGTGAAAAAAGGTGTGTAGTTTTTTTTTAATTTTTGCATAAGCTTAGTTTGAAAAATTAGTTTGAAGGAATTCAAAGGGCATAGTAAAGCATTATTATCGGTAATTGATGCCTAGAGGAAAAAAAAGGCAAACACCTAGTAAGCAACCTGAAAGCTCTAGCATGACTCATGAAGAAGAGGAATAAATGCAACATGATATATCAAAATTACGAGACTAAGTGCAACAAGTGTCACTTGCACAAAAAGGTGTAGAAGCTAAGATGGATGGTTTAAAGAAAGGCATGGAAGCTAAGATGAATGGCATGGATGCTAAAATGGATGGCATGGATGATAAGATGGAAGAATTGAAGATAAAATTGAATAATTTGCTACAAGAAATGGTCACTAATGGTGAAAGGGTAGTAAACTCATGATGAGAACAAAAGAAATGTTAATCATGATTCCATAGACTCTAATGTTGGATTGAAGACCCACCATATTCCAAAAATCAATATGAGGAAATTTGATGGCGAGGATCCAGCAACATGGATATTAAAGATGGAGCAACTTTTCGATCTCAATAATGTGCACAACACACTAAAGGTACGTATTGCAACATTATATTTGGAACCAAATCAATTTGTATGGTATCAATGGATTTGCTCTTGTAAACAAATTATCACTTGGGCAATTTTTATGGAAGAATTGACAGCATATTATAAGGATACAAAAAGCAACACTTTTTTTAGCCAATTGGTAAGTCTCAAACAAAAGGGTTCAATAATGGAGCACATTGAGGAGTTCCACAAATTGAACATAAGGGTAAAAAATATTCTAGAGGAGCATAGGATTGATGTGTTCATAGGGACTTTAAAAGATAATATCCAACATGATGTTCGCCTTTGGGAACCTGATTCATTAGAGAAGGCATTCAGGTTAGAAAGAAAAATGGAAAGAAAAATTATGGCAACCAAGAAGCATACCACTCACAACTATAAAGATGGAAGTGTTGTCGCCCCTAGCCTTCCACAACCTATAAGGTTGACACCACAACAATTTGAAGAAAAAGAAGCAAAAGGGCTTTGTTACAGTTGTGATAGCAAATACACTAAAGGTCATAAGTGTGCTGAGAAGAAATTATTCTACATAGATTGTGAAGAGGAAGAATAAAAGGAGCAAGAAAGGTCAAAAGAAGAGGATATACTCTAGGAACAAAGCCTAGATAAAGAAGAAATGAATCCGACCATATCTTGTAATGCATTGGCTGGAATTACCACTCCTCAAACCATCAAGATAAAAGGACAAATCAAGAAGAAAAAGGTAATAGTGTTGATTGATTCAGGAAGTACCCAAAATTTTATTCAGTGTAAGATAGTAAAAGAATTGAATTGCTTCCTATATCCAACACCAGAGTGTCAAGTGATGGTTGCAAATGGAGGAACAATAAATTGCTCTGGAAAGTGCCATAATATCAAGCTATCCATGGGAGAATATGTATTGAAAATCCCAATGCTTTCCATTCCAATGGGAGATGTTGATGTTGTACTAGGAGTCCAATGGCTACAATCCTTGGGTACAATAGCTTTTAACTTTCAAGAACTTTTCATGAAATTTTATGTGGAAGGAAAGGAATTTGAATTAAGGGGTATTGCAGGGAAACCGGGAAAGATAATAAGCTCTAACGGTATGACAAAGCTTCTAAAAAAGGAACAACGAGGTGTAATTACACAATTATGTTCGCTAGATGTTTCCACATCGAAATCATCTATTTCTCCAGATCTCCAAAAAGTCTTGGACAATCATTCCAAGGTATTTGAGACTCCCAAAGGTCTCCCACCTATTCGTGATCATGATCATGCTATTCATTTGATTCCAGGAGGTGTTCCTCTAAACATCAGGCCGTACAGATATCCCTATGCCCAAAAGAGTGAAATTGAACATATGGTTGCAGAAATGCTTGAGGCTAGTATACTTCAACCTATCCAAAGTTCTTTCTCTGCTCCATTAGTATTGGTGCACAAGAAGGATGGATCATGGCGCATGTGTTCGGATTATAGGGAGCTCAACAAGCTCACTAGTAAAGATAAGTTTCCCATTCCTGTCATTGATATCATCAAATCATAATGAATACTCAAGACATTCTGAAAACATCATTTAGAACTCACGAGGGTCACTATGAGTTTTTGGTCATGCCTTTTGGCCTTATCAATGCACCTTCTACATTTCAAGGTTTGATGAATTCCATTGTCAAACCCACCCTTAGAAAATTTGTGTTAGTATTTTTTGATGATATACTAATCTAGAGCAAGTCTTGGAAGGATCATGTTGAACATGTTGACAGGGTTCTACAACTATTGGAGGAGAAACAATTATATGCAAAAAGATCCAAATGTTTATTTGGAGTACAAGAGGTGGAATATTTGGGTCATATTGTATCTCATGAATGAGTTAAGGTAGACCCTAGCAAAATTAAAGCCATTAATGAATGGGAAATCCCCACATCCATAAAGAATTTGTGAGGATTTCTCAGGTTGACAGGGTATTATCGCAAGTTTGTTAAGAATTATGGGAAAATAGTAGCAACTCTAACAACATTGTTGAAGAAAGATGCATTTTCATGGACTCCAGAAGAAACAAAGGCCTTCGAATATCTTAAAGAGGCAATGTGCCAAGCACCGGTCTTAGATACACCAGACTTCACAAAAACCTTTACTGTGGAATGTGATGCTTCCGGAAATGGAATCGGTGCTGTTTTAATGCAAGATGAAAGACCCATTGCTTTCGAAAGTCATCCAATCAAGGGAAAGTATTTACACAAAGCTATTTATGAGAAGGAAATCTTGGCAATACTATATGCACTTAAGAAATGGTGACCCTACCTAATGGGAAGACACTTCAACGTAAAAACGGATCATGATAGCCTTAAATAATTTTTAGAACAAAGATTATCCTCTGAAGAACAACAAAAATGGGTCACAAAGATGTTGGGTTATGAATTTGAAATCGTATACAAAAAAGGGAAGCAAAATGTTGTGGCAGATGCACTCTCAAGAAAGGATGAGGATGTGGAAGCATTGTTGTGCGCCATTTCTATTATCCAACTAGATTGGATAAATGAAGCAAGGGAGGAATGGAAGAATGATGAAGTGTGGGAACTTATTCGAAAGTTACAACAAGATTCCAGTACATCTGATACATTTAGCTGGAAAAATGATTCGTTATGGTACAAAGATCGCTTATACCTCTGTAAGAATTCCCAACACAAACAAAAGATTCTTTTGGAATTGCACGCTTCTCCCTTAGGAGGGCACTCAGGATTTTTAAAAACTTACCATAGGGTTAAGAAGGAATTTTTTTGGGATGGCCTTAAATCAGATATTCAAAAGTTTGTAGCGGAATGTTTGGTATGCCAACAAAATAAAGCTGAAACAATTAAGAAACCAGGTCTATTACAACCTTTATCCATTCCAAGCCAACCTTGGGAGGAGGTTTCAATGGATTTTATCACAGGTTTACCCAAGTTTGAGGGAAAGAGTGTCATCATGGTGGTAGCTGACAGATTTACCAAGTATGCACACTTTTATGCACACTTTTGTGCATTATCACATCCATTTAAAGCCAGTACAGTTTCTATGGCATTTATGGAAACAATTCAAAAGCTACATGGAAACCCAAAGATTATTGTAAGTGACAGAGATCCCATTTTCACTGGAAATTTTTGGACAAAATTATTTTCTTATCTTGGTAATCAGTTAGCTCATATCTCATCTTATCATCCGCAATCTGATGGGCAAACAAAGATAGTAAACAAATGTTTGGAAGGATATATTCGTTTCCTTGTATCTGATAAACAAACATAATGGATCAAATGGTTGCCTCTGGCTGAATGGTAGTATAACACTTCCTTCCATACTGCAACAAAAATGACCCCATTTATGGCACTTTATGGATATCAACCACCATCCATCACATCATATTTAAGAGAAAATTCTAAGGTTCAAGCAGTGGAACATCACATCGAGCATCAACAACAAGTTCTCCTACTCTTAAAGGATAACCTCGTGTTGGTGTAGAATAGAATGAAACAATAGGCAGATCAACATCACAATGAAAGAAGTTTTGATGTAGGTGAGTGGTTATTCCTACAGCTACAACCATATAAACAAATGTCCCTCAAGCAAGCTAAGAAGGATAACAAATTATCACCAAAGTATTATGGTTCGTACAAGGTGTTTCAAAAGATTGGTACTATGGCATACAAATTGGAGCTTCTTGCAGCTTCTCAAGTGCACCCAGTTTTCCATGTTTCATGTTTAAAGAAGGTTATAGGCGACAAGCTCCCAGTAAAACAATATTGCCAGAACTTGACGAGGAAGGAAAAATTATATTGGAACCGGAAGCAGTCATAGAAACAAGAACTCAACAACTACGAAATCGATCCATTTCAGAGTATCTCGTCAAGTGGAAGAACTTATCCGCTGAAGATTCCACGTGGGAGGATGAGAATTTTATACAGAAGCATCCAGAAGTACTCAAGCATTGAGGACAACACTTTTTTGAAGGAGAGGGGCATGTTAGGTCCCTATAATACTAGTGATGCCCCCATTAATATTGTAGTTGTATACCTTATTAATATTGTTGTGCCCCTACTGCCCCATATTGTTATTACTGTGCCCCATAGAATCTCTCTATTTTTATTTTTGTTCCTTTATATTATTATTGTTAGGTTGGCTTGGTTATATTGTGATCCCTTAGACTCCTATATATAGAAATGAGGTTTTGTCATTTGAATCATCCAAGAATTGTTCATTTGTGTAATGTAAAGGAGGTTGCCCCCTCGAAGAGGCTGAATTCTAAGGCGTTGATCTATCTTTTCTATATTTTTGTGAGCTTGTTTCATAACAAAGATGTTGGAGAAGGTGTTGAAGTTTTGGTATGTGAACCAAAACATGGACCATTACTTTTTACAAGTAAAGATGAGATGGAGGAGTTGAATCATATGAATGATTCAGAGCATCCAAAAGATTTGATGGCTGAAGCATCAAATGAGACCATGAGGTCTTGTGTTTTTAAAATTGATAATTTGTGTATGGTTGCAGGTTTGGAAGAAGATAGGAAGTCTTTTAAAGCTATCAAAAACATGGAAGAATACCTTCCAGAAGATGAAAGTTTTGAATCAGAGTATGACAATGAGACTGGAGAAGAAACAGTTCACTACAGTGAACAAGTGTAGAGAGGCATCATTAAAACAGATGGTGTGGAAAAGAGGCTTGCTAACAGTATCAAGAATTCTTTGAGTTTGAATCAGCATACTACTGTGTTGACATAGGAGTTAAAGGAAATATCAAAGAAACATACTAAAAGGTTGCCAGAGGAAGAAGAGGCACAAAGGCCTTATATTTTTTATTTTGATAATTATCTTATGATTTCAGATTTTGTTGCAGAAACTGGAACATATTTGGCACAAGTGGACAGCCAAATGAAAGAAGAAGAGAAAGAACATCTACTAAAAGATGTTAAGGAATATTTAGCAGAGGAAGAAGGACCATCTGATGATTGGTCAATAGCAAATGAAGAAATGGGAGATTGTGTAAAATTTCCAAATTTTACTCCAAGTAAAATCATTGAGTTATATAGAGAGTTAGACCTTCAAAGGAGAAAGCTAGAACAACAGAGGATAAATATCCAGAATAAATTGTTGATGAAGGATGACAAAGAAATTGTCATAAATGATAGTCAAGAAGAAGTTGACAGGTATAATAAACAGAAGCAAAAAATTGTCTTGAAAGACAATATGGCAGCAGCTGAAAAGGTGCAAGACAATAGTGAACAAGAGGGTAAGGATGTAAGGGTGGCAGTAAAAATGAAAATTCAGCAATTAAGAGTTGAAGGCAATCAACAGACAGAGGATATACTGGACAAAGAAATTGGGTTGGTAAGAAGGTTAATGATGAAAGTGTCTCAGAAGAAGACAACGGCAAGAAAAAAAAGAAGCAACAACAAGATGAAGATAGCAGCAGAAAATGAAAGCATGGCAAGTGGAGCATTACTTCATAAGGTATGGATACCTGGAGAATAGCAGCATACAACAACAGCAATAGAACAGCTGACAAGCAAAGACAAATTACAAACTTAATTATGGGGTCCATGAGGAATAAATTATCTAGACTTATGACCAGGAGGTCATAAATTTTCTTACCTAGGGAGTTTGATGTAGGAGCATCCTGCTCAGAAAAACCATTGCATTTTAGTAAGCATAGGGTCTTGTGTTTCAAGGGACCTGATTCCCTAAAGAGTGATTGATTATTTATTTTCCTATGTTCTTATGAGGGTTGTATAATAATGAGGATATTGTAATGAAATCTTCTCGTTAAGAGAGATTACAAGAATAGTGTGTGAGCTAGAGGAACTAGGAGTTACTTTCATGATTTTAGGAATTAGATTAGGATATTTAGGATTCATGTGAAATTATTCAGGATTTGAACCAAAATTGGTTAACAGAATCCTTTTGTGTATATTTTGTAAGCCTCGAAGGCTTAAAAAAAAAGAGATAGTTAGTGAGAGAGTTAGCAGAAAGGAGGGTTGGATTGTGAGCCTACGGGCATTGAAACGAGAAAGGCCAACTGAATGTAAATCAAGAAATTGAGTTTATGTATATACAGATTTTAATTAGAAAATGGAAGTTTCATATCTTCTGAGTTAATATTAGTTGAGGGTATGTATATGATCTGTTTGTATGTATGGTTATCTAAAGGATTTGTTTGTGTATTCATGAATAAGGAGAAAATCCCATAACGACTGTGTGTATATATCACAACGCTTGTGACTATGCTTGTATATGGTTCTGTAATAGTGGATGTGAAAGTTTTGACATATAAATGAATTTTTATGCAAGAGTGATAATGGTGGAGAACCGATTGAGAGTTTTTTGGGTTTGGTTCAGGAAGTAATGTGAACTTGATTATGTAGGAAGGGTTATTCGAGATCGATGTGATCCCATTGGAAAGAGTTTGAAAACTAAAAGCGGAGTGGATTCAAATATCCATATGCACTGTCAAATGTCAAATAATTGAGTATAGTTGCAAGGCAAATTAAAGAAATTAGAGAAGTCTTGGCACACTGTTTCTAAGTGGAGAAAGGAGTTGGTAGAGTTGAACTTGGTAACAAATCGATCTGGATGTGAGAAGGAAATTTAGTGGAAGCGCCAAGTTTGGTGGAAGAGTGGAACCATGACGAAGTGAAATTGTGATTAAGTGGATTTCAGAGTGAGCGGAAACTTGAGTGGAGGAATAGATTTGGATCGTCAGATCGAAAGATCTATTAGATCGACAGTGATCAGCAACTGCGGGGGTAGGAGAGTACAGATTTTCTTGATCATGGCTGAATTCCCACACTTGCTCCTAGCCGTTGATCTCATATTCAACCTTTTAGATTATAGTTAAATGCGAGGGTTAAGGTCGTTTCAATCCGGGTGCTAGTTGAAGTCCCGCAAACCATAGATGTGATGGCCTCTTATATCCAATGGTTATTAGGTCATAAAGTGATTGAACATTAATTTCCAAATCTGACCCAAACATTTATAGATCAGGGATTTACATTCCTTGTCGACTCCGTAAGGGCGGTTAATCCTCATGCATGATCCCCATCCGATATCGCTGTTGACCATTGGATCAAGTGTGCTTTGATCAACGGTGGAGGATCACTGAATTGTTTTGTTGATTGGGGTGAGTGATGATCGTTAGATATGGAGAGAGGAGATCAATGGCGGAGATTGAAGCTGATAAGACTTGGGCCTGAGTGGACTCGAGAATTTTATCAACGCGTGTTAAGTGATTTGAGTTCCTGTGGATGAATGGGTTAAGTTGTGATACAACGTGACAGTCATTAATCTAGTGGACTGAAATCAACGATGGAGTCTGAACGAGATGAGAGAGCATCGATAAATGTGCAAAGGCCGAGGAAAAGTGAAAAGGTAAGGTTAAGTGCAGTTTATGTAATATTTCTATTATACGAGAGTTATAATAGAAATAGCAGAATTAAAGGTATTTTGGGTTAAGTCGGGTTTAACCAAAGTCTAACCATGGTATGACTAAGACAAGCGGATAGTGAAATCAACCAGAGGGTTAAGTTCTAAGGTATAAGAATTAACCAAAGTTTATGAACGTTGAATAAAGTTTCACTCAAGGGTTAATTAAGGGGTCAGACTATGTATAGTCAAATAAAATGTTTCCACAATGAAGTTTAATTAAGAAGCCTTAAACCTTATTTGTGAAGGTTTTCACCATGGATCAGGTGATTAAGGCCTGGGACCAGTGACATGCAATTTTATTTGCATAATGTGGGTAATCGGCTTAGGCTAGAATCATAGATGTTCTTGCATCTTGGGCCAATACACATACCTTTGAAGTTGGCCATTTTTTCCCTACACCAAATTTCCTTGCAACCTGAGAAGTGTGAGCCTCTCTAATCCACTGCAATCACCCACCTTTAGGAACACAATGTGTATTCAGCATGTAGAGTAACCTATTCTAGATATGGTATTCAATGGTGTTGTCATCATCGTGCACATGACTCTAACTTTGCAACTGTTGGAACACCTCCTTGAAGTCCTCATCCTCTAAATATGCATCATGGATGAATGGCTCCATGTGCATCAAAGTTCCAAAAGTTGTGATTTGTGATGTGCGTGTCCCTAAAAGCATGTTGGCTAACTTATTTGTGTTTCCCTTATTGTACTTAATCACTAAATGAAACTATTGTATAAACCCCATCCACTTGTAATCCCTGGTTTTTTGTAGCTTACTCTAGGCCTGCAGGTACTGTAATGGGTGGTATCTGTGTGGATCAATGTCTTCTTTCCCATCAAATAGTGCTTCCACTTCTTCATAGCTTGCACCAAGGCAGAGATCTTTTTGTCATAGGTAGGGTAGTTGTTAAAATTTAAAAATATGTCCAAACGCCATGTAGGTCTTCTTATTTATGGCAGCTGATATTTTTCTTGGATTCCTCTCATCTAGAGGTGAAGGATTGATCTAAAGATCATTCGATTCTGACATGTATTCATGGAGATATGAATTTATTTGTGTTACTTGACAATTTATCAAGGTTGGGCAGCAACCAAATTACCCCATCTCAACCTCAACGTTGCACTATAAATAGAGGTGGCCTTCAAGTCATTTGGTTAATCATCTCTTGTGATCTCTCTCTCCATTCGTTTGGGTTTTGGTGGAAAGAGAGGCCTAGAAGAGAAGGCATATACATTGTCCTTAGGAGAAGGTTTATTTGTTGTCCTAGAAGTGATCTAACCATGACCTAGCTGTAGAGAAAAGAAGGATCTGGCTGTAGTCCTAGAGGGGAGCTCTAGCCCTAGATGCAGTCAAAGGGAGCCTCTATACATAGCCTAAAATAGCCCTAATCCACTGATCTAAAAGGCCATAATCTGCAGTCCTATCAAGGAGACCTAGTTGTTGTTTTATCTAGCCCCAGGCGCAGTCAAAGGCTATCCAAAGGAGCTTCAATACATAGCCCTAATCAGAAAAATAAGGAGCCATAAAACGTTGTCTAGAGAAGACATAATTCATGGTCATCCATACGATGTCAAGAAGCTTCTATACGCTGACAGAGAAGGCCTTAAATTGTAGCTAGGAAGAGGCTCTATTCATTATTCATGAAGGCCCTAATTCCACAACAATTATTCTCTCATACGTTGCCCTTATCCGTTGCATAGTGCAGCACTTATCCACAGCAAGAGTAAGGTCACCTAGCTACAATCAAAGAAGTTTGAACGTTGTCTAGAAGTGACCCATCCATAGCTCGTGAGGTTTTGTTTCATAGTTAGAAGAAGGCCCTAATAATGCAGTCAACAGAGAACCCTCAATATGCAGTTAAAGTCACTTCTAAAGGAGCCCTAAACATTGCTTGAATTGTTGTAGGTGATAGTGTTGTAGCAAGGTCATGATTAGGCATGAATTCAAGATTTAAATAGGCATGTTGAAAGAATCTATAGCTACAACTAGCTGATTTTCTATGCTTCAAGCCATAGCAAGTAGCCAAGGCTATTCTGAGGTAGCATTGCAATGTATATTGACTTCAGTGGGTAGCGTGGATTAGGAGAGACTCTCATAGGTGGATTGCTACCCTTGAAGGGCTGAGTTGTCTGACAGTGTGGAAGATTGTAGGATTTTTTCTTGTATTGCAGGAGCATCCAATCATAATTATATTCTACAATACTCTTCATGGGTGTTTGAAGTTTGTTGGTGCTGCATCCTAGAACAGTCGTCATTATCCGAATGATGGACTTATTTTTGTTATACAATATCTGATTTGTATATTTGTACTATCTCTCTCTCTCTATTGAACTATTGAAGAATATAAGAAGAATTTATCAAGGGTTTCCCCACATTGGGATTTGTCCCTGGAACGTGCCACATCTTGTGTCCTCTTGTCTTGGCTTGTCTTCTACTATTTATGTTTATGTTCTATTTTCACTTTACTATCATGTTGATGTGATTGCTAATCTGAATATTGTCATCGGGATAATATGAAAAATTCAAGTAAATTTCTCTCAGCATAGAAAATATCTAATTTTAACAGTAGTTAAGGATAGCCTCATGAAATACTTTGAAATGGTAGCATACAGGCCTTCCTCCCTACATCAAGACCACTCCCATATCACACCCACTCACATTTGTCTCCAATTCGAAGGGTTGCTACAATTTTAGTAATGCCAGAACTTGTGCTTGACTAATCCTCTACTTCAGCTCCTCAAAGGCCCTTTGCTGGCCCTTTCCCCACTTGAGACTCTTGCCACTTGTTGCTATGGCATGTAGTGGCACTACTACCATTGAAAACAAGGCTATGAACTTCCTCAAGTACTATGTTTCCCCAAAAAAACTCCTAACTTCATAAACATTAATAGGCATTGGCCATTTCATTATGGCCTCCATCTTCGCAGGATCTACTTCAGCTCTCCTCCACATATCACAAACCCTAGATACACTAAATATTGTTGTGCAAACTCACGCTTCTTGATATTTGCTAATAGCTAGTGCTTTTTTAATGTCCCAACACCTATATTAAATGTGAGATGTGCATCTCCCAGGTAGCATTATATACCAATATATCATATAAACAGACAATAACAAATTAATAAATTAAAGGGTGTAGTATATGATTCATTAACCTCATAAATGTAGTTGGTGCATTGCATAGGTCGAATGGCGTGACTAACCACTCATACAAACCTTGCCTAGTTTTGAAGGCATTTTTCTAGGTATCCTCTTCATTGAATCGAACATAATGATATCCAAACTTTAAGTCCACCTTGGTGAAGTTATTTTCTTGCTGCAATTGATCCATCAAATCACCTATCCTGGGAATGAGGTACCTATTATTGAGCGTGATTTTTCTCAATTCTGTGTAATAAATACACATTTTTCAAGTCCCATATTTCTTTGGCACAATGATGATGGGTGACCCACATGGTGATGTACTCGGTAGAATCACACCATGTCCCAGTAGTTGTTGCAATTATTTCTTCACCTCACTTGCTTCTATAATAGACTGCATATATAGCCTAATAATTGACAATGGGGAGTTCGGAAATAGCTAGATCTCGTGCTCCACTTCCCTCTTGGGTAGCAACCCCTTAGGCTCTCGGAACACATCCCTATACGTTTGTAGCTATTCTTCCAGTTGTTGTTTTTGTTTCTTAGTTCCTTGCCTCTTATACACTCTTCTATAGACTGATTTTCTCTTAAAATAGTAAAACATACTTCTTATTGGAACTGATCAATTTCTTAGCTTGGTTGGAACATGTAAGTGAAATTTTTGACTTGGATTTATGTGCATTGATGAAATGATTTTACATCCTTGACGAGTTCGTATTGTTAAGAATTGTGCATAAATATTGCATCTCAATGTACATGTAGGGACTTCCAAACACCACTCTAAATGCATCAAGGGGAATCACATCTAGTTCTAATTCATCAATAAAATCAGCACTAATAGCAAATCTAATTTTTCATTGTTTTGTTACCATTAAATATGCATCCCAATAGATATGGGGCTTGGATGATCACGAACTTCCAATCCCAAATTGTTAACCATCTCTGCAACCATGAGATTCACCTGCGATCTTGATTCAAATAGAGCATCAATCTTTGTCTTCTTGACCTATATCTTTATGTGAAAGAGTTTGGTCATTTCTTTCTCTTCATGTGTTGAAGGCTACTCATATTCACTTCCTTCTACATTGATGTATAAACAATCTTCTTGTCCATGTCTAAGGTGTTTCAACTTGGTTCCTCAAATCAGTGGCCATGAGTTTCTTCTTCTTATTGTATTTGTTTTTGTTCTTCGGGTTAAGCTCTAGATGAAAATTCCAACACTTCTTCTCTGTATGGTCATCAATGTTGCAGTCATTGCAGTGGTTGCTAGGATCTTTGCACTAGTGTATTGTGGATGTCATATTTTCATCCTTTCCCCCTTTCCACTTCTTCCCCACCTTAAAAATGCCATGTTGCTCCTTCTGCTTAGATCCATCTAATTACCCTCTCTTTAGGCTTATGTTCTCTAGTAATTGTGTTTCATAGATAGTTGTGTAGACCCCCTAGATACTTGAGTACATATGGGTTCTTGGGGGAGAAACCTAGCATTATGGCCATCTTTCTAAACTCTATGGTGTACTCCTTTATGCTCTGCCCTTGCTTTTGTCAAAAGTAGAGCCACTGAATCCACTAGTCCTCTGCATACCCAATAGGGTAAAATTATGACTTTATGAGGTTTTTTAAATCCTCCCACCTAGTCACTAGAGGTTATCCCTCTAACATCAGGGTCTCTATGTGGCTCTCCCACCATGTGAGGGCATGGCCCTCTAATTTCAACCACACAAATGAAATATTACGCTCTTCCTCAACATGATGTGTTAAATTTCATTTGGACTATGGGTAAATTGTTCTTCTTCATGATGTGATATATGTTCTAGGTCTAAATAAGAACCTTGTATCTATATCTGCTTTGGAAGACAAAGGAATGAGAGTTGTTTTCATAAGGGGAAAGGTCCTCACCTGGCCTTCATAATTTAGCATGAGGGATGCTTTCACCCTGGGATCTAGAATTGAAGGGCTCTATAGAGTCAATGGAAGACTAATGTGAGCTATAGTGCATAACAACAATCATCAAAGTGAGCTATGGCACCAGAGGCTTGCACATCTACATTATGATAGGTCCCTATAATACTAGTGATTACCCCATTACTATTGTAGTTGTATCCCTTATTAATATTTTTGTGCCCCTATTGTCCCCATATTTTTATTACTGTGCCGCATAGAATCCCTCTATTGTTATTTTTGTGGCTTTATATTATTATTGTTAGGTCGGTTGGGTTATATTGTGACTCAGACTCCTATATATAGAAAGGAGGTTTTGTCATTTGAATCATCTAAGAATTGTTCATTTATGTAATATAAAGGAGGTTGCCCCCTCGAAGAGGCTGAATTCTAAGGCGTTGATCTATCTTTTCTATCTTTTTTTGAGTTGGTTTCATAACATTTGGTATCAGAGCTTTGGATTCTAGGGTTTCGCTGCTCCAAACAGGTCATCGTGGCATTTTCGCTATAACTTTTTCTCTGCGACGTTTCAGAAGCTAAAAAAAAAACCCATTTGAGAAGAAATTGCGTTGAATCTTAGGTCAAAATTTCAGAGCTTTTCACGCTATATTTGTAGAGATATGATCTGAGGAAGTGGGTTTTTTTGTAGACTCCTGAATTACATTCCAAACAGGTGACCTGGGGAAAATCATCATAACTTTCTTTCTGAGAATTGGATTGAAATTTCATAAGAAGGTACAGAAAGAAGACGGACTGTGGTTTCTTGTATAAATTTTTCAGAACCAAAAGTCGAAACAGTGACTCGTGGCACGTCGTACAAGTTCGCTCTATTGAACTAGTCTATAATCAGGTCACTGTGGGAGATTGTGCATAACTCTTTATTGGAGAATCCAATTTGGATCAGACTGGTGGCATTGGAAAGAGGACGCATAGGGCTACTGCAGCTCGCAATTTCAGAACTAGATGATCTGAAATTACAGAGATACATCAGATTCAATATCAGGCTCCTACAAAGTGAAAAAAGGTGTGTAGTTTTTTTTTAATTTTTGCATAAGCTTGGTTTGAAAAATTAGTTTGAAAGAATTCAAAGGGCATAGTAAAGCATTATTATCAGTAATTGATGCCCGGGGAAAGAAAATGCAAACACCTAGTAGGCAACCTGAAAACTCTAGCATGACTCATGAAGAAGAGGAAGAAATGCAACATGATATATCAAAATTACAAGACCAAGTGCAACAATTGTCACTTGCACAAAAAGGAACAGAATCTAAGATGGATGGTTTAAAGAAAGATGTAGAAGCTAAGATGGATGGTTTAAAGAAAGGCGTAGAAGCTAAGATGGATTGTTTAAAAAAAGGCATAGAAGCTAAGATGAATGACGTGGAAGCTAAGATGGACGATCTGAAGATAGATTTGAAGACAAACATGGAAGAATTGAAGATAAATATGAATAAGTTGCTACAAGAAATGGTCACTAATGGTGAAAGGGTAGTAAAGGAAACTCATGATGAGAACAAAAGAAATGTTAATCATGATTCCATAGACTCTAATGTTGGATCAAAAACCCACCATATTCCAAAAATCGATATGAGGAAGTTTGATGGCAAGGATCCCGCAACATGGATATTACAGATGGAGCAATTTTTCGATCTCAATAATGTGCAAAACACACAAAAGGTACGTATTGCAACTTTATATTTGGAACCAAATCAGTTTGTATGGTATCAATGGCTTTGCTCTCGTAAACAATTTATCACTTGGGCAATTTTTACGGAAGAATTGACAGCACATTATGAGGATACAAAAAGCAACACTTTTTTTAGCCAATTGATAAGTCTCAAACAAAAGGGTTCAATAATGGAGCACATTGAGGAGTTCCAAAAATTGAACATAAGGGTAAAAAATATTCCAGAGGAGCATAGGATTGATGTGTTCATAGGGTCTTTAAAGGATAATATCCAACATGATGTTCGCCTTTGGGAACCTGATTCATTAGAGAAGGCATTCAGGTTAGCAAGAAAAATGGAAAGCAAAATTATGGCAACCAAGAAGCATACCACTCACAACTATAAAGATGGAAGTGTTGTTGCCCCTAGTCTTCCACAACCTATAAGGTTGACACCACAACAATTGGAAGAAAAAAGAGCAAAAGGGCTTTGTTACAGTTGTGATAGCAAATACACTAAAGGTCATAAGTGTGCTGAGAAGAAATTATTCTACATAGATTGTGAAGAGGAAGAAGAAAAGGAGCAAGAAAGGTCAAAAGAAGAGGATATACTCCAGGAACAAAGCCTAGATAAAGAAGAAATGAATCCGACCATATCTTGTAATGCATTGGCGGGAATTACCACTCCTCAAACCATCAAGATAGAAGGACAAATCAAGAAGAAAAAGGTAATAGTGTTGATTGATTCAGGAAGTACCCACAATTTTATTCATTGTAAGGTAGCAAAAGAATTGAATTGCTTCCTATATCCAGCACCAGAGTGTCAAGTGATGATTGCAAATGGAGGAACAATAAATTTCTCTGGAAAGTGCCATAATATCAAGCTATCCATGGGAGAATATGTATTGACTAGCCCAATGCTTTCCATTCCAATGGGAGGTGTTGATGTTGTACTAGGAGTCCAATGGCTACAATCCTTGGGTACAATAGCTTTTAATTTTCAAGAACTTTTCATGAAATTTTCTACGGAAGGAAAGGAAGTTGAATTAAGGGGTATTGCAGGGAAACCGGGAAAGATAATCAGCTCTAATGGTATGACAAAGCTTCTAAAAAAGGAACAAAGAGGTGTAATTGCACAATTATGTTCGCTAGATGTTTCCACATCGGAATCATCTATTTCTCCAGATCTCCAAAAAGTCTTGGACAATCATTCCAAGGTATTTGAGACTCCCAAAGGTCTCCCACCTATGCGTGATCATGATCATGCTATTCATCTGATTCCAGGAAGTGTTCCTCCAAACATCAGGCCGTACAGATATCCCTATGCCCAAAAGAGTGAAATTGAACGTATGGTTGCAGAAATGCTAGAGGCTGGTATAATTCAACCGAGTCAAAGTTCTTTCTCTGCTCCAGTAGTATTGGTGCACAAGAAGGATGGATCATGGCGCATGTGTCCGGATTATAGGGAGCTCAACAAGCTCACTATTAAAGATAAGTTTCCCATTCCTGTCATTGATGAATTACTGGATGAATTGCATGGATCAATTTACTTCACCAAGTTGGATCTTCGTTCAGGATATCATCAAATCAGAATGAAGATTGAAGACATTCCAAAAACAGCATTTAGAACTCATGAGGGTCATTATGAATTTTTGGTCATGCCTTTTGGCCTTACCAATGCACCTTCAACATTTCAAGGTTTGATGAATTCCATTTTCAAACCATTCCTTAGAAAATTTGTGTTAGTATTTTTTGATGATATACTAATCTACAGCAAGTCTTGGAAGGATCATGTTGAACATGTTGACAGGGTGCTACAACTATTGGAGGAGAAACAATTATATGCAAAAAGATCCAAATGTTTCTTTGGAGTACAAGAGGTGGAATATTTGGGTCATATTGTATCTCATGAAGGAGTTAAGGTAGACCCTAGCAAAATTAAAGCCATTAAGGAATGGAAAATCCCCACATCCATAAAGCATCTGCGAGGATTTCTCGGGTTGACAGGGTATTATCGCAAGTTTGTTAAGAATTATGGGAGAATAGCAGCACCTCTAACAACATTATTGAAGAAAGATGCATTTTCATGGACTCCAGAAGCAACAAAGGCCTTCAACATCTTAAAGAGGCAATGTGCCAAGCACCGGTCTTAGCTACACCGGACTTCACAAAAACCTTTATTGTGGAATGTGATGCTTCAGGAAATGGAATTGGTGCTGTTTTAATGCAAGATGAAAGACCCATTGCTTTTGAAAGTCGTCCAATCAAGGGAAAGTTTTTAACAAAGCTATTTATGAGAAGGAAATGTTGGCAATACTCCATGCACTTAAGAAATGGCGACCCTACCTAATGGGAAGACACTTCAAGGTAAAAACGGATCATGATAGCCTTAAATACTTTTTAGAACAAAGATTATCCTCTGAAGAGCAACAAAAGTGGGTCACAAAGATGTTGGGTTATGACTTTGAAATCATCTACAAAAAAGGGAAGCAAAATGTGGTGGCAGATGCACTCTCAAGAAAGGATGAGGATGTGGAAGCATTGTTGTGCGCCATTTCTATTATCCAACCAGATTGGATAAACGAAGCAAGGGAGGAATGGAAGAATGACGAAGAAGTGTGGGCACTTATTCGAAAGTTACAACAAGATTCCAGTACATCTGATACATTTAGCTGGCAAAATGATTCGTTATGGTACAAAGATCGCTTATACCTCTGTAAGAATTCCCAACTAAAACAAAAGATTCTTATGGAATTGCACACTTCTCCCTTAGGAGGGCACTCAGGATTTTTAAAAACTTACCACAGGGTTAAGAAGGATTTTTTTTGGGATGGCCTTAAATCAGATATTCAAAAGTTTGTGGCGGAATGTTTGGTTTGCCAACAAAATAAAGTTGAAACAATTAAGACCCCGGGTCTATTACAACCTTTATCCATTCCAAGCCAACGTTGGGAGGAGGTTTCAATGGATTTTATCACAGGTTTACCCAAGTCTGAGGGAAAGAGTGTCATCATGGTGGTAGTTGACAGACTTACCAAGTATGCACACTTTTGTGCATTATCACATCCATTTAAAGCCAGTACAGTTTCTACTGCATTTATGGAAACAATTCAAAAGCTACATGGAAACCCAAAGATTATTGTAAGTGACAGAGATCCCATTTTCACTGGAAATTTTTGGACAGAATTATTTTCTTGTCTTGGTACTCAGTTAGCTCATAGCTCATCTTATCATCCTCAATCTGATGGGCAAACTGAGATAGTAAACAAATGTTTGGAAGGATATCTTCGTTGCTTTGTATCTGATAAACAGACACAATGGGTCAAATGGTTGCCTCTGGCTGAATGGTGGTATAACACTTCCTTCCATACAACAACAAAAATGACCCCATTTATGGCACTTTATGGATATCAGCCACCATCCATCACATCATATTTAAGAGAAAATTCTAAGGTTCAAGCAGTGGAACATCACATCGAACATCAACAACAAGTCCTCCAACTCTTAAAGGATAACCTCGTGTTGGCACAGAATAGAATGAAACAACAGGCAGATCAACATCGCAGCGAAAGAAGTTTTGATGTAGGTGATTGGGTATTCCTACGGCTACAACCATATAAACAAATGTCCCTCAAGCAAGCTAAGAAGGATAATAAATTATCACCAAAGTATTATGGTCCGTACAAGGTGTTGCAAAAGATTGGTACTATGGCATACAAATTGGAGCTTCCTGCAGCTTCTCGATTGCACCCAGTTTTCCATGTTTCATGTTTAAAGAAGGTTATAGGCGACAAGCTCCCAGTTCAAACAATATTGCCAGAACTTGATGAGGAAGGAAAAATTATATTGGAACCGGAAGCAGTCATAGAAACAAGAACTCGACAGCTACGAAATCGATCAATTTCAGAGTATCTCATCAAGTGGAAGAACTTATCCACTGAAGATTCCACATGGGAGGATGAGAATTTTATATAGAAGCATCCAGAACTACTCAAGCGTTGAGGACAACACTTTTTTGAAGGAGAGGGGCATGTTAGGTCCCTATAATACTAGTGATTACCCCATTACTATTGTAGTTGTATCCCTTATTAATATTGTTGTGCCCCTATTGTCCCCATATTTTATTACTGTGCCCCATAGAATCCATCTATTGTTATTTTTGTGGCTTTATATTATTATTGTTAGGTCGGCTGGGTTATATTGTGACTCCTTAGACTCCTATATATAGAAAGGAGGTTTTTTCATTTGAATCATCTAAGAATTGTTCATTTATGTAATGTAAAGGAGGTTTCCCCCTCGAAGAGGCTGAATTCTAAGGCGTTGATCTATCTTTTCTATCTTTTCTTGAGCTGGTTTCATAACACATTATGAAGCCTTTCCCAAAGTTAGAAGGATGGTTTTTGGAATGCTTGATGTTCAATATAGCCATGATGGAGTATGTACAGGATGTGCTAGTGGAAAGAAGTCTAAGGGACCATTCCCCTCCAACAAAAAAGAGACTAGTGACATTCTTCAACTCATCCATTCTTATCTATGTGGTCCCATGTCGATAAAATCTTTGGGAGGTTATCTATACTATATAATATTTCTTGATGACATCTCCAAGAAAACATGGATATTCTACTTGAAGCTCAAGGATGAAGCATTCAATATGTTCCAATACGTTGAGGCATTGATAGAGAGTCAAACAAGAGAGAGGATCAAGGTCTACAGGACTGACAATGGTGGAGAATATACTTCAAATGAGTTCATTGAATTTTGCAAGAAGGTTAGAATTAAGAAGGATATCGTTATACCCTATAATCCTGAGAATAATGGAGTGGTTGAAAGGAAGAACATGACTGTCATGGAAGTTTCCCAAGCCATGTTCCATGATCAAAAGTTGTCGATGTTCCTTTGGGGAGCGTTGGAAATACTAAGAGGGGGGTGAATCAGTATTTACTTTAATTGTTCTTTTTACCAATTAGATTCTTCACAATTATAATAAGAAAGAAATGAATAATAATAATAAGTTTATTAAGAGAGAACTCCAATCCTATTTTCAAATAATTGAGTATAATAATAGTTGAGGGCACCAACCCTTCAATGTTCCAGGCACCAACCTGTCGCCAAGCACCAACTTGGATTTTTAATGAGGCTCCAACCTCTAAGGCTTCGACCCTATTCTTCTCAAGGCTCCAACCTTGTGTTTAGGGGCACCAACCCCTAGGACACCAATCCTATTTGCTTCTTTTAATAGAGAAAATGAGTAGTACTTACTTGGATGTCCTTGACATAATTCTTCACTGTATAAACAATTCCAAAATTGCTTATGTTGACTTCATTGTTCGATCACTTCGCTTTACAATGTTGACTTCAATTCCAAGATCACTTTGCTTCACTGTGTTGTCTTTACTGGGCTTCACTTTATCAATCCCACTGTCCAAAGGAGGGTTCTTCAAATCCATTGTGCCACCAAGCCACAGTCCTATTGTCAAGGACTAGATTTACTGTAATAATACTCCAAGTCACGGTTCTCTGTTTCACCAAAAGATCGAGTTCTGTTAGTAAAATGTAAACACCAGTTCGTGTAGACAGAGATACCCAATCCATAGTTGGAGACAATAGTCCAAATATTATCGGAATCACCGCAATTCACCTGGTCAAAGGCTAATCCTCAAGTCCAAGTTGTAGTCCTGCAAAGAGGCCGAGGAAAGAACAGTCTTGTATTGAATCCGAGGTACAGTCCTGTAGTGGGTTCGAGGTGCAGTCTCCCTGTCACAGGTCAGAAGGCTATTTATAAATTTTAACCCAAACAAACGTAGCCTTTAGAAGCTTCCTCGATGGTCTAGTTCACAAGTTGTGAACTTGTGATTATATCTCCTGTTTTCTCTCTGAAGCTGATGGTTAAACTGAACAGTCCAACCTTGTTTTTATATGAGTTTGGCTTAAGAATGAATAGACATGTCTTATGGAGAGAGGCTGACATGAGTGCCAACAGTACAGGTCAGCTCATATTAATTATATTTTTCTAAACTTTAAAAAATCAATATCTCATCACCACTAGGAGTTTCGGGGCAAATAAAGGCTTGTTAGAAAGAGGAAAAAAATCCTCTTTTAGATGGTCTATGATCCCTTTTGAAGAATGCCTCCAAGGTGTCCAAAATAATTTTTCTTTGTGTATGTCCTTAAATTTTTGGTGCAGAAGGTGACTGGGACATCAAGAGGTCATTTTTATGACTCCAAGTTCTTCATCATAGTGTGTCTCCAATGTCATCCATGTCATCATTCTAGTGTAGCATCCATGTCATCATGTAATAGTGCAGTGATCATCAATTTTCCATTAGGAGAGCTCATCAAGGGAGCATATATTTCATCAATGACAATTATTGACCAACAATCTCCCCCTTTGTCATTGATGGAAATATTTCAACATTCTCTCCCCCTTTGACATCAATGGCAAATGGGGTGCCCAAATACTCCCCCTATCAATCTGCTCCCTTTGTCATGTTTCTCCCCCTGTCATGTTGCTCCTACTCTTGTGAAGGTGATTACTTAATGTGATGCAAGAGAAATAACCCCCATCTTTTGGCGAAGATGTTCAAATGCTTCTCGTGGAAGGGGTTTTGTGAAGATATCTGCAATTTGCTCCTTTGTATTGATGTATTCCAACTTGATGTTTTGTTCAGAAACCTGTTCACGAAGGAAGTGATATTTGATTGGAATATGTTTAGTCTTTGAGTGCATTACTATATTCTTTGAGAGGCTGGTGTTACTAGTGTTGTCACAATAGATGGTGATTAGTTGTTTAGTTTCTATGTTGACATCCTTCAAAGCTTCCTTCATTCATAATATTTGTGTACAACAATATGCAGCAGTTATATATTCAATTTCACCTGTGGAAAGAGATATAGATGATTTCTTTTTGTTGAGCCAAGATACTAGACAATATCCCATGAAGAATGCATTTCCACTAGTACTTTTTCGATCATCCATGCTTCCAGCCCAATCAATATCGGTGTAATTATCACTGTAAGAGTTGTGCTTTTGAGATACCAAAGACCAAAGTCAAGAGTTCCTTTCAAGTATCTGAGAATTCTTTTTACGGCCAACAAATGGGATTTCTTAGGAGTTGACTGAAATCTTCCCACCATTCCTATTGCTTGCATAATATTGGGTCTTGTGCCAGTTAAGCATAGGAGAGCTCCAATTATTGACCTGTAAAGAGTTGCATCTACCGAGGGGGATTCATCAACTTTGCTCAATTATCAATATGCGGTCATCGGTGTGATCATAAGTGCACATTCTTCCATCCCATATCTTTTAAGCATGTCTTTAAGATATTTTTCTTGAGATATGAACATGCCTATTGTGGTTTGAGATACTTGTAATCCAAGTGTTGTAGTGTTTTCTTATCAATGATGTACGAAAATAACCCACTTAATATTGTGGATGAAAAACAATCTCAAAAATAGAAAGGATTGTTAAACATTGTAGATTTGCAGCTATTGATAGAAACAAAACCTGCCAAAATTCTGATATATGCTATGATCATAGTTAAATAGTGAAAGAAAAAGTAATAACCCCAAACATCCAATGGAAACCAGATATGTAAAGAATAATTTAATAATAACACGTGAAGAGAACAGATAAATGTTACCAATCCCCCTCTATGGGATGGGTTCTTGGCTATCCTCAAACGTCTTCAGCTTTTGTAGAGTCTTTCTCCTCTATAATGCATAAACCCAGCAAACATATGGTGTGTGACAATCAAAATAATCAGAGTTACAACAGTGAGTGCAACAATGAAAATAATAAAAAGTAAATAATGAAGGGAAAACCCTTCTATTTATAACAAAATATTGATTTATCCTCGAATAATGAGAATTAATAAAATATTATTGATCCCATTCTTGGAATAACCACTTGGAATATTTTATTATATTTTTTTAGGAGGGAAAAAGTATTTAAACTTTTATTTAGAAATAATAAATAAATAAATGGTTTATTTATTATCTCAATGAATTAGTTAAGGAATAATAAACAGATAAGGATTTATTTAATTATTCCTTAGGGATTTAGTCAAATTTAACAAAGAATAATAATTAATTAATTATTATGAGAGAAAAATAAGATAAATAATGATTTATCTGTTTATTTTTCATGGTTGGGTCAAATTTGACTAGGAATAATAATAAAAAAATGGTTAAATTAATTATTCCTAGAAGAAAATCAAATAAATAATGATTTATTTATTATTCTTCATGGGTTTAACTACAAATTACTTAATAAAGGTGGTTTATTAGGTAATTTCTCACAGTCAAAGCATTTTTACTAAGGTTAAATTGGCTTTACATGGTATACTTCGATCCATCTAGTAAATTAGGCTAGATGATCAATTTTTTGGTGACAACAGATTTCCCCCCAATGTACGAGTGTTAGGAGCAAAAAGTATGACCGAAGCATGTTGTAAAGACACAATCACTTAGACAACGCAGGTGAGTCAAGGAGAGAGAGAGAGAGAGAGAGACCAATGAAGTTGAATCTGAGAGAAGATAGTGACAGAGGGGGAGAGAATGATGTGAATCCCCTTTTATGTTGTGGTACTAAACCTCAATGAGGCAAGGGAGTCATACCCATACCCGTCGACATAACTTAGTACAAAAATAATGATTCACCAAAAAATACAAAACTAAACAATGAAGTACATGTTGAATGGTACATGACATGCTGGCTAACAGAGCCAGAAAATAATACAATGTGTTCCATATACATAATGCACCTGGTAAAAACATGAGCTAGGACTAAATACAATAATATCTGAGTACATGAGATACAAAGCCCTTTCCCTCAAGAAATGGGTGGGAGGGAGGGTAGAACAACCAGAGAAGCCCTGCTGAACAAGGAAGTGTTCTACAAAACTGAACAAATCATTTCAAGGAGACGTGCATTCTATGGAAACTGCAATTGGTAGGAACCGAATCCATCAATTCTACGGAACTGCATCTGAGGCTGTAGTGTTGAGGAAATTATATGTGTTATAATTCCAACATTAAATTATCAATCTGGGACTCGTAAGCTTCGAGGTGCAAGCGCAGGTAACGCAAGATCAGAGCATCTAAACTAGGATATAAATCAATTTGTTGTCTAAGTGCGGAATTGTTATTTATAGTTTGAAACTAATTAATTGAGAAAACAAATAATAAATATTAATCATTGTGAAAACTAACTCTAATTAATCATAAACCAAGCAATATAAATTACTATTGAAATTCCTCTTTTAGTAAATCCATTCTGTACTCAGAAATAATTTGCACTCAAACTATTCCTAACAATCACTGCAATCCTCTCAATGAAACAAGACTGTAAAGAAGTACAAAAAAATTTTCAATAATGAAATCAAATCATTCTCACACTATAACTGAATCAACTTTCAAACTTCTATGTTATGCTCGAATTCCAAATCCTTCTATGGTATCCTAAGAATCTATTCACCCTTTACATTAATTTGAAACTAATATTTAAGTTAATTCTCGTATGCTAACATGCCGAGCAAAATTGTTCTCAGAAAGGATTCACACTGTTATGATAAGGGATTCAAACTAATGAAACAGGGGAAAATCTTGTTGTTACTATACTTAAAATTAAATAACATCACACCTCAAACCTTTAATAATTTGAAACATCTAACATGGATAGAAATATTCTAAAGAAAATTATGAAGATGAAACCTTGCGGTATCAAAGCATTTTAAGTCAAATCTCTGGGAAGAAACCCAACTGTACACAAGAATTTTCATTATCTTATTCAGAGGTTGAATAATGAGAACTAAGGTTACACAGAAAGCTTTTCAAATGAAATTCAATCTCTCCTTTCTCAAGGATTCACACTACTGATCAAGTAGAACTCACACTGCTAATGAATGAAATTCCCACTTCAAACAACCTAAGTAACTCTGTTATGATCCTAAATTGCTACTGCTTCGAAAGATGAAATCACTACTGATGGATTCAAATTTTAACTAAGGGGTCGACTTCCAATATATTGTCCTATGACTCTAAAACTGCGAATGCTCAAAAGATAATTCATGCACACAGAAGCAACTTTCAAATCTTGAATGTAATCACAGAGGAATTATGAAACTAATCAATATGTATGCTATTTGTAAATGTAAACACACCCTTTTTCATTCACACGCAGTCACTAAATGTATCTATGGATTCACACTTCACACATTCAATCAAATCCACTGCTAGCTAATGAAAGCACACCAAGAAACTCTCACTACAGCTCACAAATTGATGACATGCATGCACGAAATCATTCGAAGAAGGTTTTGTGTATAGATGTTTCACTGATACTTAAAACAACACATCATTTTTATAAGAAACAGATCACCGCTCTATGGAAGAATTCAGGCACACAATGCAATGAATAGAGTGTAGTTTCAAAACCAAATCAACATAATATCAGAAAGGATTATAAACGCACTAAAATCAATTCAAAATCTATGAATTCACACTAAAATTCTAATCAATCCACACGTTGCTGGAACGAAAGTAAACATAGTAATATAGCTGATATACTTATGAATTATAAAGGGCTCAATACTAGGTTGTGGTGGGTCCTTACCACACCTAGGTGAGCCTTGAAAACTTGTAGTAAAAAGGAAATCTAACACATTCGAATTAAAAACTCACTGTGACTGTATTCGCAATAATCTGAATTAACACATACCCATGTTAAAACACTGGAACATAGATATTTGATTAAAATAAAAATTATCTACAATAGCTCAAAGCTTTGCATTCAACAACTAAGAATCCCTCCATAATCTCAGCTCATCGGGTCTTTAAGAAGATAGTCTATGGAACAAAGCTAAACTAACCAAGATCTTAACATAGCAAATTTATTAACAAATTGCTATCACGGGCTCATGAAATCAATCCTAGATCAGATGCATGTATCTTCGTGAAGGATCCTAAAATAAATTAGGCAAATCATGGTACTCCACATGGCTGACCCGTTCAAAAACCGTTCAAAACCGAAACTGTTCACGTTCAGCAATTCTGTACTTAAGATATGTACTTAAGAGTTGTTTTGACCTTAATGTCCTTTTGGTGATGAATTTTTCCAAACAGTTTTTGGGTTATATGAAAGAGAGTATTTTGAGCATGATGAAAGTCTTGGAATGTCTATATTCTTCACCATTTGGTCACAAAATTCATATTTTCACCTACAACAATCTCATTCCATACTCAACTCTGCAGTAACTAGTTTAACTGCTTTGTGAAAAATTTCAGCGATGGAACTCTACGACAAATGAACTTAGTGAAACCATCATTAGTAAATCATGGTAAAATAATCCTTAAGACATTAAAACACAATAAAACTATGATATTTAACCGTGATGGTTTAAGGCATGACTTACGGGAAATGGATATGAATATGGTAGAAAGTGCAGGAATATGCTTTATAAGTGATAATGTTATATGTTGAAAATGAGGGAATTTTTGAGGCAAACACCCCCCCACGCCTTTGATTTTGCATGTCCTCATGCAAACAAATACCTTTCTCATTTATAGGTTATATGACATCATAATCTTGGGTAGGGTTGGTTCTTGTGGAGCAACACTGCGTAAAGATTTGGAGGTGTTGGTTCTTGTGGAGCATCACTATTCATATTTGACTACCATAGAGTGGGGAGAAACCTAATTGAGGACAAACACTAAGTTAATAAGGAAGAGATGAGGGATCTCATAAATCATGAAGTGATAATGGGAATGGTGGATAAAAATGCTTTCATAATCTAAGACCAAGGTTTATATGTGGTTATTATTTTTTTGGGCAACAATGACTTCATCTTTTAATGTCAACTTTGTCACAACATATAGTATTTCGTCATGTGATAATACTGCAGACTTGTGATATAAATGGTACAATTCCACTGTGGTAACCAACCTGCAAGAACAAATTTCATGCCTTGAAATACCAACAAAAGAATGAAAATAGCATTCCCACATGTTATGAATGCTTATGATGTAGGAAGAGAAGGCATTATGGTTGTTGCTTTGTATTAGTTGACCACTATGATCTACTTTTCATTCATATGGCCTGATTTAGAGCACTTACGCATTTTATTGTGAAAATGGATTTCAAATGGAGGTGGATGGTAGTGGTGATGAAAGATAGAATATATGAAGTGGTAAGTGGTTAACCATCATGTTTCCTTGCATTCTTAAGGAACTAAAGAATCTTAAACCAAATTACCTCAGGTTTACCTTTGCTTTGATGTGTTGATGTTGCAAGATGAAGTGGAGGATGGAATGGTTGGATCTGATGTGACTGTTGATCTGATTTGTTGAAGAAAGTTGAAGGATGAACTGAAGTGCTGGAGGATGAACTGAAGCTCCCCTTCTCCCCCATGCCTGAGGAGTTGTATGTCCCCAAACAACTAAGGGAAGGTGACTACTATTGCAAATGACAATGGGAATTCTAATACAAAAATCCAAACTTCTGCAAACCTGTGTTGAGATCTCAAAACCATATAGTACTCTTCAATTGCTACACGCCCATGTGCAATATTGCATATGTGAATAAATGGTTTCGATGTCAAACATAAGCAAGAATCATCGGATTACCGACCATTGAGGAGATTGTTAACCAATGCAATATATCCCACTTTTGATGTCAATGGGAATCAAGCCACTAGGTACATTCTACTAGGCATGAATGGATTTTTCGAATTCGAATGGACAGTAGAATTCATCCACCAAGAAACATTGATGTATTTCCTTGGTAGATGACAAGGATACCTGCCATTAAGGCATGAAGGCTCCTAAGTACCTGATCTAACCCTAGGTTTGGTCCCAGATAATTTGCTGATGTCGATGGGACAAAGCTTGTTGGAAGGTGGGCCTTAAGGGATCCCACATCAACCAACACGAGTACAAGACATAATGATTTGAAATATACATTATTTTAAGAACTCATACAAATTTACAAACATTATTGGGAACCTTGCCCACCAGTTACCTAGTTTTCAAGCAAAGTTCCTGTCCAATTGTGCCAGACAATCTGGTTTACACAAAAGAACTTATTTTTCTCTTTACTATTTTCATTTATTTATTTACTAACTTTCCTACTGTACTGGAGAAAATATGTCCTCCTTCAAGTGAAAGAGAACTTCCAGTGAAGCCATGTGCGGATAAGGTATAAGGATACATTCATGCTCATATTTAACATATAAACTTTACAATGTACATGATCATGTGAAACTAGCAGCTGCAAATTATATGATGCTAAGGGATTGTGAAGAAGAGAATGATGCCTTGCTGGAGTACTGGTTTGGAACCAATGCTCGATGTAATCATAGTGGTCTTGGTTCATTTCTTCATTTGGACAAAGTTGCATGTCCTCTTTGTTGGCCTCTTCAATCTTTGGTTTTAGGGTCTTCTCTCCAATAGATGTTGTCCATAAGTCCTCACTTTCCTCTAAATATTGGAAAATGTGATTATTGGAGGATTCTAGCTCTTCATGTGGTTGTGGCTCATGGAAATCAGGTTCTTCGATCACTTCTAGAGAGGTAGAAAGGTTTTTGACTGCTATCAAGATCTTCTCTTCTTGAGAGGCAGAGATCCTAGCTGCTGCTAGGGTTTGAGATAACTCCTTGAAATTCTTGATCTGGGGGTTCTTACATCACCCCAAAAATGTTTTGTCATTTAAGAGCTTGAAATTTTTAATGAATAAAACCTGATTGCAATACAACTCACCAAACTTGAACTCCTCACTTACCTGGAAAACCAGACTTTGGAGCAACCCAAACAAAATCGGATACGTGGCTCTTCACTCATGTCTTACCGTCATCTCCAACCTCTGCTTGCCCTATAGCTAAGATCACACAAAAAGTGGTGAAAGAAACTATGCTCTGATCCCTTTAGCACCTCCTTGGAAACGGCACCAACAATGTTGGGAAAATTATATGTGTTATAATTCCAACATCAAATTATCAATCCGAGACTCGTAAGCTTCGAGGCGCAAGTGCAGGTAACCTAGGATCAAAGCATCTAAACTAGGATATGAAATCAATTTGTTGTCTAAGTACGGAATTGTTATTTATAGTTTGAAACTAATAAATTGAGGAAAACAAATAATAAATATTAATCGTTGTGCAAACTAACTCTAATTAATCATAAACCAAGCAATATAAATTACTATTGAAATTCCTCTTTTAGTCAATCCATTCTGTACTCAGAAATAATTTGCACTCAAACTATTCCTAACAATCACTGCAATCCTCTCAATGAAACTAGATTGTAAAGAGGTACAAAACAATTTTCAATAATGAAATCAAATCATTCTCACACTGTAACTGAATCAGCTTTCAAACTTCTATGTTATTCTCAAATTCCAAATCCTTCTATGGTATATTAATAATCTATTCACCCTTTACATTAATTTGAAACTAATATTTAAGCTAATTTTCGTATGCTAACATGCCGAGGAAACTCGTTCTCAGAAAGGATTCACATTGTTCTGATAAGGGATTCAAACTAAAGAAACAGGGGAAAATCTTGTTGTTGCTATACTTAAAACTAAATAAAATCACACCTCAAACCTTCAATAATTCAAAACATCTAACACGGATAGAAATATTCTAAATCAAATTATGAAGATGAAACCTTGCGGTATCAAAGAATTTTAAGTCAAATCTCTGGGAAGAAACCCAACTATACACAAGAATTTTCATTGTCTAATTCAGAGGCTGAATAATGAGAACTAAGGTTACAAAGAAAGATTTTCAAATGAAATTCAATCACTCTTTCCTCAAAGATTCACACTGTTGATCAAGTAGAACTCACACTGCTAATGAATGAAATTCCCACTCTCAAACAACCTAGGTAACTCTGTTCTGATCCTAAAATGCTACTGCCTCAAAAGATGAAATCACTACTGCTGGATTCAAATTTTAACTAAGGGGTCAGCTTCCAATATATTGTCCTATGACTCTAAAACTGCAAATTCTCAAAAGATAATTCATGCACATAGAAGCAACTTTCAAATCTTAAATGTAATCACAGAGGAATTATGAAACTAATCAATATGTATGCTACTTGTAAATGTAAACACACCCTTTTTCATTCACACACAGTCACTAAATGTATCTATGGATTCACACTTCACACATTCAATCAAATCCACTACTGGCTAATGAAAGCACACCGAGAAACTCTTACTACAATTCACAAATTGATGACATGCATGCACGAAATCATTCGAATAATGTTCTGTGTATATATGTTTCAGTGATACTTAAAACAACACATCGTTTTTATAAGAGACAAAGCACTGCTTTGTGGAAGAATTCAGGCACACAATGCAATGAATAAAGTGTAGTTTCAAAGCCAAATCAACACAATATCAGAAAGGGTTATAAACACACTGAAATCAATTCAAAATCTATGAATTCACACTAAAATTCTAATCAATCCACACATTTCTGGAACGAAAGTGAACACAGTAATATAGCTGATATGCTTATGAATTTAAAAGAGCTCAATCCCAGGTTGTGGTGGGCCCTTGCCACACCTGGGTGAGCCTAGAAAACTTGCAGTAAAAAGGAAATCTAACACATTCGAATTAAAAACTCACTGTGATTGTATTCGCAATAATATGAATTAACACATGCCCATGTTAAATCACTGGAACAGAGGTTTTTTATTAAAATAAAAATGATCTACAATAGCTCAAAGCTTTGTGTTCAATAACTGATAATCCGTCCATAATCTTAGTTCATCGGGTCTTTAAGAAGACAGTCGATGGAACATAGCTAAACTAACCAAGATCTTAACATAGGAAATTTATTAACAAATGGCTATCACGGGCTCATGAAATCAATCCTGGATCAGATTCATGTATCTTCATGAAGGATCCTAAAATAAATTAGGAAAATTGTGGTCCTCCACATGGCTGACCAATTCAAAACCAAAACCGTTCACGTTCAGCAATTTTGTACTTAAGAATTGTTTTGACCTTAACTTCCTTTTGGTGATGAATTTTGACGAACGATTTTTGGGTTATATGAAAGAGGGTATTTTGAGCATGATTCAAGTATCGAAATGTCTATATTATTCACCATTTGGTCACAAAATTCATATTTTCACCTACAGCAATCTCATTCCATACTCAACTCTATAGTAACTAGTTTAACTGCTTTGTGAAGAATTTTGGCAATGGAACTCTGCGAAAAATGAACTTAGTGAAACCGTCATTAGTAAATCATGGTAAAATAATACTTAAGACATTAAAAACACAATAAAACTATGATATTTAACCATGATGGTTTAAGGCATGAGTTACGGGAAATGGATATGAATATGGTAGAAAGTGTAGGAATATGCTTTATAAATGATAATGTTATATGTTGAAAATGAGGGCATTTTTGAGGTCCAACATGTAGCATAATAGGTATGCATCCGGGTATGTGGGGGGCTACCTGAAGGGCCACCCCCTCATGAGGTCTGAAACATCTCACACACACCTAGGAATCACTAGTATAATCTGTTGCATCATTGGACCATCAAGTGTATGGATCACGAACATGAAACAACCAAGTCAAAGGGAAATAATGAGACCCTCTACTTGATCCAAGGCGCCGAACAAGAATGGAAGCTGGAACCAAGATACACCACCCTCTAGGTCATTCTTCTGGAATAAATGAGTTGATGTCGACATAATAGGGCCCGCGATAGATGAGGCAATGAGGATCCTCAACTAAAGCACGAGGGAAAATAGTAATGTGACTGATGGACTGACACCAGGGATAATGGAAAAAAGTGGGACTGAGGGACAAACATACGACTACCCTTGTCAGAGCATAAAGTGCATGGTTGACCTGGCAGCAATTGACTCAACTCTGGAGGGGATGGGGATAGTATGACTGGAGGCCAAAATGGGCAACACAGGATGAACGATATGAAAATATGGATGGAATACTATGACATGATATGATGGGACATGAAATAGACTCCAAGAATGCAAGGGTGATTCATCATGGATGCTCTGAACAAGGGTGACTCGATGACGCTACCACGCAGATGAGGCCTAGTGGGGACCATGAAAACATGAGTAAATGATGGTTACTCATGACAAAAATTAGCATATGGTATGACAAGTATTAAGAGGAGGTGGACCTCAAAGTACAAGTGTCACTTTATGACGAAATTCGATTTTGAGAGACAACGAAGTGACCTTCTTGGAAAAATGGTTTCCAGGTGAAGTGTCAAATCATCAAAAAATGAGGAAGAACCATTTTAGAGCTCGATGAGAGCTTTCCAATGAAGCTGAGGATTTGTCAAACTAAGCTACAATCTAGTCACAATGGGCAATAGAAAAATTATGGATTTTTCTATGAAAGGATGGCTTCCCTCCAATTTGGATTCATTTGCTAAGTGATCTATGGTGAATTTGGAGAGGAGGAAAAGGCCCTAAATCTTATGGAGATCATAGTGGACAAACCGACCATTGGAATCAGGATCTACAACTTTTAGGCAAGTGGCCTTACTCGTTTAAAGATGGCATTAATGCTTCTTGGAAAGATGGTTCCTGGTGAAGAAGTAAGGGAAGAGGAAAACGAGAATGAACTACTAGAGGAGGTCTATAATCATCCTCACCCACAAAGTCAAGCATGGGGACTATGTTGACATAGAGTAGAATATTTGAAGATATGGCATCAAACATCTACAATATGTGATGTGCATATGGCTCATCGAAGAGGCCGACAAGACAAACTATCCAAGGAATGGGAGGATAATCGACCATACCTAGATTCAGTGGGATCGAGGCCAAGACTTAATTGTGAAGATGGCTAGAGGAAATCCATCATGCCCCCAAGTATGGGATGTTGATCTGGTATGCAAAGGTTGGAATGATGCCCCCCCTAGAAGGAGGATTTTGTGGAGTTCCATTTTTTTCCAAGTGCTTGAAAAAGGGATTCAAGTATCTCGGCCCAACTTGGTACGAGATCCTCCAAAGGAGATGTAGGGGCCTATGTTCCCCCCAGTATGTTATGGTAACACTAGATTTATTTAGAGCTAAGGGCTCCAAACACTTATATGATACATAATATGATTATGATTTTTATATGACGATGATGGTTCACCATTTGTTTGGTTATCTTTTGTGGTATCCATGTGATAAATGCCAATCTAGAATGTTGTTTGCAATGGTATCTATATAGTGATTTTGGGCTCTAGGCACATGACTGAAAGTAATGGTTTCAAATTCACGTACCAATAGCTTCACTCGTAGATATTTTCTAAATAGGACTTGGTTATGTGCATGATACACACCATTCAATTGCATGACAAGTAGCAAGGAATCTAAATGATCATGAAGATCAAGGATACGATGAGTGAGGGAATCGACTACTAACCTATCACTGCATCATATTTGGCCTGATTATTGGTGGCAGGTCCAATGCACACATTGTTTGAAAGGACTAATGTATGCAAGGGGGTAAGAATGGCCCGAGTTGCCGAGGCTAGGTTCTAGGAAAAATGACTTGCACCATCGGCATGATTGATATCCTTTGTGGATGATGGATCCATATGAAAGGTGCAAAAGACAACAGATGAGATCATGCAATCTACCTAACTTCATGGAAGAAATAAAGACATGCAAATTAAATGGATGTGCTATGAGAGAAATTTCTTGAGGTAGAGCGCATTGAGAGAACTAGGAAGGAAATGGTCTTCAAAATCCTCTAAAGAAGTGACCCCTTACTTAAGGGTAGGGGTAATTAGGGGTAGACATAGCTTCAATGGTGTCCTCATTAGGCTGGGAGATGGGTGGACAAGAGGAAGACTAACTGCATGATGTAGTTGCATTACCTAATGCATCAACCTGAGAAATAAGGTTCACATACACATCATCTCGAATGGTAGATGACATACTGGTAGATGGAGGATCTACTGATGTTGAGACCTTGGATCTTATCGAAAGAGATTCGACAAAAGCACGTACAGATTCCTCAGAAAGGTTTCCCTGCGAGGAACTCAAGATGACGACAGGTATAGAATGGAGCCTGTGGTGTCCACCATCTCGACATTGGGGGGAGGGATCACAATAGTAGGGCCAGAGTCTCCCTATTCTAATTGACTAGTGGTACCAGAATCCATAGGTAGAGTAGAGGCTCCACTATGAGTGACCTTGTATTCACGAATCACCCCCAAGAAATCATGAATTTCATCGAGATGAGGGAAACATTGGGAATAGTGACCTTGAAGATCATACAGGGCACAAGGGTGGTTTTTGCGAAGTGTTTTGAGTTTCTTAGGTGGGACTGGTAAGTTAACATGGACTTTCGAGATATTTAACTCAGGGAATTCTTCATGAACCAAAGTTTTAATTTGAGGAAGCTGAGGACAATTATTGGTGGCGTGCCCAACAACTTTACACAAAGAACATGAAGGTGACAGATTTGGGGTCTTAGGGGCTGGAGGAGCTTGGGGAGCCTTGTCTTTCGAGTCTTTCCTTTTAACTTTTTCCCCCCAGCTAGATGCTTTCACAACAAGAGGTGGTTCCTATTAAGGTTGTGATGGAACTGAAGCAACGGCAAGGGTCATGGGGACCGGTTGTACCGAGGTCAAAGCATGATAAGGTTTGAGCTGAATAGGCAGAGTGTTCGTTGGGGGATCGATGTACCATACTGGGATCCCCAAAATCACATTAGGAAGGACCAGCGAAGCCATGATAGGGACAAAAAATACTCCCGAGGGGTGAATAAGAATGGTATATGGCCTACAGGGTAACGTCCCGGTGGAATAGATCCTGGATGCTTAAGACCTAAAGGAACAGTTCCTGGTGGGAATATAAGAGAGGCAACCACAAACGGAGGAGGTCCTGGGTGGGTGGATCTGAATGACATGGCTAAGATGGTAACAATAGAGTGTTGAGGAGTTGGCTGTTGATCAGAGGTATGGACCTTGTTAGAATCCATCATGAGAATCTGGTAGTCACCGAGACCAGAAGGTTGGGGGGGATGGGCTGCTTGACCTAGTTGAGGCTGAGTAGCAATAAATCCTTGCTGAGGGAAAGGATTTGTGAGCACTGTTGGTTGGGTTGGCGTAGGATTCTTATGCAATTATTGACCTCTAGAAGTTGCTTGAGATTCCCACATTTGGTGCATCTGGGGTAAAAGAGGACACTCATGTGTATAATGGCCATGTACATCACAACATGCACAAGGCTTGTTTGTACGAATAACCTTGTTTTTCTTGGGTTGGTCACTCTTTTGCTGGTTGTTAGTGTTAGGTTGGTTCCCCTGGGGTTCACTAGGTTGTTTACCTTGATTACCCTGGTTACCCTTGTTACCCTTCCCCTTATTCTTTTTCTTTGAATTTTGGGGATCGGTATTACTCTGTTGTGCAAACACTTGACCTTGAGTGGGTAGTGGCTGCTGAAGTTGAGGATGCATGGGAGGCTGCGACGCTAATGCTCGAGGGGCTGGAGCGCTCAGTTGTGCATAAATCAAATCATATCTCAAATTGGTATGGAAAGCTTCTTCCTTGATCTAAAGAAAATGGGACGCGACATCTTTCTTGATGCGGGATAAAAGGCTCTTAAGGAACCAATCTAGATAGACACGATCTTCAAAAGGTGGGGCATGACATGTGCACCTCCTTTGACGCCACTCTTGAACATGGTCAGAAAGTTGAGTGGCAGAGGATTGATAGAATGTGGTCAATAGCTTCGTACCAGTGTCGTGCCGGAGAGGCAACTAAAAATATGAAAGGAACACTTTAGCAAGGGTTGTGAAAACGAAATGAGAGGCGGAGGGCTAGTCTACATACCATTTTGTAGCATCTCTAGTGAGCATGCATTGGAAGAGCCAAAGATGAATGGAGTCATCGGTTATGGAGTTGGACAAACACCACACGTGGAATGATCGAACATGGTTGGTAGGATCCTCTCCAGCAATACCCTCAAACTTTGGCATGTCTGAGGGAAGCTTAGTTGGCATAGAGGGCCAACTAGCATCATGGTGTATTGGATTGTTTATCAACTACATAAGATCTAGTATACTTAACCCAGCCATAAATGGGAGCATGGGGACTGCCAGAATGATTCCTGACACTGTTCCACCTGATGTGACCATCGGTACAGAACTAGAGCCAACAATAGTTTGGGTTTTCCAGACATGGTGACGATATGTGGTGAAGGAGGTTCAAAATTAGATGAGGAATCAGAAGGACCAAGAGAAGAGTTAGTATGGGGACTTAGAGGGCTATGAACTCGAACCCAATAGGGAGGGGTAATATACCCAAGTAGAAACTGGGGGTGAAGGCCTAACGGTCTCTGTGACACATGCCTTGGTGGCACAATGATGGAAGGACACACAAAACACAGAAATGGTGAAGGGAGATCAACAATATATCTTTGTCTCAATGCGGGGAGATAGATTTATTATGTTAAGTCTTGGCTTTGCGATGTAAACCAAGCACCCTTCGCTTAAGGTGTGCAAGTTTTTGCAAGTGTATTAATCGATTAAGCCCATATCATGTTTGTAAAAAAGGAAAAAGCTTGCTGAAAATAAACTGAAAAATGAACAACAAAACAATTAACTAAACCCCACCCAAATTGGGTTTGCAAACATTGTACTGCTTGGTGGCTAAACTAATGGGAAATACATTGAAACGGTCAAGAGATCTGAACTTCGGTGTGACTGGGATCAAGTGACACTAAGCTACTGGAAAGTGGTGCAGCAACAGCAAAAACTAGAGAGGAAGATCGCTGCAAAAAGATAGCAGATGGGTGAAACACTTAGGGTAACCGATGGGACCCTAAGGGAATGACCAAACAATTTTAAATGTGAAACTATGGATGGTATCAACCTATCTTAACAGATCTGAAACAAAAGATTATAGATTTGGAAAATGTGGCTGAAAGTGCTGCAGAAACTCAAAGTACTCACTCAGCCAAACTCCTCCAAGAAAGGTGGAAGTGTACTAGAAGCCCTAGGGGAGGCTAAATTCGACTTTGATGAGTAAATAAAAGTGGATCAAGGCCTAAGTGGGAGGAGATAGAGGTTAGACACCCACCAAATAGCTCTTAGCAAAACCCAGAAACAGATCTGAGAAAAACTCTAAAACCCAGAAATCGCAGGTACTGACATGTTTTCTGTTGAAATCGCACTTTTTGGGCTGAAAGGTGCGTTTTGAAGCCCAGATTGCACTTTTTGGGCTGAAAACTGCGATTTTTATTCCGAGGATCCCAGTCTGCAAATTTTAAAAAAAAGCGTCACCTTTATAGCGGCTCATTCCTATGTCCAACGGAAACAACCAAAAAACTTGTGGAAGTTAGAAATTTATCAGATCTAAGGTTAAAAAACTAGGAAACATTAAGAGAATTGAAAAAAGAAGAAACCCTAAGCTTAAAACCAAAGGTCACCCAAGTTTTTGGATCTGAAGTATAAAAACCCAACGGAGTCGCCAAATTTTTTGTATTGGAGACCCATGTTTCTGAATCATAATTATATCCCCAGCGGAGTCACCAACTTGTTGTAGTGTTTTTTTCTCAATGATGTATGAAAAGAACCCACTTAAGATTGTGGATGACAAACAATCTCAACAATATAAATGACTGCTAAACATTGTAGATCTGCAACTATTGATAGAAACAAAACCTGCCAAAATTTTGATCTATGCTACGATCATAGTTAAAAAGTGAAAGAAAGAGTAATAACCCCAAACATCCAATGGAAACCAGATATGTAAATAATTTAATAATAACACATGTGAAGAGAATAGATAAATGTTACCAATCCCCCTCTATGGGATGGGTTCTTGGCTATCCTTAAACTATTGGAAATACTGAGAGGGGGGTGAATTAGTATTTCTTTTCAATTGTTACTTTTACCAGTTAGATCATTTATATTTAGGACACAAAATGAAAAATAAGAACAAATGCTTTTATTAATTTATTTTTCACAATAAATCAAGTACAATGTATATAGGGCTCCAACCCTAAATGAAGACACTGATCTTCAATATCCCAGGCTCCAACCTAGGTGTTAAGCACCAACATGGACTTTTGTGAGGCTCCAACCTCTAAGGCACTGATCATATCTTCTCAAGGCATCAACGTTGCATTTAGAGGCTCCAACCCCTAGGGCACCAACCCTTCTCTAGTACAGACTCCGATCTGGTTTCTTGAGGAATCCAATCCTCTATGGTTCCAACCCTATCTTATCCAAGGCACCAACCCCAAGGGCTCCAACCCTATAGCTTCACTTTGTCAAGGTATGTTTTGTTGTACGTCACAACTCCCAAGATCTTCTTCACTAAGCCTTGTTAATCTTCAGCTTCATCATAGTCTTCATGCTACATCATCAATTACAACCTTAATCTCTTATAAAATATCTCCACAACTCTTCATGATACCCAAAACAAGTTTCTTCAATGTTACTCCATGAGGGTTTTAGTTATGCACTAAGGTCTCCCAAAAACTTCCAAGATCAGCTTCTCAAGTCTACCCAAGTTTGCTTTTAGCTTTTAGTTTACCAAGTCTTCAAAGTCTCTTCAATAGATCAATCAGCAAGCCCAACAAACTTAATCCCAAACTCCTAGCATTATTATTTCAATATGACTTTGAGGATCCTTTAATTATGCTTCAATGTTTGGTCCAAGATCACCCAAGTCTCGCAAGAGTGTTACAATATATCTAGATGTCACGTCATCTCTTGAAAGAATATATCATTGTAATTATATAGTGGATACAATCCTTCAAACTTCCAACAAAGATCTAAGCATTAAACTATGCGTTCAATATCCACAATGCCAAACTCTTGTTCAAAAGATCATGCCACAAGTGAGGACTAAAAATATGCTCACAATTATGAATATTCTTGTCACATGTGCGAGCTCTTCAAGATTAATGTCTTGAGTTAACTCCAAAGGTTGTTTGTCCGAGCTACCTCACTAGTCACAAGTTACCAATCTAAGCTTCAAGAGATGATTTTTCACACACCAAGTGATTGTCCTGAGTTTGGAGAGATAATTGTCCAGGTGGATGCTACATATCTAAGCTCGAGCCTCCCAAACAAATCTGAGTCATTCACAAGATGATTGTCCACTAACTGCTCTTGTCTAAGCTTTTGTCCACACACATGGATCTGCAATTCATAATAGGTATTTTTAGGTCCGAGATGAACTCCTTCTACAGGTGACTTTAATCTTGAGCCTAAACAAATATGACTGTAAATCTGAGCTGACTGTCACACAAATCTGTCCTGAGATATCTGAATCATTGTAGTTGTAATAAAGATTTAGACCCAACCATTTTAAATTATTCATGTGCTCCTTTCTCCCTTATTTTCCCTTATCTGAGTTGTTGTGGCACTTCTGTGATGATCAGCGAATTGGATAATTGAGAATGAGGTCCGAAATCCTTATATATATGTCATTGTATAGAGGCTAGCCTATTAGGTTGAATAGTCATGTCTCTTTTGAGAAAACCAACATAAATATTGGCTGTCATTTCCCTTTTTCGTAGCCGACCTGTAGTGGATTAATTTTTATTTGATTTTATTTAACATGAATAGTCAAGCCTTTAGAAGAATCGATTTGCATTTTTTATATTTAAATGAATTGTGACGAAAGTTTAGTGTGGAGATAAAAAAAAAATCGGTCTACCATGTGATATAACATACATGCATTACATTTGTTTTCCATGTGAAATATGGATCATATAAGAACTATGGAAAAGGCCTTGTCTACCATATGAGTAATGTATTACAACATGTCGCTGCATTATACATTATGTCTACCATGTATGGTTATAGGGAACCATGCTACCTGCATTATACATTATTTCTACCATGTATGGTGATACGTATGCGATGTTTGTCTGCCATGTAAGCCATTTGTTTAATAAGGAATTTTTATATTGTTTGAAACAAATATTCGTTGCCAAGGATTATGCGTGTTTTAATAATGTTCGGTAGTGTGTATTATGTTTTACATGGAGAGGCTACATGATATGAATGAATAATATGACATGATAAGAGCTAGGTGGGGTGTTTTAAGTAATTTTGAGGTGATTAAGATTTTATATTAGGATTTTAAGGAATTCATAAAACATGATATGGTTACAATAGTTCTTAGGGTAGGACTATGGGATTAATTTATTTAGAACTTCATTTATTTATGCTAGGGTGTGAGTGGATATATATATATATCTATATATATATATATATATATATATATATATATATATATATATATATATATATAGGGTTTTATTGGTATTTTTATCTCGTGAAACTAGGGCTTGTCACCTAATATTTCTTCATTTTTATGAATTTTCCTAGGGTTGACTTCAAAAATGGATTGGATATGATTAGGATTAGTGTTTGCTTCAACTAGGGTTAGAACATTATGTAGAGGTAGAATTTCCCTAGGGTTAGGGCAACATCATGCATCACAAGAATATTTGCCATCCGAATAATGCCATATTAACATCAATGACAACCTTGATTAACAATCTCCCCCTTTGTCATTAACGGCAATATTTTTTCCATTCCAACATTCTCTCCCCCTTTGACATCAATGGAAAATGGGCTGCCCATGTACTGCCCCTGTCAAGTTGCTTCTTTTCTTCATCAATAGTAGTTCTTCATATGTATGTTACTTCCCCTGTCATGGTGCCTTTCCTTCTGGCAATGTGGTCCATGATAGATGTGTTTACATTTCTTCATGTGATGAACCAACTTCCCCTACCTGCATAAACTCCTCTAGCTTCTTTAGATAAGAAATATTTTTGCCTTGTGATCAATTGGAAGAAATCTTCAACAATAGTCCATCGGATAAGGAATCATGTTCTTCAATGGAGTTTCTCCCAAGAGATGATCTATCAAAAGATGATTGTCCATGTGTGACTCATCAAGAATTTCATAGGCCCATTCAAAGATAGCTTTTGCAAGAATGATTAAGAATCATAACTCCCCCTAACAGTATGCATGGTCTTCCTTTTGGCAGTGTCTCCCAATCAAGTACTTGGAATATCGACGACAACATCATCAGGTCAATAACATGTGTTGTTGGCTAGAGAGTTCAAGAGACTTCTAGATTCAATTTGCTTCTGTTATAGCTCTGATACCACTTGTTATAGATCTAACCCGGAAATATTATAGATCTGATATGAAAATATAAGATAATGCAAATAAACCCAGAAATAATATGAAATGATTCTTTATTGATCAAAACCCTAAAGGTAGGGCAACACCATACATTCACTCCTTAAGGAAGGAGAACACTCCACAAGCCATATGCCTATTCATACAATAATCCTTGCTTATATTCATTCACTATCTTCCTTGACGTGGAGTCTCTAGCCTCTATATAGGCCTCATACATACAATACCATGGGTCATTACCATGGTTCCCTCATACCATCAAACTAATACCATGGGCCCATTACATTATTACTAACTACTTGTGGTCCCTTACATGATATGGGTTAACCACCTTATTTATTACTATGGCCCATCCCATTATTACATTATTACCTTTGGTACCTCCCTTGGTACCCCATATTATCCCCCATAGGTATATAACATTCCACCCCCTTAGCATGTTTCGTCCCTGAAACATGGGAAGAACACAAATAATAAGATCTACTCAAAAGAGTAGTCCACTGGTACCACGCATGTGCATCTAGCCATCCAAGAGAAAGGTGAACCCTCGGTCTCGCTAGTGCCTCACTCGCTTGAGATGGAAGTTAACCATGGCATCTCTTCTGTGTTGATGTCTAGTAGGTGGATCTTCGCTCCTCGCTATCCATCATATGGGGGTTGTTGTCCTTGTGGCTAATTGGTTGCCATCTTGTTGGTTGTTTTCTTGCGGGGTGATGTGGGTGATGATATGTTGAAGTTTTAACCCACAGTGTCTTTTTCTTTAATTCACCCTGCTGTGGTGCCTATTGTGGTGTCTTCTCTTTCAATATGACTTCAACCACTGAGCCCTCATCTGATGTACCTGTAACCTTTTCTGCTTCAGCCTCTGTTTGTGTTTGATTGTCGATCATCAAAGGCTCATCATCCGATATGTCAGTCCCTGGAACATCTTCTGGTTCATCCTCCATGTACTCTACATGTTTATTGATGGAAATATCCTGTAATGTAATTTTCTTCTTTTTATCCCAGAGCTTCAAGAATTTCTTCTGCACATTAATATTGATAGTACCTGCAGATTCCATCCAAGGATATCCCAAAACAACATCCATATTATCCATCTCTGAAGTATAAAAATCACCATGCAACACATACTTATCCATAGAAAGCTTCAAATCCTTATAAATTTGAACATCCTCATCATCAACCTGTGTATTTTCAATTTGTTTTGCTGGAACTTGCAATTTTTTTGCCAAATTAACATTGATGAAATTATGCTTGCAACTAGGATTTATAGAAACAATGATCTTCTCTTTCTGCATCAATCCATGAACCTGCAATAAGGAGATACCAGCAGAAAATAACCCCACATGTTTCCCCTTATCTTGTTTTCTAGCCTGGGACCATTTTTCTAAAAGAAGTTCTTCTAGTTTTTCATGAGGAAGTTGCGTCACTGAATCAGCAACTGAGTCCCGCCATTTAGTAGCTTCATCTTTTAGATTAACTAGTAGGCAAATTACCCAAAATTATTTGCGTCGTGATTTGTGATATTCTATAAATTCTTCAATAGTAGGACCCTTATCATTCCCTGTAAAAAATTCCTTGCTAGAAGCCATGAAGGTTTGGAAAAAATTCACTTACTTGGCGAAAACTTGAAATTGTCACAGTTTAGTGAATATTGCTCAGAATGCGTATTATGACTTGTTTTAGGAAATGGAACAATCATTCTGCATCTTCCCATGTGATAGAAATCTTGATACAGGCACTAAAATTTCAGATCTGCGCTGCAACTCTCCCACCGTCACCAAAATTTCTGCAAAAAGAGCTGATTTTAAATCAGCGATATCTCCCTCATCCAGACTCTGATTCGACTCTTTTTTTTTTGAAATTAGGTATTTTTTCACAAAGATTCCAGATCTACCATTAGATTTGGCAGATATTACACCAGGACGTCCATATCTGTGCCATAAACTCGATGCCCTGAAAAAAAATTTGCAACACCACTGATTTTTAGATCAGTGATATCTCCTTCATCCGGACTCCGATTCAGCCGATTTTTTTTTAAATCGGGTATTTTTTCACATAGAATCCAGATCTGCAATTAGATTTTATAGATCTTGCACCAAAACATACAGATCTGATCTGCAAACTCGCCACCCTCGAAATCCTGCAAAAATTAAAAAAAAATCTCCACTTTTGCCCAAGAAAGTGCTCTGATACCACTTGTTATAGCTCTGATACTACTTGTTATAGATCTAACCCGGAAATATTATAGATCTGATATGAAAATATAAGATAATGCAAATAAACCCAGAAATAATATGAAATGATTCTTTATTGATCAAAACCCTTAAGGTAGGGCAACACCATACATTCACTCCTTAAGGAAGGAGAACACTCCACAAGTCATATGCATGTTCATACAATAATCCTTGCCTATATTCCTTCACTATCTTCCTTGACGTGGAGTCTCTAGCCTCTATATAGGCCTCATACATACAATACCATGAGTCATTACCATGGTTCCCTCATACCATCAAACTAATACCATGGGCCCATTACATTATTACTAACTACTTGTGTCCCCTTACATGATATGGGTTAACCACCTTATTTATTACTATGGCCCATCTCATTATTACATTATTACCTTGGGTACCTCCCTTGGTACTCCATATTATCCCCCATAGGTATATAACATTCCACCCCCCTTAGCATGTTTCGTCCCCGAAACATGGGAAGAACACAAATAATATGATCTACTCAAAAGAGTAGTCCACTGGTACCATGCACGTGCATCTAGCCATCCAAGAGAAAGGTGAACCCTCGGTCTCGCTAGTGCCTCGCTCACTTGAGATGGAAGTTGACCATGGCAGCTCTTCTGTGTTTATGTGTAGTAGGTGGATCTTCGCTCCTCGCTATCCGTCATATGGGGGTTGTTGTCCTTGTGGCTAATTGGTTGCCATCTTATTGGTTGTTTTCTTGCGGGGTGATGTGGGTGATGATATGTTGAAGTTTTAACCCACAGTGTCTTTTTCTTTAATTCACCCTGCTGTGGTGCCTATTGTGGTGTCTTCTTTTTCAATATGACTTCAACCACTGAGCCCTCATCTGATGTACCTATAACCTTTTCTACTTCAGCCTCTGTTTGTGTTTGTTTGTCGATCATCAAAGGCTCATCATCTGATATGTCAGTCCCTAGAACATCTTCTGGTTCAGCCTCCATGTACTCTACCTGTTTATTGATGGAAATATCCTGTAATGTAATTTTCTTCTTTTTATCCCAAAGCTTCAAGAATTTCTTCTGCACATTAATATTGATAGTACCTGCAGATTCCATCCAAGGATATCCCAAAACAACATCCATATTATCCATCTCTGAAGTATAAAAATCACCATGCAACACATACTTATCCATAGAAAGCTTCAAATCCTTATAAATTTGAACATCCTCATCATCAACCTGTGTATTTTGCTGGAACTTACAATTTTTTTGCCAAATTAACATTGATGAAATTATGCTTGCAACTAGGATTTATAGAAACAATGATCTTCTCTTTCTGCATCAATCCATGAACCTGCAATAAGGAGATACCAGTAGAAAATAACCCCACATGTTTCCCCTTATCTTGTTTTCTAGCCTAGGACCATTTTTCTAAAAGAAGTTCTTCTAGTTTTTCATGAGGAAGTTGCGTCACTGAATCGGCAACTGAGTCCCACCATTTAGCAGCTTCATCTTTTAGATTAACTAGCAGGCAAATTACCCAAAATTATTTGCGTCGTGATTTGTGATATTCTATAAATTCTTCAATAGTAGGACCCTTATCATTCCCTGTAAAAAATTCCTTGCTAGAAGCCATGAAGGTTTGGAAAAAATTCACTTACTTGGTGAAAATTTGAAATTGTCACAGTTTAGTCAATATTGCTCAGAATTCGTATTATGACCTGTTTTCGGAAATGGAACAATCATTCTGCATCTGCCCATGTGATAGAAATCTTGATACAGGCACTAGAATTTCAGATCTGCGCTGCAACTCTCCCGCCGTCACCAAAATTTCTACAAAAAGAGCTGATTTTAAATCAGCGATATCTCCCTCATCCGGACTCCGATTCGACTGATTTTTTTTTTAAATTAGGTATTTTTTCACAAAGATTCCAGATCTACCATTAGATTTGGTAGATCTTGCACCAGGATGTCCATATCTGCGCCGTAAACTCGTTGCCCTAAAAAATTGTTTGCAACACCACTGATTTTTAGATCAGTGATATCTCCTTCATCCGGACTCCGATTCAGCCGATGTTTTTTGAAATTGGGTATTTTTTCACATAGAATCCAAATATGCAATTATATTTTGTAGATCTTGCACCAAAACATACATATCTGATCTGCAAACTCGCCGCCCCCGAAATCCTGCAAAAATTAAAAAAAAAATCTCCATTTTTGCCCAAGAAATTGCTCTGATACCACTTGTTATAGCTCTGATACCACTTGTTATAGATCTAACCCGGAAATATTATATATCTAATATGAAAATATAAGATAATGCAAATAAACCCAGAAATAATATGAAATGCTTCTTTATTAATCAAAACCCTTAAGGTAGGGCAACACCATACATTCACTCCTTAAGGAAGGAGAACACTCCACAAGCCATATGCCTGTTCATACAATAATCCTTGCCTATATTCCTTCACTATCTTCCTTGACGTGGAGTCTCTAGCCTCTATATAGGCCTCATACATACAATACCATGGGTCATTACCATGGTTCCCTCATACCATCAAACTAATACCATGGGCCCGTTACATTATTACTAACTACTTGTGGTCCCTTACATGATATGGGTTAACCACCTTATTTATTACTATGGGCCATCCCATTATTACATTATTACCTTGGGTACCTCCCTTGGTACCCCATATTATCCCCCTTAGGTATATAACAGCTTCCTTCTCCACGCCTGTATAACTTTCTTTTCTAGCATGGTTCTTCCTTGTGTAGGGACCCAAGTCAAGTTACAATCATGTGACATATGTCCAATGTTATGACACTTGAAGCACTCTATGTTGTTCATGAATAAGAATTCATGACTTCTTGCAAAATTGCTTCTCAGAGATTGACGGGGACCATTATATTTATCTTGGTGATATGCCCTACAATATTTTGCCTTATGCCCAAAGTTTGTACAAGAATAGCAATAACCACAAAATATACTTTGGTACCTGGGAGAAAAAGGTTTCCTTGGTGTACTTCTAAAGTCATTTTTCCTTGGGATCCTTTGATGATAACCATTGCTTCTTGCATCCTTGACACCATCTGCATTTCTTCTTGGAATAGGATTTCTTCCAATGTCAACTTGACTCTTGCCTTTGGTGTGAGCATCAACCTTTCTTCCAAGCTTCCTCACATCCTTATTGTTTGAAGAATTATCATCCTTTATTGAGGATTCACCTGCATAGCCAAGACCTGATTTATCGAGGGGAGACCTTTGATGACTTAGGATGTCATCTAGTGTTTGAGAAATTTTCAAGTTCTTATTCAGCAAGTCAACTTCCTTTTTAAGAAAGACAATTTCTTCCTTCATTTTCTTGCATTCTTCATCCTTCTTTGATAGAATGATCTCCATTTATACGTTCATATTGGTTCCTTCACATGATTGGGCCTTAAGAGAAGTGATTTCTTATTTTAACTTGGTGATGTCATCATCCTTTTCTTCTAGTTGGCATATCATGGTGTTTCTCTCCTTTTCTGCTTTATCAACTTGTCCTTCAACAGATGTCAAAGCTTCCATCACCTTTTCGACTCCTTGTGCTTGTTTCCTTGCTTCTTCTAGTTGAGATCTAAGGGAGGAGACCTCTCCTTATATTGACCAATATTTGGTTCAAGTTTGTTCAAGCTCTTATGCCTTTGTTCAAGGTGGCTTGATAAGGTATCTTCCTGTTTCTTTGCCTTATCCAATTATTTTGTCATGGATATGACTTCTTCATGATGCTTTCTCTTGTTTTGATGAAGTTCTTCCTTAATCTTGGTGAGCTCCTCATATCTTTCTTGTACTTGAAGCTTGATAAGGTCAACTTCCTTCCTTGTCTTGTCCTAGTCACCAACTTGCGCTTTCTTCTTAAGTTCCTCATTTTCCTTTTTCAAATTGTTAATCTCTTCCATGATAGCCATAATTTTAGTGACGAGATCTTATTCAAAATATTTTTCATTCTCTTCATCTTCTAGGTCTTCTTTATCCTTGACATCATCACTCTTACCTTCAGCTTCCTTGATGGGCTCTAGATTTCCTTCTTGTTTTCCATCATTTTATTGATTAGCGATCATTGTCAATGCTCCTTTTGAGTGAAGATCATGAATTTTATTCCATATACATTTTGTTGATGAACATTTTTCAAAATTGGCCTTCATAGAATCTGGTAGCCCATTCAAGATTTCTTTCATTGCTCTTTTATTATGTTCCTTGGATTCTCCATCCATCATGATATCAATAATCACCGATTTCCAGAGTTCAATGCTTTGAGTCATTAAGAAATTCCTCATTCTTGCCTCCCATATATCAAAGTTTCCATTGAACAATTGAGCCTTCACAAATTGATTGACTTCAATTTTGGTAGTTGAGGGAGACAAGTCTTTAGGCGGATTGGAGACTTTCTTCCTTGGCTTCACCATTTGTGTTCTAATGATCAACCTTCAAGATGTTAGGCTTTGAGTGAAGGTTCTAACTCTGATACCAATTGTTGGAAATATTGAGAGGGGGGTGAATCAATATTTCTTTTCAATTGTTACTTTTACCAGTTAGATCATTTATATTTAGGACACAAAATGAACAATAAGAACAAATGCTTTTATTAATTTCTTTTTCACAATAAATCAAGTACAATGTATATAGGGCTCCAACCCTAGATGAAGACACTAATATTCAATCTCTCATGCTCCAACCTGGGTGCCAAGCACCAACTTGGACTTTTGTGAGTCTCTGACCTCTAGGGCACCGACCTTATCTTATCAAGGCATCAAACTTGCACTTAGAGGCTCCAACCCCTAGGACCCCAACCCTTCTCTAGTACAAACTCTGATCTAGTTTCTTGAGGACTCTGATCCTCTAGGGCTCCAACCCTATCTTATTTAAGGCACCAACCTTGAGTTTAGGAGCACCAACTCCAAGGACACCAATCTTATATTTTCCAGGCACCAACTTGGACTTTCCAAGGCACCAACCTTGTCAATTCGGAGGCACCGACCCCAAGGGCTCCAACCCTATAGCTTCACTTTGTCAAGGTATGTTTGGTTGTACTTCAAAGCTCCCAAGGTCTTCTTCACCGAGCCCTGTCAATCTTCATCTTCACTATAGTCTTCATGCTACATCATCAATGACAACCTTAATCTCTTAGAAAGTATCTCCACAACTCTTCATGATACCCAAAACAAGTTTCTTCAATGTTACTCCATGAGGGTTTTAGTTATGCACTAAGGTCTCCCAAAAACTTCCAAGATCAGCTTCTCGAGTCTACCCAAGGTTGCTTTTAGCTTTCAGTTTACCAAGTCTTCAAAGTCTCTTCAATAGATCAATCAACACACCCAACAAACTTAAGCCCAAACTCCTAGGGTTTTTTTTTTCAATATGACTTTAGGATCATTCAATTCTACTTCAATGTTTGGTCCAAGATCACCCAAGTCTCTCAAGAGTGTTACAATATATCTAGGTGTCACGTCAACTCTTGAAAGAATATATCATTGTAATTCTACAGTGGATACAATCCTTCAAACTTCCAACCAAGATCTAAGCATTAAACTGTGTGTTCAATATCCACAACACCAAACTCTTGTTCAAAAGATTATGCCACGGGTGAGGACTAAAGATCTACCCACAATTCTGAATATTCTTGTCACAAGTGCGAGCTCTTCAAGATAATTGTCTTGATTTAACTCCAAATGTTGTTTTTCTGAGCTACCTCACTAGTTACAAGTTACCAATCTGAGCTTGAAGAGATGACTGTTCACACACCAAGTGATTGTCTGGAGTTTGGAGAGATAATTGTCCAGGTAGCTGCTATAGATTTAAGCTCAAGCCTCCCCAACAAATCTAAGTCATTCACAAGATGATTGTCCACTAACTGCTCTTTTCTGAGTAGCTATGCACACACACAGATCTGTAATTTGTAATAGGTATGTTCAGGTCCGAGATGGACTTCTTCTACATGTGGCTTTAATCTTGAGCCTAAACAAATATGATTGTAAATCTGAGCTGACTGTCACACAGATCTATCCTGAGATGTCTGAATCACTGTAGCTGTAATAAAGATTTAGACCCAAATCATTTTAAATTATTCATGTGCTCCTTTCTCCCTTATTTTCCCTTATCCAATCTATTGTGGCACTTCTGTGATGGTCAACAAATTGGATAATTGAGAATGAGGTCTAAAATCCTTATATATACGTCATTGTATGGAGGCTGACCTATTAGGTTGAATAGTCATGTCTCTTTGGAGAAAGCCAACATAAATATGGGCTGTCATTTCCCTTTGTCGTAGCTGACCTGTAGTGGATTAATTTGTATTTGATTTTATTTAACATGAACAGTCAAGCCTTTAGAAGAATCGATTTGCATCTTTTAAATTTAAATGAACTGTGACCAATGTTTAGTGTGAAGATATTTTTTTTTTATCTGCCATGTGATGTAACATACATGCATTACATCTGTTTTCCATGTGAAAGATGGATCATATAAGAACTATGGAAAAGGCCTTGTCTGCCATGTGAGTAATGTATTACACCATGTTGCTACATTATACATTATGTCTACCATGTATGGTCATAGGGAACCATGTTGCCTGCATTATACATTATTTCTACCACGTATGGTCATATGTATGCCATGTTTGTCTACCATGTAAGCCATTTGTTTAATAAGGAATTTTTTATATTGTTTCAAACACATATTCGTTGCCAAGGATTATGTTTGTTTTAATAATGTTTGGTAGTGTGTATTATTTTTTACATGGAGAGGCTACATGATATGAATGAATAATATGACATGATAAGAGCTAGGTGGGGTTTTTGTTAATCTAGGTTGTCATTGATGTCAATATGGCAATATGGCAATATTCTAGACAGTAAACAATGATGTGAAGCCAAGTAGAGAAAATCTATGAAGCAACAGGAGTGTGTCAATATGGAAATATTCTAGGATACTAAATGATGATATGAAGCCAAGGAGAAGCAGAGAAGATCCATGAAGAAACAGGAGCAAGAAGCCAAGGAGCAAATCCATGAGGAGAAGCCAAGGAGCAAAGCCATGAGGAGAACCTAGAGGAAAGCCAAGCTAGCAAAGACATGAGTATTGCAGAGTATCAGAGGAGTTAACAAAGGAGCCATATCAGACTAGAGAAGAGCAGAAGGTCAAGGGATTTGAGATGATTAGGTTTTGAGTGAGAAGTGAGAGGTTAAGTGTTAGAGGGGGTTTGAGACAGAGGTCAATTTATTGTTGTAATTGATCCGAGATGGCAAGACTCGTGCCTGGTGTGGACTCTTGTTACTTTGTGTATCCACGTTCAATAGTTAACCAGGTATTTCTTTGTATTCCCACTGAATGGATCGATGGCGATCCAATACTAAGTGAATGAATTAATATATGAACATCATGTGTTAAACAGAGTGTGGCAGAAACTGTGGTTTTAACATAGAGTCCATCAAAAGCAAGCAAGATTAAGTTAGGGAGGAAATAGAGGGAGAGTGCACAGGATCTGTTGGATCTCATAGATCAACGGTCATCGAATGGTGGAAGAGCACGAAAGATAATCAGTGAAGAGGTGGTTTCTCAAAACCATAAGTGGTATTTTGAGCAGACAAAAATCTGTAAGTTGTATTGAAGGGTAGTCACCCGATTCCATTAACCGTTCGGTATGTAGCAGCCGAGGAAAGAGAAAAATTGCTTTATCGGGTGAGTATTCTCCATGCTTGTGTCTCACCCGAAATCGTTTTGGATCGTCATATCAAGCGGATCCAGATCAATGGTCACAAAGTGTCGTGCAAGTTGATTGATCGGGAAAAGGCATCATTCGTTGATCTGATGGAAGGAGATCAATGGTGGAGATCAAGCGGACTGGTTGGTGATTAGGCTAAGCGACAACCATCGGATCAAGTGCCAGATCGATGATCGCGATTTAATTGCTAATCGCAGTTATGAAGGGCTGTCACCCCCAAAACCTATGATTGCGATAATACATGCGGATCCGTGGCTACATTGTAAACCGCCTATTGAAATATCGCATCCACCATATCACAAGCCTCTTGTAAAGCCTTGCCACATTGAAAGCGTCGATTGTGATAATAACGTGGACCTGAATGCACCATTTAACATGACTAAATGTAATATCACATTCGCTCTATATCGCTAGTCTCTAAGGGATGTCAAAATGCTGATTGCGATAAGGTTGTGGACCCAACGGACTTATTAAAAGCAGTTTAATATAATATCGCATCCTATAGGGGCAATCCGCCATCGGCTACGGTATGGGCATGACCTATAAAAGACCTCCAGAAGTCACGGTTGTGATTAAAGGAATGTGATATCCATGAAAAATTAATGTATACTGTATGAATATTAAAAAGGGCCTCTTTGATATTTTTTAATATGCAACACTATTGTAATTTGGCCTCTCTTTCGAATTAACATGTCCTGTGAGTATTGGAACACTCGAAAAGACAGAGGAAGCTATAGATCAGGAAGCTGAAGAATCAAGCGAGTGCAAAGGAAGCTAAAGTGACCGAAGGAGGGAAACCAGAAGTTCAAGTGAGCGTTGAGGAAGCCGAAGCTCAAGCAAGCAAGGAGGAAGCCAAAGGTCAGAATATCAGGCTTATATCACAGAGAAAAAAAGGTGGTTGTTGTTGGCGAACTAGAAGAAATATGGAAGCTAACAGTCCAGTAGGATAGAAAGAGGCTGAAGGTCCAGCAAGATAGAAGGAAGATGAAGGTCTAGCCGAATAGGAGGCAGTCGAAGGACAAGCAAGTCTGTTGATCGTGTTACTTTGTGAAAGACTCAAGCCTGTGATGAATTAATCAGGTACATAATGCATACTGAAGAACAATTATGTGATATAATAAATAAATTTTCATTTGATATTGCTTGAAGGGAACAGTAGCCAGCACTAGTATTGAAGCATATGTTAATGTATTTCTGGGAAGTAATAGATTGCAATAGCAAGAACAGTGTGCAGTAGTCACGCTGGAAGCATTCACCATGATAGTAAGAACAAAGTATTGAAACATAGAGTTCATTCTTGTGCAGAGCTTAGTGCAGCTAATAGTAGACTCACTAAAGCTGTGTTGAGACATTATCAAAGATCATGATGGCTATTTAATATCATCATGAGATAACTTTTGCAGACTCTGTGTGGACAATATGAAGAGTTGTAAATACTTCTTCATATGAAGACTAGTTGCCATTGATGTTGTAGCATGGAGACTACAATGAAGTTGTAAATAGACAGAATTCAATAAAGAAGAGTTTTGGGAGCAGAACATTACTATCAAACTTGCCTTGATAGTAGAGAGTTGGAGCCCTTGGGGTTGGTGCCTCAGAAGTTGGAAGGATTGGTGTCCTTGGAGTTTTTGCTCCTATATCCAAGGTTTGTACCTTGATAGCAGAGGGTTGGAGCCCTTGAGGTTGGTGCCTCAGAACTGGAAGGATTGGTGTCCTGGGAGTTAGTACTCCTAAATCCAAGGTTGGTGCGTTGAAAAAACAGAGTCGGTGCTCTGGAGGTTTGAGCCTCACAAAAGTCCAATTTGGTGCTTGGAAACATATTGGAATCATATACATTTGTATCTATTTTATTGCAAAGATTGTATTAATAAAAACATTTATTCTTGTTGTTCATCTTGTGTTCTGAATATAAATGTTTTAACTGGTAAAATAACAGTTGAAAAGAAATACTGATTCCCCCCCCCTCTCAGTATTTCCAACAATTGGTATCAGATCCAGTACCTTCATTCAAAGCCTAATAGCTTGAAGGTTGATCTTTAGAACACAAATGGCGAAGTCAAGGAAGAAAGTCTCCAACCCTCCTAAGGATGTGTCTCCCTCTACCACTAAAATAGAAGACAATCAATTTGAGGAGGCTCCATGGCTCAATGGGAACTTTAATATATGGGAAGCAAGAATGAGGAATTTCTTAAAGACTCAAGGCATTGAAATATGGAAATCAGTGATTTTTGATAGCATGATGGACGGAGAATCCAAGGAGTACAATGCAAAAGCAATGAAGACAATCTTGAATGGGCTGCCTAATTCTATAAAGAACAACTTAAGAAAATGTTCATCAGCAAAGGGTATATGGGACAAACTTCATGACCTTCACTCAAAAGGAGCATTGACCATGACCATCAGTCAAGAAGATGATGGAAACCAAGAAGAAAATCTAGAACCCATCATAGAAGCTGAAAATGAGAATGATGACATCAAGGCTAAAGAAGACCTAGAAGATGAAGAGAATGAAAAAGATTTTGTAGAAGATCTCCTCACTCAACTTACAACTGCCATGGAAGAGATTATAAATTTGAAAAAGGAAAACAAGGAACTTAAGAAGAAATCACAAGGAGCTGAGAAGATAATGGAAACATTGGCAATCATAGAAGAACAGGTCGATGAAGTAGAAAAGGAGAGAAACACCATGATATGTCAACTAAAAGAAAAGGATGAAGAAATCTTTAAATTAAAATCTAACATCAAACTTCTCAAGGCTGAAACATGTAAAGCTACAAGGATCAAGGAAGAAATGGAGAGCAAACTAGCAAAGGAAAATGAAGAAATCTTCAAATTAAAATCTAACATCAAACTTCTCAAGGCAAAAACATGTAAAGCTACAAGGATCAAGGAAGAAATGGAGAGCAATCTAGAAAAGGAAAATGAATAAATCTTCAAAATGAAGTCAGATATCATCTCCCTTAAAATACAATCAAATGAAACTGATCATATCAAGGAAGAAACTGAGAAACAACTTGCTAAGAAGAATAATTATTATGAAAGATTGGAAGAAGAGATTGTCTTCCTCAGGAAAAAGGTTGAAGGGATGGACAAAACCTTGAAGAGCTCTCAAGCCTTGGATAACATTTTTAGCCATCAAAGATGTCCATTTGATAAATTAGGTCTCACGTATGCAGGTGAATCCTCAAACAAGAATGATAATGCGTCAAACAAAAGGGATGTGAAGAAGCCAGAAAGAAATGGTGATTCTCCCAGTTCCAGCAAAGGCAATTAGAAAAATCAAGGCAACCATGGAATAAATCATGCTCCAAGAAGAAATGTAGATAATGTCAAGGATGCTAGAAGCAATGGTTATCATCAAAGGATCTCAAGACAGAAAGACTTCAAAAGTACATCAAGGAAATCTCCATCTCCCAGGTACCAAAGTTTATTTCTTGGTTATTGTTACTCTTGTACAAAATTTGGTCACATGGAAAAATATTGTAAATCATATCATAAATATAGATGTTATGGTCCCAAACCATATCATAAAGATAGATATTATTGTCCCCAACAATCTCCAAGGAACAATTTTGCAGGAAGAAATCATGAATTCTTATTCATGAACAATGTAGAATGCTTCAAATGTCATAACATTGGTCATACGGCACGTGATTTTAACTTAACTTGGGCTCTTACACAATCTAGAACCATGCAAAAGAAGAAAGTTACACAAGTACGGAGAAGGAAGCAAATACAATCCGAAAATCCCTTGAACTCTCTAGCCAACAACACATGTTGTTGACCTGATCTTGGACAATCTAAGCATTTGATAGGAAGATTTTGCCAAAAGAGATGATGCATACAGTTAGGTGGAGCCTGTGATTCTTGATCATTATTGCATAAGCTATTAGTGAAAGGGTCCTTATGAAATCCTTATTGAGCTTAACAATCATTCATTGATAAAGATCATTTCGCAGGAGCACTCCATTGAAGAACTTGATCTCTTAACTATTCTTTGGACTAGTTTTGAAGATGTTTTCCACTTGATCACGAAGTAGAAATTGGAACAATATATAATGTCATCTAATACTAGAGAAATAGGGCAAATAACCATGTTTCTGTTATTACAGAAGTTTATGTCTCAACTCAAGGATTGAATGTGAGAACAAGTAAATTCTGGACTCAAATAAAGGCAAACTTCAAAAAAACAAATACATCTGGGAATGAAGTATGAAGCAAGAGTAGTTGGCAGCATCTAACAAAACTGAAGTATTGTTGAAGCCATGATAAAGTATTTTTGAGACATGAAGAGGGGATAATGTGCTAGTTGCAGCAATCCTTCTATCTTGATTAAAAAGAAGAGCACTATGATAAGGGGAGTAACAGACTCATGAAGATCTACTATTCATGAAGAAGAGTAGCAGTTCGACAGGGGGAGTCCTTGTGCACTCCTTTTCCATTGATGGCAAAGGGGGAGAGAAAAAAAATATTGCCATCAATAACAAAGGGGGAGATTGCTAATCTAGGTTGTCATTGATGTCAATATGGCAATATTATGGATAGTAAACAATGATGTGAAGCCAAGTAGAGCAGATCCATGAAACAACAAGAGTATGTCAATATGGCAATATTCTAGGATACTAAATGATGATATGAAGCCAAGGAGAAGTAGAGCATATCCATGAAGAAATAGGAGAAAGAAGCCAAGGAGAAAAACCATGAGGAGAAGCCAGAGGAAAGCCAATCCATCCAAGCCATGAGTATTGCAGAGTATCAAAGGAGTTAACAGAGGAGCCATATCAAACAAGAGAAGAGTGGAAAGTCAAGGGAGTTGAGATGATTAGGTTTTGAGTGAGAAGCGAGAGGTTGAGTGTTAGAGGGGGTTTGAGACAGAGGTCAATTTATTTCTATAATTGAGCCGAGAGGGCAAGACTCGTGCCTAGTGTGGACTCTCATTACTCTATGTATCCGAGTTCAACAGTTAACCAGGTATTTATTTGTATTCCCATTAAATGGATCGATGGTGATCCAATACTAAGTGAATGAGTCGATATATGAATGTCGTGTGTTAAACAAAGTGTGGTAGAAACCGTGGTTTTAACACAGAGTCCATCAAAATCAAGTGAGATTAAGTTAAGGAGGAAATAGACGGAGAGTGCACAGGATCCGTTGGATCTCATAGATCAACAGCCATCGCATGGTGGAAGAGTGCGGAAGATAATCAATGAAGAGGTGGTTTCTCAAAACCATAAGTGGTATTTCGGGCAAACAAAAAGCTGTAAGTTGTATTGAAGGGTAGTCACTCGATTCCATTAACCGTTCAACACCTAGCAGCCGAGGAGAGAGAAAAACTGCTTTATCGGGCGGGTATTCTCCGTTCTTATGTCTCACCTGAATCATTTTGGATCGTCAGATCAAGCAGATCTAGATCAACGATCACAAAGTGTCGTGCAAGTTAATTGATCGAGAAAAGGCATCAACTGTTGATCTGATGGAAGGAGATAAATGGTGGAGATCGAGTGGACTGATTGGTGATCAGGCTAAGTGACAACCATCGGATTGAGCACCAGATCGACAGTCGCGATTTAATTGCTAATCAAAGTTATGAAGGGTTGTCACCCTCGAAACCTCTGATTGCGATAATACATGCGGACCCGTGGCTCCATTGTAAACCGCCTATTGAAATATCGCATCCACCATATCACAAGCCTCTTGTAAATCCTTGCCACATTGAAAGCGTCGATTGTGATAATAACATGGACCCGAATGCACCATTTAACATGACTAAATGTAATATCGCATCTGCACTATATCGCTAGTCTCTAAGGGATGTCAAACCACTGATTGCTATAAGGTTGTGGACCCGATGGACTTATTAAAAGTAGTTTAATATAATATCACATCCGATAGGGGAAATCGGCCATCGGCTACAGGAACAACTTATAAAAGACCTCTGGAAACCGCGATTTCGATTAAAGGAATGCGATATCCATGAACAATTAATGTATATTGTATGAATATTAAAAAGGGCCTCTGTGATATTTTTTAATATGCAACACTATTGTAATTTGGCCTCTCTTCCAAATTAACGTGTCCTGTGAATATTGGAACACTCGAATAGATAGAGGAAGCCATAGATCAAGAAGCCAAAGAATCAAGCGAGTGCAGAGCAAGCTAAAGCGACCGAAGGAGGGAAGCCAGAAGGTCGAGAGAGCATTGAGGAAGTCGAAGCTCAAGTGAGCAAGGAGGAAGCCAAAGGTCAGCATATCAGGCTTATATAACAGAGAAAAAAAGTTGGTTGTTGTTGGCGAACTGGAATAAAGATGGAAGCCAACAGTCCAGAGAGATAGAAAGAGGCCGAAGGTCCAGCAAGACAGAAGCAAGATGAAGGTCCAACTGGACAGGAGGTAGTCGAAGGACGAGCAACTGTGTTGATCATGTTACCCTGTGAAGACTCAAATATGTGATGAATTAATCAGGTACATAATGCATACTGAAGAACAATTTTGTGATATGATAAATAAAGTTTCATTTGACATCACTTGAAGGGAACAGTAGCCAGCACCAGTATTGAAGCATATGTGAATGTATTCCTGGAAGTAAGAGATTTCAATAGCAAGAACAATGCTCAGTAGTCACGCTGGAAGCATTCTCCATGACAGTGAGAACAGAGGCTTGAAACAGGGAGTTGGTTCTTGTGCATAGCTTAGTGTAGCTAATAGTAGACTCACTAAAGTTGTGTGGAGACATTATCAGAGATCATGATGACTATTTGATATCATCATGAGATAACTTTTGTAGACTCTGTGTGGACAGTATGAAGATTTGTAAAGACTTCTTCATATGAAGATTGGTTGCCATTGATGTTGTAGCATGGAGACTACAGTGAAGCTATAAACAGACAGAATTCAATAAAGAAGAGTTTTGGGAGCTACACGTTACTATCAAACATGCCTTGACAGCAGAGGGTTGGATCCCTTGGGGTTGGTGCCTCAGAAGTTGGAAGGATTGGTGTCCTTGGAGTTGGTGTTCCTATATCCAAGGCTGTTGCCTTCACAGCAGAGGGTTGGAGACCTTGAGGTTGGTGCCTTAGAACTGGAAAGATTGGTGTCCTACAAGTTGGTGCGCTGACAAAACATAGTTGGTGCTTTGGAGGTTGGAGCCTCACAAAAGTACAAGTTGGTGCTTAGCAACAGATTGGAATCATATACATTTGTATCTATTTTATTGCAAATATTATATTAATAAAAGCATTTATTCTTGTTGTTCATCTTGTGTTCTGAATATAAATATTTTAACTAGTAAAATAACAGCTGAAAAGAAATATTGATTCACCCCCCATCCCCCCGACCCCCGTCTCAATATTTTCAATAGTTTTTAAAGTAATGTTGAGGTGATTAAGATTTTATATTAGGATTTTAAGGAATTTATGAAATATGATATGGTTACAATAGGGCTTAGGGTAGGACTATGGGATTAATTTAATTATAACTTCATTTATGCTAGGGTGTGAGTGTATATATATGTGTGTGTGTGTGTGTGTAGCTTTATAAATATATATAGGGTGTGAGTGTGTGTGTGTGTGTATATATCTATATATATATATATATATATATATATATATATATATATTTTTAGCAAGGCCGAGGCATCGTGAAACTAGGGCTTGTCATCTAGGATTTCTTCATTTTTATTAAGTTTCCTAGAGTTTACTTAAACAATCAATTGGATATGATTAGGATTAGTGTTTGCTTCAACTAGGGTTAGAACATTATGTAGAGCTAGAATTTCCCTAGGGTTAGGGCAACATCACGCATCATAAAAATATTTTCCATCCCAATAATGCCATATTGACATCAATGACAACCTTGATTAACACAAATGTCTTCAGCTTCTGTAGAGTCTCTCTCCTCTATAATGCATAAACCCAGCAAAAATATGGTGTCCGACAATGAAAATATTCAGAGTTACAATAGTGAGTGCAATAATAAAAATAATCAAAATTGAATAATGAATAGAAAACTCTTCTATTTATAACAAAATATTCAGTTATCCTCAAATAATGAGCAATAATAAAATATTATTGGTCCCATTCTTGGAATAACCACTTGGAATATTTTATTATATTTGTTTATGTAATGTAGTATACCTAGGGGGATAGTATGGGGTACAGAGGGAGGTACCCAAGGGAATAATGTAATAATGGGATGGGACATAGTTAATAAGTAAAGTGGTTAACCCACATCATGTAAGGGAACACAAGTAGTTAGCAATAATGTAATAAGCCCATTGTATTAGATATATGGTATTGAGAGAACCATGGTAATGACCCATGGTATTGTATGTATGAGGCTTATATAAAGGTTAAAGACTCCCCATGGAGAGACGTCAAGGATTATTGTATTGGCAAGCATATGGCTTGTGGAGTGTTCTCCTTCCTTAAGGAGTGATTGTATTGTGTTGCCCTACCTCAAGGGTTTGATATTAATAAAATATATGAAGCTTATATATTTCTATCTTGTTATTTCTAAGCATATTTTCTATTCTCATATATTTGCAGGTCAGATCTATTACAAGTCATATTAAAGCACTTTCTTGGGCAAGAAAAGAGATATTTTTTCTTTTTTTTGCAGGATTTTTTTGGGGCAACGCGTTTGCAGATCAGATCTGAAACTTTTGGTGAAAAATTTGCAAAAACAAATTGCAGATATGGATTCATTGCAAAAAAATACCCAAATTCAAAAAAACAATCGTCCAAATCAGAGTCCGGATGAGGGAGATATCGCTGATTTTAAAATCAGTTGTATTGCAGAAAAAAAAAAAAAAAATAAAAATAAATAAAATAAAATAAAATAAAAATAAATAAATAAATAAATAAAATTTAACGAAAATTCGTGGACGACAGATCTACAATTAATTTTTGTCATTTTTTTTGGGAATTTTAAGAAACTAATTGTAGATTTGAGATATGCTTAAAAAATTACCCAATTTCAAAAAAAAAGACGGTCGCATCGGAGTCCAGATGAGGGAGATATCACTGATTTAAAATCAACTCTTTTTTCATAATTTGTTATGGTGGCAGGACAATTGCAGCGCGAATCTGAAATTCCAAAGCGCCTAGATCGGGATTTCTATCACATGGAAAGATGCAGAATGGATGTTCCATTTCCAAAAATAAGTCATAATAAGGATTATGAGCAACATTGACCGAATTGTGGTCATTTTAACTTTTCACCAAGTGATTTTTTCAATACCCTCTTCATGGCTTCTAGCAATGATTTTATTTTTACAGGAAAAGTCGATGGCCCCACTATTGAAGAATTCATAAGCAATGAAAAGTTCATATATGGGAAAAATTAAAAGGTTTCATATGGCTTAGTTTGCAAGCTAAGGCTGCCATATGGTGGAGATCACTTGACAGCAAGAAGTTGTACAAACTTTCAAATGAAGAATTTGAAAAATTATTGTTAGACAAATGGTCTGATGCTGGAAAACAAGATAATGAGAAACATGTGGAGTTATTTTCTACTGGTATCTCCTTATTACAGGTTCATGGATGTATTCAGAAAGAGAAGATAATTGTGTCTATAAATCCTATTTGCAAGCAAAATCTTATAAATGTTAATTTGGCAAAAAAAATGCAAGTTCCAGCAAAAAAACTTGGAAAACACACATGTTGATAATGAGGATGTTCAAGTTTATAAAGATTTGAAGATTTCTATGGATAAGTATGTATTGCATTATGATTTTTATGCTTCAAATATGGGTAATGTGGATGTTTTTTTGGGATACCCTTGGATGGAATCTGTTGGTATATTTGTATTTTTATATATTTGCAGATCAGATCTATTGCAAGTGGTATCATAGCACTTTCTTGGGCAAGTGGAGAGATTTTTTTTTATTTTTGCAAGAAATTTTTTGGGGTGGCGAGTTTGTAGATTAGATCCGAAGCTTCTGGTGAAACATTTGCATAAACAAATTGCATATCTATATTCTTTGCAAAAAATACCCAAATTCAAAAAAAATCGGTCGAATCGGAGTCCAGATGAGGGAGATATCGCTGATTTGAAAATCAGTTGTGTTGTGGAAATTTTTTTATGAAAATTTGTGGATAGCGGATCTCTAGTTAATTTTTATCAATTTGTGGGGAATTTTGAGAAACTAATTGAAGATCTGAGATCCTCTTGAAAAATCACCCAAGTTCAAAAAAATAATCAGCTGAATCAGAGTTCGGATGAGGGAGATATCACTGAATCAAAATCATCTCTTTTTTCAGAAATTTTTTTTACAGTAGGACAGTCATGGCGCAAAACTGAAATACAAGTGCCTAGATCGGGATTTCTATCACATGGGAAGATGCAGAATGGTTGTTATATTTCCAAAAACAGGTCATAATAAGGATTTTGAGCAATATTGACTGAATTGTGGCCATTTCAAATTTTCACCAAGTAAGTGATTTTTTTTCAAAACCCTCTTCATGGCTTCTAGCAAGAATTTTTTTACAGGGAACGATAATGGTCCTACTATTGAAGAATTCATAAAAATACAAAAGTCATTATGGCCAAAACATTGGAAAGGTTTTGTAGTGGCTAATTTTAAAGATGAGGCGGCCACATGGTGGGAATCACTTAACAGAAAGAAGTGATTAAACCTGCCCGATGAAGAATTTGAAAAATTATTGTTAGACAAATGGTCTCATGTTGGAAAACAAGATAATGAGAAACATGTGGGGTTATTTTCTACTGGTATCTCCTTATTACAGGTTCATGGATGTATTTAGAAGGAGAAGATCATTGTGTCTATAAATCCTAGTTGCAAGAAAAATTTTATAAATGTTAATATGGCAAAAAAATTGCAAGTTCTAGAAAAAACATATGGAAAACACACAGGTTGATAATGAGGATGTTCAAGTTTATAAAGATTTGAATATTTCTATGGATAAGTATATATTTCATTCTGATTTTTATGATTCATATATGGATAATGTGGATGTTGTTTTGGGATACCCTTGGATGGAATCTGTTGGTACTATCAATATTAATGTGCAGAATAAATTCTTGAATCTTTGGTATAAAAAGAAGAAAATTACATTACAGGATATTTCCATCAATAAACAGGTAGAGTCCAAGGAGGCTGAAGAAGAAGAATTTGTAGGTACAGACACATCAGATGAGAAATCAATTATTGAAGTAATACTGCCATATAAGCAACAATTGCAGGCGCCACAACATGTAACGGATACCCATCAGGCTCCATTAGGTGGTGAATTAAAGAAAGATACTCCATTGGTTAAAACATGAACATATCACCACCCACATCACCCATTAAGAAAACAACCAACACGATGGAAAAAAATTAGCCACGATGACAACAACCCCCACACGACAGATAGAGAGGGGCGATGATCCACCCACAACACACAAACATAGAAGAGCCATCAGGTTCAACTTCCATCTCAAGAGAGCAAGGCACCAGCTAGATTGAGGGTTCACCTTTCTCTTGGATGGATAGATGCATGTGCATGGTACCAGTGGACTACTCTGTTGAGTAGATCTTATTATTTGGGTTCTTCTTATGTTTTGAGACGAAACATGTTTAAGGGGGATCGAATGTGGTATACCTAGGGGGGATAGTATGGCGTACAGAGGGAGGGTACCCAAGGGAATAATGTAATAATGGGATGGGCGATAGTTAATAAATAAAGTGGTTAACCCGCATCATGTCAGGGACTATGAGTAGTTAGCAATAATGTGAAAAGCCCATTGTATTAGATATATGGTATTGAGAGAACCATGGTAATGACCCATGGTATTGTATGTATGAATCACATATAGAGGCTAGAGACTCCCCATTGAGAGACGTGAAGGATTATTGTATGGACAACCATATGCCTTGTGGAGTGTTCTCCTTCCTTAAGGAGTGATTGTATGGTGTTACCCTACCTCAAGGCTTTAATCAATAAAGAGAAGCATTTTCACGTTATATTATTGGGTCGATCTTGTTATTTCTGGGTATATTTCCTTTATCATATATTTGCAGGTTAGATATATTACAGTTTAGGAAGGAAAAAGTATTTAAACTTTTATTTAGAAATAATAAATAAATAAATAATTTATTTATCATCTTAATGAATTAGTTAAAGAATAATAAACAAATAAGGATTTATTTAATTATTCCGGAGGTATTTAGTCAAAATTAACAAAGAATAATAATTAATTAGTGATTAATTAATTCTTCTTAGAGAAAAATAAGATAAATAAATATTTATCTGTTTATTTTTTATGATTGGGTCAAATTTGACAAGGAATAATAATAAAACAGTGGCTAAAGTAATTATTCCTATAATAAAATAAAATAAATAATGATTTATTTAATTATTCTTCATGGGTTTAACTATAAATTACTTAATAAAGATGGTTTATAAGGTAATTTCTCACAGTAAAAGCAATTTTACTAGGGTAAAATTGGCTTTACATGGTATACTTCGATCCATCTAGTAAATTAGGCTAGATGATCAATTTTTTGGTGATAACAAATTTCCACCCAACATACAAGTGTTTAGAGAAAACCGTATGACTGAAGTACATTGTAAAGACATAATCACTTAGACAACATAGGGGAGTCAAGGAGAGAGAGAGAGAGAGAGAAAGAGAGATCAATGACGCTGAATCTGAGAGAGGATAGTTACAGAGGGGGCGAGACTAATGCAAGTCTCCTTTTATGTTGTGGTACCGAACCTCAATGAGGCAGGGGAGGCATACCCATACCCACTGAGATAACTTAGTACAAAAATAATAGTTCACCCAGAAATATAAAATTGAGAAATGGAGTACATGCTAAATGATACATGACATGTTGGCATAACAGATCCAGAAAATAATACAATGTGTCCCATATGCATAATGCACCTGGTAAAAACATGAGCCAGGACTGAATACAATAATATTTGAGTACATGAGATACAAAGCCCCTTCCCTCAAGAAATGGGTGAGATGGAGGGTAGAACATCCATAGAAGCCCTGTTGAACAGGGAAGGGATCTGCAAAACTGAACGGATCATCTGAAGGAGATGTGCATGTTATGGAAACTGTGATTGGTAGGAATTTAACCCATCAACTCTGCAGAATTGCATCTAAGGCTATAGCATAATAGGTATGCATTTGGGCATGTGGATGGCTACCTGAAGGGCTACCCCCTCATGAGGTCTGAAACATCTCACACACTCGGGAATCACTGGTACAATCTGCTGCATCACTGGACCATCAAGTGTATGGATCACGAACATGAAACAGCCAAGTCAAAGGGATAATGAGACCATCTACTCGATCCAAGTTTCTAAACAAGAATGGAAGGTGGAACCAAGATACATCGCCCTCCAGGTCGTTCCTCTAGAATAAATGAGCTGATGTCGATAGAATAGGGCTTGTGATAGATGAGGCAATGAGGATCCTCAACTAAAGAACAAGGGAAAATAGTAACGTGACTGATGGACTGACACCAGGGATAATGGGAAAAAGTGGCACTAAGGGACAAACATATGACTACCCTTGTCAAAGCATAAAGTGCATGGTTGACCTGGCAGCAACTGACTCAACTTCAGAGGGGATGGAGACAATATGACTGGAAACCAAAATTAGAAACACAGGATGAACGGTCTGCAAATATGGATGGAATATTATGACATGATATGATGGGACATGAAATAGACTCCAAGAATTCAAGGGTGACTCATCGCAAATGCTCTGGACAAGGGTGACTCAATGACGCTGCCACACAGATGAGGCCCGATGGGGACGAAGAAAACATGAGTAAATGATTGTTACTCATGAAAACAATTGACATATGGTATGACAAGTATTAAGAGGAGGTGGACCTCAAAGTACAAGTGTCGCTTTATGACGAAATTCAATTTTGAGAGACAACGAATCGACCTTCTTGGAAAAATGGTTTCCAAGTGAAGTGTCAAATCATCAACAAATGAGGAAGACCCATTTTAGATCTCGGTGAGAGCTTGCCAACGGTGTTGATGGTTTGTCAAATTGATCTATGGTCTAGTCACAATGGGAGATAGAACAATTAGGGATTTTTTTATGAAAGGACAGTTTCCCTCCAATTTGGATTCATTTGCTAAGTGAGCTATGGTGAATTTGGAGAGGAGAAAAAGGCCCTAAATCTTGTGGAGATCGTAGTGGAAAAACCGACCATTGGAATTGGGATCTACAACTTTTAGGCAAGTGGACTTACTTGTCTAAACATGTCCTTAATGCTTCTTGGAAAGATGGTTCCTGGTGAAGAAGTAAGGGAAAAGGAAAACAAGAATGAACTATTAGAGGAGGTCTAGAATCATCCTCACCCACAAAGTCAAGCATGGGGACTATGTGGACATAGAGTAGAATATTTGAATATATAAAAACATCTACGATATGTGATGGGCATATGGCTCGTCGGAGAGGCCGACAAGACAAACTATCCAAGGAATGGGAGGATACTCGACCATACTTAGATTCGGGGGGATCTAGGCCAAGACTTAATTGTGAATATGGCCAAAGTAAATCCATCATGCCTCCAAGCATGAGATGCTAATCTAGTATGCAAAGTTTGGAATGATGCCCTCTTAGAAGGAGGATTTTGTGGAGTGCCATTGTGTTCCAAGTGTTAGAAAAAGGGATTCAGGTATCTCATCCCAACTTGGTACGAGATCCTCCAAAGGAGATGTAGGGGCCTATGTGTCCCCCCAATATGCTATGGGCATATTGGATTTATTTAGAGCTAAGGGCTCCAAACAATTATATGATACATAATATGATTATGCATTTTATATGACGATGATGGTTTTCCATTTGTTTGGTTATCTTTTGTGGTATCCATGTAAATGTAAATCTAGAATGTTGTTTGCAATGTATCTACATAGTGATTTTGGGCTCTAGGCACATGAATTAAAGTAATGGTTTCAAATTCATGTACCAATAGCTTCAGTCGTAGATATTTTCTAAATAGGACTTGGTTATGCACATGATACACACCATACAATTGCATGACAATTAGCAAGGAATTTAAATGATCATGAAGATGAAGGATGCGATAAGAGAGGGAAATGACTAGCAAACCTATCACTGCATCATATTTGGCCTGATTATTGGTGGCAAATCCAATGCACACATCGTTGAAAGGACTAACGTATGCAAGGGGGTAAAAATGGCCCAAGATGTTGATCAAGAGCTCAGTACCAAGTGTCATAAAATGTTCAAAATTTAAAGTGCTTAGAACTGGTTCAAAGTTGAATGACTGGAAAGTGTTCGTCTTCCCGATTCCGGCGCCACAAACAATTTGAAAAACGATCACCGTATGAGGAAGTTATGGCAAAAAAAAAAAATCGTCCAAAACCGACTTTCCTAGCCAAAGTTATGGCCATTTAAAGTTTCTCCAGTTTTTCCCTAGAAAAACTCCAGCTAACTTTAGCTAACTCCAAATAGCTCCACCAATTGTGGCGGGTCCGCCAAATTTGGCGCTCTTGCCAAAATTCCGCCAACTTAACTGCAGTTACATTTAATGTTTGGTGGTTGCCTCGAATTTCGTGCCAGGCAGAATATTCCTTTTTTAATTTTTTTTTGAAAAATTAAAATTTCTAATGTTATGGACAAATTCTTCTTTTTGCCATAACTTCCTCATACGGCGACCGTTTTTCAAACCGTTTGTGGCACCGGAATCGGGAAGACGAGCACTTTCCAGTCATTCAACTTTGAACTAGTTCTAAGCACTTTAAATTTTGAACATTTTACGACACTTTGTACTGAGCTCCTGATCAACATCCTGGGCCATTTTTACCCCCTTGCATACGCCATGGATGGGCATCGTGACAGCTGGCAAGCCCAGATATTCAGGGGAATATTTCAGCTCATGTATCAACAAGTTTCATTGCTGGTTTCTGCAAACTTTCAGTTTGTTTGGCGAACAAGCTTGGTCGGGATTCGACGAGTACTTGGTTTATGCAGCAACATTCGCCATGACGACAGTTGATAAGGCAGGACATTTTGGAATCAGTATGCTCTTTTGGCTGAATGGAAGAGGATATTTCTGTTCCTCAAGTGCTGTATAGTTCAGTTCAGAGATTCAGTGAGCTTTTGGGGACCAAAAGCCTTCTCATTTGGGAGGTGTGATCAGGAGCTCAGTACCAAGTGTCGTAAAATGTTCAAAATTTAAAGTGCTTAGAACTAGTTCAAATTTGAATGACTGGAAATTTCTCGTCTTCTCGATTCCGGTGCCGCAAACGGTTTGAAAAACAGTCACCGTATGAGGAAGTTATGGCAAAAAGAAGAATTTGTCCATAACATTAGAAATTTTTATTTTTCAAAAAAAAATTAAAAAAGGAATATTCTGCCTGGCATGAAATTCGAGGCAACCACCAAACATTAAATGTAACTGCAGTTAAGTTGGCGGAATTTTGGCAAGAGCGCCAAATTTGGCGGACCCGCCATAATTGGCGGAGCTATCTGGAGTTAACTAAAGTTCGCTGGAGTTTTTCTAGGGAAAAACTGGAGAAACTTTAAATGGCCATAACTTTGGCTAGGAAAGTCGGTTTTGGACGAATTTTTTTTTTATTTTGGGTCTCTTCAACCTTCTGAAGCCATTGGCATAGGTTTCACAGCCATATGAGGTCATTTGCAGGTGTTGTAGCTTCGTGGAAGTTCCAGGAGCCACTAGGGCCAAATCAGTTTGGGAGCTGCATTGGGAATTGTGCAGCCAGTGAATGTGGAACGAAGGTCATTCCTGAAGGTTTTCAGAATTATGAATCCATTTCTACAGCTTTTTTTTCCTTTTGAGGCATTCTTTTCATTTTTTAGCTTCAGGGAAGCTTTCAGGGCCACTAGGGCCATTTCAGTGCATGAACTGTTTGGGGGCTATGTTCATCTGTTTTTGGTGATTCAAAAGCCTATGTCTACTATTTTCAACCTTCTGAGTCTAATGGAAGAGGTTTAAAAACCAATTGAGGTCATCTTCACCTCGAAATTCTCCATGCAAGTTTAAAGGGCCAATTGGGGAAAGTACTGTTAAGGTACAAAATTCACAGTTTAGTGTTTGGAAAAGAGCATGTTTGGCTAATTCCTATCTTCTGATTCTGTATTTACAGTCAGATCTGTCCTTTGAGACACCATATTCTTGTATTAGCCTTTGTAGCAATTTTAATACAAGAGGACAAGCCGAGTTGGAGAGGCTTGGCCCAGCAGATGTAGCCCAGAAGGGGTGAACTGCTTTATCACTTTGATGTCTTTATTTGCTGAAGATGAGATGCTAAACAAAACTAATATAAAGTTTTAAATAGCAAATAAATATAACTTGCATACACACATAATCATCTGTTCAGCTGCAGAAAGTTACTTGTCTTATTCCGCAAGACCTTAAACTTCAAGTATGTGTATGTCAAAGACTTCTAAGTGTTTACTTTGTTATTTCTTTAGGCAGAGCCTGTAGAGGGCCAGGTAGCCTCTGGAACTCATCCTTTTTTTAGAGGTGACATGTCCGGTGAATGCCCCTACAGTCTATCTCTGTATAAGAAATAAGAAGTTTATACATTTTTAGAGGTCATTTGGAGTGTCTAGCTCACAGTTGAAATTATTGGAAATGGATACCTTGCACCCTTAAACAAGTACATTCCATTTTCAGATCAGATGGTATCAGAGCACTAGGTTTTCTTGACTGACATCACTAGCTTGATTGTGTAGCTTGAAAGGTGTCTTAAGCAGTGTTGAAGATTGACTGCTTCATTATTCTGCAAACTACTTGTTGTTTGAGTTGCTGAAGCTCTTTTGTTCATTTCTATAATGAGAACTTCCATAAGTGAGTTCTCAAAATCGTCCTCCTTCACAGGATTCTTTGATGAAGGCTTCAAGCAAGAATTTTTCATCATGATGAATATGGTGAGAGAAATGTATGAGGATGAAAGAAAGAGCTCTAGACTTCAAGAGCAGTTGAATTCCATGAGGGAAGAGAATCAGTTGCTTTCTAACCAATTGCAAGAAATGGAAGGCCAACTTCATATTGCAAACATGAAGCTGGAAAGGATGCATGAGTTGGAGACATAACTCCTTATTGCCAAAGAAGCCTTAGCCAAGTATCAGCTTGAAGAAGAGGTAAACAATTCTAGTTTGTCTTCAAATTCTGATAAGAATGTTTATGTTGGTTCTTTTGAGAAACATACCAGAGACATAGGGTAAGTTGATGTCCAAAATGGGATATGAAGGAAAAGGATTGGGCAAACATGCATAGGGTATAGTTGAGCCAATAATGGTTGAGGTAAGGCCTAAGAATTTGGGTCTTGGCTATGGACAATCTTATGGAGAATGTTCTAAAGCAGCCATGAAGGCAATTGAAACTGTTCCTAGAAGGAGTTTCATTTCAGGTTCTCTATCTCAAGGTTGTAAAGGTTTTATCCTTGAGGAATGCAATAGTTTGAAACATGCGTTGCAGGAAGAAGGTGTGCATAAGCATGCACTTGAACAAGGAAGTGGTGAACGCTCTAAAACCATTGAAGGGATTGATGGTGTTCCAAAAGGAGCTTCTTCTTCATTTGATTCACCTCCTCATGAAGGTAATGAAGGTGAAAGAGAAAGGTATAAATCTGATTTCAATCATATTTCCTTTGATCATGTAAAGCATGGACAATTTCCACACAAGCATTGGAAAAGAATTGCATGTTCTTTTTGTGGTTTGTTTAACCATAGTGTTTCTAGATGTTGGAAAAGAATGGCAACATGCAGGAAACTTTTGAAGGAAAGGAGGCAAGAAGCCAAAGTTCCATTGAACAATGCAAATCATGCTGTCAAGAAGATGAACATGTGTTGCACTTATTGCCATAAGCATGGACATACTGCTGAAAGGTGTTGGACTCTGAATCCAACAATGCTTCCACGAAAGTTGAAGAAATTGGAGAAAGAGTATGGCAAGAATGGGAAGGAAGTTTCCATCATTGATATGTGTCAGGATGATACACATGTTGATATCGATGTGCAGTTAAAGGAAGCGCCTTTGAAATGGATTGGTAAGAAATGGTTAGAATTCTTATCCAATTGAAGTTGCATGTCTTTTGATTGAATGCATTTCTTTGTTAAGGGAATGCAAGTTGCAGGATGGAAAAGCTGAGTATGAGATTCACTCTATTGCAGCGAAAGTTATATTCATTTCAGCTTTGAAAGTACATGTACATGTGATCGAGGATCTTGTACTTATGATTGTACTTAAGGAAAAATTGAAGGATAAACTGCATGCATGAGAATGATATGCATGAGCACAGGGATCATGATGATTTCCTTGTATTTTAAACATGTATGTGTGATTAACTTGAAGGGTTGATTACTTTATTTTTAACCATGCATGTAATGTAATATTGACTTGGAAAAATTTAATTTGATCGCCAAGATTGTAAAGAGGAGAAATGATGAGGTGTTTCATCTTTGTAAAAGCCTTCTCATTTGGGAGGCAGCTCTTCTTTTGGAGCGGAGGTGCCATGGATGGGCATCATGACAGCTGGCAAGCCCAGATATTCAGGGGAATATTTCAGCTCATATATCATCAAGTTTCATTGCTGGTTTCTGCAAACTTTCAGTTTGTTTGGCGAACAAGCTTGATCGGGATTCGACGAGTACTTGGTTTATGCAGCAACATTCGCCATGAGGACAGTTGATAAGGCAGGACATTTTGGCATTAGTATGCTCTTTTGGCTGAATGGAAGAGGATATTTCTATTCCTCAAGTGCTTTACAGTTCAGTTCAGAGATTCAATGAGCTTTTGGGGACCAAAAGCCTTCTCATTTGGGAGGTGTGATCAGGAGCTCAGTACCAAGTGTCGTAAAATGTTCAAAATTTAAAGTGCTTAGAAATGGTTCAAAGTTGAATGACTGGAAAGTTATCGTCTTCCCGATTTCTACGCCGCAAACGGTTTGAAAAACGGTCGCCGTATGAGGAAGTTATGGCAAAAAGAAGAATTTGTCCATAACATTAGAAATTTTAATTTTTCAAAAAAACATTAAAAAAGGAATATTCTGCCTGGCACGAAATTCGAGGCAGCCACCAAACATTAAATGTAACTGCAGTTAAGTTGGCGGAATTTTGGCAAGAGCGCCAAATTTGGTGGACCCGCCATAATTGGCGGAGCTATCTGGAGTTAACTAAAGTTAGCTGGAGTTTTTCTAGGGAAAAACTGGAGAAACTTTAAATGGCCATAACTTTGGCTAGGAAAGTCGGTTTTGGACGAATTTTTTTTTTATTTTGGGTCTCTTCGACCTTCTGAAGCCATTGGCATAGGTTTCACAGCCATATGAGGTAATGTTCAGGTGTTTTAACTTCGTGGAAGTTCCAGGAGCCACTAGGGCCAAATCAGTTTGGGAGCTGCATTGGGAATTGTGCAGCCAGTGAATGTGGAACGAAGGTCATTCCTTAAGTTTTTCAGAATTTTGAATCCATTTCTACAGCTTTTTTTTCCTTTTGAGGCATTCTTTTCACTGTTTAGCTTCAAGGAAGCTTTCAGGGCCACTAGGGCCATTTCAGTGCATGAGCTGTTTGGGGGCTATGTTCATCTGTTTTTGGTGATTCAAAAGCCTATGTCTTCTATTTTCGACCTTCTGAGTCTAATGGCAGAGGTTTCAGAACCAATTGAGGTCATCTTCACCTCGAAATTCTCCATGCAAGTTTAAAGGGCCACTAGGGCCAATTGGGGAAAGTACTGTTAAGGTACAAAATTCACTGTTTAGTGTTTGGAAAAGAGCATGTTTGGCTAATTCCTATCTTCTAATTCTGTATTTACAGTCAGATCTATCCTTTGAGACACCATATTCTTGTATTATCCTTTGTATCAATTTTAATACAAGAGGACAAGCCGAGTTGGAGAGGCTTGGCCCAGCAGATGTAGCCCAGAAGGGGTGAACTGCTTTATCATTTTGATGTCTTTATTTGCTGAAGATGAGATGCTAAAAAAAACTAATATAAAGTTTTAAATAGCAAATAAATATAACTTGCATACACACATAATCACATGTTCAGCTGCAGAAAGTTACTTGTCTTATTCCGCAAGACCTTAAACTTCAAGTATGTGTATGTCAAAGACTTCTAAGTGTTTACTTTGTTATTTCTTTAGGCAGAGCCTGTAGAGGGCCAGGTAGCCTCTGGAACGCATCCTCTTTTTAGAGGTGACATGTCCGATGAATGTCCCTACAGTCTATCTCTGTATAAGAAATAAGAAGTTTATACATTTTTAGAGGTCATTTGGAGTGTCTAGCTCACAGTTGAAATTATTGGAAATGGATACCTTGCACCCTTAAACAAGTACATTCCATTTTCAGATCAGATGTTGAGGCTAAGTTCTAGGAAAAGCAACTTGCACCATTTGCATCACCAATATACAGTGTGGATGATGGGTACATTTGAAAGGTGCAAAAGACAACAGATGAGATGATGAAATCTACCTACCTTCATGGAAGAAATAAATACATGAAAGTCAAAGGAATGTGTTATGAGAAAAAATTTTGAGGTAGAGTGCATTGAGAGAATTAGGAAGGAAATGGTCTTCAAAATACTCTAAAGAAAAGCCCCCTTACTTAAGGGTAGGGGTAATCAGGGGTAGACATAGTTTCCATGGTGTCCTCATCAGGCTGGGAGATGGGCGGATGGGAGGAAGACTGACTACATGACGCGATTGCATTAACTAGTGCATCAACCTGAGAAATAAGGTTCACATATGCATTGTTTGGAATGGTAGACAATGGACTGGTAGATGGAGGATCTATTGACATTGAGACCTGGGATCTTATCGAAAGAGGTTCGACAGAAGCGCACACAAAAACCTCAGAAATTTTTTCCTGTGAGGAACTCAAGGATGATAACAAGTAAAGAATGGGGCATGTGACATCTGCCATCTCGACATCGGGGGAGGGACCACAATAGTAGGTCCAGATTCTCCCTATTCTAGTTGACTGGTGGTACCAGAATCCATAGGTATAGGAGTAGAGGATCCACTACGAGTGGCCTCGTATTCATGAATCGCCCCAAGGAAATTGCGAAATTCGTCGAGACGAGGGAAACAATGGTGATAGTGACCATGAATATCACACAACACACAAGGGTGGTTTGTGTGAAGCGTTTTGAGTTTCTTAGGTGGGACCGGTAAGATAACATGGACTTCCGAGATATTTGACTCAGGGAACGCTTCATGAAACAAAGGTTTAAGTTGAAGAAGCTTGGGAGAATTATTGGTGGCGTGCCCAAAAACTTTACACAAGTGCACAAAGGTGATGGCTTTGGGGCCTTAGGGGCTAGAGGAGCTTGGGGAGCCTTGTCTTTCGAGTCTTTCCTTTTATCCTTTCCCCCCTAGCCAAATGTTTTCACAATAGAAGGTTGTTTTTGTTGAGGTTCTGATGGAACTGAAGCAGTGACATGGGTCATGGGGACTAGTTGTACCAGGTTCAAAGCATAATAAGGTTTGAGCTAAACAGGTGGAGTGTTCATTGGGGGATCGATGTACCATACTAGGATCCCAAAAGTCACATTAGGAAGGACTAGTGAAGCCATGACAGGGACAGAAAATACTCCCAAAGGGGGGAATAATAAAGGTATCTAGCCTGCATGGTAACATCCCAGTGGAATAGCTCCTCGATGGTTAAGACCTAGAGGAACAGTTCCTGGTGGGAATATAGGAGAGGTACCCACAAACAGAGGAGGTACTGAGTGGGTGGATCCGGATGGCTCGGCTGAGATGGTAACAACAGAGTGTTGAGGAGCTAGTTTTTTATCAGAGGTATGGAACTCATAAGAATCCATCATGAGGATCTAGTAGTCACCATGACCAGAAGGTTGGGGGGGATGGACTGCTTGACCTGGTTGAGGTTGAGCAGCAACAAATCCTTGCTGAAGGAATGGATTTGTGAGCATTGTTGGTTGGGTTGGCATAGGATTCTAAGGTGATTGTTGACCTCTAGAAACTGCTTGAGATTCCCACATTTTGCGCATATGGGGTAAAAGAGGACACTCATGTGTATAATGGCCATGTACACCACAACATGCACAAGGCTTGTTCGTACGAATAGTCTTGTTTTTCTTGGGTTGGCTGCCCTATTGTTGGTTGTTAGTGTTAGGCTGGTTACCTTGATTACCCTGGTTACCCTTGTTACCCTTCCCCTTATACTTTTTCTTCAAATTTTGGGGATTGGTAGTACTCTGTTATGCAAACACTTGACCCTGAGGGGGTTGTGGCTGTTGGGGTTGAGGATGCATGGGAGGCTGCACGCTAATGCTTGAGGGGTTGGAGCACCGGCTCTGCATAAGGAGGAGCAATAGTTTAGTAGATAGGTTGGGGCCTTAGAAACATGTTGTTGGCGGGAGGGGCATAAGTGTTGGAGGAACTAGTGCCCCCCTGCGGGTAGCCATAACTCTGCAGAGTATATGGTAAAGAGTGTGAAAGGGATCCAATGATACCGTCGGCAACGTAGGATGCCCCCAGTGCATTGACACTTCCGAGAAGCGGGAGGTCAGGAATGATGGTATAGACATAACCCAATTGTGCGTAAATCAGATCATATCTCAAAGCAGTGTGGAGAGCTTCTTCCTCGGTATGAGGAAAATGGGATGACATGTGCTCCTCCTTTGACGCCACTCTTTAACATGGTCAGAAAGGCGAGTGGCAGAATGTGGTCAATAGCTCCATACCAGTGTTGTACTAGAGAGGTAACTAAAAATATGAAAGGAATGGTTTCGCAAGCGTCGCGAAAACAAAAATAGAGGTGGAGGGCTGGTCTACATACCATTTTGCAGCATCTCCAGTGAGTGTGCGTTGGAAGAACCGAAGACGAATGGAGTCATCGGTTATGGAGTTGGACAAACACCACATGTGGAAGGATCGAACATGGTTGGTAGGATCCTCTCCAAAAATACCGTCGAACTTTGGGATGTCTGAGGGAAGTGTAGTCGGCATAGAGGGCAAACAAGCATCATGGTGTATGGAGTTGTTTATAAACTAGTTAAGATATGGTAGACTTAACCCAGCCATAAATGGGAGCATGGGGGTTTCCAGAACGGTTCCTAAGCCAACACTACTTTGGGTTCCTGCACCAGTTATGGGTCCAGACATGGTCATGATATGCGACGAAGGAGGTTCGAAATCAGATGAGGAATCAGAAAGACCAGGAGAAGAGTCGATATGGGGACTCTGAGGGCTATGAACTCGAACCTGACGAGGAGGGGTAATATGCCCAAGTGGAAACTGGGGGTGAAGGCCTAATAGTCTCCGTGACACATGCCTTGGTGGCGTAATGAAGGGAGGACACAGAATATACAGAAATGGTGAAGGGAGATCAACAACATATCTTATCCCCGATGTGGGGAGATAAATTTATTATGTTAAGTCTTGGCTTGGCGGTGTAAACCAAACACCCTTCGCTTAAGGTGTGCTTGTGTTTCCAAGTGTATTAATTGATTAAGCCCAGATTGTGTTTGTAAAAAATAAAAAATCTTGCTAAAAATAAACTGAAATAAATAATAGAAAATGAATAGCAAAACAATTAACTAAACCCCACCCAAACTGGGTTTGCAAGCACTATGCTGATTGGTGGCTAGACCAATGGGAAATACACTGAAATGGTCAAGAGATGAATGTCAATGTGACTGGAATCAAGTGACACTAAGCTGCTGGAAAGTGGTGCAGCAACAGCAAAAACTAGAGAGGAAGATCACTGCAAAAATATAGGGAGATGGGTGAAACACTTAGGGCAACCGATGGGACCCTAAGGGAATGACCAAACAAGTTTAAATGTGAAACTATGGATGGTAACAACCTATCTTAACAGGTCTGAAATAAAAGATTATAGATCTGGAAAATGTGGCTAAAAGTGCTACAGAAACTCAGACTACTCACTTAACTAAACTCCTCCTAGAAAAGTGGAAGTGTACTAGAAGCGCTATGGGAGGCTAAATTCGAATTTGACGAGTAAATTAGAGTGGATCAAGGCCTAAGCAGGATGAGACAGAGGTCAGACACCCAGAAGACATCTCTTAGCAAAACCCAGAAATAGATCTGAGAAAAACCCTAAAACCCAGAAATCATAGGTATTTACCTTTTTTCTGTTGAAATCGCACTTTTTGGGCTGAAAGGTGCATTTCGAAGCCCAAATCCCACTTTTGAGCTGAAAACTATGATTTTTGTTCTGAGGATCTCGGTTTGCAAATTTTAGAAAAAAGTGTCGCCTTTGTCACGGTTGGTTCCTGTGACCTAGGGAAACGACTAGAAAGCTTGTGGAAGTTAGAAATTTATCAGATCTAGGGTTAAAAAACTAGGAAACATTAAGAGAATTGAAAAAATAAAAAAAAACCCTAAACTAAAAACCAAAGGTCACTCAGGTTTCTAGATCTAAAGTATAAAAACTCAATGGAGTCATCAATTTTTTGTACTTGAGACCCAAGTTTCTAATCAGAATTATATCCCCAGCGGAGTCCCCAACTTGTTGTAGTGTTTTCTTCTCGATGATGTACGAAAAGAACCCACTTAATATTATGGATGGCAAACAATATCAACAATATAAATGACTGCTAAACATTGTAGATCTGCAGCTATTGATAAAAACAAAACCTACCAAAATTCTGATCTATGCTACGATCATAGTTAAACAGTGAAAGAAAGAGTAATAACCCCAAACATCCAATGGAAACCAGATATGTAAAGAATAATTTAATAATAACACCTGTGAAGAGAACAGATAAATGTTACCAGTCCCCCTCTATGGGATGGGTTCTTGGCTATCCTCAAACATCTTCAACTTCTGTAGAGTCTCTCTCCTCTATAATGCATAAACCCAACGAAAATATGGTATGCGACAATGAAAATAATTAGAGTTATAACAGTGAGTGCAACAATGAAAATAATCAAAAGTGAATAATGAATGGAAAACCATTCTATTTATAACAAAATATTGAGTTATCCTCGAATAATGAGCAATAATAAAATATTATTAATCTCATTCTTGGAATAACCACTTGGAATATTTTATTATATTTGTTTAGGAGGAAAAAAGTATTTAAACTTTTATTTAGAAATAGTAAATAAATAAATTATTTATTTATCATCTCAAAGAATTAGTTAAAGAATAATAAACAAATAAGGATTTATTTAATTATTCCTAAGGGATTTAGTTAAATTTAACAAAGAATAATAATTTATTAGTGATTAATTATTCTTAGATAAAAATAAGATAAATAATGATCTATCTGTTCATTTTTCATGATTGTGTCAAATTTGACAAGGAATAATAATAAAACAGTGGTTAAATTAATTATTCCTAGAAGAAAATCAAATAAATAATGATTTATTTAATTATTCTATTAGGTCCCTATAATACTAGTGATTACTCCATTACTATTGTAGTTGTATCCCTTATTAATATCGTTGTGCTCCTATAGTCCCCATATTGTTATTACTGTGCCCCATAGAATCCCTCTATTCTTATTTTTGTGCCTTTATATTATTATTGTTAGGTCAGCTGGGTTATATTGTGACTCCTTAGAGTCCTATATATAGAAAGGAGGTTTTGTCATTTGAATCATCAAAGAATCATTCATTTGTGTAATGTAAAGGAGGTTTCCCCCTCAAAGAGGCTGAATTCTAAAGGGTTGATCTATCTTTTCTATCTTTTTGTGAGCTGGTTTCATAACATTTGGTATCAGAGCTTTGGATTTTAGGGTTTCGCTGCTCCAAATAGGTCAATGTGGCATTTTCACTATAAATTTATTTCTGCAATGTTTCAAAAGAAAAAAAACAAACCCATTTGAGACGAAACCACACTAAACCTCAGGTCTAAATTTCAGAGCTTTTCATGCTATATTTGTGGAGATATGATCTGAGGAAGTTGGTCTTTTTGCAGACTCCTGAATTACATTCCAAACAGGTGACCTGGGGAAAATAGTCATAACATTCTCTCTGAGCATCGGATTGAAATTTCATAAGAAGGTACAGAAAGAGGACGGACTGTAGTTTCTTGTATATATTTTTCAGAGCCAAAGGTCGAAACAAGGACATCTGGCACATCGTACAAGTTCACTCTACTGAACTAGTCTATAATCAGGTCATGGTGGGAGATTTGGCATAACTCTTCCTTGGAGAGACTGGTGGCATTGGAAAGAGGACACAGAGGGCTACTACAGATTGCAATTTCAAAATTGGATGATCCGAAATTACAAAGATAGATTAGAGGCAATATCAAGCTCCTACAAAGTGAAAAAAGGTGTGTAGATTTTTTTTAAATTTTTACTTAAGCTTGGTTTGAAAAATTATTTTGAAGGAATTCAAAAGGCATAGTAGAGCATTATTATTGGTAACTGATGCCCCGAGGAAAGAAAATGCAAACACCTAGTAAGCAACCTGAAATCTCTAGCATGACTCATGAAGAAGAGGAAGAAATGCTAGATGATATATCAAAATTACAAGACCAAGTGCAACAAATGTCACTCTCACAAAAGCTAACAGAAGCTAAGATAAATGGTGTGGAATCTAAGATAAAGGGTGTGGAAGCTAAGATGAATGGAGTGGAAGCTAAGATGGATGATATGAAGATATATTTGAAGATAGATTTGAATACAGGCATGGCAGATTTGAAGACAGATTTGACAAATTTTCTACAAGAAATACTTACTAATGGTGAAAGGGTAGTAAAGGAAACTCAGGATGAAAACAAAAGAAATGTTAATCATGATTTCATACACTCCATTGTTGGATCGAAGACCCGCCATATTCCAAAAATCGATATGAGGAAGTTTGATGGCAAGGATCCCGCAACATGGATATTGTAGATGGAGCAATTTTTCGATCTCAATAATGTACAAAACACACAAAAGGTACGTATTGCAACTTTATATTTGGAACCAAATAAGTTTGTATGGTATCAATGGCTTTGCTCTCGTAAACAAAGTATCACTTGGGCAATTTTTACGGAAGAATTGACAGCACATTATGAGGATACAAAAAGCAACACTTTTTTTAGCCAATTGATAAGTCTCAAACAAAAGGGTTCAATAATGGAGCACATTGAGGAGTTCCAAAAATTGAAAATAAGGGTAAAAAATATTCCAGACGAGCATAGGATTGATGTGTTCATATGGAATTTAAAAGATAATATCCAACATGATGTTTGCCTTTGGGAACCTAATTCATTAGAGAAGGCATTCAGGTTAGCAAGAAAAATGGAAAGCAAAATTATGGCAACCAGGAAGCATACCACTCACAACTATAAATATGGAAGTGTTGTTGCCCCTAGTCTTCCATAACCTATAAGGTTGACACCACAACAATTGGAAGAAAAAAGAAAAAAAGGGCTTTGTTACAGTTGTGATAGCAAATACACTAAAGGTCATAAGTGTGCTGAGAAGAAATTATTTTACATAGATTGTGAAGAGGAAGAAGAAAAGGAGCAAGAAAGGTCAAAAGAAGAGGATATACTCCAGGAACAAAGCCTAGATAAAGAAGAAATTAATCCGACCATATCTTGTATTACAGTGGCTGGAATTACCACTCCTCGAATCATCAAGATAGAAGGACAAATCAAGAAGAAAAAGGTAATAGTGTTGATTGATTCAGGAAGTACCCACAATTTTATTCATTGTAAGGTAGAAAAAGAATTGAATTGCTTCCTATATCCAGTACCAGAGTGTCAATTGATGGTTGCAAACGGAGGAATGATAAATTTCTCTGGAAAGTTCCATAATATCAAGCTATCCATGAGAGAATATGTATTGACTAGCCTAATGCTTTCCATTCCAATGGGAGGTGTTGATGTTGTACTAGGAGTCCATGGCTACAATCCTTGGGTACAATAGCTTTTAATTTTCAAGAACTTTTCATGAAATTTTCTGTGGAAGGAAAGGAAGTTGAATTAAGGGGTATTGCAGGGAAACCGGGAAAGATAATTAGCTCTAACGGTATGACAAAGCTTCTAAAAGATGAACAAAGAGCTGTAATTTCACAATTATGTTCGCTAGATGTTTTCCACATCGAAATCTCTATTTCTCCAAATCTCCAAAAAGTCTTGGAAAATCATTCCAAGGTATTTGATACTCCCAAATATCTCCCACCTATTCGTGATCATGATCAAGCTATTCATCTTATTCCAAGAAGTGTTCCTCCAAACATCAGGCCGTACAGATATCCTTATGCCCAAAAGAGTGAAATTGAACGTATGGTTGCAGAAATGCTAGAGGCTGGTATAATTCAACCTAGTCAAAGTTATTTCTCTGCTCCAGTAGTATTGGTGCACAAGAAGGATGGATCATGGCACATGTGTTCGAATTATAGGGAGTTCAACAAGCTCACTATTAAAGATAAGTTTCCCATTCCTGTCATTGATGAATTACTGGATGAATTGCATGGATCAATTTACTTCACCAAGTTGGATCTTCGTTCAGGATATCATCAAATCAGAATGAAGACTAAAGACATTCTGAAAACAGTATTTAGAACTCATGAGGGTCATTATGAATTTTTGGTCATGCCTTTTGGCCTTAGTAATGCAACTTCTACATTTCAAGGTTTCATGAATTCCATTTTCAAACCCTTCCTTAGAAAATTTGTGTTAGTATTTTTTGATGATATACTAATATATAGCAAGTCTTGGAAGGATCATGTTGAACATGTTGACAGGGTGCTACAACTATTGGAGGAGAAACAATTATATGCAAAAAGATCCAAATATTTCTTTGGAGTACAAGAGGTGGAATATCTAGGTCATATTGTATCTCATGAAGGAGTTAAGGTAGACCCCGGCAAAATTAAAGCCATTAAGGAATGGAAAATCTCCACATCCATAAAGCATCTGCGAGGATTTCTTGGGTTGACAGGGTTTTATTGCAAGTTTTTTAAGAATTATGGGAGAATAGCAGCACCTCTAACAACATTATTGAAGAAAGATGCATTTTCATGGACTCCAGAAGCAACAAAGGCCTTCGAACATCTTCAAGAGGCAATGTGCCAAGCACTAGTCTTAGCTACACCGGACTTCCCAAAAACCTTTATTGTGGAATGTGATGCTTCAGGAAATGGAATTGGTGCTGTTTTAATGCAAGATGAAAGACCCATTGCTTTTGAAAGTCGTCCAATCAAGGGAAAGTTTTTACGCAAAGCTATTTATGAGAAGGAAATGTTGGCAATACTACATGCACTTAAGAAATGGCAACCCTACATAATGGGAAGACAGTTCAAGGTAAAAACGGATCATGATAGCCTTAAATACTTTTTAGAACAAATATTATCCTCTGAAGAGCAACACAAGTGGGTCACAAAGATGTTGGGTTATGACTTTGAAATCATCTACAAAAAACGGAAGCAAAATGTGTTGGCAGATGCACTCTCAAGAAAGGATGAGGATGTGGAAGCATTGTTGTGCGCCATTTCTATTATCCAACCAGATTAGATAAATGAAGCAAGGGAGGAATGGAAGAATAATGAAGAAGTGTGGGCACTTATTCGAAAGTTACAACAAGATTCCAGTACATCTGATACATTTAGTTGTAAAAATGATTCGTTATGGTACAAAGATCGCTTATACCTCTGTAAGAATTCCCAACTCAAACAAAATATTCTTATGGAATTGCACACTTCTCCCTTAGGAGGGCACTCAGGATTTTTAAAAACTTACCACGGGGTTAAGAAGGAAATTTTTTTGGGATGGCCTTAAATCGAATATTCAAAAGTTTGTGGCGGAATGTTTGGTTTGCCAACAAAATAAAGTTGAAACAATTAATACCCCGAGTCTATTACAACCTTTATCCATTCCAAGCCAACCTTGGGAGGAGGTTTCAATGGATTTTATCACAGTTTTACCCAAGTCTGAGGGAAAGAGCATCATCATGGTGGTAGTTGACAGACTTACCAAGTATGCACACTTTTGTGCATTATCACATCCATTTAAAGCCAGTATAGTTTCTACTGCATTTATGGAAACAATTCAAAAGCTACATGGAAACCCAAATATTATTGTAAGTGACAGAGATCCCATGTTCACTGGAAAATTTTGGACAAAATTATTTTCCTTTCTCGGTACACAGTTAGCTCATAGCTCATCTTATCATCGTCAATCTGATGGGCAAACTGAGATAGTAAACAAATGTTTGGAAGGATATCGTCATTGCTTTTTATCTTATAAATAGACACAATGGGTCAAATGGTTGCCTCTGGCTAAATGGTGGTATAACACTTCCTTCCATACAGCAACAAAAATGACCCCATTTATGGCACTTTATGGATATCACCCACCATCCATCACATCATATTTAAGAGAAAAATCTAAGGTTCAAGCATTGGAACATCACCTCGAGCATCAACAACAAGTCCTCCAACTCTTAAAGGATAACCTCGTGTTGGCATAGAATAGAATGAAACAACAGGCAGATCAACATCACAGCAAAAGAAGTTTTGATGTAGGTGATTGGGTATTCCTATGGCTACAACCATATAAACAAATGTCCCTCAAGCAAGCTAATAAGGATAATAAATTATCACCAAAGTATTATGGTCCGTACAAGGTGTTGCAAAAGATTGGTACTATGGCATCCAATTGGAGCTTCCTGCAGCTTCTCGAGTGCACCCAGTTTTCCATGCTTCATGTTTAAAGAAGGTTATAGGCGACAAGCTCCCAGTTCAAACAATATTTCTAGAAATTGACGAGGAAGGAAAAATTATATTGGAACCGGAAGTAGTCACAGAAACAAGAACTTGACAGCTATGAAATCGATCAATTTCGGAGTATCTCATCAAGTGGAAGAACTTATCCGCTGAAGATTCCACATGGGAGGATGAGAATTTTATACAGAAGCATCCAGAACTACTCAAGAGTTGAGGACAACACTTTTTTGAAGGAGAGGGGCATGTTAGGTCCCTATAATACTAGTGATTACCCCATTACTATTGTAGTTGTATCCCTTATTAATATTGTTGTGCCCCTATTGTCCCCATATTGTTATTACTGTGCCCCATAGAATCCCTCTATTCTTAATTTTGTGCCTTTATATTATTATTGTTAGGTCGGTTGGGTTATATTGTGACTCTGTAGACTCCTGTATATAGAAAGGAGGTTTTGTCATTTGAATCATCAAAGAATCATTCATTTGTGTAATGTAAAGGAGGTTACCCCTCCAAGAGGCTGAATTCTAAGGCATTGATCTATCTTTTCTATCTTTTTGTGCGCTGGTTTCATAACATATTCTTCATGGTTTTAACTATAAATTACTTAGTAAAGGTGGTTTATTAGGTAATTTCTCACAATGAAAGCAATTTTACTAGGGTAAAATTGGCTTTACATGGTATACTTCGATCCATCTAGTAAATTAGGCTAGATGATCAATTTTTTGGTGATAACACCAAGGAAGTAAGATAACTCACCAATCATTGACATTTTGAGCTCTTTTGACATATTTTGAGAAAATTCAAGGCTCATCTCATCATCATTTCCAGCAAAAATCAGATCATCAACATATACAAGAGTGACTAGTAATTTATCCTTGTCCATATTCATGTAGAGATTACTTCCTGCGACCCCCATTTTTAAGCCTTGTTGTTGTAGATAGTGATCCAATCTTACGTACCAAGCTCTAGGAGCTTGTTTCAACCCATATAATGCCTTTTTCGAATTACATAAAAAGTATTTTCCTTCAACTAGATCAAACCATTTTGGTTGCTCCATGTAGACTTCTTTCTTGAGTTCCCTATTCAGAAATGTTGATTTTATGTCCATTTGATATATTTTGAATCTTTTTTAGCAAGAGCATGCCAAAGACATCCTTATAGCCTCCATAAAAGCTACCAGTACAAATATTTATTCAAATTTGATTCCTTCAATTTGTGAATAACCTTTGCAAACAAGTCTTGCTTTATTTCTGATGATTTGTCCATCTTCATTCATTTTGTTTTTGAACACCCACTTGGTTCCAATTATATTTTTAATTTTTTGGCGGGGTACTAGCCATGTCTCATTCTTCTCTATTTGAGACATTTCTTCTTCCATGGCTTCTACCCAATGAATATCCTTACTTTCTTGAGTAAAATTTTTTGGTTCTATCATAGATAAGAGAGCAACATCATCTTTCCTTGGTGTACTTGTCATCCTTCTTCGGGTTTGTATTCCCTCATCTACATTGCCAATAATTTTCTCTTCGGGATGATTTCTTTGGAGGAATTTCACTTTTGAAGGAGTTTGAGATGGTTCTTTTTTATTTTCTTGATCTTTTTCCTCTTTTTTTGGCTCTTCTTCTTTGAATTCTTCAAGGATAGGATCTTCTTCATGGACTTCAATTTCTTTTTCTAGAAGAGCTTCATTAATTTTTACATCATTGCTTTCTACTACTTTACATAGTCGATTATTGTAGCATTTATAAGCTTTGCTTCTTGTAGAATATCCAAGGTGTATTCCTTCATCAACCCAAGAATCAAATTTTCTTGGTGAGTCATCATTGATCTTCATAAAACATTTGCTTCCAAATATTATGAAGTACTTTATTGAAGTAGGTCTCCCTTCCATAGTTTGCATGGTGTCTTTTCATTATTTTGTCTTAGTTGAGTTCGATTCAAGGTATAAATCGTTGACCCGACTGCTTCTTTCTGAAATTTGGGGTGCAAATCAGCTGCTAGGAGCATTGCTCTTGCCATCTCTTGTATAGCTCGGTTTCTTCTTTCTACTACTCCATTTTGTTTAGGAGTTATAGAAATAGATAGCTCTCTCTTGATTCCATGCACTTTATAGTATTCATAAAATTCTTTTGAATTAAATTCTCCTCCTCTATCTGTTCTAAGGCATTTAATCTTTGATTCTTTCTCATTTTCTACTAGAGCTTTAAAAATTTTGAAACATTCAAAAGCTTCGGATTTGAATTTTATAAAGTATACCCACATCATTCTAGTATATTCATCAAGAAATAAATCAAAATACCTTTTACCTTGTCGATCTGGAGTTCTGGTTGGTCCACATAAATTTGCATGTATGATCTCCAAATGTTTTGATGTTGAGAACTCCTTATATTTGAAACAGGTTCTAGTTTGCTTTCCATGTTGACATGGACCACACACAACTTGATCTACCTTGATAATTTTTGGAATATATCTTACAACATTATTTTTGTTGATATTAATCAAGTTATCAAAGCTTAGATGCCCCAATCGTTTATGCCATAACCAACTTTCATATGTTCAACTTATATAGCATTTGTCTTCTAGAATTTTGCTCAAAATGTATACAGTATCCGGTGCTCTTACTCCTTTTGCTACAAGTTCACCTGAGGAGGATTTTATTATCTCATAGCCTTTCATTCTAAATATAACCTTGTTTCCTTGGTTGCAAAGTTGGCTCACACTCAAAATATTTTGTTTGAGGCCTTCCACCAGTAGTGCATTTTGGGCTTTTCCTTTTCCATTAACGAGAGCAATGGTCCCTTTTCCAGCAATCTTGGTAGATCCACTCCCAAAATATACATTTCCATCATTTTTTATTAATGAGGTAAACTTCTTTCAGTCACCTATCATGTGTCTTGAACATCCACTATCCACAAACCATTGATTTCCATCACTATCAGCACATATATCTAGGCCACATCTATTTACAATGGATTCATCCCTTTTTAATCCTTCTCTTTTGAATGGATAATTTTTTCATCATGACCATAATCATTAAATAATGAGAAAATATTATCATACTTATCCAAGGGATCAAAAGAGTTGTAAGTATTGATTTGGCCTTGTTCTTTGCCAAGTGGCTTGCTTTGTTGATTATTATATCTTGAAGAATTTTCCTTATAAGCCTTGCAATGCTTGGCTTGATGACCAAAGTTTTTACAGTAAAAATAATAACCAAGAAAGATTGTTTGGTACCTGTTAGAATAGCCTTGACTTGAAATAGTATTCTTCCTTGGAGTTGTCCTTCCTTTATTCCTTGGATTGATAAAGGTGAACTTTTCTTCTTGGTGAGATGACTTCTCTTCCTTTAGATGTCTAGAAAGAATGTCAATATAGCTTCTTTGTATTTCCTCATTCACATTCTCCTTTGTACTTCATGATTCTCCTTTGAAACTGATCCCAGATTTGTCATATTGAGGTCTTTGAGTATTAACGATGTTATCAAGTGTTTGAGATATTTTCAAACTCCTTTTAACTTTGTTGGGAATACTGAGGGGGGGCTGAATCAATATTTCTTTTCAATTACTATTTTTACCAGTTAGATCATTTATATTTATAACAAAAAAATGAATAATAACAATAAATGATTTTATTAAATTTTTCTTTACAATAAATCATGTATAATATATGTAGGGCTCCAACCCTAGACGAAGACACTAATCTTCAATCTCCCAAGCTCCAACCTGTAATATGCCAAGCACCAACTTGGACTTCCAAGGCTCCAACCTTGTCAATTTTGAGGCACCAACCTCAAGGGTTCTAACCCTATATCTGGTTCAAGCTCTGACCTGGTTCCTTGAGGAATTTTATCCTCTAGGGCTCCAACCCTATGCTCTAAGGCACCAACCTTATCTTTTCGAGGCTTCCACATCTTTGGCTACAACCCTCACATTACTTCGTCAAGATGTATTTGGTTATACTTCACAGCTCCCAATGTCTTCTTCAATGAGCCCTATCAATTTTCAGTTATTCCTTCACTTAGTCTCCATGTCATGTCATCAATGACAACCTTTTCTTCTTAGAAGGGGTCATCACTTCTCTTTATCATAACCAAAACATTTCTCCAATTCACCTCATGATGGATTCAATGCATCATGATCTCCAAGGGTGTCTCCAAGACTCTTGAAAGTCAGCTCTGGATGTATACTCTAGGGCTGCTCCAATAAATATCTCCAAGAGGTCTTCTTCCAAATCTTCAATAAGACTTCTTCAACATGCTTTAACTATGTTTCTTCAACAATGATATCTTTCTACTTCAAGTGTGCTTCAGAACTACTCGAGAGGCAGCTCCAAATGTCTCCTATGGATGGTCAAGATTTCACAACCAACATTAATGATACTTCAATCTCCAACAATATTGTCTTCACTACTCTAAATGATGCTTTAAGTGGTCTCTTACAGTTTCCTTCAATACATTTCCAATATCGTAGCTTCAACCAAGGTCTTCAAGATTGTTTCCACTGTTAGACAATCACAGCTCTGAATTGTAATCTCTCTCCAAAAGTTCCATATATTTTACTACCCAAAGCTCCTAACACTTCACAAGTTCTAAGATTGCTGCAAGTCTGAGCTTGGAAATCTTTCCTCCACAAATGGTTGTAGCGTAACTCTAAAACAGGATTGAGGGTAATCACTCGGATACCACAGGAGTCACTGCCCATAGTACCTTGTTCACCATTGGTCTGAGGTATGTAGCATATATACATATCTGAGGTAAATTCTTCAACAGATCTGAGCCTTTACTTCTTCAGGACTATCATAAATCTAGCCCTCAAAAATGTTGTCCACACACAATACTCATTTGCAAATTCGAATTTATAGGACATATCTTAAATTCCCAAACTATGATTAAAAATCCTCCTCGACCTTGGTTCACGAGATGTGAACTTTCCTAGTTGTACTATGTCTTGTTGCTGAAATAATCACCGAATTTTATGATCTGAAATGAAATATTTTGACTTATATTTACAGTGATTTCATCTAGACATGAAGGGACACGTCTTCTGGGAGTAGGCCGACTTGAATGACTATTTTTTAGGTCGGCTAGGCTGCCAAATAAATTTCTCTAACTTAAAATTTCATTATATCCTCAACAACAGGGAAAAATATACTCTATAAGATGGTATAGGTCTCATTGTGGAAAGATGCCTCCAAGGTGTCAAAAAATATTTTTCTTTGTGACTGCTCTTTGAAATATTTAGTACAGAGGGTCATTAGGACAACAAGAGGTCATTAGGGCTTCTAAGTTCTTCACCATAGTGTATGTGAGTCATCCATGTCATTATGCATTCATCAAGTGAACTTTAATTCCTTCATTGTCCATGTCATCAAATGTAACGTCACCATATATGTCATCATGTGTGTCATGATATGTCTTTCACCATATGCAACATTCATCAATTTGTTAGAGAAAGGGCTAAATCATCACAAGGAGAGCTTCTTCATCAAGAGTAAGGACATCATCATGATTTCTGTTATGCTCTTAACCTGCAAAAGATACCCAAATACAGAATATGCGAGGAAAGATACCTAGAACATAGAATAGTGAGAGACAACGGCAAATATTTTATTATTCAGAAAGCAATGTTCACTGGCCTCTTCAAGGGGGCAACCTCCAATAGAGCAGAGCTCGATATAGAAATAAGACACGATGCTCCTCGCAGGGAGTCTCTATCCTTTATATATGACTCATACATGCAATACCATGGATCAATACCATGGGTTTTATTAATACCATCTATCTAATACCATGGCCCATTTGCAACTAACTGTGGTCCCATCATTAATTGCGGGTTAACCACTTACAATTATTAATATGGGCTTTATTGACTCTTTACTATGACTCGATCCCACTACATAAATAAGGGGGTTAGGGTGGGACCCTAACATGCCCTCCCCCTTAAGAATAGACTTGTCCTCAAGGCTGAAGCTGCAGAAACTACTGAAGAATAGTGGCTGGTTCCCAAGTTGCATCTTCCGATGAGGTGTCTTTCCACTTGACGAGAACTTCCCTAATCATGCGGCCACGCAGATGCCTTTCGCGTGTGTCTAAGACCTGTTCAGGTTGGAGCCAGATTGACCCTTCCTCGTCCAATTCAGGTAGACTGGTTTGAATTCTGCAATTGTTTCCAATCACTTTCTTGAGGCATGAGACATGGAAAACTGAATGGATTTTTGCAGTAGACAGCAAAGCCAGCTTGTAGGCGACTTCTCCAATGCGCTGAAGTACTTGATATGGTCCGTAGAATTTTGGAGATAGTTTCTGACAACCCTTGTCTTTGAGTGATGTTTGCTTATATGGTTGCAACCTCAAAAATACTTGATCCCCTTCTTGAAATTGGCGCTCTGAGCGATGCTGGTCTACCTATTGCTTCATGCGGTTTTGAGCTTGATGAAGATTCTCTCTAAGATGGGCGAGCATGGTTGCGCGGTTTTGTAGGAGTTGATCCACTGCTTGTACCTTTGAGCCCCCTTTGATATAAGAAGTAGGGGAAGGAGGGATTTGACCATATACTGCTTCATAGGGAGTCATTTTGGTGGTGGCATGATAGTTGGTGTTATACCACCATTCAGCCAGAGGTAACCATTGTACCCAAAGATGTTGCTTTTCTGAAGTGAAACACCTAAGGTAGGTTTCCAGACATTTGTTGACAGCTTCCGTTTGACCATCCGTTTGTGGATGATAAGAAGTACTGAGCTTTAGTTGGATGCCTTGTAGCCTGAAGAGTTCCTGCCAAAAATTACTGGTGAAGATCGGGTCGCGATCGAACACAATAGAAGTGGGCATGCCATGCAATTTGAAGATCTGATCCATGAAAGATTGAGCGACCAAAGTCGGTGTAAATGGGTGGGGTAGGGCGCAGAAATGAGAATACTTCGAAAGTCTATCCACAACCACCATGATGACTGACTTGTTTCCTGACTTTGGAAGACCTGTGATGAAATCCATAGAAACCTCTATCCATATTGCTGTCGGGATGGGCAACGGTTGTAATGTGCCGGGTTCTTTGACAGTCTCCCCTTTGTGGCGTTGACAGAAATCGCATTCTGCTACAAAAGTGAGGATGTCCTTTTTCATGCCTGTCCAAAAAAATGATCTTCTGGTGTGAGCATACGTCTTCTGAAAGCCTGAATGTCCTGCAATGGGGGATGAGTGCAATTCTGCCAAAATGCGACTTTTGAGGGTGGATGTTGGTGATATCACGACTTTGTCCCTATAGCGAAGAATCTCATCCTGCCACGAGTAGCCCTTGGTGGAATTTGGATCCGCCTGCAATTGAGAAATGAGTTGGGAGAGCCCTGGATGTGAAAACCATTCCCTACGAGCTTCTTCAATCCATTTTGGAATGGGAAGGGAAATTTCTAGCAGTGTACTTCCCTCCTCAAATTGGCGAGATAATGCATCTGCTACACTATTTTCTTGCCCTTTCTTGTAAATGATCTCATAATCATATCCCAGCATTTTGGCGAGCCATTTATTTTGTTGTGGGGAGGATAGGCGTTGCTCCAAAAAATATTTAAGACTGTGATGGTCTGTGCGGATTTGGAAACGTCGCCCCAATAAGTAAGGTCGTCAGGTCTCTACTGCATGTAAAATGGCCATCATTTCCTTCTCATAGGTAGATTGGCCCAGATTCTTCCCACTTAGTTGTTGGCTTGTGAAGGCCAAAGGTCGCCCTTCCTGCATTAAGACCACCCCAATACCCGTACCCGAAGCATCACATTCAATGATAAAAGATTTGGTGAAGTCAGGTAGTGCTAAGACTGGAGTGGAACACATGGCATTTTTTAGAGCTGTAAATGCCTGTTGTGCATCCTCATTCCAAAAGAATGAATTTTTCTTCAGGAATTGAGTGAGGGGCTTCACTATGCAACCATAATTGCGGACAAATTTGCGATAATAGCCTGTGAGACCCAAAAATGCTCTCAAGCTCTTCAAGGTCTTAGGTTGAGGCCAATCCTGCATTGCCTAGATCTTTTTGGGGTCCACCTTGACACCTTCACGCCCCACAATGTGGCCCAAATACTCAACTTCTTCCATGCCAAATGAACACTTGGACATCTTAAAAAATAATTTATGCTTGCGGAGCAGTTGCAAGAGTAGATATACATGCTGAAGATGTGCGGCCCAAGTACAACTATAGATGAGGATGTCATCAAAGAAGACAAGGACAAATTTCCTGAGATATGGTTTGAGAAGGTGGTTCATAAGGCTTTGAAAAGTAGAGGGGGCATTACAAAGACCGAATGGCATGACCAAGAACTCATAATGGCCTTCATGAGTTCTGAAAGCAGTCTTTGGAATGTCGACTTCCTTCATGCGAATTTGGTGGTAGCCTGAGCGAAGATCCAACTTAGTGAAGAATTGAGCCCCATTGAGTTCATCCAGCAAATCGTCAACCACCGGGATGGGAAATTTATCTTTGACTGTCAACTTATTGAGGGCCCTGAAGTCTAGACACATCCGCCACTCCCCATCTTTCTTGAGCACCATGACCACCGGTGATGAATAAGGACTAATGTTGGGACGAATGACACCTGCTTCCAAAAGTTCCTTGATTATTTTTTCTATTTCATTCTTTTGGGTGAATCTGTATGGGCGCACATTTGGGGGTTGGGCCCCTGGAACCAAGATGATGCTATGATCATGTTCCCCTCTCGAGGGTGGAAGCTCATGAGGCTTGTCAAAGACCGGCAGATGGTTATTTAAAATTTGTTGCATCTCAGGATGAATCGGCAGAGACTTGGTTTCGACTGCCTGGATGGCATTAAATTGAGCTATAACTCCATGATGGCCCTTTTTTAGCAATTTTTCCATCCTATGCGAGCTGATGATAACGGGAGCTCCCGCCTGGAGTCCACGGAGGGTATGTGTGGAGTTGTTCTGCTTAAAACTCATATATAACTCCTGGAAATCCATTGTGATTGGCCCAAGAGTGCGAAGCCATTCAGCACCGAGGACAATGTCGCACCCTCCCATGTGTATGGCAAACATGTGGGTCTTCAACTGATAATCCCCCATTTGAAGTTTGACATTTTCACAATGGCCTTCACATTTCATTGTGCCCCCATCCGCAATTTGGACTTGGAAGTTAGAAACTGCTCGTACAAAACAATGCACTGCTTCCGCGACCTTTTGATGGATGAAATTATGTGTACTTCCACTATTAATCAAGACTACTATTGGGCGATGTTTAATAAAACCTCTGATTTTGAGAGTTTGAGGTGAATAAATCCCTGCCAAAGCATGCAGCGAAATAGCTGGTTCGTCAGGGACATTGTCCTTTTGGTTGTCCTCTTCTACCACCTCATGTTCCTCCAGTGGTGGATCTTCGTCTGATGAGCTGTAATCAGTGGCATCAATTTGAAAAAATTTGGGCTCCTTGCATTTATGACCTGGGGAGTATTTTTCATCACAGTAGTAACATAATCCTTGCTTTCTTCTTTCGGCCATTTCTGCAGGTGACACCTTTTGAACCTTAAGTGTTTGAGCCGTGTTGTGAGCCTGTGGGGGGCGACCCTTAGCGGTGAAATTTGGTCGACTATACTGGGCTGCTAACGCATGTTCCACGTTACGAGCTACCTTACAAGCCTCCGTCCATGTGGGAGGGTGGTGTAGTAAGACGTGGGTTTTTATGGCTTCTTTAAGACCGTTGATAAAACATTCCGTGTAGAACACATCTGAGAGACCCCTAGTGCGGAAGGCTAAGGCTTCAAAGGCTGCAATATATTCATCCACTGTGCTAGTCTGTCGGAGCTTAGTAAGATGACCCAAAAAAAAAGATTCCTAGTCAAAGCGTTCTGTAAGAGCTTTTTTGAAGGAGGTCCAAGTTCTAAAAGGTCCATTGCAACATTGATGCCATTCCCACCATTGCCACCTTTCATTGTCCAAGTACATGCTGTCCACCATAAGCTGAGTCTCATTATCTAAGATGTTATTCAGATTGAAATACTGCTCCATTTGTGCTATCCATGCTATCGGGTGAGAACCATCAAATTTATGCATATCCAATTTGGGAGGTCGCAGACGAGATTGTTGGTGGGGGCCCTCGAGGTGAAGAGGGTGGCTAGACTCACCCTCACTGTGTCCATTGCCAATATACGCCTCCTCATGGGCTTCCTCCTTGCTCGTCGGGATTATTCTCGGGATCATGCTAGTTAGTAGGTCAAGATGAATTTGGAGGGATTGCAAGGATTCTTCAAGTTTGTCCATCCTCTCATTGGCCATAGCTTGAGCTCTAGTTCCTACCATGCACCGACCTGATGTTCTTGAAAATTGGGACCGCCCAAAAAATTTATTTTTTTTCACTAAGAATTGAATGGTACCACTGTGCTCATCTCGTCGTCCTGATTCTGATGGGCTAGATCACCAATAAGAGCCCTGGGAGATCTGCAGTAGCCGAATCCTCAAAATGTCAATGCTACCAAAAGTCATGCGAAAATCATGCCCCAGTATAGGAACCCCACACAACTACTCAGATCAAGTGGATCTAAGAGATCTGAATGGAAGATCAGATAGCTTTGAGTGGTGGAACAGATTGCTGCTACGGATCTAATGGATCTAATAGATCGGAATGGCTGGTCTGCTAACTCGGAACTACGGGACTGATGTCTGCTGCTGCTGCACCCCTTTGCGCAAGCGGAACTGGCAGAGATGATGGGTGATCCCCAGATCTAAAAGGGAACTATGGTCTCGAGGAGTGTCAGGTGCTACAGATCGCAATATACATAAGGGTCTGACAGTAGTACTCGGCCCAATGTTTCAGCGCTCTAACTAAGGAGGATCAACCGTACCCTTAGCCGTACAACCCGACTACCCTGTCGTACGGGCGAGTAATCTCTCTAAGTGTTGTTCTCGGTGTACTGTAGCAGCAAGACGGCTGACAGTTTATCTATGGTGAGGTTGCAGAGGAGCTAAGGGACTTCCGATATACCCAGAAGGTACTTGGAAGACAGTCCGTACGCGGTTCTGTCTAATGCGCTACTACTCGAAGGGGTACCCACAGAGGTTACAAGGGAGTCCAACAAGCGTGACCACCTCTTGTATTTCCTGCGTGCATGCCTCCTCAAATCCGCAGGTTTATGCACTCAACGACAGATGCTGTGGTTTAAAGACGCCGGAACACGTCTCTAGCCAAAAAAAAAATTGCTAAGAAATGGAGATCCCACTGGCCCTGGAAAGTGCTCTGATACCACTTGTTATGCTCTTAACCTGCAAAAGATACCCAAATACAAAATATGTGAGGAAAGATACCCAGAACATAGAATAGTGAGAGACAACGGCAAATATTTTATTATTCAGAAAGCAATGTTCACTGGCCTCTTCGAGGGGGCAACCTCCAATAGAGCAGAGCTCGATATAGAAATAAGACACGATGCTCCTCATAGGGAGTCTCTATCCTTTATATATGACTCATACATGCAATACCATGGATCAATACCATGGGTTTTATTAATACCATCTATCTAATACCATGGCCCATTTGCAACTAATTGTGGTCCCGTCATTAATTGCAGGTTAACCACTTACAATTATTAATATGGGCTTTATTGACTCTTTATTATGACTCGATCCCACTACATAAATAAGGGGGTTAGGGTGGGACCCTAACAATTTCTAGGGCTTCTTCATCAAGACTAACGATTCAAGAGGTTATGGTGTCTTCATGGTTAGTTCAAGGACATTATGAACAGTAGGCATGTAGGACAATACTTATTCTTAGTGGCTTGACATCATAATGACATCATTAATAGCTTGACATCTTCATTACTGGCATATTTATCAAATAAGAGTTATGACATAATCATTTGGAACCAGGCATCTCAATAATATTTCCCATCTCGTCCAATGCCATATTGATATCAATGACAACCTTGATTAACAATCTCTCCCTTTGTTATTGATGGCAATATTCTTACCCTTCCAACATTCTCTCCCCCTTTGACATCAATTGCAAATGGGGTGCCCCAATACTCCCCTTGTCAAGCTTCTTATTTTCATCATATTTTCTTCATCAATAGTAGTTCTTTATAGGTATGTTACCCCCCTGTCATGGTGCTCTTTCATCTAGCAATATGGTTCAAGTTGCATTTCTTCATGGATGAACCAACTCCCCCTTCCCGAATAAACTCCTCTAGCTTCTTTTAGGCAAGAATGATCAAGAACTCCCCCTAACTTTATGCATGGTCTCCCTTTTGGCAGAGTCTCATCATCAAACACTTGGGATATCGCATCTTGATGTCTTCATCAAATCAACAACATGTGTTGTTGTCTAGAGTGTCCAAGAGACTTTCGGATCAAATTTTCTTCTTTCTCCATATTTGTGTAACTTTCTTTTCTGGCTTGGCTATCATGGTTGTAGCTTGTGTAGGGACCCAAGTCAAGTTACAATCACGTGTCATATGTCCAATGTTATGGAAATTGAATCACTCCATCTTGTTTATGAATGATTAATAATGACTTCTTTCAAAATTGCTTCTAGGAGATTGTCGGGGACCATTGCATTTGTCTTTGTGATATGCCCGGCAATCCATTGCCATGTGCCCAAAGTTTGTACAAGAATAGCAATAACGAAGAAATATACCTTGATACCTGGGAGATGAATATTTTCTTGATGTACTTTTGAAGTCTTTTTTCCTTGGGATTCTTTGATGATATTCATTACCTTTTGTATTCTTGACACCATCTACAAGTCTCCTTGGAATAGGATTTCTTTGATTGTTGTCTTGACTCTTCTCCTTGCCTTTGTTGGAACTAAGAGCATCAAAATTTCTTCATGGCTTCCTCGCATCCTTGTTGTTTGAAGCATTATCATTATTGCTTGAGGATTCACCTGCATAGCCAAGACCTGATTTATCAAGGGGAGACCTTTGATGACTTAGGATGTCATCCAGGGTTAAAGTTCTTATTCAGCAAGTCAACTTCTTTTTTAAGAAAGACAATTTCTTCCTTCATTTTATTGCATTCTTCATCCTTTTTTGATAGTATTATCTCCATTTCATCCTTCATCTTGGTTGCTTCACATGATTGGGCCTTAAGCGAAGTGATGTATGATTTTAACTTCGTGATGTCATCATCCTTTTCTTCTAGTTGACATCTCATGGTGTTTCTCTCATTTTTTGCTTCGTCAGCTTGTCCTTATATGAATTTCAAAGCTTCCATCATCTTCTCGGCTCCTTGTGCTTGTTTCCTCGCTTATTCTAGTTGAGATCTAAGGGAGGCCACCTCTTCCTTGTATTGACCAATCTTTGCTTCAAGTTTGTTCAAGATTTTGTGCCTTTGTTCAAGGTGGCTTGAAAAGGTATCTTCCTGTTTATTTGCCTTATCCAATTGATTTGTCATGGATATGACTTTTTCATGATGCTTTCTCTTGTTTTTATGAAATTCTTCCTTAATCTTGGCGAGATCCCCATCTCTTTCTTGTACTTGAAGCTTGAAAAGGTCAACTTCCTTCCTTGTCTTGTCATGGTCACCAACTTGCACTTTCTTCTCAAGTTCCTCATTTTCATTTTTCAAATTGTTAATCTCTTCCGTGATAGCCATAAGTTTATTGAGGAGATCTTATTCAAAATCTTTTTCATTCTCTTCATCTTCTAGGTCTTCTTTAGCGTTGATTTTATCACTCTTATCTTCACTTTCCTTGATGGGCTCTAGATTTCCTTTTTGTTTCCCATCATTTTCTTGACTAGAGATCATTGTCATTGCTCCTTTTGAGTGAAGATCATGAATTTTATCCCATATGCCTTTTTTTGATGAACATTTTTCAAAATTGGCCTTCATAGAATCAGGTAGCCCATTCAAGATTTCTTTCATTGCTCTTGTATTATGTTCCTTGGATTCTCCATCCATCATGCTATCAAAAATCACTGATTTCCAGACTTCAATGCCTTGAGTCTTTAAGAAATTCCTCATTCTTGCCTCCCATATACCAAAGTTTCCATTGAACAATGGAGCCTTCACAAATTGATTGATTTCGATTTCGGTGGTCGAAGGAGACACATCTTTAGGAGGATTGGAGACTTTCTTCCTTGGCTTTGCCATTTGTGTTCTAACGATCAACCTTCAAGCTATTAGGCTTTGAGTGAAGGTACTGGCTCTCATACCCATTGTTGGAAATACTAAGAGGGGGGTGAATCAGTATTTCATTTCAATTGTTACTTTTACTAGTTAGATCATTTATATTTAGACCACAAAAATGAACAATAAGAACAAATGCTTTTATTAAATTTTTCTTTACAATAAACCATGTACAATATATGTAGGGCTCCAACCCTAGACCAAGACACTGATCTTCAATCTCCTAGGCTCCAACCTATAATATACCAAGCACCAACTTGGACTGCCAAGGCTCCAACCTTGTCAATTTTGGGGCACCAACCTCAAGGGCTCCAACCCTATATCTAGTTCAAGCTCCGACCTAGTTTCTTGAGGACTCTGATCATCTAGGGCTCCAACCCTATCCTCCAAGGCACCAACTTTATCTTTTTGAGGCTCCAACCTCTTGGGATTGAACCCTCACATTACTTTCTCAAGATGTATTTGGTTATACTTCACAACTCCCAATGCCTTCTTCAACGAGCCCTATCAATCTTAAGCTATTCCTTCACTTAGTCTCCATGTCACGTTATCAATGACAACCTTGTCTTCTTATAAGGGGCCATCACTGCTCTTTATCGTACCCAAACAATTTCTCCAAGTCACCTCATGATGGATTCAATGCATCATGATCTCCAAGGGTGTCTCTAAGACTCTTGAAATTCAGCTCCAAGGGCAAGGATGTATACTCTAGGACTGCTCCAATAAATATCTCCAAGAGGGCTTCTTCCAAATCTTCAATAAGACTTCTTCAACATGTTTTAACTGTGTTTCTTCAACAACAAGATATTTCTACTTCAAGTGTGCTTCAAAACTACTCGAGAGGTAGCTCCAAATGTCTCTTATGGATGGTCAAGATTTCACAACCAACATTAATGATACTTCAATCTCCAACAATATTGTCTTCACTACTCTAAGTGATGCTTTAAGTGGTCTCTTACAGTTGCTTCAATACAATTCCAATATTGTAGCTTCAACCAAGGTCTTCAATATTTTTTCCATTGTTAGACAATCACAGCTCTGAAGTGTAATCACTCTCCAAAAGTTCCATATATTTTACTGCCCAAAGCTCCTAACACTTCACAGGTTCTGAGATTGCTGCAAGTCCGAGCTTGGAGATTTGTCCTCCACAGATGGTTGTAGTGTAACTCTGCAACAGGACCAAGGGTAATCACTAGGCTACCACAGGAGTCACTACCCATAGTACCTTGTTCACCACAGGTCCGAGGTATGTATCATATATATAGATCTGAGGTAAATTCTTCAACAGATCCAAGCCTTTACTTCCTCAGGACTATCATAAATCTGGCCCTCAACAATGTTTTCCACACACAATACTCAGGTGCAGATCCAAATTTATAGGAGATATCTTAAATGCCCAAACTATGATTAAAAATTCTCCTCGACCTTGGTTCACGAGATGTGAACTTTCCTTGTTGTTATGTGTCTTGTTTTTTAAATAATGTTATGAAACCAGCTCAAGAAAAATATAGAAAAGATAGATCAATGCCTTAGAATTTAGCCTCTTCGAGGGGGAAACCTCCTTTACATTACATAAATGAACAATTCTTGGATGATTCAAATGACAAAACCTCCTTTCTATATATAGGAGTCTGAGTCACAATATAACCCAGCCGACCTAACAATAATAATATAAAGCCACAAAGATAACAATAGAGGGATTTTATGATATGAAAAATTTGCATTTCTCCCGAACACACTCCAAGAGAGAGGAAAGAGACACTGGGCGGCGAACCTAGGGTTTGCTCGGCTCTGGCTGCGGCCTGTGCCTGCGGCGGTGGGGCTTCTTCGACAGATTTCTGTGCGGGGGCTCGACCTGGTGCCTATCTGCTGAGGAACTCATGCTTCTGAAGTTTCTGCGACCAGTTTCTGCGGCGTGATCTTGTCCTCGGCTCCCCCATTTCTCTCGCGCGGTTTCCTTTCGACTCGGGCTTTGGGCTAAGCGGCGGCGGCATCCACTGGTGCATCGGCGGCCCTCTGCTCACCGTCAGTCCTTCTGCCTTGAGGTTCAACAGGGGTTTTTGGCCTTGCGACTTGCTCTGCGCCGCAGGTAGGGCCTAAGGTTTTTTGGGCTTCTGATCTTCTTCATGGGGGTGAGGTGGCTGCCCCAGTCGCCTCTGCCCCCGGATCTGACCCACCTCAGCTCGTTCCGGGTCTTGTTTGGGCTCCTGTGCTGATGGCTGGGTACATTTTTGGTCCTCTGCCTGTCACCTATGCAGCTATGGGGAGTGTTGAGGGTTCTGTGATGCAGAGTCTGTCTCTGCATCCAATCGTGCCGCTCGTCTATGGTTGTTGTTGATTTGGTTTTGTTTTTTCTGGCTTCTCGGGGTATTTGGGTGGCTCTCATCACTGGCTTCTACGGATTTTGGTGGAGAGTTGAGGGTATGGCGGAGGTGACCTCCCATTTCGTGCCTCTCCCCACTGTCTTTGGGCTGCCTTTTGAGCCACATCTGCACATACACAGAAGCTCTCGTTTATTTACTGTTTTATTAGTTTGTAAGGTTTGGCGTATACGCCTGTTGGGGTTTACACACCTTGTTTATGGCTGCCCTGTCTGAGGGCTTTTACTGCATACTTCACTGAAGTATTGGATATTGTAAGTGGCTACTGCCACACTTCTGCATATGCCTTGGCATCTACAACATGTAATCGCTATTATTTTTAATAGAAATTACGAACTCTATTTTCCCCGGAAAAAAAAACAATAGAGGGATTTTATGGGGCACAGTAATAACAATATGGGGGCAATAGGGGCACAACAATATTAATAAGGGATACAACTACAATAGTAATGGGGTAATCACTAGTATTATAGGGACCTAACATGCCCCTCCTTCAAAAAAGTGTTGTCCTCAACACTTGAGCAGTTCTAGATGCTTCTGTATAAAATTCTCATCCTCCCATGTGGAATCTTCAGCGGATAAGTTCTTCCACTTGATGAGATACTCTGAAATTGATCGATTTCGTAGCTACCGAGTTCTTGTTTCTGTGACTGCTTCCAGTTCCAATATAATTTTTCCTTCCTCATCAAGTTCTGGCAATATTGTTTGAACTGGGAGCTTGTCGCCTATAACCTTCTTTAAACATGAAACACGGAAATCTGGGTGCACTCGAGAAGCTGCAGGAAGCTCCAATTTGTATGCCATCGTACCAATCTTTTGCAACACCTTGTACGGACCATAATACTTTGGTGATAATTTATTATCCTTCTTAGCTTGCTTGAGGGACATTTTTTTATATGGTTGTAGCCATAGGAATACCCAATCACCTACATCAAAACTTCTTTCGCTACGATGTTGATTTTCCTGTTGTTTCATTCTATTCTGTGCCAACACGAGGTTATCCTTTAAGAGTTGGAGAACTTGTTGTTCATGCTTGATGTGATCTTTCATTGCTTGAACCTTTTTCTTCTTGATATGTCCTTCTATCTTTAGAGTTTGAGGAGTGGTAATTCCGTCCAATGAATTACAAGATATGGTTGGATTCATTTCTTCTGTCTCGATGTGATATTTCTTGCACCTTTTTCTTCTTGATATGTCCTTCTATCTTGAGAGTTTAGGAGTGGTAATTCTTGCCAATGCTTTACAAGATATGGTTTGATTCATTTCTTCTTTCTCTGGGGTTGGGTCTTGGCATATATCCTCTTCTTTTGATGTTTCTTGATCCTTTTCATCCTCCTCTTCATACTCTATGTAAAATAATTTCTTCTCATCACACTTATGACCTTTAGTGCATTTGCTATCACAATTGTAACAAAGCCCTTTTCTCTTTTTTCTTCCAATTGTTGTCGTGTAACCCTTGTAGGTTGTGGAAGGCTAGGAGAAACAACACTTCCATATTTATAGTTGTGAGGGGTAGACTTCCTTATTGCCATAATTTTACTTTCCACAATGCAACAAAGCCCTTTTACTATTTCCAATTGTTGTGGTGTTGCTCTAAAGAAGGTGTTGCTCTTTGTATCCTCATAATGTGATATCATTTCCTCCGTGAAAATTGACCACATAACAAGTTGTTTACGAGAACAAAACCCTTTATACCATAAAAATTGATCTGGTTCTAAATATGAAGATGCAATACATACCTTTTTTAATAGTGGTACACCATGTAGATCAAAATATTGCTCCATCTGAAGTATCCAATTTACCGAATCCTTGCCATCAAACTTCCTCATCTTGTTTTTCTTGATTTTAGGAGCTCGATCTTGAAACGACTGTAACTCTGTACTTTCAGATCTTTAAGTTCTAAAATTTCACCCTATAGTATCCCTCTGTGTCCTCTTTCCAATGCCACCAGTCTGATCCAAATTGGATTCTCCAAGGAAGAGTTATGCCAAATCTCCCATAGTGACCTGATTATAGACTAGTTCAGTAGAGCGAACTTGTACGACGTGCCACGAGTCACTGTTTCAACCTTTGGCTCTGAAAAATATATACAAGAAACTATAGTCTGTCCTCTTTCTGTACCTTCTTACGAAATTTCAATCCGATGCTCAGAGAGAAATTTATGACGATTTTCCCCAGGTCACATGTTTGGAATGTAATTCAGGAGTCTGCAAAAAGACTAACTTCCTTAGATCATATCTCCGCAAATATAGCGTGAACAGCTCTGAAATTCGTACCCGAGATTCAGCGAGATTTCTTCTCAAATGGGTGTTTTTTTTAGATTTGAAACATCGCAGAAAAAAAGTTATAGCGAAAATTCCACGATGACCTGTTTGGAGTAGCGAAACCCTAGAATCCAAAGCTCCAATACCAAATGTTATGAAACCGGCTCAAGAAAAAGGATAGAAAAGATAGATCAACACCTTATAATTCAGCCTCTTCAAGGGGGAAACCTCCTTTACATTACATAAATGAACAATTCTTGGATGATTCAAATGACAAAACCTCCTTTCTATATATAGGAGTCTAAGGAGTCACAATATAACCCAGCCGACCTAACAATAATAATATAAAGCCACAAAAATAACAATAGAGGGATTCTATGGGGAACAGTAATAAAAATATGGGGGCAATAGGGGCACAACAATATTAATAAGGGATACAACTACAATAGTAATGGGGTAATCACTAGTATTATAGGGACCTAACAAATAATCACCGAATTTTATGATCTAAAATGAAATGTTTTGACTTATATTTATATTGATTTCGTCTAGACATGAAGGGACATGTCTTTTGGGAGCAGGTTGACTTGAGTGACTATTTTTTAGGTTGGCTAGGCTACCAAATAAATTTTTCTAATTTAAAAAATCATTATCTCTTCAACCACCTAGAGTTTGAGGGCAAGTAAGGGCTCATTAGAAAGGGAAAAATATACTTTATAAGATGGTATAGGTCTCATTATGGAAAGATGCCTCTAAGGTGTCAAAAAATATTTTTCTTTGTGGCTGCTCTTTGAAATATTTAGTGCAAAGGGTGATTAGGACAGTAAGAGGTCATTATGGCTTCTAAGTTATTCACCATAGTGTATGTGAGTCATCCATGTCATCATGCATTCATCAAGTGATCTCCAATTCCTTCATTGTCCATGTCATCAAATGTAACGTCACCATATATGTCATCATGTGTGTCATGATATGTCTTTAGCCATATGCAACATTCATCAATTTGTTAGAGCAAGGGCTAAATCATCACAAGGAGAGCTTCTTCATCAAGAGTAAGGACATCATCATGATTTCTAGGGCTTCTTCATCAAGACTAAGGATTCAAGAGGTTATGGTTTCTTCATGGTTAGTTCAAGGACATTATGAATAGTAGGCATGTAGGACAATACTTATTCTTAGTGGCTTGACATCATAATAACATCATTAATAGCTTGACATCTTCATTAATGGCATATTTATCAAATAAGGGTTATGACATCATCATTTGGAACCAGGCTTCTCAAGAATATTTTATATCTCGTCTAATGCCATATTGACATCAATGACAACCTTGATTAACAAACTTTATCCAATTCTTTTCTTAGCAAAACAATTTCAGCTTCACGTTTTTCACAAATCTCTTCTTTCACTTTTAGTTTATTGTTCAATAAATCTTCCCTCCTATTTTCTTCCTCCTTTTCTACTTTGAGAGAAATAATCTTCTTTCATAATTTCTCATTTTCTTCAATGGAACTCATTAGTAAGTCATCCACATTGCCTTCACCTTCTTGTTTGGAGTTGTCATCATTTGTAAATGCCATGAATAATACTTCTTTGCTTCCAGCATAGTAATTTTCCTCGTCTAACTCATCATCATTTCTTTTGTGAAAAGTGATATTTTTAGGTTTTATTCTTGGTGATTATGAATTCATCTTCATCATAATCGTCATGTTTGGAGATGAAGTTCTTCTTGTTAAATCCTTTCTTTTTTAACAACCCCTTTTTATATTCCTCCTCATCAACACTATCATATTTATGAGGACATTTTTCAACATAGTGACCTATCCTTCCACATTTAAAACAAATGAGAGGATATTTACCCTTTAGCTTGGATCCTTTTCTTAGCTTTCGTACAAACTGTGCAACTTCAGATTCAGTATTGGGGTCATCACTGCTGGTATTCCAATTCTCCCCCTTTTTTTTGAAGCTTTGAATTTTTCTTCCTTGTAATTTGGGGTCCCTTTTCTCATTTAATAAGCAATGAGAATTCCATGAAGTTCATCCATTTTTGAATTATCCAAGTCCTTCATTTCTTCTATAACACTTACTTTGGAATCGAATCTTTCTGGAAGAGATCTCAAGACCTATTGAACAACTGTGCTTTCTTCTATATTTACTTCTAAGCCTTTAACAGAGTTGATGACTTCAGTTACTTGGAGAAAGAATGATGAAATATCTCCTTCTTCGTCCATTTTAAGGCTCTCAAATTGCCTTCTATGAATTTGGATATTTTCCTTCTTAACTTTGGAGTCCCCGTCATACAAAGCAATGAGCTTGTCCCACATTAGTTTTGCAGAATCACAGCCTGTGACTTTTGTGAACTCAAAGTCAGTGATTCCACTAGTTATGGAATTTAATGCTTTGGCATTTGAAATGTAACCTGTCCTTCCATCTTGATCAATCGGAAGAGTGGGAGGAGCTTTGTACTCGTCCAAAATAGATGTTAGGCCCCTATAATACTAGTGATTCTCCCATTACTATTGTCATTGTAGCCCTTGTTGTTATTATTATGGCCCTATTGTCCCCATATTGTTATTAGTGTGCCCACAGAATCCCACTATTGTTATTGTTGGCCCTTATATTATTATTGTTATGTTGTTTTTTATTATATTGTGACCTCTTAGACTCCTGTATATAGAAAGGAGCTTTAGTCATTTGTATCATCAAAGAATTGTTCATTTTGTAATGTAAAGGAGTCTTCCCCCTCGAAGAGGTTGATTTTGAAGTCGTTGATTTATCTTTTCTATCCTTTTTGTGAGATGGTTCATAAAATTTGGTACTAGAGCTTTTGATTCTATGGTTTCTCTACTCCAAACAGGTCATCGTGGCATTTTCGCTATAATTTTGTTTCTGCAACATTTCAAAATCTAGAAAAAAAAACATTTGAGCCAAAATTGTGATGATCCTTGGGTCCAAATTTCAGATCTTGTCTCACTATATTTTCAGAGATATGATCTAAGGAAGTTAGGGTTATTGCACGCTCCCGAATTACATCCAAAACAGGTGACCTTAGGAAAATAATCATAACTTTCTCTATGAATATTGAAACAGTGGCACATGGAACTTTTCCAAGTTCACTCTACTGAAAGAGTGTATAATCAGGTCATCTTAGGAGATTGGGTATAACTCTTTCTTGGAGAATCCAATTTTGATTAGACCAGTGACATTGGAAAGAGGACTCAGAGAAACCACAGTTCACAATTTCAAACCTTGGAGATCTGAAATTTCATAGATACATCAGATTCAATATCGAGCTCTTACAAAGTGAAAAAAGGTGTGTAGTTTTTTTTAAATTTTGCATAAATTTGGTTTGAAAAAATAGTTTGAAGGAATTCAAAGGACATAGTAAAGCATAATTATCATTAATTGATGCCCCGAAGAAAGAAAATGGAAACACCTAGTAAGAAACCTGAAAGCTCTAGCATGACTCATGAAGAAGAGGAAGAAATACAACATGATATATCAAAATTACGAGACCAAGTGCAACAAAATTCACTCTCACAAAAAGTAACAGAAGCTAAGATGGATGATTTAAAGAAAGGCATAGAAGTTAAGATGGATGGCATGGAAGATAAGTTGGATGGTTTAAAGAAAGGCATGGAAGATAAGATGAATGACATGGAAGCTAAGATGGATGGTTTAAAGAAAGGCGTGGAAGTTAAGATGGATGGTTTAAAGAAAGGTGTGGAAGCTAAGATGAATGACATGGAAGTTAAGATGGAAGGAAAAATAGAAGATCTGAAGACAGATTTGACAAAGTTGCTACAATAAATGTTTACTAATGATGAAAAGGTAGTAAACAAAATTCATGATGAGAACAAAAGAAATGTTAATCATGATTTCATAGACTCTAACATTGGATTGAAGACCCACCATGTTCCAAAGATCGATATGAGGAAGTTTGATGGCAAGGATCCCATAACATGGATACTACATATGGAGCAATATTTCAATCTCCATAATGCACAAAACACACAAAAGTTATGCATTACAACTTTATATTTGGAACCAAATTAGTTTGTATGGTATCAATGGCTTTGGTCTCGTAAACAAATTGTCACTTGGGAAATTTTTAAGGAAGAAATGATAGCACATTAGGAGGATACAAAAAGCAACACCTTTTTTAGCCAATTGATAAATCTCAAACAAAAGGGTTCAATGATGGAGCACATTGACGACTTCCAAAAATTGAATATAAGGTTAAAAGATATTCCAAAGGAGCATAGTATTGATGTGTTCATAGGGACTTTAAAGGATAACATCCAACATGAGGTTTGCCTTTAGGAACTTGATTCATTGGAGAAGGCATTTAGGTTGGCAAGAAAAATGGAAAGAAAAATTATGGCAACCAGGAAGCCTACCACTCACAACTATAAAGATGGAAGTCTTGTTTCCCCTAGCCTTCCACAACCTACAAGGTTGGCACCATAACAATTGGAAGAAGAAAGAGAAAAAGGGCTTTGTTACAGTTGTGATAGAAAATACACTAAAGGTCATATGTGTGTTGAAAATAAATTATTGTACATAGATTGTGAAGAGGAGGAAGAAAATGAACAAGTAACATCAAAAGAATAGGATACACACTAGGAACAAACCCTAGAGAAAGACTAAATGAATCTGACCATATCTTGTAATGCATTGGCCAGAATTACCACTCCTCAAACTATCAAGATAGAAGGACATATCAGAAGAAAAAGGTAATAGTGTTGATTGATTTAGACAGTACCCATAATTTTATTCATTGTAAGATAGCCAAGGAATTGAATTGCTTCCTATATCCAGCACCAGAGTGTCAAGTGATGGTTGCAAGTGGAGGAACCATAAATTGCTCTGGAAAGTTCCATAATATCAAGTTATCCATGGGAGAATATGTTTTGAATAGCCCAATGTTTTCCATTACAATGGGTGGTGCTCATGTTGTACTAGCAGTCCAATGGCTATAATCCTTGGGTACAATAGATTTTAATTTTCAAGAACTCTTCATGAAATTTTGTTAAGAAGGAAAGGAAGTTGAATTAAGGGGTATAGCAGGGAAACCAGGAAAGATAATCAGCTCTAACGAAATTTCAAAGCTTCTAAAGAAAGAACAATGAGGAATTATTGCACAATTATGTTTGCTAGAGATTTCCACATCAAAAGCATGTATTTCTCTAGAACTCCAAAAGGTTTTTGACAATCATTCCAAGGTATTTGAGACTCCCGAAGGCCTCCCACATATTCATGATCATGATCATGTTATTCATTTGATTCCAGGAAGTGTTCCTCCAAACATCAAGCGTTACAGATATCCCTATGCCCAAAAGAGTGAAATTGAATGTATGGTTGCAGAAATGCTAGAGGCTGGTATAATTCAACCTAGTCAAGTTTATTTCTCTGCTCCAGTAGTATTGGTGCACAAGAAGGATGGATCATGGCACATGCGTCTGGATTATAGGGAACTCAACAAGCTCACTATTAAAGATAAATTTCCCATTCATGTAACTGATGAATTATTGGATGAAGTACATGGATCAATTTACTTCACCAAGTTGGATCTTTGTTCATGATATCATCAAATCAGAATGAAAACTGAAGACATCCTAAAAACAACAATTAGAACTCATGAGGGTCATTATGAATTTTTGGTCATGCCTTTTGGCCTTACCAATGCACCTTCTACATTTCAAGGTTTGATGAATTCCATTTTCAAACCCTTCCTTAGAAATTTTTTGTTGGTATTTTTTGATGATATATTAATCTACAGCAAGTTTTGGAAGGATCATGTTCAACATGTTGACAGGGTGCTCAAACTATTGGAGGAGAAACAATTATATGCAAAAATATCCAAATGTTTCTTTGGAGTACAGGAGGTGGAATATATGGGTCATATTGTGTCTCATGAAGGTGTTAAGGTAGACCCTAGAAAAATTAAAGCCATTAAGGAATGGCAAATCCCCACATCCATAAAGCATTTGTGAGGATTTCTCGGGTTGACAGGGTATTATCGCAAGTTTGTTAAGAATTATGGGAGAATATGAGCACCTCTAACAACATTATTGAATAAAGATGCATTTTCATGGACTCCAGAAGCAAGAAAGGCCTTTGAGCATCTTAAAGAGGCAATGTGCCAAGCATTGGTCTTAGCTACGCCAGACTTCACAAAAACCTTTATTGTGGAATGTGATGCCTCAGGAAATGGAATTGGTGTTGTTTTAATGCAAGAAGAAAGACCCATTTCTTTTTAAAGTCATCCAATCAAAGGAAAGTATTTACACAAAGCTATTTATGAGAAGGAAATGTTGGAAATACTACATGCACTTAATAAATGGCGACCCTACCTAATGGGAAGACACTTCAAGGTAAAAACAGATCATGATAGTCTTAAATACTTTTTAGAACAAATATTATCTTCAAATGAGCAGCAAAAATGGGTCACAAATATGTTGGTTATGACTTTGAAATCATCTACAAAAAAAAGGAAGCAAAATGTTGTGGCAGATGCACTCTCAAGAAATGATGAGGATGTGGAAGCATTGATTTGCACCATTTCTACTATCCAACCAGATTGGATAAACAAAGAAAGGGATGAATGGAAGAATGACAAAGAAGTGTGGGCACTCATTCAAAAGATACAACAAGATCCCACTACATATGTTACATTTAGCTGGAAAAATGATTCGCTATGGTACAAATGTCGCTTATACCTATGTAAGAATTCCCAACTCAAACAAAATATTCTTATGGAATTGCACACTTCTCCCTTAGGAGGGCACTCAATATTTTTAAAAACTTACCACAGGGTTAAGAAGGAATTTTTTTGTGATGGCCTTAAATCAGGTATTCAAAAGTTTATGGTGGAATGTTTGGTTTTCCAACAAAATAAAGTTGAAATAATTAAGGCCCTGAGTCTATTACAACCTTTATCCATTCCAAGCCAACCTTGGGAGGAGGTTTCAATGGATTTTATCACAAGTTTACCCAAGTCCAAAGGAAAGAGTGTCATCATGGTGGTATTTGACAGACTTACCAAGTATGCACACTTTTGTGCATTATCTCATCCATTTAAAGCTAGTACATTTTCTACTGCATTTATGGAAACAATTTAAAACCTAGATGGAAACCCAAATATTATTTTAAGCGACGGAGATCCCATTTTCACTGGAAATTTATGGACAGAATTATTTTCTTGTCTTGGTACTCAGTTAGCTCATAGCTCATCTTATCATCCTCAATCTGATGGGAAAATTGAGATAGCAAACAAATGTTCAGAAGGATATCTTCGTTTCTTTGTCTTTGATAAACAAACACAATGGGTCAAATGGTTGCCTCGGGATGAATGGTGGTATAACACGTCCTTCCGTACTGCAGCAAAAGTGACCCCATTTATGGAACTTTATGGATATCATCCACCATCCATCACATCATATTTAAGAGAAAATTCTAAGGTTAAAGCAGTGCAAGATCACATCTAGAATCAACAACAAGTTCTCCAACTCTTAAAGGATAACCTCACTTTAGCACAAAATAGAATGAAACAACAAGCAGATCAACATCCCAGCGAAAGAAGTTTTGATGTAGGTGACTGGGTATTCCTACGGCTACAACCATATAAACAAATGTCCCTCAAGCAAGCTAAGAAGGATGATAAATTATCACCAAAGTATTATGATCTGTACAAGGTGTTACAAAAGATTGGTACTATGGCATACAAATTGGAGCTTCTTGTAGCTTCTAGAGTGCACCCAGTTTTCTGTGTTTCATGTTTAATGAAGGTTATAGGTGATAAGATCTCAGTTCAAACAATATTGATAGAACTTGATGAGAAAGGAAAAATCATATTGGAACCTGAAGCAGTCACAGAAACAAGAACTTGACAGCTACGAAATCGATCAATTTCGGAGTGTCTCATCAAGTGGAAGAACTTACCCGCTGAAGATTTCCCATGGGAGGATAAGAATTTTATACAGAAGCATCCAGAACTACTCAAGCGTTGAGGACAATAATTTTTTGAAGGAGAGGGGCATGTTAGGCCCCTATAATACTAGTGATTCCCCCGTTACTATTGTCATTATAGCCCTTATTGTTATTATTGTGCCCCTATTGTCCCCATATTGTTATTAGTGTGCCCCACAAAAGCCCATTATTGTTATTATTGTGCCCTTATATTATTATTTTTATGCCAGCTTTGATTATATTGTGAACCCTTAGACTCCTATATATAGAAAGGAGGTTTAGTCATTTGTATCAACCAAGAATTGTTCATTTTTGTAATGAAAAATAGGTTCCCCCTCGAAGAGGCTGATTTTGAAGTTGTTGATCTATCTTTTCTATCTTTTTTGTGAGCTGGTTCATAACAACAAATTTCCATACTCCAATTCCAAGGGACATTAAATAGTCAGACATCCTCTTCTTCCAAAAACCAAAGTTTGTACCACCAAACATGGGAATCTTTCCTGTCATTTCCTGATTCTTCATTGTGACCTGTGAATCCTTCTTCCATCTATTAGGTTAATAATGAAGAAGCTGGCTCTGATACCAATTGTTGGAAATACTGAGAGGGGGGTGAATCAGTATTTCTTTTCAGTTGTTCTTTTTACTAGTTAGATTCTTCACAATTATAATAAGAAATAAATGAATAATAACAATAACCTTATTAAGAGAGGACTCCAATCTTGTTTTCAAATAATTGAGTAAAATAATAGTTGAGGGCACCAAACACATCCCTTCGAAAAGAAAGGGATATTTTTCCTCATCCTCCTTTTGTTCCTGTTTGGAAGCAGGATGATGACATGGACTTTCTAGATGGCCCTTTTGCGCCCAAGCCAAACAAATATTTTATTGATGATCCCATGGATCCTATGGACCCTTAGATCCTCCATGTGATCCCCCTGCTAGGAAGAGACCCCTTTGACTTCGTGATACATTACAAGATGTTGAGAGACATGCCACTACCAGAGGAACCTTTAAAGAAATCAAGAAACCATGTCGATACCACGCATGTGTTGTAGTTATGAGCTCCATCATTCAGGCTAAGCCTCCCACTTTTGAAGAAGAAATGTAAGAGCATACTTGGAAGGATGACATGGCCAAAGAGTATGAATCCATTATGAAGAATGATGTGTGGGATGTCACTCCTAAACCCAAAGGAAAGTCTATCATGACTTCTAAATGGTTATATAAGATCAGGGATGGCATTGACGCTATTGAGAAATATAAGGCAAGGTGTGTGGCTAGAGGTTTCTCCAAAAAAGAGGGAGAAGATTATGATGACATATTTGCACATGTTTCCTACTACACCACTATTAAATCTATTGTTTCCCTTGTTGTTAGTCAAGGATGGACTCTTCACCAAATGGATGTCAAGACTTTGTTTCTTTATGGCATACTATAGAAAGAAGTATTCGTTGAGAAACCATAGGGATTTGAAGTACATGACATGAAGACTCACTTTTGCAGGTTGAAGAAGGCACTATATGGTTTAAAGAAAGACCCTAGAGGCTAGTATGCCCATATTGATATTTACTTGGTTAAGCTTGGAATCACGAAAAGAAATGTTTACCTAAATCTCTACTTCAAAGTGGTCCAAGGTATGCCTCTCATTTTGGTTTTATATGTTGATTTATTCTTGACAAGTAGTGAGCCCCATATGCTCGAGTGTAATAGGAGATGACTTTTCAATTCAGAATGAAAGATCTTGGTTTGATGCATTACTTCTTGAGATTAGAAAAGCCCGGAGAGATTTTCCTTTCTCAAGGAAAATATGTTGTGAAATTGTTGGAAAGATTTAGAATGGTAGAATGCAAGTCCTTGGCCACACCTATGGAGATGAAATTCAAGAAGCTATGTGGAAAGATTACTAGACCTGACTTGGTGAATCCCTCTGAGTATCGATAGTTGAGTGGGGCATTGATGTTTCTCATGAACACCCATCTGGAAATATGTTTTGCAGTTAACACTTTGAGTCAATTCATCACTAAGCCTCTTCATGCACACTAGGTTTCCGCCAAGCATGTGCTAAGATATTTGCATGGAACGATTAACCTTGGTATAAATATAATGTCGGAGATGTGAGGCTTCATGGTTACACTGATGTTGACTAGGATGGAAATGTTATTGACAGGAAGAACACATTAGGATGTTGCTTTAGTTTGGGTTATGCCATGGTATCTTGGATGAACCAAACGCAGAATTTTGTAGCTTTGAGTATAGCCAAAGCAAAATACATTGCTACTAGTATGGCTAAATGTGAGGAAGTAGGAAGCTCTTTGGAGAATTTTTTTAGCAGGTCCTGGATACGACTATAATATATTACGACAACAAGAGTGGGATCTGATTAGCAAAGAATATTAAGTTTCATGACAAGTCCAAGCATATTGAGATTAGGTATCATTATATACGAGACATGGTGCAAAGAGTGTTAAAAAGTGTAACTAGATTTAGTCTTCATAATGACATGTAATTGTGATTTTATGTAATTGATGTAAAGAAGGAAATAAAATTAATAGAGCAGTGACTTATTGAAGGAAATAGCTCTTGGTAACCTCATTAGAAGCATAAGTGGCACTTACGGGAAAAAGAAGAAAAATATCATCTAGCACAAAGTGCATCATACATCAGTCAAAAGGGAATATTTGCTAGATGAGGATACTCAAATATCATCTATTGGAATCTTCATCGGAATGTACAATCAAAAGGAAGCAAGGGTTTCTGTTGGGCAATTTATTGGGCTTAAATTGCTGCATTAAATTATCAACCAAGGAAACTCGTAAGCTTGTGATGATGCCAGCACAATATATGCAGGAGTAGGCAACTAACTCTATGTCTAACTAAATGATTTATGATTCAATACAATATGCAAGGGAAGAGGCTCCTAACTAAGGAGGTCCTGGTTGTCCTTCCCTACAGTATCATAGAGAAATCATTGATTACATGAAACTAAAAACTTAAAATGAAGACAAAAGAATGAACTTAATTATTGTTCAGATTCAATTAGAGAGAGAGACTAACTTAGTCTCTTGATTGTCCTCTCATGTACTAATCCAAACTAAACTAAGATTCATTCACAAGCATAAGAAATGAAATAACTTGAAACATAAACACAAAAGAATGAATTTCAATTACCATATAAATCAATGGAGAGAGAGCCTAACTTAGACTCTTGGTATCTCCTCATATGATACTTGAAACATAAAAGCAAAAGAATGAATTTCAATTATCATGCAAATCAAATAGAGAGAGAGAGTCTAACTTAGACCCTTGGTTGTCCTCTCATATGCTGATAAGATTCTAATTTAAAACTCATTCATCAATCTCAAACAAATCCTCAAACATCAAACATCTAAGCAATTAAATGAAATAAGATCTAATATGAAATAACATGTTTCTCTCATCCTTTTAGAGTGAGCTCAATTCTCTTAAGAACAAGACAAATTATTCCATATACTACATTAAGGAAACTTATATCTAAAAACTACATAATGGAAATAAAACTACATAATGGAAATGTATGAAAAATGAAGCTTTATTCTATGCCATCATAAGTTGGATACAATGCTCTAAGAGTCCTCCCCTTGGAATGGAGGAGGTACTCCTATTTATACAATGAGATAAGATAACAAACTCATAATGATGATCCACTAATCTCTCTTTAGTTCCATACATTTCTCAACCATCTAGACACATAACCCTATCCTCCATGATCTCCTCCATGAGGTCCATGATTTTCTCCATGATCTTTTCCATGAGGCTTATCTTATCAAATTCGAATTTGATCATTCAAGGCCACATAAAGATGCCCTGGAAGCTTCCTTTGTGCCTACACATGTCAACAAACTCATTCTAATTGTTAGGTATAAGAATAAGCATCTTATTTTCTAAAGTTTAGCCATAAATTCACTTAAAAATGTTAAGAATTAATAAACTTTGGAAAAGCATTGTTAGAACCCAATAATGAGGTAAATGTAATGATATGGAGGTGACATGAAGGTAAAATGTGAAAATATTGGTGAATAATGGAGTGAAAATAGGGACTATTTTGAGGCCCAACATCTCCCCCAAACTCAAGGTATTGCATGTCCTCATGCAATCTATGGTATTGCATGTCCTCATGCAATCTATTACATTACTTTTTGAGCTTTGGCTTAAACTCTGCATGATATCATTTACATAACTTTTGCAAAGCGTTATTTTGATGAACTACAACTTGGTTGGTTCTTGTGTTTCAACCATCTTTTGTTTGTTGCATTCAATGTATGATCTTTGCATATTGACAATGTAATTTTTATTGCAGAGTATGTTTGTTGGAATGCATCGTGGTTGGTTCTTGTGTAACAACCATGATTCCGTTGGCATTTTGTTGGAATGCATCATGGTTGGTTCTTGTGTAACAACCATGATTCTGTTGGCATCCAATTAACTTTTAAATACTTTTGACAAAGCCATTTGTATGCTCATGTAATAGTGAATATAGCTTGAAGGTAAGTGGGGTTTAGAATGTGATATATGAATGTGGATGTTATATGAATGTGGCAAAGTATGTATGTAAATGTATCCTTCCCCTTAAACGGATGGTTTGGGCAGTTATGTGAAATGGGGAAAGCAAGGAAAAAGGAAGTGAAGTTTTTCCAAAAATTATTATTCTAACTTTTCAAGGAATTTAATGGTTAAAAGTTAGAAAATATCATACCTTAACTTACCCCAAAATGGATGAGAGTTGTGCACGTGTGGCTGCAAAAACTTCTGTTCATGGTCTTCTTTACTTGGTTGGGAAAATGGTTGATGAGTCATGCATGTTCAGCTACCACAATTTTATGTTCAGCTGCCACGAAATTGTATTGCGTTGATGTGTTGGCTGTTGTGCTAGCTGTTGTTTTTATTGCATTCGAATTACCCTTTAATCCAGTCAATCACAAAGTTCTTCCCATCTTTTTTCATCTGGTATGGTTAATTTAATTACCCTCCAGTAAATTTCATCAACCTCTGTGTATTTTGGAAAAGTTGGCTTCACTATAAAAACATGTTTTACCTCATTCTAGATGTAGAAGTCATTCACCATGGTGTCTAAAAATGCTCTTGTTGTCATACTGCACTTTATCCCATTGAACTTGACATTGCTTCTAGACATTTCTTTCATCTTCAAAACATAGTCCTCCTGATTGATCAATTTATCGTTAATCACATATATGCTAGGCAACCCTTTCTCTATTAATATTTCAATTTTGTTAAAAAACATGTTCACTCCCAGCTATAGTGTTTCACATCTTTCCTTCAATGATCAATGAGGTTCCTTTTAGTCAAAACTTTCTTTACTTCCAAAATAGTGGTACTCATGTCACTAATTCCTAATTCTTCAAGTTCATATTTAGACTTAGAATTCAGGAATCTGGTAATGTTAGAGGCTTTTGTGGGCATATCTCCAAGATTTTCCCTTACCTCAACAATGGTTTCTGTAGCTTTTTCTATCAATTCTTTATGTTCAAAGATGATTTGGATAGATAGCAAAATCTCATTCATAGAGTCCAGAATACCCATCCAAATGGTTTCCTTGGCTTGGGCCAAGATCTAACCAATTGAGGTATCATTTTCCACCTTTTGCAACCTCTCCAACAGTCTTTGTGATTCCTGCACTTCAATAAGACGAGAAGCTTCAGCTCTGAATTTTTGTTCTTCTAGAGCTTTAAGATGTCCATGCAAAGTCTTGATCTCTTCTTACTAGATTGACCTGTTCTCCAGCATATTTGTCACATGTTCAGCACTTGTAGTATGAGTGGAATAAGTAGTGCAGTTGTTGTTCCTATTGCTGGAAGCTGAGAAATGGGTATGGCATCCAGGGGGATAATGGCCATCTTTTGACTCTGTTCTTTCTCTTTTATCATCTTCTCCATTTCTGCCTCCATCTGTCTAATCTATATATTCTTCTCTATAATCAGTTTCATCATGTCAGCCTTCTGTGCCTCTTTTTCTTCAATATCTTTGGCTAATGGATCCTTTGTGGCTAGCAGCTTAAGTTGTTTTCTCAATGCTGCAATATCCAGATTTTTCTTCTTGATGATTTCCTCTGTAGCATTCATATATTTAGGATCATATCCTATCTTGATTACTAAATCTTCCAAATATTTGATCTTATTATCCTTTTCTAAGGAGGATAGCTTTTCCATTTTTAACTAAGACTAAATGTTGGCAAATGAAACCTGAAACTTAATGACATAGCAGTATTCATTAATGTAGAAGAGATCATCTCACCATTCTTCTTATGCATATCCATTTGGTCAATGGGAAGGATATCTTTGGTGTTGAACTCAAATGTAGTATTTTTGTAGTCTATCGATGTTTTTGGATTTGGAATTTAGGCCTCAAGAAAGGCCATTTTCAGCTTTCCATGCTCTGTGTCAAAAACTAATAACAATCTACTTTGTGAGCTTGAAGTCTACTTCCAAAACTTATTGTAGGTATTGTTCTTAAGAATCTCATTCTTAAGTTTAATTTCTTTGTACCTATCAAAAACAGCCTTTTCCTTCTCTCCTTGGACATTCTATGAATCTAACTCTGTTTCCTTCTAACCTTGTGATGATCAAGGTCCAGTAGAAGATGTTACAAATTTGTTTCTTGCAGGTGGTGAGTCTATAATTATGATGGCTACATGCTCTTCTATCTCTTTTTCAATATCTGTCCTAGGAGTCACTTTTGCCCTTTTCCTGTAACTGATCCTGAATTCTTTGGCCTCACTACCTATTGTTGATGATGATCCCTCCTCTCTTTATCTTTTACTGGTTTTCTCCTGAGGAGTGGGAGTCTGTAAAATTGTAGAAAAGAGTTGTTATTTAGCTTCCTGCAAGGTATTCTCTTTCCATTCCAACTGATTTTTGTACTTTTCTATCTCAGGCCTTGAGGTATGGATGTAGGGAGTAGTTTTGTTTTGTACTCTGAGTTTTGAAATAATACCACAAGGGTCATAAGACCATGTGAAACTTAGGCTAAGTTTCATCTCTTTAAGCATTTTGTTTGCTTCTTCACCTGTTGTCCTGGTGTTGGATATAAATGGGCCCACCTGTGTCTTTATGTGAAATTATGACTTCTTCTTAGCTACCAAAAAATGAATGTGATCAGAATTTAACATTTGTTTGATATATTCCAAGGAAAAAATCCTCATGGGGAGGTATTTAGGGAGTTTGTATGGTGCAAATTCCCATCCATAAACTCTGATTTCTATTTAGTTTTGGTATAAACACCAATCTCCATATTTTACCTATTCTGTTAGATGTAAAATCCTTTTTATATATTCACTGATTCTAGGATGGATGGGACTGTTAACGATGTTCATGGTTGGGTGAAAAAACTATTGGAATTATGATAAAAGTGTTTTCCTTGATGGTGACCCACTCACAGGTCAGTTCAGTATTTTATAAAAGGAAACTCATAGTGTAACAGATCATTTCAGAGGTAATAGGGCATTGGTACAGAAGAACAGTAAGATGGAACTAAGGTCCACTAATAAGAATGAAGAAGTTGAAGTAAAAGGATGGTGTAAAGTAGTTTAAGATGTATATGCAGGTCCACTTTTTCAAAGGAGTGTATACACGCAAGTTCAAAGAACAAAAAGAGCATATACGTATGCACGCACTTTCACAAGAGGAAAAGCGTGTATAGGTTGGAAAATCAAGGAAATTCAAGAGTAAAGAATACCAGGGGTCAATACCATGGTATTAACAAATAATATTGAGCGGAGTAACGACTATTTGATCATGTCCTAGAATACCATAGGTCCTAAGTGTGGTTCTAGTCCGAGGTATTGAGATAGGCCAAAAACTATATAAGGAGGAGAAGTTCAAAGGGCTAAGGTGTGCAAGTGAAAGGGTTTCTCTGGAATACTTCTATCTTATGTATATTTTATGTTGCAGGGGCTATGTTTGTGATATGATCTAAAATATTTTGTGCACCTTGTATTTAATGTTAGATCAGGATCATGAGACCTGAAATAACTTATCATTGAATGATCTGATTTTGGTTGGGCTAGATCTAATTGCATACACCTATTTTATTCTTTAAATGTCATAGTTTGGGTATGCCTGAAGTCTAGAATAGCAAAGAAGTTGTGAGTTAATATTTGCATATATATATACGCTAGTTCACCTTGTTAAAGGCGTGTATACACGCAGGTTCAACTCTTCCAAGTAGCGTATACAAAAGAAAAGGTTATTCTTCAGAAATGATTGATCTATCTTATCGGTTATGATATTTTACTGATGTCTGTCAATGAAGTCTTCTTAGATTTGAATGTAAATCTGAATGCATAAGGAGTTTGGTGTCTGATTGATTGTAAGTGAGAAGGGTTATCTCTGCTACTGCCTATCTAGAGCTCTGTAAATTGATAGTAGATGTTCAATATATTGCTGGTTGGTACTAACTTGATTTAGAAAGCTTTATGTTTCAGTATTTTTGAAGGTATACGTGGATTTGGCTAAAGGATGTAGCGTATACACACTGGTTGGGTTCAGTAAAGTAGCGTATGGATTATGATGTATGATTTTTGAGGTTGCAGTTGGTTATGAATGATGATGCAGGTTTATGGGTTCATCATAGTGTTCTGGTGAAAATGATCTGATTGTCCAGATTAACTGATTGTTGGTTGATGCAGTTTGAGTTTCAAAGTTTCTGATGGGTCCAATATGAGAATTTGATGAAACGAGGCCTTCATTTGTATTTTTGTGTACTAGGAGCATCCAGTCTAAAAATTAATGAAAAGTGGTCCCTGGAGGAAGAGAGAAGGTCATAGCCTTATGTAGGCCGGCACCTACGTACTAGTAAACACATCGGCTAGCGCAAGAGCTAGGGGGTTGTAGCTCCCTTCCAGTAGAAGCTGGAAAATGAGAGAAGGTTGTAGCCTTTTTCACATGGGTGTCTGCCAACTGGTATGAGTCTGCACCAGTAAAATATTGTAAGAAAAAATTCTTTATATTAAAAGAAGATAGAGACGATAGCAGCAAGTAGTTTTTCTTCGCATTGGGTTTCCACCTTAAATCTTCATGTTCATGTGTGTTGCTTATGTTTGATGGTTTATTATGTCTTTACTTCACATAGTTACTGTATAATAAGTTATCAATGCACTGAGTAAAGATCTACACATGATAAATTGACTAAATCCTTAGTTCTCTAGATATATGTTGGTTTCTTTAATCACAATAGCGTGTACACGCAAGTTCACTACATTGAAGTAGCGTATATAAATCTGTTTTGTAAATGAAATATTATTGAATTGTAAATATTGATTCACCACCCCCCCTGCCCCTCCCAGTATTATTTCCAACAATTGATATCAGAGGGGATCCTTCAAAAGAAGCTTGATCGCTTGAAGGAAGATCTTTCAAGATGAACAATCATGAAGGCATGGGATCTATCATACCACCAATATTCAATGGGAACAACTTGTTATATTGGAAAATAATAACTAGAGCCTATCTTCAATTGCTCGGAGCCGATGTTTGGGAAATTGTGGAAGGAGGATATCAATTTCCAACAGCACTACCTACAGATTCAGCAGATAAGAAGTTATATGAAACCAATGCCAAAGAAGTCAATACCTTATTGGGAAGTATGTCAAAATTAGAGTTTGTCAAAGTCATGCAGCTCAAGACAGCCAAAGATATATGGGACAAAATCATTCAGAGCTAAGAAGGAGACTCCGAGGTAAAACGTGCTAAGCTTCAAACTCTCATAATTCAGTATGAAACCCTTAAGATGCATAGTGATGAGAGTATTTCTAGTTATCTTTTACGTATAGATGAGATTGTTAATTGTATGAAGAATCTGGGTGAAGGGATAAAGGAAGCTACTTTAGGAGAGAAAATTTTGAGATCTTTGTCTTCTAAATTTGAGTCAAAGGTATTTGCCATAGAAGAAAAATAGGATCTTCAAACTATTATTGTGGTTCAACTCCATGGAATTCTAACTGCCTTTGAAATGAGGAAAGGAGGTCCATCAGATATGAGAGAAGCCGCTTCTAAATATTCATCAAAGGGAAAAGAAAAGGAAGAGCACAATGAACCAGAATACATTTCAAAAGAAGAAGATGAGGTAAATTTTTTCAAGAAGCTTCAACGGGGTTCCGAAAGATTTAGAGGTAGCTACCATTCAAATTCTTTGCTTGTGGTAGAGTCGTCCATTATGCTACCCAATGTCCTCATAAAGATAAATATGAAAAGGAAAAGGAATATGCAAAAGGCAATAGAAAATAGGTTGTTAATAGAAGGAGTTACCATACCCATGAAGATAGTGATGGTTTATCTAATACTGATGAAGATGAAATTGAACAAGATTATAAACTACTCATGGATTATGAAAATGATAATTTTTTGGATGCCTTAGAAGAGGAAAACTTTCTTGAAGAAATCACAGAACTCAAAATTTTTCTAGAAGAAAAGAATATGATCATAGATACATTGACACATCAACTCACTAAAATAAAAAATCACAATGAAAAACTAGAATGTGAAATTGTGGTTCTAAGAAAAGAACTTGAGAAGACAAAATCTCTTAATCTTAGATTTGCTAAAGGATCAGAAACTTTAAATGAAATCATCAAAGTTTAGTGTTCTCCTCTTATAAAGACAATTCTTGGATATACTGAAGAATCATCCCAATCTCAAAAGTCGTCAGCCTCCACTAGAAGCTATCTTGATGCAGCAAAGACCATTGAACATTATGGAAATCGTCAGCAAAAGCCTAAAAGTACTCATCAAGTAAATCATGCTCAATTTACTCCAAGGATGAACATCAATAGAAGCATCAACCAACAAGTAAACAATGTCAAAAGATTCTATGATCGCAGAAACATCTTTAATGGGCAATTTTTTTCATGCCATAACTTTGGACACAAGGTTGCTCAATGTGTTGCTTACAAAACCATCATGACTAGAGAAGCACGAAATCAAAGGAGTGTAACAAGAATCAAGAAAAGTTCCTATAATAAATTTTCTCCTCTTGAAGATGAAATAGAATGTTCGTTTTGTAACAATTTTTGTCATGAAGAATCTGAATGCAGGATAAACTTTCGGCCAACACTTCAAAAGGATCAAACATCATCAAATTCCAAGATATGGAGAAAGAAGGAATCTCAATCAGAAATATGTGGCATATATCTATATTCAGAAGGACAAGAGAATTAGTGGTACATCGACAATGAACGCTCCAAACACATGACATGTGATAAAGAGAAACTTCATTCATATAATGCTTTAGAAAATGAAAATAATGTCTAATTTGGAAATGACACACCAGCTGTCATTAAAGGTAAAGGTTCTATTTTCTTGAAAGAAAAGATGAAAGCTGGAAATGTCATGTATGTAGATGGTTTAAATCATAACTTGTTGAGTATCAATCAAATGTGTGATCAAGAAAATGAAGTTGTGTTTCAATCAAACGGATGTGTGGTTCGTGAGCTTGATACAGAAAAGACCGTAATCAAAGGTAAAATAAATCCAAACAATTTAAACATACTCAAAGGAGAACAGCAACAGTGTTATCTAAGCAAAATAGATGAAAATTGGTTATGGCACAGAATATTGGGGCATCTAAGCTTTTCTCAAATAATAAAAGCATGCAGGCTCAAGACGGTCCATGATCTTCCAGATATCAGCATTCCAAAAAATACCATATGCAAACCATGTCAAGTCGGTAAGAAAACCAGAGTTCATTTCATTGAAAAAGAAGGATCAATAAGTAAGCCTCTTGAACTCATCCATACTGATTTATGTGGACCAACAAGGAAAAAGTCACCTCGTGGAGAAGAATACTTTATTTTATTCATTGATGATTTTTCTAGAATGTGTTGGATAGGTCTACTAAAGCATAAAGATGAAGCATTTGAAAAGTTTAAAGCCTTCAAAGCTTTAGTTAAAAATGAATCAGATCGAAAAATCAAATGTCTCAGATCTGATCGAGGGGGAGAATTCATATCAGATGAATTCTTTGATTTTTGTGAACAACATGGAATAAAAAGGCAATTTTCAGTCGCCAAAACTCCTCAACAAAATGACGTAGTGGAAAGAATGAATAGAACAGTTCAACAAATGGCTCGAGTTATGCTTGATGAATCTGGAACTCCTGTAACCTCCTGGGGTGAAGTTGCATTTTCCGCCATGACTATTCTCAACAAAGTGAATATTCGAGTAAAAATCAATCAAACTCCATATGAAATTTGGTATGGTAAGCCTCCTACTGTAAAACACTTTAGAGTTTTTGGAAGCAAATGTTTCATCAAAATAACTGATGAAAAACTTGGTAAGTTTGAACCCAGAGTAAACGAAGGAATTCTTCTTGGTTATTCATCCAGAAGAAAAGGATACAAATGTTATAATAAAAGACTTCAGAAAATTATTGAATGCATTGACGTTGTAATTGATGAAGCATGTAGAAATCCGAAACACATGAATCAACAAGAGGATTATGACAATGAGGAAGACAATGAATGCTTTCCCGTATCAAATCAAAATGATATAGAGGAAGAAACCAATGAAGCGCCAGAAGAAGATACAATAGACAGGGGAAAAAAATCCATCTAGGTATGTTCAAAAGAATCATCCAAAATCTCAAATTCTAGGAGAAAAAGGGTCTGGAGTACAGACAAGAAGAACTCTTACAGGGACCTCAAGTTATCTTGCATTAATATCCTCCATAGAACCACAGAATGTAAATGAAGCTAGCAAAGACGAATGTTGAATTAAGGCCATGGATGAATAACTTGACCAAATTGAAAAGAATGATACTTGGGAATTAGTTCCTAGACCTCATGATAAAAATGTTATAGGAACAAAGTGGATATTTAAGAATAATTTGAATGAAAATGGAGAGGTTATTAGAAACAAGGCAAGACTTGCTTGTAAAGGGTATGCTCAACAATAAGGTATATATTTTGAAGAAACTTTTACACCTGTTTCCAGACTTAAAGCCATAATAATGTTTCTTGCTATTTCTAGTTTTCAAAAATTCAAAGTATATCAAATGGGTGTAAAATCAGCTTTTCTTAATGGAGATTTAGAAGAAGAAGTTTATATTAAGAAAAAAGAAGGATTCATTCTAGGAAATGATGCAAAACTTCTATGCAAGCTCAAAAAGGCTCTTTATGGTCTGAAACAGGCTCCAAGGGCTTGGTATTATCGCCTTGACAAATATCTACAACAACAAGGTTTCACAAAAGGTTTTGCAGACAACAACTTATATACAAAGATTGAAAATGATAAACTACTAATTATTTTTGTTTATGTTGATGATATCATCTTTGGTAGCAATGAAGAATCTATGAGTCAGAACTTTGCTTCGGTTATGCAGCAAGAATTTGAAATGTCCTTACTTGGTGAACTTACTTATTTTCTTGGTCTACAAGTACAACAAACAAAACATGGTATTTTTCTTTCAAAAACCAAATATCTCAAATAGATCTTGAAGAAGTACGAAATGGAAGATTATAAACTAGTATGTACTCCAGTGGAAACAGGATGTAATCTCACTTCTAACGATGAATCACCAGCAGTAAACCAAACAACTTACAGATCTATGATTGGAAGTCTGCTTTATCTAACAGCTACCAGACCTGATATCATGCATGCAGTAGTAATAGTTGTAAGGTTCCAAGCAAATCCAAAGGAATCACATCTTTAGACAATAAAAATAATATTCAAATATCTTCAAGGAACTCGAGACTTTGGTCTATGGCATCCTAAATATACAGATCTTACTCTTCATGCATATAGATGTAGATTGGGTAAGAAATGTTGATGATCGAAAGAGCACTAGTGGAGGTGCATTCTATATGGGTTCACGTTTAGTGTCTTGGTTCAGCAAGAAACAAAGTCTGATTACCTTATCTACAGCTAAAGAAGAATATGTGGTTGTTGCATCTTACTGCACATAACTACTTTGGATGATGCAAACATTGCAAAACATTTAGATCACATGTACTCCACCCATCTCCATTCTATGTGATAATACAAGTGCCATCAGTATTTCAAAAAATCCTATCATTCACTCCAAGACAAAGAACATACCCATTAAGTACCATTTTCTACGAGAATAAGTGCTTGAACAAAAGGTTAAATTGGAGTATGTTCCCTCCAAAGAACAGGTTGCTAATATATTCACCAAACTGCTTCCCAAAGAAACATTTGAATATCTCAGACAAAAGTTGGGAGTAGTTGTTGCATCATCCTGCTGTTAAATCTAGTTTTTCAAAGGAAGGTTCATATACGCGGGTTTCATGAAGGATAATCGTGTATATATGCAGGTTTCTATGGCTGCATAAGCATATATGTTTTTCTGATAGAAAAATAGTGGGTCAGACTTTGATATGGGTGCTCAGTCTGATATTGATGATTATAGTATGACGATATGCTTTGTTCATTGTTTTTTATCTAACTGACGAAGATTCCTTTATGAATGTTTTTTTGACAATGCACAAGTAGCAGAGGTTCACATGGAGCATTAGCCTTCACAAACATTCTGCATTGTTGGCATTATGGTTGCTGATTTCAGCTCTAGTTTCAGATATTCATATCAATTGATGCATAGGTCATGTAAAAGATCTAGGGGGTAATATGTCTTTGTCTGTCATAGTCTATTTTTGAATGAGTCCTATTGGACATATGATGTAATTTTGTATCCCCACTATGCATGGGAAGGATGATGTAATAATTCCTATATTTCAGTTATGTATAAACAATTGGTATATCCCCACTTGGTTGGGTGGATGAGTTAAATTTGATGTATCCCCACTTGGTTGGGAGATTGATGTATGTATGAGTCTTTGGTCTTAGGGAGGTCATACTCACTTAGTTGAGTTATAGAGTCATGTTATTATTTTGAAACATATCTCTGTAGACTCTGCATGTACTCAGGAGGAGCATGGACAGCATAATGTATATCAAAGGGGGAGAGTATCTTGGTTCGCCCTTTGCCCTTGATGTCAAAGGGGGAGAGTATTTTGGTGTTTCTTGTTATCTTTAACAGTTTCTACAGCTTGCAGTAATCAACACCAACATGGTTTCCATCAAGTCCAAAGGGGGAGATTGTTGGCATTATGATACAAGTGTTGTCCTTGATGGAAACTCACTCATAGGTCAGTTTAGTTTTTGATAAAAGGAAACTCACAGTGTAATAGATCATTTCAGAGGTAACAGGGCATTGGTACAGAAGAACAGGAAGATGGAACTAAGGTCCACTAATTAGAATGAAGAAGTTGAAGGAAAAGGATGGTGTAAAACAATTTAAGATGTATACACAAGTCCACTTTGTCAAAGGAGCGTATACACACAGGTTCACAGAATAAAAAGAGTGTATACGTATGCACGCACTTTCACAAGAGGAAAAGCGTGTATAGGTTGGAAAATCAAGGAAATTCAAGAGTAAAGAATACCAGGGGCCAATCCCATGGTATTAGTCCACAATATTGAGTGGAGTAATGATTATTTGATCCTATCCTAGAATACCATAGGTCCTAAGTGTGGTTTTGCTCCGAGGTATTGAGATAATCCAAAAACTATATAAGGAGGAGAAGATTAAAGGGCCAAGGTGTGCAAGTAAAAGGGTTTCTCAGGAATACTTCTATCTGAAGTATATTTTATGTTGCAAGGGCTATGTTTGTGATATGATCTGAAATATTTTGTGCACCTTGTATTCAATGTTGGATCAGGATCATGAGACCTGAAATGACTTATCATTGAATGATCTGATTTTGGTTGGGCTAGATCTGATTGTGTACACCTGTTTTATTCTTTAAATGTCATGATCTGGGTATGTCTGAAGTCTGGAATAGCAGCGAAGTTGTGAGTTAATATTTGCATATCTATACGTTGGTTTTCCTCAATAAAGGCACGTATACACGTAGGTTCGACTCTTCCAAGTAGCGTATACAAAAGAAAATCCTATTCTTCAGAAATGACTGATCTATCTGATCAGTTCTGTTGTTTTATTGTTGTCTATCAATGAAGTCTTCTTAGATCTGAATGTAAATCTGAATGCATAAGGAGTTTGGTGTCTGATTGATTGATTGTTTAAGTGAGAAGGGTTATCTCTGCTACTGCCTGTCTAGAGCTCTATAAATTGACAATAGATGTTCATTATATTTCTGGTTTGTATAAAATTGATTAAGAAATTTTTATGTTTCAATAGTTTTGAAGATATACACAGGTTTGAATAAAGGAAGTAGCATATACATGCAAGTTGGGTTCATTAAAGTAGCGTATGCATTCTGATGTATGATTTTTGAGGTTGCAGTTGCTTCTGAATGATGATGCAGGTTTCTGGATTCAGCACAGTGTTCTGGTGACAGTGATCTAATTGTTCAGATTAACTGATTGTTGGTTGATGCAATTTGAGTTTCAAAGTTTCTAATGGGTCCAATATGAAAATTTGATGAAACAAGGCCTTAATTTGTATTGTTGTGTACAAGGAGCATCTAGTCTGAAAATCAATGAAACGTGGTCCCTAGAGGAAGAGAGAAGGTCATAGCCTTCTATAGGCTGACGCCTACGTACTAGTAAACACATAAGCTAGTGCAAGAACTAGGGAATTGTAGCTCCCTTCCAATAGAAGCTGGAAAACAATAGAAGGTTGTAGCCTTCTACAGGTGGGTGCCTGCATACTGGTATGATTCTTCACCAGTACAAGATTGTAAACCAATTTTCTTTATATTAAAAGAAGACAGAGACAAAAGCAACAGGTGGTTTTTCTCCCGCATTGGGTTTCCACCTTAAATCTTGGTGTTCATGTGTGTTGCTTATGTGTGATGGTTTATTATTTCTTTAATACACATAGTTACTGTATAATAAGTTACTAATGCACTGATTAAAAATATACACATGATAAATTGACTAAATCCTAAGTTCTCTGGATAGACGTTGGTTTCTCTAATCACAGTAGCGTGTACACGCAAGTTCACTTCACTGTAGTAGCGTATATAAATCTGTTTGGGAAATGAAATATTATTGAACTATAAATACTAATTCACCCCCCCTCTCAATATTATTTCCAACACAAACTCCTCAATAAACTGCTTTTAAGAAAATTGTTGTTGCTCTTTCATGACCAATGAGGTCCAAAACCTCACTAGTTGTTGGTTTCCTTCATCTTCTAGCTTTTGCATTGCAAAATTGAACTTGTCTGCTTGATAATAAAGGAACATGTAGATAAAAATGGAAGTGTAATTAAACACCTGCTCTATCAGAAATTTCAGAAATTTTTCATGAATGCTATCTGCCAAGAAGTGACTGAAATTGAATACAATGGATGGTTTGTCGTTTGTGAAAAATATGGATAGGAAACCTAAAATGGGCTTATCTACCCACTGATCGGAATAATAACCCAATATATATGAGATAATGGATATAATTTTTTTAGCTTAATCAGGGAAGATAGAGGAAGGGTATCGAGGATTCATTTTAGGTAATTGGGCATTCTCAAGCAAGAAGATCTCAAAAAATTTATCTCTTGTAGCGAAATCCAGATTCTGATAAATCTGGGTGAGGGCTTCTAAGGAGAAAGGGGTACCATTTTCCACAGGGAGGCTAGCATCATTTGCTTTATAGACTGGGCAGTAATGGTAAACAGAATGTCACCAGATGAGGCCATAATAGCTCTTTGGGCAAGGACATAACAGGCGTGACATTTTCTGGTGAATTCTGGGGCTTGGAAGGTCAAAGGGAAGATATAATGGGGAATATTGGATTCCAGAGCCCAATTTCATCTGTTTTATTTACATGCTTATCTTCCATCCAACATCATAGCTCTAAGAACTCACAGTCACACTAGGTTTCACTAATCTGATAATCCATGTTGGCTAGAGGAATGTGATCTTAATATATGGAGGGAGGGATTAATGGATTGATAGTTTTCTCCTGGGTTTTCCTCTTTTCAAGCATGAATGTATCAGTGAAAAGTAATAGTAAGTGACAAAATAGCTTACCGGGAACATGCTGAGGTAATGAGGTGTCAGGGGAAAGAGATAGAGGGCTATCAATTTCGACCTTGGTCTAATTCCGTAACTACTTTGAAAATTATCGTTGTGTAAAAGGTGTGAATTACAGGGAATAAGCCAGTGAAAAGGAGGAAGACAATGGTTCAAAATATTTTTAAAGGCAGGGAGGTGAAATCCATTGGAGGTGGCATGGGACCATTAAGTTTGAACGGTTACCTGGGAACAGCAAATTGAATGTTGAGCAGTTATTTTTGCTAGGAGATAAATTAATTGGATAACGACTAGGTGACGTGGCGAGAGGTGAATGGCGGAGGTGTCGTTGTAGGGACATAATTACGCGAATGGGGGAAGATGGTTTCGGAGGGGATAGAGGGTGGTAAGTAGTATTGGACAGGGGGGTCTGAAATTAGGAGAGGGCGCCACATATGGATGGGGCTTGGAAGAAGAAACAGCCTTTTCGGACCCCCCCACCCCCTAGCGATAAAGGTAGGATGGAGAGGGAGGGCCAAAAATGTATGAAGATTGTGGATCGTGAGGGGGAGAGGATCCTGACATTCTCATAGCAATGCTCTTTAACAAAATACGACAAAAGAAATATTTGTTGCCATGTGCCTTTACTTCTCGCTTTTAACTTAGGATAAAGGTGAAATGTGAAATATATAAAAACACTTTATCCTATCGTGCATGTTTTGCCTTTTTACAATGTCCTTAAACTTAGGATAAAATGGTGTATAAGCATACTTATAAAACCAACTATTTTACCTACCCTTAACTAAACTAACATTTTATTTTTCTAAAGGGTGCACTTAGACTAGCAAACCCACATTATTTTCTTTTATAAAAAATGAAAAACTATCTAAATCCTATCACTTATTTCTCCTATTGATTCAGATTAAACAGTTGAATCAATGTCATTTTCTACCTAACTACTGATTTACCAAGATTAAATTATTTGGCAAATCTTTATTCTCTAGTCTATTACAGAAATTTAAACATGTTTAACCATGATTTTACTGTATGATTAAACAAATATCTAGTCATTGTGGTATTTTAAACAAGTTGCACACAACTTTTATTTATCAATGATAAAGACAACTATCTATCAGTAGTGGCATTTATACTTGCAACACTTTCAGTCTTATTTCTTTTTGTTTTATTTTGATGGGGTTCTATCTTGTATTCTTTTTTAATAGTTTTGTTTTTCCTTCTTTTTTTTGACACCCTCTTTTCACTTTTTATTCTATTTTTCTTTAATTTGGAAATTATTTGTAGATTGGAAATTATTTACAAAATAATATTCTTGAGATAAAATACTAAATCACCTTGAGATCCTATAAATTATAGGACTCTAATCGTGGCTCCAGTTGGGGATGACACTCTCCCTGTGAGGTGCCAAGAACATTTGATCAGTAGCCTTGAGTGTTCTATTTCAACAATATCCACACATGATTTCTTCTGTTGTAGTACTTATGGTAACATATTAATTGAAGCTTAGGGCCTTCTCTACAGGATTCAACTTATGTCAATAGATCACCCAATCAAAATAATAAAAACAATGATTTGATGCTAGAAAACTTCTATTGCTAAGAGAAATAGTGCTTCAGCATTCTGCCATTCACCAGTCCACCAGGCATTTATGTCCCATATAGATGTTCAAGAAAAAATGCATTGCTTCCTCTAAAAGCATAAATGATATAAGGTCTTATCCATATATTGTCAAATTTTCCATGCTTTCCTTTGTCCTCCCTTCTAGAATCCCACTTTATAACTCTATCACCCAAAGTGAAATCATCTGTTTTAATTCTTCTATCAAAAATATTTTTGATATTCTCCTGGATTACCTAAGCTTTATTATAGACTTCTTCCCTAGATTATTGCAATTGGATTATCTGATCAATTCTCCTTTGGATGTCATTAGGCTCAACCTGCAAATCCTGAATTACCTTCATGACTGGAACTCCCAAAGAGGATGGAAAAACATCATCCATTCCATAAACCAATTGGTATGGTGACATGCCAATTGATTTCTTTGTTGTGAGCCTATCAACCCAAAGTGCATTTATCAACTTGTTGTGCCATGACTTTTTATTCTCTTCTAACAGCTTCTTAATAATTTTTACCAGACTCTTATTTGAAGATTCAACCAACCCATTACCCTGTGGGTAATAAGCAGTTGAATGTCCCAAAGTAATATGGTATTTGTTGCATAAATCTATCATTTTATTGGATTTAAAAGTTACAGCATTGTCTGTAATGAGCTTGTTTGGACAACCAAATCTAGACAGGATATTGGTTTCTAGAAATTTGATAATAACAGCATCAGTAGCCAATATGGAAGGTGTGGCCTCAATCCATTTGGTGAAGTAATCAGTAGTTGTGAGGATCCATTTATGTTGGGCAGAGAATGGTGGATGGATTTCTCCAATGAAATCCAACCCCCATTGTTGGAAAGGACTTTCAACAAATATGGGTTTCAAAGGTAGAGGCAATATTTTCTTTTTCCCCAAAATATTTAGCATTTGTGGCAAGAGTTTACCTTCTTATGATATTTAGGGAAAAGGGTAGGCCAGTAAAAACCAGCTCTAAGGATCTTATTAGTAGTGGTTTTCCAGTATAAATGTCCACCACAATCACCTTCATGGAATTCCTGCATTGTTCTTTCTACATCATCTTTCAATAGACACTTTAGTAAAATACCACCAGCATCTTTCCAATATAAAACATTATCTATGATGCAAAATTTCACTGCTTTCAATTTTAGAAATCTATCCTTTGTCTTAGTTAAACCAGGAGGAGCATTTAAATTGAATAAAACAAAAATGAGGTCTGCATACCAGGGTGAGGTCATAAAAGCCTCATCTAATTATGGAGTCGCATGTTCCTCTTGATCATCTAATGCAGCTACAAAGTTGATATCCAATGCATTAAAGTTAGATTCAGCCATCAATTTGGCTAACCCTTGTCCTTTGATAAGCTTGGTGGGCTTGATTTCCATGTCATACTCAAGAATGATGGCAATCCATTTGCCTCTTTTACCATCTGGTCCATTTTGGGTTAAAATATCCTTAACTACAGCATTTGGTACATAAGCAATTATGTGAGAATGGAGGATATACACTCTGAAATATTTAATTGCTTTTATCAATGTGAAGGCCTGTTTTTCCATTATATTATATTTGAGTGCAGCATCCCTTAAAGCCTTGCTAAAGAAAGCAATGGGTTGTTCAAATCCATCATTGTTTTTTTATAAAAGGACAGTTGCAACAGTGTGTTCAGAAGCAAATGAAAAGATTATAAAATCCTTAGTGAAATCTGGACTGATTAGGACTAGTGCTTTTGTCAATGCTTGTTTAACTTGATCAAATGATTTCCTAGCTTCAATGTTCCATCTGATTTCTGAATCTCTTTTTAGCATATTTTTTATGTTTCTAAGAAGTTCTGAAAGGTTAGGGATAAATCTTCTTAGGAAGTTTATTCTACCAATAAATGATTGAAGTTCCTTGTTTCTAGGATGATTTATTTTCAGAATGGCTTCAATCCTTTTGGGATCAATTTTGATACCTTCCTTAGAGATGATATGATGAAGAATTTTTCCCTCTTTAAGGCCAGACAGTGTTTTCTTAAGATTTAGAGAAATTACAAACCTTTAGCATTTCTCAAATACTCTTCTCATATGTAACATATGTTCTTGATCAGTTTTAGAATAAACAGTGATGTCATCTAGATAGATCGCAATAAACTTGCCAATTTCATCAACAAAAGCAATATCAATTTCTCTTTGAAATGTGGCTCCAGCATTCATTAACCCAAAGGGAATCTTCACATACATGAAGGTACCCCATGGAGTAGTAAAGGTTGTTTTATCTTGATCATCAGGGTGAAGTAAAACCTAATTATAACCTAAGAAACCATCTAATAAAGAAATCCTAGAAGAACCAACTACCTTCTGTAGAATATGATCCATTTTTTAAAAAGGGTAGTTGTCCTTTAAGGAGACTATATTAAGGTTCCTAAAATATATACATAATATAATTTTGCCATTTTTCTTCCTAGTTGGAACAATATTGGAAACCCATTTAGAGTACCTAAGAGGAACTATGATTTTAGAGTCATACATTCTTTTAATTTCTTTCTCAATTAAAGGCATCAGTACTGGATTTATTCTTCGAATTTTTTGTTTAAATGGTTTCTAATCGTCTTTAATTGGAATTTTGTGTTGTATAATCTCTATATCATATGTTTTTAGATCTTCATAGCTCCAGGAAAAAACATCATTGAATTCCTTGAATAAAACAATGTATTTTTGTTTTCAGCAGTTGAGAGTGATTTGGACAGTTTGATGATTTTTGGATCTTTTTCACTGCCTATATTACATTCTTCTATTGCTACTCCTGTGGACTCAATCTTAGGCTTCTTAGCCACATCATTGAAATCAAATAATTCTTCCAGTGAAACTAGAAATCTAGGTAAAACGTTACCCTTTAACTGAAGTGTTTCAAATTCTTCTTTTTATGGATCTATCTCCAACAATTCTAATTTATTTACAACTTCATCTATGGGTTTATTTACATATGAGTTTTCTAACTGTATTTCTAGATTAGAATGTATGACTATTTGATTTTCTAATTAAAATTCCAAATCTATACTATCATCTTGAAATTCATCCTTAGATTGCAGAAAACTTTCAATTTGTTTATCACTTCCAAACACCTGCCAATATTTCATATTATCTAGTATAGTTGGTCGATGTTTCACTTCCACTGTATATTGTCGATTAGGGTAAGGCATTTTACAGGAGTTGGCTGAAAAAGCTAGACTGTTCGGAATGATATTTTGTTTTCTATGAATTGTATATAGGTCATATTCCAGAAAACTCTTTAGAAAATCAAGCACAACATTTTTGTATGCTCTCATCCTAGGGTGTTTAGCTGAATACTCTCCTTTAATTTGTTTTATAATTAAATCAGCATCCCCTCGAATGGAGATTCTTTTGGCACCTAATTTTTTCAACAACTGCAATCTTAATATAAGGGCTTCAAATGCTGCGATGGTATTGGTACATTGAAAATTGAGCTTGTATGAGTGACCCTTATCATGCTTGTTTCCTGTTTTACCACCCATATTCCTTCTCCAGAACCATCTTTGCTACAATAGCCATCAAATCTCATGTTCCAAAGAGGTTCAGGAAGAGTGTTTGGTTCTATTGTTTATGTTTGGTTTGGATCTATTTTAGAAATCTTAGTTTGAACTTTGATCACCTGAGTGTTGATGTCTCCATCATTATAAAGAATGAAAGAGTCTAAATCTGAATGAACAAAGTAAATACGATAGTTGTGAAGCTTCTCTTGACTACTCACCATGAATTTCAACAAATTTTACCTATATAATCTTCTTTACTGACCAAAAACTGATATGGAGGCAAAGGTCATATCATCTGTAGGGTACCTTGTAATTTTTCTCCCCATGAGCATGCCAACAGCATGCCATACTTAGGGAGAATATATGCAACCACTATATCCATTACTAGACTTTTGGTCAGGATTTGAGCTAAAGTAACACACAGGTCTTTGATGAGACCTAGACAACTTACTTTGATGGAATCAAAGGAATATAAGTCTTTATAAGGTCTGGTAATGTCAAGTCCTAGTTTCTCCATAACAACTTTAGGCATTAAATTGTGGGAAGCACCTGAATCTAACATTGCATTATGGAGAATCTTGTCATTAGTATTTAGGCTAACATATAACGAAGGGACTCCTCCTTCCTGTGGTTTTCCCTCAACTTTTGATCCAAATAAGAGTCCAAGCTAGTCATCATTTAGATTTACAGAGTTTCTGTTTTCCCCTATATTTAGAGCTTTCATCACTTGGGGTTTGTACATGTTTTTGTTCATTAACTATGTTAGAGGAATAGGAATTTTGAGTTTTTCAAATTCATTCTCAATGTTGAACGATGTTTGAATCTTAATCAAGTTGGGAGGTCAGACTGATCTGTAATTTCTTTTGTTATAGGTTCTTTTCATTGAATTGTGGTTAGGATATCAGTTTGAGGAGTTTTAGAAACATTATCAACTATCTTTTTGACAGGAGTTTCCACTTTCCTTTTACCAAAATTGTCAACAGTTTTCTTAGGAAAACTATCTTTGGTTTTCCTAAGATCAATTTTAGAAGATGTTTTAGCAGGATTTTCAAAGTTTTGTTGTTGAGTGTCTTAACTATTTTTTCTCCTAAGGTTATACTGCCTATGGACTTCCATGATGTTGGGTGTGGAGCCTGATTATCTTCTTTATTCATAGGTATCACCGCATTGGACCCCAGTTCATAATGTGGTGGCAATTCCAATCGTAATATTTACGTTGCAAGGGGGGTCTAGGGGGAGTGGCTGCGACCTCTGAGAGCCCGCCCCTGGTGGGGGATCGAGGGCAGCGCCCCCAAAGCTAAAAATAGATGTAAAATTTCCTTGTAAAATGTGTAAGATCGTAGACAATCTGAGCCGTTCATTAGGTGGAGATCTAACAATATAATTTATGTTTAATTTAGGGTTTTTTACCCTAAAAGGCAACCCCCCGCTATATATGAGGGAATTGTATTGCGTCTATGAAGATTTGTATTCAAAGAGAGAGGAGATTATGTGAGAGCAAAGAGGGAATTGCACTGGATCTGTTGTAGGTTGTATCTCTTCAATTGTTGAATAATATAGAAGGAAGGATTGGTTGCTTCTCCATGGATGTAGCCCAAATTTGGTGAACCACGTATATCTGTGTCTCTCTTGTTTTGTGTGTTTTATGTGTTTGTATTTCTGCAATATATTTTATGTGTTCTGTTGCTCTGTAATATATAATTTTCTAACAAGGTATCAGAGCTGAAGGTCTATTTGGCTGATAAACTCACAGGAGAAAAGGGTCCCTGGTTCAAGTGGGAGAAATGGCGAAAGATGGTAGGTTTAGGGTCGAAAAATTTAATGGCCAAAACTACCAGTTGTAAAAGATGCAGATGGAAGATTATTTGTACCAGAGAGATATGTACCAACCATTGAGCAAAAAGGCAAAGAAGCCAATGAGTATGACAAACATAGAATGGGATATTCTCAACAGAAAGGCACTTGGAACAATATAGCTATGCCAAGCGGCGTCGGTAGCTTTTAATATTGTAAAGGAAACGACAACAGATGGTTTAATGTCGACATTGGCCAAACTATATGAAAAAACCTCGGCCTCAAATAATTTATTTCTTATGAAGCGTTTATTTAATATGACTATGTCAGAAGGTGGATCTGTTTTTGATCATTTAAATGAATTTAATACAGTTACCAATCAGTTAAGTTCTGCAAGGGTAACTTTTGATGATGAAGTTAAGGCTTTGTTATTTCTGTGCTCATTGCTAGAAAGTTGGAATGGTTTAGTTATGGCCATTAGTAACTCTGTCTCTGGATATAGTACTTTAAAGTTTGATGATGTTGTTGGTGAAATCCTTAGCGAGGAAATGCGACAAAAAAGCTCCAGTGAGACATCAGGTAATGCTTTGACTGCAGAGACTAGGGGAAGAAAAATGGAAAGAGGAAAGAGCCCAGGATATCACAATAAGTCAAGGAAAGGTAGATCCAAGTCTAGATCGGGGATAGTGTGCTGGAAATGCGGAAGAAAGGACACCTGAAGAAAGACTGCAAGTCTTAGAAGGGAAAAGAAGGAGACGCGCAGTAAGAAAACAATCATGAAGTGAATGTGACAAGTGATGTGTTGCAAGATGCTTTGATTCTTTCTTTAGAAAATATTATTGATGCCTGGGTGGTAGATTCAGGGGCCTCATTCCATGCCACACCTGATACGAAACATTTTCGTGATTATATTCAAGGATATTTTGAACAGGTTCGATTGGGTGATGATAAACCCTGTAAAATCATTGGAATGGGTATAGTTTTCATAAAACAACAGAATGGAAATAAATGGTTATTGAAGGAGGTAAGGCATGTTTGAGATCAGAAGAAAAATCTTATTTCAACAGGGTAGTTTGGAGGTGAAGGTTGTGTGACTACTTTTACAGGTAAAACCTGGAAGGTCACTAAAGGAGCTCTAGTAATAGAAAAAGGAAAAAAGGTTGGCACTATTAGCCTCCTATTGCAATAGGTTTCATATTTCATGATTGACTATTTTACATGCCAAATATGTCATCTTTTCATGCTTCAAGATTCCATATTTCCAAGAAGTTCCATTTTGAAGAATCATACCATTTTTGAAGAGTATTACAGATAAGGGAAAGCAAAACAGCTTAATCTTGGCTTCCCTAGGTTTAAATTACTTGTTTTAGAAAAATAGAGAATGAATATCTGTCCAAACAGCTTAAACTTGGCAGATCAGTAGCTAGGTAGAGAAATGAAGGAGCCCAACTGCTTAATCTGGGCCCTTGGAAGATATAAGGGTATAGATAGGAGGGCAGTCAAAAGAAAAGAAGATAATCAAGGTCTGCAAGTCTAAGTGCACCCAAACCAAAAAGAAGAAAAAATGTTAGGTAAGTAGGCTGGGTAAGTAGTTTTTGAGGTTGCAGAATGAATAAGTGTGATCAATTTTGTATTTCAAAGTTTTATTTTACTTCAGATCACAAGTGCAAGGCAATTTTCCCTTGGAGAAACTCAAGCGAGGCATGTCTAACTCCCCCTTCTTCTTATTCCCCAAATCACTCACTAACATCCCCTAAGAACCTTGGGATCTACCCAACCAGTCCTGTTACCACTTCATTTTTTGTAAAATACTAAGTCAAGCTTTGACTTTCTTCAGTGAAAAGAAGCCACATTTCTTGTGTAAAAATCATTTCTCCACAGTTCATTCACTTCCTATGTTTTAAAGTTTCAGTTCACAAACTTAGCCTCCCCCCTACACTTCACCTCACAAATTCATATTAACTTCTAACATTATTATGTAGATCCCTATCTATTTTCCCTCCTCCTTAATAAAAATCACTAAATAGCTCCCCTATGTACATATCCCCTCCCTCTGGTTGGAAGATAACCTTGACTATGCTTGGGAATCGCTAAGTTTGCCTGAAACTTAGCCAGAACCCTCAACTTGCCTCTCAAACCATCTTCTAAAAATGCATTAGGACTCATTCCTATGCATAAAATTCCCCTCCAAATGTATAAAATCCATCTTTGGCCTTGTTTTACCTTTCCCAAGGCATAAACCCCTTTTTTGGCCATAAACCCTTTTCAAAACACATAAAACCCTTCTCAAGTGCCTTTGAGCTCCTCCGAAGCATGCAATTCCTTTTTAGGTTATTGGACCCCTTCCGAGGCCTCAAAAACCCGTATTTCCCAAAGTTTTGACCCCCCCGCACATAAATATTAATTTAATATTCGGGCAGGCCCCTGCATATAAACCTGCCGCCAGCTCCACACTCCGTCAGCCCTCCGATCCACCCACCCAAATCCAACGGCTCTCAGTGATTTCGGATCCGCCCTGATGATCGACGGTTATCCTTCGATAGCCTAGCGGTTTTGTCGTCGTACAGAAGACAGGTGTCCGCATTTTATTGCGTCGGAGCCCCTCTGACAATTGTTGGCATTATGGCTAAAGTGTTGTCCTTGATGGCAACCCATTCAGGTGATAGATCACAGTACTTCAAGTCAGCAGCAGAGATTGATGATCAGCTATCAAATATTGAAGAAAATAAGGGGTACGCAGGTACACCTTACATAAGGTGCGTACACACAGGTCGGTGTTACATAAAGTGCGTACATACCCGCAGTTATCCCGTTCAGGAGGTGCGTACCCCCAGTGCACACATTTCAAGGCAAAGAAAAGCACACGTGGGGTTTCTTATGTTTAACCTTTGGTATTTAGCTGACGGTATTTGTGTTATTATGGTGTCGGCTCGTGGTATTGATCCATGATTTGAGGAAGAGCTTTCCTATATAAAGCAAAGGAGATCATTTGGCTTATGCATGTTTTGGGTTGAACATCTTATGAGAGCTAGATCTGAAATATTATGATCTCTTGGGAGTAATGTCTAGATCTAAATAAGGCGAATCTACTGATGGATTGAGATCTCTTCGGCGCATGATCAGATCTGTAGATCTGACTGTCTGGGTTATTCTTGAAGTCTTGAAATCATCTATGCCCGGAAGTACGCAAGTACAGTGAAAGAAAAGTGCGTATATACACTGGCACGAAGCGTTTCAGGTGCGCCGGTACGCATGCACAGAAGGGTTGTAGGTGCGGAGGTCCACAGGAAGTTCAATGGACTCAGAGCGAGGTAAGCAGGTGAGCAGTTGACTACAGTGCGTACGTTAAAGGCAATACCAAAGCAAGTGAACATTAAAGGCCCCCAAAGCAATGTTAAAAAAAACGGTGAAGCCATCTAAGGCTCTCAGATCACAGTTAATGCACATCAAAACCACTCGAGAGTAGGGGATCAAAGCCCAATGCACAGTTATGGCTAAATGAACAGCACAGAGCCAAAAGGACACCATATTAACTCATTTTGATATCGCTGCCTCCAGCGCAGCTCAAAGATATTTTCCTGCATTAAATTCATAACGAAATTAGGTTAAAGACCTCAAAGCCACTCGAGAGTAGGGGATCAAAGCCCAATGCACAGTTATGGCTAAATGAACAGCACAGAGCCAAAAGGACACCATATTAACTCATTTTGATACCGCTGCCTCTAGCGCAGCTCAAAGATATTTTCCTGCATTAATTTCAGGACAAAATTAGGTTAAAGAAGTTATTTCCCTCAAACCTGTTTAAGGTTTGCTGTAAAAGATATTTTAGATATTTTCCCTATATAAACCACCCTAATTCATTGTTTAAAGGGTTGGTTGGTTGATATTCCTCATGCTGGACTTGCGCTATATTTTTTAGAAGCTTTGTAATCAAAGACTGCTGGAATGTTTTTGATGAAGAACTGACTGTTGTGTTATCAATGGTTAAAGATTGACTATGGAATTCCTGTGCTACTACATGGCTCAATAAGTTTTTCTACCTCTGTTTACAGTTTTATTATGTTTATGCACAATTATGCTACCATCTAAATAGCAAGAAAAAAGAATAGCTTAAAGTTTTGCTTGACTGCACCTTATGCTCAGTTCTTGCTATTTCTATATGTTTTCCTCAAAAATGGTTATGAATATGCATACTTAAATGATCATGTTTACCCTGTTTCTTTCATACATGACTGTTTTTAAGGAATTATTTACTGCTCCTAGACAAACTTTCATCCACCTTCCCTCTATGTTAGCTAATGAAAGATTCTTAGTTGCCTTTCATTTCTGACCTTCATTCCATCTTTATTCCAGCCTGATATTGTTCTATGTGTAGCTATCCTGCTCTATATTCCTCTTGTGACCAAGAAAACACAACAGCAAGCCCTAATCCATGACTCCATGCCCAATGGTTTGAACTTCTCACACTATGCATCCCAACTCTGCTTGAAAACATCTCCTTCCCACCAAAATCAAAACAAAACCCTTGTACACCATAACTAGCCTAAAATCAACCCAAAACAAAGTTAAATCATAAAGAGAGAGCCCTCTCTGACTGCAGGTAGGCTAGGACCTGCAGCCCAAAGATTGGTTTGTGGTTACCTCGGCCGTATCCCTTAAGGAGCCAAGGGACAACCTGAGTGATAACATCATTGGCGACTCCACTGGGGAACCTTATTCAGAAAATTCCAAAAAACAAGTTAGAAGCTGGCTCCCAAGAAGAAAACACATAATACTAGGTCAAACCCAGACCCAAATCCACCAGCTGTTTTTGAAAATCCCAATTTAATCTCTAGAAACCTTAGCAAACAAAAACAAGGAGAGCTTGCTGATTCTAGTCCTGAAACAGTTCAGCCAAGCTGTTTTCCAACCCCTGTTAAAGTTTTGTTTCGTTCAACCCCTACTTCCCCTTGTTCATCATCCACCTCTCTAAGCACCTTTTCCACACCTCCATTCACTGCGCATACTACCACTACCACCACTGTTATTACAGCTCTTCCAGCTATTCCAGTCGTTCCACTTATACCTGTAAATATGGCTAACAAATATGCGCCTTTATAGTTACCTGCAAATCCAGGGGCTATGCCTCAGGACTATCAAACTAAAATCACATACTTTGATGCTACTGGTTCTGGCACAGCCCTGCAGCATACCAAGAAAATGCAAGACTTTTTTGAGAGTTACGAAATAGATGATGATAGTGTAAGAATGAAGATTTTTGTCCAAAGTTTAACAGGAGATGTAAGGCCTTGGTTTAGAGCACTTACTGCAAATTCCATAGCTGACCCAGAGGCCCTTTACCAAGCATTTCTTAACATATGGGAAAAAAAGAAGGACCCTCTGCACATATTATCCGAGTATGACACTATCAAAAGAGGCCCTCAAGAAGCTGTCTTAGACTATTGTGCCAGGTTTAACAATGTTTATAACACTATTCCACAAAACCTTAGACCTCCACCTAATCTTTCTTTATACAAATTCCCTGATGGATTTGATTCAGGCATGGCTTATCAGTTAAGAGAAAGAGCCCCTCAAACCTTAGCAGATATGCAGAATGTAGCTGTTAGTGTGGAGGAAAATCTAATTGCCAAGCGAAATAGAGCAAGAGCTGAGAGAAGAACCACTTTCAAAGATGAACCTTTAGCCTTCGAGCAAAAATTGGACACAATCATCAATGGTATGGACACCTTTGAAAATAGAATGGGAACTATTGAAAGGAAAGCCACATGGGAAGGACAGCAAAACAATCCTATCAGAAATCCAAACTTTAGAAAAAATCAGAACCCAAACTTTGGAAGGGCAAGTCCTGACCATGATATAAGACCTCCTTTTCATGAAAACTATGCCGAAGCATCCACATCTAATGAGCAGATAGAGGACACTCACATAAACTTGATGGGTTTGAAAAGTGAACAACAAGTATTTCTAACCCAAGAAGACCAAGATAACCATGATATAAATCAATTTCAGACCAAGTCTAGAGAGTCATTTGACTTCAAACAAGGCTATGATTCGGCTGTCTACGAAGTCCATAAACAATACAAATTGAGAACAAGAACCATTGATGTGTCTGATCCCATCAAACCAAAGGATGCCAAGCTAGCTAAGAAAGTAAAGGACAAGACCGCTATCACAGAACCTGCTGACAAAACAGACCCAAAATTAAAAGAAGTGACCATAGAGGATGTATCTGACATGCAGCCCTCTAATAACCAGCCTTTTGTATCCTTTCCCTCAAAAGACAATGTAAATAGCACCCCTCAAAGCCTTCCCAAAACAGAACAATCTCAAGAAATCACTGATAACCAAGAGAAGATCACTGAAGATACAATGGAAAAGGGAAAATTCGCCAGTCACAATACTAAAACACAGTCAGAAAAACCTTTTGATTTAGAAGCAGAAATTGGTAAATTAAAGATATCTATTCCTCTCTCTGAGCTTGCCAAACATGATGTGTACAGACAGCAAATCAAAAGATCACTACAAATACCAGAGAACAGGGATGATGTTAATGTCTTAGATAATCAACCTGAATTACTTTTTGGTCCTGAGGTCAATGGTAAATTAGGACATGGAGTTGTTCCACCCTTTTATGTCAGTTTGCACATTCATGATAAAGTGTTGCACAATGCTATGTTTGATTCAGGTGCTTCACACAATTTAATGCCCAAAGCTGTAATGGAAAAGTTAAACCTTGATGTCACTAGACCCTACAAAGACTTATTCTCATTCGATTCTAGTCAGGTCGAGTGTTTAGGCCTAATCAAAGACCTTTGTGTGTCTTTAGTCCAATTTCCCAATAAAATGATCCTAATGGACGTGGTGGTTTCTGACATTCCACCAAAGTATGGCATGCTCTTATCAAGATCTTGGGGAGCAAAACTCCAAGGATCTCTCCAACTAGACCTCTCCTATGCCACTATTTCAGTCTTTGGGCAACCAAAGAGACTGTATAGAGAAACACTGATGAAGTATGTGGTAAGTAGTGAGGAAAAACCCCAAAACTTTCCCATTTACTCAATCCATTCTGATATGGATTCCTTTATATTGTTCAATGATGATAGCTGCCCTCCCACTGATGAGAAGCCTTTGCCTTTAGAACAAGAAACATGCATCAATCAAGAATTGGTTTCCCATACCCATGAAACTGTTAAAACAATTAGTGCAACCAGCATACAAGAAGAACCACATGAAGCACAAAACTAAGGTCCACCCAATCCTAAAATGACTGAAACTCTTAATACTAACCACAAGCAAGAAATCACATGGTATTTAGAGTTTGATGGTTCTGTTAATAAGCTAGGAGCAAGGGCAGGAATATGGATTCACAATACACATAATAGCCATGCAGAGGGTCATGCTTACAGACTAAACTTCAAATGCACCAACAACATGGTAGAGTATGAAGCTCTCTTTTTAGGCCTTAAACTGCTCAAAGCTCTAGGAGCTGCAAAAGTGTCCATTCTAGGTGACTCCGATTTGATCATTCAACAGATGAAAGGTAACTTTGTTACTAATGACAATAGGCTGAGAGCTTATAGGTCTGCTGCCACAGAAATACTCAATTCCTTCACCGAATCCAAGCTTGCTAAAATTTCTAGAAACCATAACATGCATGCTCATAGTCTAGCTACTTTTGCTAGCACTTTCAACCTGCCCTTTGAGCCCAATTACCACTTTACTGCTGAGATAAAGCACGGGCCTACTGTCCCTAACAATATCAAATATTGGCAAGTGTTTGAGGATGATGCTCAAATCAACAATTTTCTTACCTTACAGCAAGAATTCTCAAGCTTAAACATTGATGAAGATGCCATGAATGACCCACAACAGCAAATGAGCCAAAATGAGCAAACTATAACAGCTAAAGCAGCAAATCAAATGCTGCACCCAACCATTTTTTAGGAGAAAAACATGCAAGAGCTGAAGCAAATGCATTCAGAAGAAATAGTTGAAGCAAAGGCCGAAGTGATTGATTTAAAAGACAATTTTCTACCTGCTGGCCTCACTCCATTAGAAGACATATTTGATTCAAACGATGTCCCCAAAAAGCCAAAGATGCAACCCTTAAACGCTGCTGTGGAAGACTGTAATATTGGGACGGCAGAGCAACCCAAAATGATTAAACTGTCCAAGTCTTTGCCTCCCGATCAAAAACCAAAATATGTTGATTTATTTAAAGAGTTTCAAGATGTATTTGTCTGGAGTTATGAGGACCTTAAGTCCTATGACACCTCTGTCATTCAACATACCATTCCCTTAAAGCCAAATCAAAAGCCCTTCAAACAGAAACTAAGGAGAATCAATCTTGTGCTCCTCCCTTTGATTGAGAAAGAAGTGAAAAGAATGTTTGAGGCTGGTATCATAGCACCCATTAGATTTTCAGAATGGGTATCCAATCTTGTTCCCACAAGGAAGAAAACAGGGGAGATTAGACTATGTGTGGACTTAAGAAATCTGAACCAAGTCTCCCTTAAAGATCACTACCCTCTGCCAAAAATGGACCACATTCTACAAAGAGTAGTGGGGTCATCAAGAATTTCTTTGCTAGACGGCTTTTCAGGTTTTAATCAAATACTTGTTCACCCGGATGACCAAGACAAGACAGCCTTTACAACACCGTGGGGAACATTTAAGTATGTGAAGATGCCTTTCAGACTAAAGAATGCAGGTGCTACCTTTCAAAGGGCCATGGACATTGCATTTGCCAAAGAAATCCATGATTTCCTAGTGGTTTACCTTGATGACCTTACTCCTTTCTCAAAATCTGATCAAGAGCACCTAAAACATTTGAGACAAGTGTTCCTAACCTGTAGGAAATATGGCATTTCCTTGAACCCCAAGAAATCTCTCTTCGGCCTAGAAGAAGGAAAATTGCTAGGCCATATCATTTCAAAAGATGGGATTAGAATTGACCCTGAAAGAATTCAAGCCATCTTGCAAATCCCTTATCCGAGAAACATCAAAGAATTGCAAGCATTCCTAGGAAAGATCAATTTCCTAAGGAGATTTATCCCAAACTTGGTCGAGCTGATACGAATGCTAAATAAAATGTTAAAGAAGGATTCTAAGGTAAAATGGACTTTAGAGGCCAAGCAAGCCTTTGAGGGCATAAAATCTGCCTTAACCCAAGCCCCAGTCTTCACAAGTCCTCAATTTGATAAAGATTTCATCATTTTTTCATTTGCATTTGAACACACAATTGTTGTTGTCCTTTTGCAGAAAGATGATCAGGGAAATGAAAAGCCAATTGCATTTTTTAGCCGAGCCCTTAGAGATGCACCCTTGAAGTACCAAATCAAGGAGAAGCAAGCATATGCCCTTGTAAAAGCAATCAAAGATTTTAGAATTTACATTTTCTATTCACATGTGATTGCTTATGTACCCAATGCTGTTGTAAAAGACATATTAACCCAAGAGGGCATAGAAGGCAAAAGAGGCAAATGGATTGCCAATATCCTTGAGTATGACATTGAGATAAAACCCACCAAGGTGATAAAGGGACAAGGTTTAGCCAAACTGATGTCCGAAACCAATTTTCAAGCCTTAGACATTAATCAACTGGACAATGAACAGGAGTTGGCGACTCCACAGATCAGTCAAGCTTTTTTGCAATCCCCATGGTATGCTGATATATGTTTTATATTTTTAAACCTGTGTGCTCCTCCAGGTTTGTCCAGAACCAAAAAGATATTTTTAAAGATGAAAGCATCAAAGTTTTGTGTCTTAGATAGTGACCTGTTTTGGAAAAATCATGAAGGAATATTGTTGAATTGTCTAACTATGAATGAAACTGACAGTGTCATGAAAGAATTCCATGCAGGGGACTGTGGAGGGCACTTATATTGGAAGTCCACTGCTGATAAAATACTAAGGGCTGATTTCTATTGGCCCTCTTTGTTTGCTGATGTAAGAAAGTTTGATGTTTCATGCTACAAATGCCAAATCTTTGAAGGCAAAAGAAAGCTTCTCCCCTTGCCCCTCAAGCCTATTTCAACCGAGAAGCCTTTCCAACAATGGGGTCTTGACTTCATTGGAGAAATCCATCCATCCTCTTCTGGCCAGCATAAGTGGATTCTAACAGCCACAGATTACTTTACCAAGTGGATTGAAGCCATCCCATGTAGGCAAGCCAATCACTCCACCATTATCTAATTCCTTGAAACCAACATTTTGTCCAGATTTGGCTGTCTTGAGAAGATCATTACAGATAACGCTGCTACTTTCAAATCCAAGAAAATAATCAGTTTTTGCCACAAATTCCACATTACCTTAGGCCACTCCACATCCTATTACCCTCAAGGGAATGGCTTGGCCGAATCATCCAACAAAAGTTTGATTAACATCATTAAGAAATTCTTGGAGGAGAACAAGAAGAACTGGCACAAAAAGCTTGTAAATTCCCTATGGGCAGACAGATTGTCAACCAAGAGGTCCATAGGAATGAGCCCATATGAGTTAGTCTATGGCATGGAGGCCAAGTTCCCCTCTTCTTTGGGAATCCCTGTTATCAAATTGCTGCAAGAAATGCAGGCAGAGCCAAATGATATCCAAAGAAGAATAAACCAAACCATCCATTTGTAGCAAACAAGAGAGCAAGTGTACGACAGAGCTCAGATTTTACAAGAGAAGCTCAAGAAAATGTTTGACAAAAGAACCAAGGCTGAAGACTTCTACATAGGCAACAAAGTCTTAAGATGGGATTCAAGAAGAGAGGACAAAGGAAATCATGGCAAGTTTGATTTCCTGTGGAAAGGACCCTTTATTATTTCTGTTATTCAAGGTAACAACACATATTTTTTGAAGAATTTGGACGGCATCACAGCTGAAGAAGGCCCTGTCAATGGCCGAATGCTAAAGCACTATCATGATCCCATTTGGTGAAGGTAGCACAGTTCTGTATACTATCTGTACATTAATATTAGTATTTTCAGCACTTTTTCTTATAACAGGCCAATAAGAGGGAACAATGCAGCAAATTTTGAAGGAAAGATCAAAGAAAGTTCTATTTCAGATCTCTGTTTTTGAAATAATCACAAAGAAGTGCTCAAGTCGAGCTGGAATTTTTCTCCAATTCAGCTCAAAAGAATACTGCATATCAGCTTATGAGAATTCAGTCAAAGGCATTGACAAGAAGGAAATTTTCAGTTCACAGCAACAAGTGAAGATCAAGGCATTCTGACCTGCTGTTCTTGGCTTTTCATCCTGAAAAACCATCCCCAAGTGGAGCCACTGTTAGCCTCCTATTGCAATAGGTTTCATATTTCATGATTGACTGTTTTACATGCCAAATATGTCATCTTTTCATGCTGCAAGATTCCATATTTCCAAGAAGTTCCATTTTGAAGAATCATACCATTTTTGAAGAGTATTACAGATAAGGGAAAGCCAAACAGCTTAATCTTGGCTTCCCTAGGTTTAAATTACTTGTTTTAGAAAATAGAGAATGAATATTTGTCCAAACAGCTTAAACTTGGCAGATCAGTAGCTAGGTAGAGAAATGAAGGAGCCCAACTGCTTAATCTGGGCCCTTGGAAGATATAAGGGTACATTTAGATAGGAGGGCAGTCAAAAGAAAAGAAGATAATCAAGGTCTGCAAGTCTAAGTGCACCCAAACCAAAAAGAAGAAAAAATGTTAGGTAAGTAGGCTGGGTAAGTAGTTTTTGAGGTTGCAGAATGAATAAGTGTGATCAATTTTGTATTTCAAAGTGTTATTTTACTTCAGATCACAAGTGCAAGGCAATTTTCCCTTGGAGCAACTCAAGCGAGGCATGTCTAACTCCCCCTTCTTCTTATTCCCCAAATCACTCACTAACATCCCCTTGAGGACCTTGGGATCTGCCCAACCAATCCTGTTACCACTTCATTTTTTGTAAAATACTAAGTCAAGCTTTGACTTTCTTCAATGAAAAGAAGCCACATTTCTTGTGTAAAAATCATTTCTCCACAGTTCATTCACTTCCTATGTTTTAAAGTTTCAGTTCACAAACTTAGCCTCTCCCCTACACTTCACCTCACAAATTCATATTAACTTCTAACATTATTATGTAGATCCCTATCTATTTTCCCTCCTCCTTACTAAAAAGAACTAAATAGCTCCCCTATGTACATATCCCCTCCCTCTGGTTGGAAGATAACCTTGACTATGCTTGGGAATCGCTAATTTTTCCTGGAACTTAGCCAAAACCCTCAGTTTGCCTCTCAAACCATCTTCTAAAAATGCATTAGGACTCATTCCTATGCATAAAATTCCCCTCCAAATGTATGAAATCCATCTTTGGCCGTGTTTTACCTTTCCCAAGGCATAAACCCTTTTCAAAACACATAAAACCCTTCTCAAGTGCCTTTGAGCTCCTCCGAAGCATGCAATTCCTTTTTAGGTTATCGGACCCCTTCCGAGGCCTCAAAAACCCGTATTTCCCAAAGTTTTGACCCCCCTGCACATAAATATTAATTTAATATTCGGGCGGGCCCCCGCATATAAACATGCCGCCAGCTCCGCACTCCGTCAGCCCTCCGATCCACCTGCCCAGATCCAACGGCTCTCGGTGATTTCGGATCTGCCCTGATGATCGACGGTTATCCTCCGATAGCCTGGCGGTTTTGCCGTCATACGGAAGACAGGTGTCCGCATTTTATTGCGTAGGAGCCCCTCTGACAATTACCACTCTCGTACAGAAGGCGGTCTGATGAAACCACAAACCGCCTTCTGTCTCTCCGCCCCTGACATCATCGCCATGGCAGCACTATGTCACCCCTGCATCAACCCGCCACTGTGTCCTGTGCCACGTCGTCACCCTACCGTACTGCCACGTCACCACCGTACCGGGACCCACTGCTGACGTCATCACCGAAAAAAGGCGCGAAGGGCGAAATCGCAGCGAAGGATGCCCAGAATGAAAAACTGAGGCAGTTTTTGATGCGCGATTAGCGCTAATCGCTAAGAAAAAATGGTCAAAATGGAAGGCTGCCTATTGCTCGGCTACCAGCAGGCCCGAAAATTCACAATTTGACAGGATTTCTTCATGAAGGTTCATAAAAGGGGCGATTTGACAATTTCAAGAGTATCAGAGGAAAGACAAAGCCCAGATTAAATTAAAAGAGTATCAGTGAAGCGGCAAAGAGTATCAGATTGGCAATACCAAAGCAGGTGAACATTAAAGGCCCCCAAAGCAAAGTCAAAAAAAACGGTGAAGCCATCTAAGGCTCTCAGATCACAGTTAATGCACATCAAAACCACTCGAGAGCAGGGGATCAAAGCTCAATGCACAGTTATGGCTAAATGAACAGCACAGAGCCAAAAGGACACCATATTAACTCATTTTGATACCGCTGCCTCCAGCGCAGCTCAAAGATATTTTCCTGCATTAAATTCAGAATGAAATTAGGTTAAAGACCTCAAAGCCACTCAAGAGCAGGGGATCTGTTAGAAAATTATATATTACGGAGCAATAGAACACATATAATATTGCAAAAATATAAACACAGAAAACGCACAAAACAAGAGAGACACAGATATACGTGGTTCACCCAATTTGGGCTACGTCCACCCCGAACAGCCAGTCCTTCCTTTCTATTATCCAGCAAAATGAAGAGACACAACCTACAGCAAATCCGCTGTATATCCTCTATTTTCTCTCATAGTCTCACCTCTCTATTTCTTGCTCACAGAATACACATCTATCACACAGCCTCAAATACAATACCCTCATACAAAGAGAGGGGGTGCCTTCTAGGGCAAAAAACCCTAAACTAAACATAAGTTCTACCATCAGATCATCTGCCTAATGAACGGCCCAGATTGACTAGAAATTACTATACTTTTACAAGGCAATTTTACAGCTGTTTTTAGCTTCGGGGGCACTGCCCCCAAAACCCCCCGCCAGGGGGGGCTCCCAAAGGTCGCAGCCACCCCCCCTAGACCCCCCCTGCAGCGAATATTTTATGGGCGGCGTTGCAGCCCCCATTTCGAACTGGGGTCCTATGTGGCGATACCTTTGAATATAGAAGATAATCAGGCTCCACACCCAACAATCTCCCACTTGGAGACTGATTGTAGCAACTCCACCGCTGCTCCATTTGCTGGAAAATGACTCCTCTTTGGACCTGGCTGTTTCTCATCTTCATCGTCATCCTTGAAGACCAACTGAAACTGAGCATATTCTCAGTTTCTCCCTGGTTACAACTTTTGTTAGCATATCTGCAGGATTCTGGCTAGTGTGTATCTTTTCCAGCTTCAACTCTCCATCTTCCAACACTGACTGTATGAAATGGTACTTGAGCTGTATGTGTTTAGTCCTGGAATGAAATGCTGAGTTATTTGCAAGATGAATGGCACTTTGACTATCACTGTATAATGTGCCCATATCATGCTCCTTACCCAATTCACCCATAAACCTTTGTAACCAAATCATTTCTTTACTAGCCTCTGTAGCAGCAACATACTCTGCTTCTGTTGTTGAAAGTGCAACAACACTTTGGATTTTTGAAACCCAACTGACAGTTGTTCCTCCAACAGTAAATACATATCCTGTAGTTCTCCTCCTATTATCTCTGTCACCTGCCATATCTGCATCAACATATCCTTGTAGGGAGATGTTTGAACCACCAAAGCATAATGCTTGATTTGTGGTACCTTTCAAATATCTGAGAATCCATTTCACTGCCATCCAATGTTCCTTTCCTGGATTGTTCATGTACCTGCTTACAACTCCCACTGCATGTGCAATATCAGGCCTTGTGCAGACCATTGCATACATTAAGCTTCCAACTGCTGATGCATATGGAACTTTAGACATATAATCCATGTCTTCTTGGGTCTTTGGGCACATTTCCTTGCTAAGTTTGAAATGGCTAGCAAAAGGTGTACTAACTGGTTTTGCATTGTGCATGTTAAATATTTTCAACACCTTTTGTATGTACTCATTCTGAGACAATGTTAATTTACGATTTTTCCTGTCTCTAGTTATTCTCATACCAAGAATTTGTTTTGCAGCTCCCAAATCCTTCATTGCAAATGAATTTGCCAATTTTCTTTTGAGCACATTTATTTCCTACATGTTAGATCCTGCAACAAGCATGTCATCTACATACAATAACAATATAATATAGCTGCCATCATTTTGCTTTTTCAAATAAACACAATGATCATAGTGACATCTAGTATAACCTTGTTAAGACATAAACTTGTCAAATTTTAGATACCACTGCCTTGGAGCCTGTTTTAAGCCATACAAGCTCTTCTTCAACTTGCACACTAGTTTCTCCTTCCCTTTCACCTCATATCCTTGTGGCTGCTGCATATATATCTCTTCCTCCAAATCCCCATGGAGAAAGGTTGTCTTTACATCTAACTGCTCAAGATGCAAATCTTCAGCTGCTACAAGACTTAAAATGGTTCTGATTGAAGTCATTTTAACAACAGGAGAAAATATTTCATCAAAATCAATACCTTTCTTCTGTGCAAACCCCTTCACCACAAGTCTAGCTTTATACCTCTGTTTTCCTCCATCTTCTTCCTTCAGCCTGTAAACCCATTTATTCTTCAATGCAGTTTTCCCTACAGGCAACCTGACTAAATCCCAAGTCTGGTTATGCATTAAGGAGTCCATCTCTTCTTCCATGGCTACCTCCCACTTCTTCCTGCTTTCAACCTGCATTGCTTCTTCATAACATTCGGGTTCACCGGAATCAGTCAACAATAAATAATATAATGAAGGAGAGTATCGTTCAAGGGGTCTACTTATCCTGGTAGATCTTCTAACACCACTTTCAGGGGTTTGGGGTGTCTATTGTTGTTGTGGTTGTTGATTATTATTATTTTCAGGCACCTTTACCTTTTCAGTGATTTCATCAAGAACTGCATATTCCTTGTTTTCCTTTTCCTGTTTCTTTTCCTGCAACTAATTCTTATACAAGACCTTTTCATTGAATATTACATCTCTGCTCCTAATGATTTTGTGATTTTCGTAATCATATAAGCGATAACCAAAATCATTAACACCATATCCAATAAAGGTACATTTCTTTGACTTTGCCTCAAGCTTTGTTCTATTTTCTTTATCAATATGGACAAAGGCCTCACAACCAAAAGGCTTTAAAATATAGTTTACCTTTTTACCTGTCCATGCTTCCTCTAGAACACCACCATCCAAGGAACTTGAAGGCCCTTTGTTTATTAGATAAACAGCAGTATCTACAGCATCTGCCCAAAACTGTAAAGGCAATCCTGCATGCAATCTCATGCACCTTGCACGCTCCATGATTGTTCTGTTCATCCTTTCTGACACACCATTTTCTTGTGGTGTTCTTGGAACTGTCTTCTCTCTGCGAATTCCATGTTCTGAACAGTACCTATCAAACTCTTTACTGCAATATTCACCTCCATTGTCTGATCTAAGACACTTCAATTTCTTTCCTGTCTCAATCTCAACCAAAGCTTTCCATTTCTTAAAAGTATCAAATACATCAGATTTATTCTTAATACAATAAATCCAAGTTTTTCTCGTTGCATCATCAATAAAAGTAACATAATAACGAGAGCCACCGAGAGATGATACCTGAGCAGGTCCCCATACATCTGTATGCACAAGCTCTAATTTTTCATTCTTATTTTCTTTCCCAACTTTGAGAAATCTGACTCTCTTTTGTTTTCCATAAATGCAATTCTCACAGAAGTCCAAATCAACATTTTTCAAACCTAGCAACAAATTCCTTGAGTGAAGAATCTTCATCCCCTTTTCACTCATGTGTCCGAGCCTATGATGCCATAATGCTGCATCTGCTCCTTTGGAAGTTAAAGCATTAACAGAGTTAGAAATACCATTGCATAAATACAATGTACCAACCTTTTCGCCTTTTTCTATTACCAGGGATCCTTTGGTGACCTTCCAAGCTTTATCTGTGAAAGTTGTCACACAATCTTCACCGCCTAACTGCCCTATTGAAATCAGATTTTTCTTTAGATCTGGAACATGCCTTACCTCCTTTAATAGCCATTGGTTTCCATTCTGCTGTTTTACAAGAACCTTACCCATTCCAACGATTTTACAGGGTTTATCATCACCTAGACGAACTTGTCCAAAATCTCCTTGAACATAGTCATGAAAGTAGTTCTTATCAGGTGTGGCATGGAATGAAGCCCCTGAATCTACCACCCAGGAATCAGTAATATTTTCGAAAGAAAGAATCAAAGCATCTTGTAACACCTCACCTGTCACATTTGCTTCATGATTGTTTTCTTTCTGTGCATCTCCTTCTTTTCCCTTCCAAGATCTACAGTCTTTCTTTAGGTGTCCTATCTTTCCACATTTCCAGCACACTATCCCCGATCTGGACTTGGATCTGCCTTTCCTTGATTTACTGCAATATCCTGAGCTCTTTCCTCTTTCCATTTTTCTTCCTCTAGACTTTGCACTCAAAGCATTTCCCGATGTCTCACCGGAGCTTTTTCGTCGCATTTCCTCGCTAAGGATAGCACCGACAACATCATCAAACTTTAAAGTACTAGATCCAGAAACGGAGTTACTAATGGCCATTACCAAACCATTCCAACTTTCTGGTAATGAGCACAAGAATAACAGAGCTATAACTTCATCATCAATGTTTATCCCTACAGAACTTAACTGACTTGTAACTGTATTAAAATCATTTAAATGGTTTGCAACAGATCCACCTTCCGACATATTCATATTAAATAACTGTTTCATAAGAAATACCTTGTTTGAGGCTGAGGGTTTTTCATATAGTTTCGACAACGTCTGCATCAAACCCTCTGTCGTGGTTTCCTTCGAAATGTTGAAGGCGACTGACGCAGCAAGGCACAACCGTATTGTTCCAAGTGCCTTTCTATCGAGAAGGTTCCATTCTTCGTCTTTCATACCCGTCGGCATCTTTGTTTTTCTGCCCAATGGTAGGTATAGATCTTTCTGATACAGATAATCTTCCATCTGCATCTTCCATAGCGAGAAGTTTTGGCCGTTAAATTTCTCGACCCTAAACTTACCATCTTCCGCCATTGCTCCCACTCGAACCAGGAACCCTTCTTTCCTGCGAGTTTATCAGCCAAATAGACCTTTGGCTCTGATACCAGTTGTTAGAAAATTATATATTACGGAGCAATGGAACACATATAATATTGCAGAAATATAAACACAGAAAACGCACAAAACAAGAGAGACACAGATATACGTGGTTCACCCAGTTTGGGCTACGTCCACCCCGAACAGCGAGTCCTTTTCTATTATCTAGCAAAATGAAGAGACACAACCTACAGCAAATCCGCTGTATATCCTCTGTTTTCTCTCACAGTCTCACCTCTCTATTTCTCGCTCATAGAATACACATCTATCACACAGCCTCAAATACAATACCCTCATACAAAGAGAGGGGGTGCCTTCTAGGGCAAAAAACCCTAAACTAAACATAAGTTCTATGTTGGGTCCCTATAATACTAGTGATTACCCCATTACTATTGTAGTTATACCCCTTATTTATATTGTTGTGACCCTATTACCCCCATATTGTTATTTTTGTGCCCCATAGAATCCCTCTATTGTTATTTTTGTGGCTTTATATTATTATTGTTAGGTCGGCTGGATTATATTGTGGCTCCTTAGACTCCTATATATAGAAAGGAGGTTGTGTCATTTGTATCATCCAAGAATTGTTCATTTATGTAATGTAAAGGAGGTTGCCCCCTCGAAGAGGCTGAATTCTAAGGCGTTGATCTATCTTTTCTATCTTTTCTTGAGCTGGTTTCATAACATTTGGTATCAGAGCTTTGGATTCTAGGGTTTCGCTGCTCCAAACAGGTCATCGTGGCATTTTCGCTATAACTTTTTTTCTGTGACGTTTCAGAAGTCGCAAAAAAACCCATTTGAGAAGAATTGGCGCTGAACCTTGGGTCCGAATTTCAGAGCTTTTCGCGCGAGATTTTCGGAGATATGATCTGAGGAAGTTGGCCTTTTTGCAGACTCCTGAATTACATTCAAAACAGGTGACCTGGGGAAAATCATCATAACTCTCTCTCTGAGGATCGGATTGAAATTTCGTAAAAAGGTAAAGAAATAGGACGGACTGTAGTTTCTTGTATGTGTGTTTCAGATTTAAAGGTTGAAACAGTGACTCGTGGCACATCATACAAGTTCGCTCTACTGAACTAGTCTAAAATAAAGTCACTGTGGGAGATTTCACATAACTCTTACTTGGAGAATCCAATTTGGCTCAGACTTGTGGCATTGGAAAGAGGACGCAGAAGGATACTACAGGTAGCAATTTCAGAACTGGATGATCCGAAATTACAGAGATACATCAGATTCGATATCAGGCTTCTATAAAGTGAAAAAAGGTGTGTAGTTTTTTTTTAATTTTTTATCTAAGCTTGGTTTAACGGAATTCAAAGGGCATAGTAAAGCATTATTATCGGTAACTGATGCCCCGAGGAAAGAAAATGCAAACACCTAGTAAGGAACCTGAATTCTCTAGCATGACTCATGAAGAAGAGGAAGAAATGCTACATGATATATCAAAATTACAAGAACAAGTGCAACAAATGTCACGCTCACAAAAGCTAACAGAAGCTAAGATAAGTGGCGTGGAATCTAAGATAAATGGCGTGGAATCTAAGATAAAGGGCATGGAAGCTAAGATGGAGGATTCGATGGTAAATTTGAAGATAGATTTGAAGACAGACATGGAAGAATTGAAGAACTTGCTACAAGAAAGGGTCACTAATGGTGAAAAGGTAGTAAAGGAAACTCATGATGAGAACAAAAGAAATGTTAATCATGATTCCATAGACTCTAATGTTGGATCGAAGACTCACCATGTTCCAAAAATCGATATGAGGAAGTTTGATGGCAAGAATCCCGCCACATGGATATTACAGATGGAGCAATTCTTCGATCTCAATAATGTGCAAAACACACAAAAGGTACGTATGGCAACTTTATATTTGGAACCAAATCAGTTTGTATGGTATCAATGGCTTTGTTCTCGTAAACAATTTATCACTTGGGCAATTTTTACGGAAGAATTGATAGCACATTATGAGGATACAAAAAGCAACACTTTTTTTAGCCAATTGATAAGTCTCAAACAAAAGGGTTCAATAATGGAGCACATTGAGGAGTTCCAAAAATTGAACATAAGGGTAAAAGATATTCCAGAGGAGCATAGGATTGATGTGTCCATAGGGTCTTTAAAGGATAATATCCAACATGATGTGTGCCTTTGGGAACCTGATTCATTAGAGAAGGCATTCAGGTTAGCAAAAAAAATGGAAAGCAAAATTATGGCAACTAGGAAGCATACCATTCACAACTATAAAGATGGAAGTGTTGTTGCCCATAGTCTTCCACAACCTACAAGGTTGACACCACCACAATTGGAAGAAAAAAGAGCAAAAGGGCTTTGTTACAATTGTGATAGCAAATACACAAAAGGTCATAAGTGTGCTGAGAAGAAATTATTCTACATAGATTGTGAAGAGGAAGAAGAAAAGGAGCAAGAAAGGTCAAAAGAAGAGGATATATTCCAGGAACAAAGCCTAGATGAAGAACAAATAAATCCGACCATATCTTGTAATGCATTGGCGGGAATTACCACTCCTCAAACCATCAAGATAGAAGGACAAATCAAGAAGAAAAAGGTAATAGTGTTGATTGATTCAGGAAGCACCCACAATTTTATTCATTGTAGGGTAGCAAAAGAATTGAATTGCTTCCTATATCCAGCACCAGAGTGTCAAGTGATGATTGCAAATGGAGGAACAATAAATTGCTCTGGAAAGTGCCATAATATCAAGCTATCCATGGGAGAATATGTATTGACTAGCCCAATGCTTTCCATTCCAATGGGAGGTGCGGATGTTGTACTAGGAGTCCAATGGCTACAATCCTTGGGTACAATAGCTTTTAATTTTCAAGAACTTCTCATCAAATTTTCTTCGGAAGGAAAGGAAGTTGAATTAAGGGGTATTGCAGGGAAACCAGGAAAGATAATCAGCTCTCATGGTATGACAAAGCTTCTAAGAAAGGAGCAAAGAGGTGTAATTGCACAATTATGCTCGCTAGATGTTTCCACATTGGAATCATCTATTTCTCCAGATCTCCAAAAAGTCTTGGACAATCATTCCAAGGTATTTGAGACTCCCAAGGGTCTCCCACCTATGCGTGATCATGATCTGTTGGAAATAATACTGAGAGGGGGGGGGGGGTGAATCAGTATTATCAGATCAATAAAACTTTTTCAATGCTCAAAAACATATACGCTACTTCAGTTAAGTGAACCCGCGTGCACATGCTTCTGTGTCTAAAGAAACTAGCGTATATCCAGAAATCTTATGATTCAGTTAGCTTATCTTCAGTAAATGCATCAGAACATTATTAACCATATTAACAGTAAACAGGTGCAGTATAACAGAACAGATCATCACACAAAAGCCACACACATGAACACAAAGATATAAGGTGGAAACTCAATGTGGGTGAAAACCACCTGCTGCAAGTCATCTCAATCTTCTTCTTAATAAGAAAATACTTTTACAATATTTGTACTGGTGCAGTCTTATACCAGTACGGGAGCTACAACCCCCTTTGCTCTTGTACTAGCCGATCCATTTACTAGTACACAGGCTGCTACCTGCTACAATGTTCAAAAGATCTCCCTTAGCTTTTGTACTAGCTTAGATACTAGTACGTAGGTGCTTGCCTACAATCTTCTCTCCTCCAGGTACCACGTTTCATCAATTTTCAGACTGGATACACTGAAGCACAACACATAATCTGAAAGGCCACTTTTCATCCAATTTTCATACTGGACCCATAACTATCATTGAAGCTCAAAACAATCATCAAACTCTGAATCACTGAAACCCTGTTAACAACACCATTACCAGAACACAGAGCAGACACAGAAACTCTGTAATAACCATCAAACCCATCTGCAACTTCAAATATCAAGCTTTACAATGTATACGCTACTTCGATGAATCAAACCCGCGTGTATACGCGCTTTTGCCAAAGACAACCCGCGCACATCTCTAAAAATAATTTCTCATAACTTGCAGCTGTACCAGACATCAGTCATACTCATAACACTTACAGAACAATACATGCGTCAGTATGTAGATCTAGAATAAGCATCATAAAGATAGTTCATTTCAAACCATTTGATCCCGATCTCTCCTTAGATCTTGTTCTCAATCAGCCGGTGAGATCCCTCCTTAGCTTAAATCAAGTAATGCATCATCAACCCATAACCTGCATACTGGATCTCATACTTCTTCAAATATTCAAGACATTTTTGGATACACTTGCCTAATGATTTCCTTCTCCTTATATAGCCTTAGGCCTTGTTCAATACCAAGAGCCAAAACCATAGAAATCCAATACCATCATCTTCAAAACTAGGGATCAACACGTCCGTCGAGACACCAAGGTCCAAAACCATAGGCACAACTTCCAAGGAATAACCGTCGTGGACCAAAGATAAGTTTTCCACATACACGCGCTTTTACTGAAGCCAACCAGCATGTACAAGCGACTTGGTATATAGCGAACCTGCGTATACGCGACTTGGTATATAGTGAACCTGCTTGTATACGCGACTTGGGCTTAATGAACCGGCGTGTATGAACTTTCTCTTCTTCTTATAGTCTGATCATCAATTCCTTGCTGCTGACCTTCTGTACTATGATTTGTCATCAATGTGGTTTGCCATCAAGGACAACACTTATCTCATAATGCCAACAATCTCCCCCTTTGGACTTGATGGCAAAGCTAACTTGTCACACTTAGAACTATCATCTGATTCCTTTGAGCTGTCCTCCATCAGTCACATCTGATATCTCTTCTGAAGATTCATCCAGTTATACATAAGTGAGATATTCTTCTATGAGAGGGTTGCCATCAAGTACAACACATGCATCATAATGCCAACAATCTCCCCTTTTGGACTTGATGGCAACAACACCAAATCACTCTCCCCCTTTGACATCAAGGGCAAAGGGTGGACCAAGATGTTCTCTTCCTTTGCTGAACATTTCGCTGTCCATACTCCCCCTGAGTATCTGTTAAAATCTCTGAATGATCTCCCCCTTTGTATATGCCAAAGTGTACCAATCTGTCAATGCTCCCCCTGAGTACATGCCGAGTCTCTGTACTGCTGAAGTGTGTTGTTCATGCTCTTCCTGACTGTACGCAAGATCTACAAAAGATGTTCTTCAAGAAGAACATGACTCTATACATCATAAAAGACCTTCCTATCACCAAAGACTCATACATTCATCCATCTCTCAACTAAGTGAGGATATACAAAAATTGACTCATCCACCCAACCAAGTGGGGATACATTAAAAGTTTACATATGACAACCAATCACATTGCATCAATCATCCCAGGCATAGTGGGGAAACAAAAATAGGCCGTTACATGACCTTGACACCATGAAAGAGATACAAAAGAGATATATGACATAGAGACGAAAGAACTAGACCAAGACTTATGAAAGTCACCAGCAGCATCTGATAATCACCATTCAGATCAGCAACCAAGAGATCCTTCTGTTCTCCTTTCGCCTTTGTTCCACTTGAAACCAACAACAAATGTGAACTAGAACCAAAAGCTTTAAGATAATGCCAACAATGCATCATTGGAAGATTATCTGCTCCCCCTGAACCTGTGCCAGACGACCTCTGTCGGACCCATATCAGAGTTTCTGCAACCAACATCTGTCACTGCTGATTTCCTTCAAAACTCCATATACGCGTCTGCATCCACATAAACAAGCGTATATACGTGGATAGGCCTTATGAAACTCGCGTACAACCATTTTCATATCAGCAACCTGTAAATGTCCTGTAGCAAGGTATGTCTGAACATAGATGTCAACTCCTCCTTTTAAACATCATCATGAAATCATTCACATTACATGTGAAACCACCATAGCCATTACATCAACGTCAAGATATACATGATCCAAGTATCATTACTTGGGAACATCTGCATCAATCAACATATGTAAGTATCAACCTATCATCATATAGATATGAACTCATCACCATGTCTCCAACAAAGCAACTTTGAGTAGTCATCCATGTATCAGCACTATGTATCTTGAGCTCAAGCTCATTTGACAAAACTTATTGATATCATCAACAGCAACAATCCTTATCCACAAGAGTGCCTGCATCATAACTGTATGATCTTTATGCATATGACAACAGCAGTATATGAGTGACTCATCATCAAGTGAGGAAGATGTGTATTCAAGCTTTGTACTTCTCCTTATCCTTATGAAGATCACCATGTAAGCATCATCAAAGGATCAACCATAAATCTGATCTGAACATCTACTATGTAGCTTCAAGAATCATATGAGAGTTTATCATAGACAACTCACAACATCATATCATAGCAAGATATATCATTTAGCCATATAAGAATCATCACCAAGGATTATTAACCATAATGCCAACAATGAATTACTAAAGGCATATGCTCCCCCTCAACCAGTGCCATCTGTTAGATCTGATCATGCATATATCAGCAATAAGCATCAAAACATCATCATCCTCAAGTTAGGATCAAAACACTTCTAGACATCATACAAGTAACAAAACATTTCCACACATCCTCAGCAGACTGTAACCAATAGAGCAAATAATAGACTGAATCATATCAGATCCTTTTTCTGATCCTGTCCCCACTGCTTTTCCTCAGACTGACATATACGCGACTTTGCAGTTTCTAACTCGCGTATGTACGCGACTTCCCTTTAAGGAACTTGCGTATGAGATTCAGAACGCTGAAGTTTTACACTTTCAGCTCCCCCTGAGTCTGATATGTCTGTGTTGTGCTGTGTCTCAGTACATTGTGCTGACTGTACTTCCTTCTTCCTCCATATCTTCAAGTGTAATGAGGTTTTCTCCTTTTGGTGTGATGTCCATCCTTTGTTCCTGCATTCCTTTGCTATATGTCCAAGCTTGTTACATGCATAACATCTTACATGTTTCATATTCCTCCTGTAGCAATCAGCAGCTTTGTGACCAAACATATTGCAAGCAAAGCAATATCCATTAAAGTACCTTGAGTGTGATGATCTTTCTGCATGATGGTCTTGAACCCTTCTTCTTCTACATCTAGCTGCAACATGTCCAAGATTATGACATACATAACATTCAACATTATTCATAGGAGGAGTAAAAGATTTTCTTTGAGGAGTCTCTTTCCTTGATTGTTGATGGGGTTGACCTTTCATCTCCTTGTTGATTATTTTAGATTTCTCTTTAGAGTTCCTTGCCTCACCTTGTGAACTAGATTCACCTTCAACAGATTCATGAAAACCAAGACCAATCTTGATAGCAGGAGACCTTTGACTACTAAGAATATCATCCAAGACTTTAGAACTATCTTGAAATCGTAAAAGCTTATCCTTTTCTTCTAGTTTACCTTTCAAGATATTTACCTCAACCTGAAGCTGTTCTTCCTTTTCAAGAGATTGCTTTTTCAAATCTTCTTCATCTTTCCTTCCTTCTTCCATTTGTTCCCTTAGTTTGAGAATCTCCTTTTCTTGTTCTTCATTCAGATCCTGCTGCATTTGACGAACTCGGAAGGCACATTCTAGTTGAGATTTTAAGCTGGTGGCTTCGTTTTCTTGTATTGCAATAGCTTGGAGTAGATCCGTATTCTGCTTCTTTGATTCTTCAAGATCTCCTTTTAGTGCGAGGATTGTGGCTTCAATATTTTCATAGTAGCTGGATCTATCTTTGAGTTTCTTGATGGTTGTGCTTCTCTCGTTGACTTCTTTTCTTAATGATGTCACTTCATGCTGCAATTTTTGACATTGGTCTTCCTTGTCCTTGAGAAGCTTTCTTACCTTGTTTCCTTCTTCTAGTTGGGCCTTTAGTTTGGTAACTTCTTCTTTGAAAGCACATTCCCTTTTGTTCAATAGATCTTGTTGATCTTTAACTTTGTCTGCAAGCCTTCTAAATACTGCCTCTATTTGATACTTTTCTTGCTCACCCATAAAAGCATGTTCAGTAGTTTCACTATCACTTCCATCACTTTCACAAGGAAATATAGCAGGAACATCAGAGGATAACACATTCATACCTGATAATGATTCTGAATCTGATTCTGAATCTGAAGAACTTCTTATACCTAATCCCCAATCGACTCTCCCACTGTCATAGTCCTTCTGAGATGTCTTCTTCTTCTTATGAGCCTTCTTCTTAAGCTTCTTTCCCATTGTTCCACGGATCTCCTTCAAGCGATCAAGCTTCTACCAAAGGACCTGCTCTGATACCAATTGTTGGAAATAATACTGAGAGGGGGGGGTGAATCAGTATTATCAGATCAATAAAACTTTTTCGATGCTCAAAAACATATACACTACTTCAGTTAAGTGAACCCGCGTGCACACGCTTCTGTGTCTAAAGAAACTAGCGTATATCCAGAAATCTTATGATTCAGTTAGCTTATCTTCAGTAAATGCATCAGAACATTATTAACCATATTAACAGTAAACAGGTGCAGTATAACAGAACAGATCATCACACAAAAGCCACACACATGAACACAAAGTATAAGGTGGAAACCCAATGTGGGTGATAACCACCTGCTGCGAGTCATCTCAATCTTCTTCTTAATAAGAAAATCCTTTTACAATATTTGTACTGGTGCAGTCTTATACCAGTACGGGAGCTACAACCCCCTTTGCTCTTGTACTAGCCGATCCATTTACTAGTACACAGGCTGCTACCTGCTACAATGTTCAAAAGATCTCCCATAGCTTTTGTACTAGCTTAGATACTAGTACGTAGGTGCTTGCCTACAATCTTCTCTCCTCCAGGTACCACGTTTCATCAATTTTCAGACTGGATACACTGAAGCACAACACATAATCTGAAAGGCCACTTTTCATCCAATTTTCATACTGGACCCATAACTATCATTGAAGCTCAAAACAATCATCAAACTCTGAATCACTGAAACCCTGTTAACAACATCGTTACCAGAACACAGAGCAGACACAGAAACTCTATAATAACCATCAGACCCATCTGCAACTTCAAATATCAAGCTTTACAATGTATACGCTACTTCGATGAATCAAACCCGCGTGTATACGCGCTTTTGCCAAAGACAACCCGCGTACAGATCTAAAAATAATTTCTCATAACTTGCAGCTGTACCAAACATCAGTCATACTCATAACACTTATAGAACAATACATGCGTCAGTATGTAGATCTAGAATAAGCATCATAAAGATAGTTCATTTCAAACCATTTGATCCCGATCTCTCCTTAGATCTTGTTCTCAATCAACCGGTGAGATCCCTCCTTAGCTTAAATCAAGTAATGCATCATCAACCCATAACCTGCATACTGGATCTCATACTTCTTCAGATATTCAAGACATTTCAGATACACTTGCCTAATGATTTCCTTCTCCTTATATAGCCTTAGGCCTTGTTCAATACCAAGAGCCAAAACCATAGAAATCCAATACCATCATCTTCAAAACTAGGGATCAACACGTCCGTCGAGACACCAAGGTCCAAAACCATAGGCACAACTTCCAAGGAATAACCGTCGTGGACCAAAGATAAGTTTTCCACATATACACGCTTTTACTGAAGCCAACCAGCGTGTACACGCGACTTGGTATATAGCGAACCTGCGTATACGCGACTTGGTATATAGCGAACCTGCTTGTATACGCGACTTGGGCTTAATGAACCTTCGTGTATGAACTTTCTCTTCTTCTTATAGTCTGATCATCAATTCCTTGCTGCTGACCTTCTGTACTATGATTTGTCATCAATGTGGTTTGCCATCAAGGACAACACTTATCTCATAATGCCAACAATCTCCCCCTTTGGACTTGATGGCAAAGCTAACTTGTCACACTTAGAACTATCATCTGATTCCTTTGAGCTGTCCTCCATCAGTCACATATGATATCTCTTCTGAAGATTCATCCAGTTATACATAAGTGAGATATTCTTCTATGAGAGGGTTTCCATCAAGTACAACACATGCATCATAATGCCAACAATCTCCCCCTTTGGACTTGATGGCAACAACACCAAATCACTCTCCCCCTTTGACATCAAGGGCAAAGGGTGGACCAAGATGTTCTCTTCCTTTGCTGAACATTTCGCTGTCCATACTCCCCCTGAGTATCTGTTAAAATCTCTGAATGATCTCCCCCTTTGTATATGCCAAAGTGTACCAATCTGTCAATGCTCCCCCTGAGTACATGCCGAGTCTCTGTACTGCTGAAGTGTGTTGTTCATGCTCTTCCTGACTGTAGGCAAGATCTACAAAAGATGTTCTTCAAGAAGAACATGACTCTATACATCATAAAAGACCTTCCTATCACCAAAGACTCATACATTCATCCATCTCTCAACTAAGTGAGGATATACAAAAATTGACTCATCCACCCAACCAAGTGGGGATACATTAAAAGTTTACATATGACAACCAATCACATTGCATCAATCATCCCAGGCATAGTGGGGAAACAAAAATCGGCCATTACATGACCTTGACACCATGAAAGAGATACAAAAGAGATATATGACATAGAGACGAAAGAACTAGACCAAGACTTATGAAAGTCACCAGCAGCATCTGATAATCACCATTCAGATCAGCAACCAAGAGATCCTTCTGTTCTCCTTTCGCCTTTGTTCCACTTGAAACCAACAACAAATGTGAACTAGAACCAAAAGCTTTAAGATAATGCCAACAATGCATCATTGGAAGATTATCTGCTCCCCCTGAACCTGTGCCAGATGACCTCTGTCGGACCCATATCAGAGTTTCTGCAACCAACATCTGTCACTGTTGATTTCCTTCAAAACTCCATATACGCGTCTGCATCCACATAAACAAGCGTATATACGCGGATAGGCCTTATGAAACTCGCGTACAACCATTTTCATATCAGCAACCTGTAAATGTCCTATAGCAAGGTATGTCTGAACATAGATGTCAACTCCTCCTTTTAAACATCATCATGAAATCATTCACATTACATGTGAAACCACCATAGCCATTACATCAACGTCAAGATCTACATGATCCAAGTATCATTACTTGGGAACATCTGCATCAATCAACATATGTAAGTATCAACCTATCATCATATAGATATGAACTCATCACCATGTCTCCAACAAAGCAACTTTGAGTAGTCATCCATGTATCAGCACTATGTATCTTGAGCTCAAGCTCATTTGACAAAACTTCTTGATATCATCAACAGCAACAATCCTTATCCACAAGAGTGCCTGCATCATAACTGTATGATCTTTATGCATATGACAACAGCAGTATATGAGTGACTCATCATCAAGTGAGGAAGATGTGTATTCAAGCTTTGTACTTCTCCTTATCCTTATGAAGATCACCATGTAAGCATCATCAAATGATCAACCATAAATCTGATCTGAACATCTACTATGTAACTTCAAGAATCATATGAGAGTTTATCATAGACAACTCACAACATCATATCATAGCAAGATATATCATTTAGCCATATAAGAATCATCACCAAGGATTATTAACCATAATGCCAACAATGAATTACTAAAGGCATATGCTCCCCCTCAACCAATGCCATCTGTTAGATCTGATCATGCATATATCAGCAATAAGCATCAAAACATCATCATCCTCAAGTTAGGATCAAAACACTTCTAGACATCATACAAGTAACAAAACATTTCCACACATCCTCAGCAGACTGTAACCAATAGAGCAAATAATAGACTGAATCATATCAGATCCTTTTTCTGATCCTGTCCCCACTGCTTTTCCTCAGACTGACATATACGCGACTTTGCAGTGTCTAACTCGCGTATGTACGCGACTTCCCTTTAAGGAACTTGCGTATGAGATTCAGAACGCTGAAGTTTTACACTTTCAACTCCCCCTGAGTCTGATATGTCTGTGTTGTGCTGTGTCTCAGTACATTGTGCTGACTGTACTTCCTTCTTCCTCCATATCTTCAAGTGTAATGAGGTTTTCTCCTTTTGGTGTGATGTCCATCCTTTGTTCCTGCATTCCTTTGCTATATGTCCAAGCTTGTTACATGCATAACATCTTACATGTTTCATATTCCTCCTGTAGCAATCAGCAGCTTTGTGACCAAACATATTGCAAGCAAAGCAATATCCATTAAAGTACCTTGAGTGTGATGATCTTTCTGCATGATGGTCTTGAACCCTTCTTCTTCTACATCTAGCTGCAACATGTCCAAGATTATGACATACATAACATTCAACATTATTCATAGGAGGAGTAAAAGATTTTCTTTGAGGAGTCTCTTTCCTTGATTGTTGATGGGGTTGACCTTTCATCTCCTTGTTGATCATTTTAGATTTCTCTTTAGAGTTCCTTGCCTCACCTTGTGAACTAGATTCACCTTCAACAGATTCATGAAAACCAAGACCAGTCTTGATAGCAGGAGACCTTTGACTACTAAGAATATCATCCAAGACTTTAGAACTATCTTGAAATCGTAAAAGCTTATCCTTTTCTTCTAGTTTACCTTTCAAGATATTTACCTCAACCTGAAGCTGTTCTTCCTTTTCAAGAGATTGCTTTTTCAAATCTTCTTCATCTTTCCTTCCTTCTTCCATTTGTTCCCTTAGTTTGAGAATCTCCTTTTCTTGTTCTTCATTCAGATCCTGCTGCATTTGACGAACTCGGAAGGCACATTCTAGTTGAGATTTTAAGCTGGTGGCTTCGTTTTCTTGTATTGCAATAGCTTGGAGTAGATCTGTATTCTGCTTCTTTGATTCTTCAAGATCTCCTTTTAGTGCGAGGATTGTAGCTTCAAGATTTTCATAGTAGCTGGATCTATCTTTGAGTTTCCTGATGGTTGTGCTTCTTTCGTTGACTTCTTTTCTTAATGATGTCACTTCATGCTGCAATTTTTGACATTGGTCTTCCTTGTCCTTGAGAAGCTTTCTTACCTTGTTTCCTTCTTCTAGTTGGGCCTTTAGTTTGGTAACTTCTTCTTTGAAAGCACATTCCCTTTTGTTCAATAGATCTTGTTGATCTTTAACTTTGTCTGCAAGCCTTCTAAATACTGCCTCTATTTGATACTTTTCTTGCTCACCCATAAAAGCATGTTCAGTAGTTTCACTATCACTTCCATCACTTTCACAAGGAAATATAGCAGGAACATCAGAGGATAACACATTCATACCTGATAATGATTCTGAATCTGATTCTGAATCTGAAGAACTTCTTATACCTAATCCCCAATCGACTCTCCCACTGTCATAGTCCTTCTGAGATGTCTTCTTCTTCTTATGAGCCTTCTTCTTAAGCTTCTTTCCCATTGTTCCACGGATCTCCTTCAAGCGATCAAGCTTCTACCAAAGGACCTGCTCTGATACCAATTGTTGGAAATAATACTGAGAGGGGGGGGGGGGGGGGGTGAATCAGTATTATCAGATCAATAAAACTTTTTCAATGCTCAAAAACATATACGCTACTTCAGTTAAGTGAACCCGCGTGCACACGCTTCTGTGTCTAAAGAAACTAGCGTATATCCAGAAATCTTATGATTCAGTTAGCTTATCTTCAGTAAATGCATCAGAACATTATTAACCATATTAACAGTAAACAGGTGCAGTATAACAGAACAGATCATCACACAAAAGCCACACACATGAACACAAAGATATAAGGTGGAAACCCAATGTGGGTGAAAACCACCTGCTGCAAGTCATCTCAATCTTCTTCTTAATAAGAAAATCCTTTTACAATATTTGTACTGGTGCAGTCTTATACCAGTACGGGAGCTACAACCCCCTTTGCTCTTGTACTAGCCGATCCATTTACTAGTACACAGGCTGCTACCTGCTACAATGTTCAAAAGATCTCCCTTAGCTTTTGTACTAGCTTAGATACTAGTACGTAGGTGCTTGCCTACAATCTTCTCTCCTCCAGGTACCACGTTTCATCAATTTTCAGACTGGATACACTGAAGCACAACACATAATCTGAAAGGCCACTTTTCATCCAATTTTCATACTGGACCCATAACTATCATTGAAGCTCAAAACAATCATCAAACTCTGAATCACTGAAACCCTGTTAACAACATCGTCACCAGAACACAGAGCAGACACAGAACTCTGTAATAACCATCAGACCCATCTGCAACTTCAAATATCAAGCTTTACAATGTATACGCTACTTCGATGAATCAAACCCGCGTGTATACGCGCTTTTGCCAAAGACAACCCGCGTACAGATCTAAAAATAATTTCTCATAACTTGCAGCTGTACCAGACATCAGTCATACTCATAACACTTACAGAACAATACATGCGTCAGTATGTAGATCTAGAATAAGCATCATAAAGATAGTTCATTTCAAACCATTTGATCCCGATCTCTCCTTAGATCTTGTTCTCAATCAGCCGGTGAGATCCCTCCTTAGCTCAAATCAAGCAATGCATCATCAACCCATAACCTGCATACTGGATCTCATACTTCTTCAGATATTCAAGACATTTCAGATACACTTGCCTAATGATTTCCTTCTCCTTATATAGCCTTAGGCCTTGTTCAATACCAAGAGCCAAAACCATAGAAATCCAATACCATCATCTTCAAAACTAGGGATCAACACGTCCGTCGAGACACCAAGGTCCAAAACCATAGGCACAACTTCCAAGGAATAACCGTCGTGGACCAAAGATAAGTTTTCCACATATACACGCTTTTACTGAAGCAAACCAGCGTGTACACGCGACTTGGTATATAGCGAACCTGCGTATACGCGACTTGGTATATAGCGAACCTGCTTGTATACGCGACTTGGGCTTAATGAACCTGCGTGTATGAACTTTCTCTTCTTCTTATAGTCTGATCATCAATTCCTTGCTGCTGACCTTCTGTACTATGATTTGTCATCAATGTGGTTTTCCATCAAGGACAACACTTATCTCATAATGCCAACAATCTCCCCCTTTGGACTTGATGGCAAAGCTAACTTGTCACACTTAGAACTATCATCTGATTCCTTTGAGCTGTCCTCCATCAGTCACATCTGATATCTCTTCTGAAGATTCATCCAGTTATACATAAGTGAGATATTCTTCTATGAGAGGGTTTCCATCAAGTACAACACATGCATCATAATGCCAACAATCTCCCCCTTTGGACTTGATGGCAACAACACCAAATCACTCTCCCCCTTTGACATCAAGGGCAAAGGGTGGACCAAGATGTTCTCTTCCTTTGCTGAACATTTCGTTGTCCATACTCCCCCTGAGTATCTGTTAAAATCTCTGAATGATCTCCCCCTTTGTATATGCCAAAGTGTACCAATCTGTCAATGCTCCCCCTGAGTACATGCCGAGTCTCTGTACTGCTGAAGTGTGCTGTTCATGCTCTTCCTGACTGTAGGCAAGATCTACAAAAGATGTTCTTCAAGAAGAACATGACTCTATACATCATAAAAGACCTTCCTATCACCAAAGACTCATACATTCATCCATCTCTCAACTAAGTGAGGATATACAAAAATTGACTCATCCACCCAACCAAGTGGGGATACATTAAAAGTTTACATATGACAACCAATCACATTGCATCAATCATCCCAGGCATAGTGGGGAAACAAAAATCGGCCGTTACATGACCTTGACACCATGAAAGAGATACAAAAGAGATATATGACATAGAGACGAAAGAACTAGACCAAGACTTATGAAAGTCACCAGCAGCATCTGATAATCACCATTCAGATCAGCAACCAAGAGATCCTTCTGTTCTCCTTTCGCCTTTGTTCCACTTGAAACCAACAACAAATGTGAACTAGAACCAAAAGCTTTAAGATAATGCCAACAATGCATCATTGGAAGATTATCTGCTCCCCCTGAACCTGTGCCAGATGACCTCTGTCGGACCCATATCAGAGTTTCTGCAACCAACATCTGTCACTGTTGATTTCCTTCAAAACTCCATATACGCGTCTGCATCCACATAAACAAGCGTATATACGCGGATAGGCCTTATGAAACTCGCGTACAACCATTTTCATATCAGCAACCTGTAAATGTCCTATAGCAAGGTATGTCTGAACATAGATGTCAACTCCTCCTTTTAAACATCATCATGAAATCATTCACATTACATGTGAAACCACCATAGCCATTACATCAACGTCAAGATCTACATGATCCAAGTATCATTACTTGGGAACATCTGCATCAATCAACATATGTAAGTATCAACCTATCATCATATAGATATGAACTCATCACCATGTCTCCAACAAAGAAACTTTGAGTAGTCATCCATGTATCAGCACTATGTATCTTGAGCTCAAGCTCATTTGACAAAACTTCTTGATATCATCAACAGCAACAATCCTTATCCACAAGAGTGCCTGCATCATAACTGTATGATCTTTATGCATATGACAACAGCAGTATATGAGTGACTCATCATCAAGTGAGGAAGATGTGTATTCAAGCTTTGTACTTCTCCTTATCCTTATGAAGATCACCATGTAAGCATCATCAAAGGATCAACCATAAATCTGATCTGAACATCTACTATGTAGCTTCAAGAATCATATGAGAGTTTATCATAGACAACTCACAACATCATATCATAGAAAGATATATCATTTAGCCATATAAGAATCATCACCAAGGATTATTAACCATAATGCCAACAATGAATTACTAAAGGCATATGCTCCCCCTCAACCAGTGCCATCTGTTAGATCTGATCATGCATATATCAGCAATAAGCATCAAAACATCATCATCCTCAAGTTAGGATCAAAACACTTCTAGACATCATACAAGTAACAAAACATTTCCACACATCCTCAGCAGACTGTAACCAATAGAGCAAATAATAGACTGAATCATATCAGATCCTTTTTCTGATCCTGTCCCCACTGCTTTTCCTCAGACTGACATATACGCGACTTTGCAGTGTCTAACTCGCGTATGTACGCGACTTCCCTTTAAGGAACTTGCGTATGAGATTCAGAACGCTGAAGTTTTACACTTTCAACTCCCCCTGAGTCTGATATGTCTGTGTTGTGCTGTGTCTCAGTACATTGTGCTGACTGTACTTCCTTCTTCCTCCATATCTTCAAGTGTAATGAGGTTTTCTCCTTTTGGTGTGATGTCCATCCTTTGTTCCTGCATTCCTTTGCTATATGTCCAAGCTTGTTACATGCATAACATCTTACATGTTTCATATTCCTCCTGTAGCAATCAGCAGCTTTGTGACCAAACATATTGCAAGCAAAGCAATATCCATTAAAGTACCTTGAGTGTGATGATCTTTCTGCATGATGGTCTTGAACCCTTCTTCTTCTACATCTAGCTGCAACATGTCCAAGATTATGACATACATAACATTCAACATTATTCATAGGAGGAGTAAAAGATTTTCTTTGAGGAGTCTCTTTCCTTGATTGTTGATGGGGTTGACCTTTCATCTCCTTGTTGATTATTTTAGATTTCTCTTTAGAGTTCCTTGCCTCACCTTGTGAACTAGATTCACCTTCAACATATTCATGAAAACCAAGACCAGTCTTGATAGCAGGAGACCTTTGACTACTAAGAATATCATCCAAGACTTTAGAACTATCTTGAAATCGTAAAAGCTTATCCTTTTCTTCTAGTTTACCTTTCAAGATATTTACCTCAACCTGAAGCTGTTCTTCCTTTTCAAGAGATTGCTTTTTCAAATCTTCTTCATCTTTCCTTCCTTCTTCCATTTGTTCCCTTAGTTTGAGAATCTCCTTTTCTTGTTCTTCATTCAGATCCTGCTGCATTTGACGAACTCGGAAGGCACATTCTAGTTGAGATTTTAAGCTGGTGGCTTCGTTTTCTTGTATTGTAATAGCTTGGAGTAGATCTGTATTCTGCTTCTTTGATTCTTCAAGATCTCCTTTTAGTGCGAGGATTGTGGCTTCAAGATTTTCATAGTAGCTGGATCTATCTTTGAGTTTCTTGATGGTTGTGCTTCTTTCGTTGACTTCTTTTCTTAATGATGTCACTTCATGCTGCAATTTTTGACATTGGTCTTCCTTGTCCTTGAGAAGCTTTCTTACCTTGTTTCCTTCTTCTAGTTGGGCCTTTAGTTTGGTAACTTCTTCTTTGAAAGCACATTCCCTTTTGTTCAATAGATCTTGTTGATCTTTAACTTTGTCTGCAAGCCTTCTAAATACTGCCTCTATTTGATACTTTTCTTGCTCACCCATAAAAGCATGTTCAGTAGTTTCACTATCACTTCCATCACTTTCACAAGGAAATATAGCAGGAACATCAGAGGATAACACATTCATACCTGATAATGATTCTGAATCTGATTCTGAATCTGAAGAACTTCTTATACCTAATCCCCAATCGACTCTCCCACTGTCATAGTCCTTCTGAGATGTCTTCTTCTTCTTATGAGCCTTCTTCTTAAGCTTCTTTCCCATTGTTCCACGGATCTCCTTCAAGCGATCAAGCTTCTACCAAAGGACCTGCTCTGATACCAATTGTTGGAAATAATACTGAGAGGGGGGGGGGGTGAATCAGTATTATCAGATCAATAAAACTTTTCAATGCTCAAAAACATATACGCTACTTCAGTTAAGTGAACCCGCGTGCACACGCTTCTGTGTCTAAAGAAACTAGCGTATATCCAGAAATCTTATGATTCAGTTAGCTTATCTTCAGTAAATGCATCAGAACATTATTAACCATATTAACAGTAAACAGGTGCAGTATAACAGAACAGATCATCAGACAAAAGCCACACACATGAACACAAAGATATAAGGTGGAAACCCAATGTGGGTGAAAACCACCTGCTGCAAGTCATCTCAATCTTCTTCTTAATAAGAAAATCCTTTTACAATATTTGTACTGGTGCAGTCTTATACCAGTACGGGAGCTACAACCCCCTTTGCTCTTGTACTAGCCGATCCATTTACTAGTACACAGGCTGCTACCTGCTACAATGTTCAAAAGATCTCCCATAGCTTTTGTACTAGCTTAGATACTAGTACGTAGGTGCTTGCCTACAATATTCTCTCCTCCAGGTACCACGTTTCATCAATTTTCAGACTGGATACACTGAAGCACAACACATAATCTGAAAGGCCACTTTTCATCCAATTTTCATACTGGACCCATAACTATCATTGAAGCTCAAAACAATCATCAAACTCTGAATCACTGAAACCATGTTAACAACATCGTTACCAGAACACAGAGCAGACACAGAAACTCTGTAATAACCATCAGACCCATCTGCAACTTCAAATATCAAGCTTTACAATGTATACGCTACTTCGATGAATCAAACCCGCGTGTATACGCGCTTTTGCCAAAGACAACCCGCGTACAGATCTAAAAATAATTTCTCATAACTTGCAGCTGTACCAGACATCAGTCATACTCATAACACTTACAGAACAATACATGCGTCAGTATGTAGATCTAGAATAAGCATCATAAAGATAGTTCATTTCAAACCATTTGATCCCGATCTCTCCTTAGATCTTGTTCTCAATCAGCCGGTGAGATCCCTCCTTAGCTTAAATCAAGTAATGCATCATCAACCCATAACCTGCATACTGGATCTCATACTTCTTCAGATATTCAAGACATTTTTGGATACACTTGCCTAATGATTTCCTTCTCCTTATATAGCCTTAGGCCTTGTTCAATACCAAGAGCCAAAACCATAGAAATCCGATACCATCATCTTCAAAACTAGGGATCAACACGTCCGTCGAGACACCAAGGTCCAAAACCATAGGCACAACTTCCAAGGAATAACCGTCGTGGACCAAAGATAAGTTTTCCACATATACACGCTTTTACTGAAGCCAACCAGCGTGTACACGCGACTTGGTATATAGCGAACCTGCGTATACGCGACTTGGTATATAGCGAACCTGCTTGTATACGCGACTTGGGCTTAATGAACCTGCGTGTATGAACTTTCTCTTCTTCTTATAGTCTGATCATCAATTCCTTGCTGCTGACCTTCTGTACTATGATTTGTCATCAATGTGGTTTGCCATCAAGGACAACACTTATCTCATAATGCCAACAATAGCACTTGTAAGGACTTTGGACACCACATATCTCCACAATGATATGATATTGTCCACTTTGGTCCTAAGCCCTCATGGATTTGTTCTTGGGCTTTACCCCAAAAGGCCTCATACCAATGGAGATATTTGTCCATCCTTATATACCCATGATCTTCCCCACTTCTAGTCAATGTGGGACTATTGGTCGTATACCCAACATGATCATGCTATTCATCTGATTCCAGGAAGTGTTCCTCCAAACATCAGGCCGTACAGATATCCCTATGTCCAAAAAAGTGAAATTGAACGTATGGTTGCAGAAATGCTAGAGGCTGGTATAATTCAACCGAGTCAAAGTTCTTTCTCAGCTCCAGTAATATTGGTGCACAAGAAGGATGGATCATGGCGCATGTGTCCAGATTATAGGGAGCTCAACAAGCTCACTATTAAAGATAAGTTCCCCATTCCTGTTATTGATGAATTACTGGATGAATTGCATGGATCAATTTACTTCACCAAGTTGGATCTTCGTTCGGGATATCATCAAATCAGAATGAAGATTGAAGACATTCCAAAAACGGCATTTAGAACTCATGAGGGTCATTATGAATTTTTGGTCATGCCTTTTGGCCTTACCAATGCACCTTCAACATTTCAAGGTTTGATGAATTCAATTTTCAAACCATTCCTTAGAAAATTTGTGTTAGTATTTTTTGATGATATACTAATCTACAGCAAGTCTTGGAAGGATCATGTTGAACATGTTGACAGGGTGCTACAACTATTGGAGGAGAAACAATTATATGCAAAAAGATCCAAATGTTTCTTTGGAGTCCAGGAGGTGGAATATTTGGGTCATATTGTATCTCATGAAGGAGTTAAGGTAGACCCTAGCAAAATTAAAGCCATTAAGGAATGGAAAATCCCCACATCCATAAAGCATCTGCGAGGATTTCTTGGGTTGACAGGGTATTATCGCAAGTTTGTTAAGAATTATGGGAGAATAGCAGCACCTCTAACAACATTATTGAAGAAAGATTCATTTTCATGGACTTCGGAAGCAACAAAGGCCTTTGAACATCTTAAAGAGGCAATGTGCCAAGCACCGGTCTTAGCTACACCGGACTTCACAAAAACCTTTATTGTGGAATGTGATGCTTCAGGAAATGGAATTGGTGCTGTTCTAATGCAAGATGAAAGACCCATTGCTTTTGAAAGTCGTCCAATCAAGGGAAAGTTTTTAAGCAAAGCTATTTATGAGAAGGAAATGTTGGCAATACTCCATGCACTTAAGAAATGGCGACCCTACCTAATGGGAAGACACTTCAAGGTAAAAACGGATCATGATAGCCTTAAATACTTTTTAGAACAAAGATTATCCTCTGAAGAGCAACAAAAGTGGGTCACAAAGATGTTGGGTTATGACTTTGAAATCATCTACAAAAAAGGGAAGCAAAATGTGGTGGCAGATGCACTCTCAAGAAAGGATGAGGATGTGGAAGCATTGTTGTGTGCCATTTCTATTATCCAACCAGATTGGATAAACGAAGCAAGGGAGGAATGGAAGAATGACGAAGAAGTGTGGGCACTTATTCGAAAGCTACAACAAGATTCCAGTACTTCTGATACATTTAGCTGGCAAAATGATTCGTTATGGTACAAAGATCGCTTATACCTCTGTAAGAATTCCCAGCTAAAACAAAAGATTCTTATGGAATTGCACACTTCTCCCTTAGGAGGGCACTCAGGATTTTTAAAAACTTACCACAGGGTTAAGAAGGAATTTTTTTGGGATGGCCTTAAATCAGATATTCAAAAGTTTGTGGCGGAATGTTTGGTTTGCCAACAAAATAAAGTTGAAACAATTAAGACACCGGGTCTATTACAACCTTTATCCATTCCAAGCCAACGTTGGGAGGAGGTTTCAATGGATTTTATCACAGGTTTACCCAAGTCTGAGGGAAAGAGTGTCATCATGGTGGTAGTTGACAGACTTACCAAGTATGCACACTTTTGTGCATTATCACATCCATTTAAAGCCAGTACAGTTTCTACTGCATTTATGGAAACAGTTCAAAAGCTACATGGAAACCCAAAGATTATTGTAAGTGACAGAGATCCCATTTTCACTGGAAATTTTTGGACAGAATTATTTTCTTGTCTTGGTACTCAGTTAGCTCATAGCTCATCTTATCATCCTCAATCTGATGGGCAAACTGAGATAGTAAACAAATGTTTGGAAGGATATCTTCGTTGCTTTGTATCTGATAAACAGACACAATGGGTCAAATGGTTGCCTCTGGCTGAATGGTGGTATAACACTTCCTTCCATACAGCAACAAAAATGACCCCATTTATGGCACTTTATGGGTATCAACCACCATCCATCACATCATATTTAAGAGAAAATTCTAAGGTTCAGGCAGTGGAACATCACATCGAACATCAACAACAAGTCCTCCAACTCTTAAAGGATAACCTCGTGTTGGCACAAAATAGAATGAAACAACAGGCAGATCAACATCGCAGTGAAAGAAGTTTTGATGTAGGTGATTGGGTATTCCTACGGCTACAACCATATAAGCAAATGTCCCTAAAGCAAGCTAAGAAGGATAATAAATTATCACCAAAGTATTATGGTCCATACAAGGTGTTGCAAAAGATTGGTACTATGGCATACAAATTGGAGCTTCCTGCAGCTTCTCGATTGCACCCAGTTTTCCATGTTTCATGTTTAAAGAAGGTTATAGGTGACAAGCTCCCAATTCAAACAATATTGCCAGAACTTGATGAGGAAGGAAAAATTATATTGGAACCGGAAGCAGTCACAGAAACAAGAACTCGACAGCTACGAAATCGATCAATTTCAGAGTATCTTATCAAGTGGAAGAACTTATCCGCTGAAGACTCCACATGGGAGGATGAGAATTTTATGCAGAAGTATCCAAAACTACTCAAGCGTTGAGGACAACACTTTTTTTAAGGAGAGGGGCATGTTGGGTCCCTATAATACTAGTGATTACCCCATTACTATTGTAGTTATACCCCTTATTTATATTGTTGTGCCCCTATTACCCCCATATTGTTATTTCTGTGCCCCATAGAATCCCTCTATTGTTATTTTTGTGGCTTTATATTATTATTGTTAGGTCGGCTGGATTATATTGTGGCTCCTTAGACTCCTATATATAGAAAGGAGGTTGTGTCATTTGTATCATCCAAGAATTGTTCATTTATGTAATGTAAAGGAGGTTGCCCCCTCGAAGAGGCTGAATTCTAAGGCGTTGATCTATCTTTTCTATCTTTTCTTGAGCTGGTTTCATAACATTCTACCATCAGATCATCCGCCTAATGAACGGCCCAGATTGACTAGAAATTACTATACTTTTACAAGGCAATTTTACAGCTGTTTTTAGCTTCGGGGGCGCTGCCCCAGAAACCCCCCGTCAGGGGGGGCTCCCAAAGGTCGCAGCCGCCCCCCCTGGACCCCCCCTGCAGCGAATATTTTACGGGCGGCGTTGCAACCCCCATTTCGAACTAGGGTCCTATGTGGCGATACCTTTGAATATAGAAGATAATTAGGCTCCACACCCAACAGGATCAAAGCCCAATGCACAGTTATGGCTAAATGAACAGCACACAGCCAAAAGGACACCATATTAACTCATTTTGATACCGCTGCCTCCAGCGCAGCTCAAAGATATTTTACTGCATTAATTTCAGGACAAAATTAGGTTAAAGAAGTTATTTCCCTCATATCTGTTTAAGGTCTACTGTAATAGATATTTTAGATATTTTCCCTATATAAACCACCCTAATTCATTGTTTAAAGGGTTGGTTGGTTGATATTCCTCATGCTGGACTTGCGCTGTATTTTTGAGAAGCTCTGTAATCAAAGACTGTTGGAATGTTTTGGATGAAGAACTGACTGTTGTGTTATTAATGGTTAAAGAGTGACTGTGGAATTCTTGTGCTACTACATGGCTCAATAATTTTTTCGACCTCTGTTTACAGTTTTATTATGTTTATGCACAATTGTGTTACCATCTAAATAGCAAGGAAAAAGAATAGCTTAAATTTTTGCTTGACTGCACCTTATGCTCAGTTCTTGTTATTTCTATATGTTTTCCTCGGAAATGGTTATGAATATGCATACTTAAATGATCATGTTTACCCTGTTTCTTTCATATATGACTGTTTTTTAGGAATTCTTTACTGCTCCTAGACAAACTTTCATCCACCTTCCCTCTATGTTAGCTAATGAAAGATTCTTAGTTGCCTTTCATTTCTGACCTTCATTCCATCTTTATTCCAGCCTGATATTGTTCTATGTGTAGCTATCCTACTCTATATTCCTCTTGTGACCAATAAAATGCAACAGCAAGCCCTAATCCATAACTCCATGCCCAATGGTTTGAACTTCTCACACTATGCATCCCAACTCTGCTTGAAAACATCTCCTTCCCACGAAAATCAAAACAAAACCCTTGTACACCATAACTAGCCTAAAATCAACCCAAAACAAAGTTAAATCATAAAGAGAGAGCCCTCTCTGACTACAGGTAGGCTAGGACCTGCAGCCCAAAGATTGGTTTGTGGTTACCTCGGCCGTATCCCTTAAGGAGCCAAGGGACAACCTGAGTGATAACAGGTACATTGTATTTATGCAATGGTATTTCTAATTTTTTTAATGCTTTAACCTCTACATGAGAAGATACGACATTGTGGCATCATATGCTCGAGCACATGAGTGAGAAGGGGATGCAGATTCTTCACTCAAGAAATTTGTTGCCAGGTTTGAAGCATGTTGATTTAAAATTCTATGAGAATTATGTTTATGGAAAACAGAAGAGAGTCAAATTCCTCAATTGGGAGAGAAAAGAAGAGTGAAAATGTTAGGCCCCTATACTACTAGTGTAACCCCTTATTGTTATTAGTACAACCCACTTATTATATTGATGTACCCAAGTAGTGCCTATATTGTTACTATTGTGCCCCATAGAAGCCCACTATTGTTATTATTATGCCCTTACATTATTATTGTTATATCAGCTCTGATTATATTATGACCCCTTAGACTCCTATATATAGAAAGGAGGTCTTTTCATTTGTATTATCAAATAATCATTCATTTGTGTAATATAAAGGAGGTTTCCCCCTCAAAGAGGCTGAATTCTAAGGCATTGATCTATCTTTTCTATCTTTTTGTGAGTTGGTTTCATAACATTTGGTATCAGAGCTTTGGATTCTAGGGTTTCGCTGCTCCAAATAGGTCATCATGGCATTTTTTCTATAACAATTTTTCTGCGACGTTTCAGAAGTGAAAAAAAACCATTTGAGATGAAATCGCACTGAACCTCGGGTCCGAATTTCAGATATTTTCGCGCTACCTATGCAAAGATATGATCTGAGGAAGTTGGTATTTTTGTAGACTCTTGAATTACATTCCAAACAGGTGACCTTGGGAAAATCATCATAACTTTTGTTTTGAGCATCAGATTGCAATTTCGTAAGAAGTTATAGAAAGAGGATGGACTGTAGTTTCCTTTATATAATTTTTAGAGTCGAAGGTCAAAACAGTGACATGTGGCACTTCATACAAGTTCGCTCTTCTGAAAAGGTATATAATCAGGCTATCTTGGGAGATTGTGCATAACTCTTTCTTGGAGAATCTAAATTCAATCAGACTAGTGGCATTAGAAAGAGGACACAGAGGGCTACTGAAGATCGCAATTTCAGAACTAGAAGAATCAAAATTACAGAGTTATAGTCATTTCAAGATCGAGCTCCTAAAATCAAGAAAAGGCGATATGAGGAAGTTTGATGGCAAGGATCCAGTAAATTGGATACTTCAGATGGAGCAATATTTTGATCTACATGGTATACGATTGTTACAAAAGGTATGTATTGCATCTTCATATTTAGAACTGGATCAATTTTTATGGTATAAAGGGCTTTGTTCTCGTAAACAACTTGTTACATGGTCAATTCTCACGGAGGAAATGATAGCACATTATGAGGATACAAAGAGCAACACCTTCTTTAGAGCAACACCACAACAATTGGAAAGAGTAAAAGGGCTTTGTGACATAGTGGAAAGTAAAATTATGGCAACAAGGAAGTCTACCCCTCACAACTATAAAGATGGAAGTGTTGTTTCTCCTAGCCTTCCACAACCTACAAGGGTTACACCACAACGATTGGAAGAAAAAAGAGAAAAGGGGCTTTGTTACAATTGTGATAGCAAATGCAATAAAGGTCATAAGTGTGCTGAGAAGAAATTATTTTACATATATTATGAAGAGGAGGAAAAAAAGGATCGAGAAACATCAAAAGAAGAGGATATACGCCAGGACCCAACCCCAGAGAAAGAAAAATGAATCAGACCATATCTTGTAAAGAATTGGCAAGAATTACCACTCCTCAAACTCTCAAGATAGAAGGACATATCAAGAAGAAAAAGGTGAAAGAAGTGAAAGATCACATCAAGAAAGAAGAAATGAATCCAACCATATCTTGTAATTCATTGGTCGGAATTACCACTCCTCAAACTAGCAAGATAGAAGGACATATCAAGAAGAAAAATGTTCAAGAAGTGAAAGATCACATCGAGTATCAAGAAATGAATCCAACCATATCTTGTAAAGGATTGGAAGAAATTACCACTCCTCAAACTCTAAAGATAGAAGGACATATCAAGAAGAAAAAGGTTCAAGCAGTGAAAGATCACATCGAGCATCAACAACAAGTTCTCCAACTTTTAAATGATAACGCCACTTTGGTGCAAAATCGAATGAAACAACAGGTAGATCAATATCGTAGTGAAAAATGTTTTGATGTAGGTGATTGGGTATTTTTACTGCTACATCTCAAGTAAGCTATTTATGAGAAGGAAATGTTGGCAATACTACATGCACTTAAAAAATGGCAACCTTACCAAATGGGAAGACACTTCAAGGTAAAAATGGATCATGATAGTCTTAAATACTTTTTAGACAACTATTATCTTTAGAAGAACAGAAAAAATCTGTCACAAATATGTTGGGCTATGACTTTGAAATCATCTATAGAAAATGGAAGCAAAATTTTGTTGCAGATGCACTCTCAAGAAAGGATGAGGATGTTGAAGCATTGTTTTGTGCTATTTCTATTATCCAACCAAATTGGATAAACGAAGCAATGGATGAATGGAAGAAGGACGAAGAAGTATGGCCACTTATTCAAAAGTTGCAAAAGATCCCAATTCAAACAATATTGCCAGAAATTGAAGAGGAAGGAAAAATCATATTGGAACCTAGAGCAGTCACAGAAACAAGAACCTGACAGCTACGAAATCGATCAATTTCAGAGTATCTCATCAAGTGGAAGAACTTACCTGCTGAAGATTCCACATGGGAGGACAAGAATTTTATACAGAAGCATCAAGAACTACTCAAGCGTTGAGGACAACACTTTTTGAAGGAGAGGGGCATGTTAGGCCCCTATACTACTAATGTAACCCCTTATTGTTATTAGTACAACCCCTTTATTATATTGATGTACCCATGTAGTGCCCATATTGTTACTATTGTGCCCCATAGCAGCCCACTATTGTTATTATTGTGCCCTTACATTATTATTATTGTTATGTCGGCTCTAATTATATTATGACCCTTTAGACTCCTATATATTGAAAGGAGGTCTTTTCATTTGTATTATCAAAAAATCATTCATTTTTGTAATATAAAGGGGGTTGCCCCCTCGAAGAGGCTAAATTATAAGGCGTTGATCTATCTTTTCTATCCTTTTGTGAGCTGGTTTCATAACAGAAAAATTAGAGCTTGTGCATACAGATGTATGGGGACCTTCTCAAGTATCATCTATTGGTGGCTCTCATTATTATGTTACTTTTATTGATGATGCAACCAAAAAAACTTGGATTTATTGTATTCGAAATAAATCTGATGTATTTTATACTTTCAAGAAATGGAAAGCTTTTGTTGAAAATGAGACAGGAAAAAGGTTGAAGTGTCTTAGATTAGACAATGGAGGTGAATATTGCAGCAAAGAGTTTGATAGCTATTGTTCAGAGAATGGAATTCACAGAGAGAAGACAGTTCCAAGAACACCACAAGAAAATGGTGTGTCAGAAAGGATGAATAGGACAATCATGGAGCGTGCAAGGTGCATGACATTGCATGTAGGATTGTCTTATCAATTTTGGGCAGATGATGTAGATACTATTGTTTATCTAATAAACATAGAGCCTTCAAGTTCCTTGGATGGTGGTATTCCAGAGGAGGCATGGATAGCTAAAAAGGTAAACTACTCATTTTTTAAAAAAATTGGTTGTGAAGCCTATGTCCACATTAATAAAGAAAATAGAACAAACCTTGAAGCAAATTCAAAGAAATGTACTTTTATTGGATATGGTGTTAATGATTTTGGTTATCACTTTTATGATTATGAAAAACACAAAATCATTAGGAGGAGAGATGTCATATTCAATGAAAAGGTTTTGTATAAGGATCAGTTGTAGGAAAAGAAATAAGAAAAAGAAAACAGAGAATATACAATGCTTGATGAGATCTCAAAAAAAGTGATGGTGCATGAAAATAATAATGATCAATGGCCAGAAAAACAACCACAACAGCAACAAGCACCTCAAACACCTTAAAGTGGTTTTAGAAGATCTACCTGGATAAGTAGACCCCCTTAACGATACTCTCCTTCATTATATTATGTATTGTTGACTGATTCTGGTGAACCAGAATGTTATGAAGAAGCGATGCAGGTAGAAACCAAGAAGAAGTGGGAGCAAGCCATGAAAGAAGATATGGAATTCTTAGTGCATAACGAGACTTGGGACTTAGTCAAGTTGCCTACAAGTAAAACAACATTGCAGAATAAATGGGTTTACAGGTTGAAGGAAGAAGATGGAGGTAGAAAAAGGTATAAAGCTAGACTTGTGGTGAAGGGGTTTGCATAGAAAAAGGGTATAGACTTTGATGAGATATTTTCTCCTGTTGTTAAAATGACTTCAATAAGAGCTATTTTAATTCTACCAGCAGCTGAAGATTTACATCTTGAACAGTTAGATGTAAAGACAACCTTTCTCCATGGGGATTTGGAGGAAGAGATATATATGTAGCAGCCACAAGGATATGAGGTAAAAGGTAAGGAGAAACTAGTGTGCAGATTGAAGAAGAGCTTATATGGCTTAAAACAGGCTCTAAGGCAGTGGTATCTAAAATTTGACAGGTTTATGTCTAAACAAGGTTATAGCGGATGTCACTCTGATCATTGTGTTTATCTCAAAAACCAAAATGATGGAAGCTATATTATATTGTTATTGTATGTAGATGACACGCTTGTTGCAGGTTCTAACATGCAGGAAATAAATGTGCTCAAAATAAAATTGGAAAACTTATTTGCAATGAAGGATTTGGGTGCTGCAAAACAAATCCTTGGTATGAGAATAACTAGAGATAGGAAGAATCAAAAATTAACATTGTCTTAGAGTGAGTACATAGAAAAGGTATTGAAAAGATTTAATATGCAGAATGCAAAACCAGTTAGTATACTTATGGCTAGCCATTTCAAACTAAGTAAGGAGGTGTGTCCCAAGACTCGAGAAGAAATGGCTGATATGTCTAAAGTTCCATATGCATCAGCTGTTGGAAGCTTAATATATGCAATGGTATACACAAGGCCTGATATTTCACATGCAGTGGGAGTTGTAAGTAGGTACATGAACAATCCAGGGAAAGAACATTGGATAACAGTGAAGTGGATTCTCAGCTATTTGAGAGGTACCACAAATAAAGCATTATGCTTTGGTGGTTCAAACATTGCTCTATAGGGATATGTTGATGCAGATATGGTGGGTGATAGAGGTAACAGGAGGAGCACAACAGGGTATGTGTTTACAATAGGTGGAACATCTGTCAGTTGGGTTTCAAAACTGCAAAGTGTTGTTGCACTCTCAACAACGGAAGAAGAGTATGTTGCCACTACAGAGGCTAGTAAAGAAATGGTTTGGTTACAAAGGTTTCTGGATGAATTGGGTAAGAAGCAAGAGTTGGGCAGGTTATACAGTGACAGCCAAAGCGCCATACATCTTGCAAAGAACTTTGCATTTCATTCCAAGACAAAACATATATAGCTCAAGTATCATTTCATACGGTCAGCATTGGAAAATGGACAGTTGAAGCTAGAAAAGATACACAATAGCCAGAATCCTGCAAATATGTTAAAAAAAGTTGTAACCAGGGAGAAACTGAGATTTTTCTCAGTTTCAATTAGTCTTCAAGTATGATGAAGAAGATGAGAAATGGCCAGGTCCAAAGTGGAGTCATTGTCCAAAAAATGAAGCAGCGGTGAAGTTGCTACAATCAATCTCCAAGTGGGAGATTGTTGGGTGTGGAGCTTGATTATCTTCTTTATTCAGAGGTATCACCGCATTGGACCCCAGTTGATAATGTGGCGGCAATGCTGCCGTAATAATTATGTTGCAGGGGGGTCCAGGGGGGGTTGTTGTGACCTTTGGGAGCCCCTCCCAGCGGGGGATAAGGGACGGTGCCCCCGAAGCTAAAAATAGATGTAAAATTGTCTTGTAAAATGTTGTAATTTTGTAGTCAATCTGAACCGTTCATTAGGCGGAGATCTGATGGTAGAAGTTATGTTTGATTTAGGGTTTTTTTCCCTAGAAGGCAACCCCTCGCTATATATGAGGGAATTGTATTACGTCTACACAAATATGTATTCTGAGTGACAAAGAGAGAGGATATTGTGTGAGAGAAAAGAGGGAATTACAGCGGATCTTCTGTAGGTTGTATCTCTTCAGTTTGCTGGATAATATAAAAGGAAGGACTTGTCGTTTCTCCATGGACGTAGCCCAAATTGGGTGAACCACGTATATCTATGTCTCTCTTATTTTATGTGTTTTCTGTGTTTGTATTTCTGCAATATATTTTATGTGTTCTATTGCTCTGTAATATATAATTTTCTAACACATTATGGCATTTTCAAAACCTTTTTTATATTCATCTGATTCCTTAGAGTCAAGTTCAGTTTGAGCTAGGAGAAAAATTTCTTGCTCCTCTTGAGTGAGAAAAATTGTTTCATCATCATTTATTCCCATCATATTTATTTGTCTGTCATCTAAATCTTCAATAATATCACCCTCATCATCAATGTATTTTTCTTAAAAAGGGGGTTGAACCTGCTGATCTGGACCCCTTTTTCTCGTTGATTGATTTGGGGAACATTCCTTCTGAAGTTTTGTTTCTATTTTGAGTAGCATTTTGGTTTTCTCTAATTTGATCCTGATCATTTATGTTTAATCTTTGCATCATCTTTTCCATTGCCCTCACTAGATTATCAATTTTATTATCAAAGGCAAAAGTGGAAGGCTCTTCTTTAATGGTAACACTGCATTCAGATTTTAGTTTGGCCTTCTTGGCTAAGATGTTAGCTTCAAATTTTATAGCATTGCCTTGAATTTCTTCCAAATTTTTTGGGTCTCTCTCTCTAAGTTGATATTCCATTTCAACATCAAAACCGTCAGGAAAATAAATTAAATATAGGCCAAGGGAGGGCTTGATGTCTGTAGGAATTGCATTGTAAACAATATTAAACCGTTCACAGTATTCTTCCACAATTTCATTTGGCTTTCTTTTCAGTCTTTTGTATTCATTCAGGAGTTGAAGTGGATTTTTCTTGATTTCCCATCTAGCTAAGAAAGTTTGATGGAATGCATCAAGGTTAGCTATACTTCCTACAGGTAAACTCCTAAACCATTTTTTGACATCACCTCCTAAACTTTGAGCAAACAATCTCATTTTTACATCAGCCTCATCTACTTCTTGAAGGTCAAAAACATCATTCATTCTATCCACATGTTGTTGAGCAGTATGAGAGCCAGTATTATCAAAGGTCAGAATTTTGGACTGGTAATCTCCAGGCATAGCATTTAGTTGGCCTAGTAACACCAAAGGTGCATACCTACCTGCCATAGTTGGTCTGAGAGATTGACTAGAAGATGGACCTGTGGTAGGTGTAGTTGTGATAACTACAGGGATAGTAGGAATAACAATCTCAAATATTACAGGTGAAAAAGTAGAGACTATGGAATGAGTAGGACTACGGGATTGTAGATTAACATACTGGGAAGATTGGTTGGACAAAGAAGTTGTTGCAACTGTTAAAGCTGAAAATTCAACAAATTGTTGAATATAAGCTTCATCAATGGCTTGGTTCAAAACCAAAACTAGATCCTATAATTTATCAAATTGTTGTATGGATTCAATATCAGGATCTGTTTCAAAAGGTCAGGGTTGGGGTACATATGGTTGCAGTATGGATTTATCATTGACAGTCTGATCTACAAATCTCTCAGATTTTAATTTAAAAAAACTATGCTAGAAAGGCAAATCAAACTTTATATCTTGAATAGTTAGACCTTAACAAAGGATTCTTCTTAGGAAGAGAACTGAACCTAGACAAAGGACTATTAATGCCCTGAATCTCCATAACACTTTTCTTTCTCACCAATTTCTCTGGATTATCTACAAATTCAGAAGGGTTGGGATCAAGGTGAGCTCTAGTGAAAATTCTTTTTGGAGCCAGGTCTATCAAAATTCATCACACAACTAATTAAATCAAAATTAATGACACACTCAGATATATAAAAGATAACAACCTCAGACCATGTATTTCATTATGACATAACAATTTTGTTTAATTGAAATACTGATTGAATACCAGAGAATAATGGTTTTTGAATTTAAAAAATATACTTCCCCGGTATGGTCGCCACTATGTTGTCATTCTGTATTTTTAAGGTTGAGGGAGTAAACACATAGGATAGCATCAAAACCACTTTAGAAGATGGGATCTAGCCCTACCACCTTCAGAGGGGGATCTCTCTGTGAAATTTAGCTTTGTTTTATGTAAATTTTAGGCTAGTTATGATTGTACTGATTGTTTTGATTGAATGGTTTGGTTGATTTAATGGCTATAATTCCATTGGGCTATGGAGTCTGAAGATTTAACTGGCTTTGGCATCAAATTTTTGAGGAGTTTCACAGGGCAAGCTAGGTAACACTAATTGGATCTTTTCATAAATTAAATGGATTGTGAAATAGTAGAAATGTAAGATTCAATAGAAATTATGATCCCTCCTCTCTGTCTTTTACTGTTTTTCTCCTAAGGAGTGGGAGTCTATAAACTTGAAGTAGAAAATAGTTGCTCTTCAGCTTCCTGCAAGGCATTCTCTGTCCATTCCAACTGATTTGCATACTTTTCTATCTCAGGCTTTGAGGTATGGATGTAGGGAGTAGTTTTGTTTTCTACTCTGAGTTTTGAAATAATACCACAAGGATCATAAGACTGTGTAAAACTTAGGTTGAGTTTCATCTCTTTAATCATTTTGTCTGCTTCTTCACCTATTGTCTTGGTATTACATATAAATGGGCCCACTTGTGTCTTTATGCAAAACTGTGACTTCTTCTTAGCTACCACAAAATGAATGTCATCATAATTTAACATATGTCTGATGTATTCCAAGGAAAAAATCTTCATGGGGAGGTATTTAGGGAGTTTGTATGGTGCCAATTTGCATCCATAAACTCTTATTTCTGTGTATTTTTGGTATAAATACCAATCTCCAGTCTTGACCTGTTCCATTAGATGTAAAATCCTTTTGATATCTTCACTTATTCATTGTTGGAAATAATACTGAGAGGGGGGGTGAATCAGTATTATCAGATCAATCAAACTTTTTCAATGCTCAGAAACATATACGCTACTTCAGTTAAGTGAACCAGCGTGTACACGCTACTGTGACTAAACAAAACAGCGTATAAGAAGAAAACTCATAATTTAGTTAGCTTATTCTTCAGTTAAGTTCATCAGGACATTATTCACCACATTAACAGTAAACAGGTGCAGTATAACAGAACAGATCAAAAGCCACACACATGAACACCAAGATATAAGGTGGAAACCCAATGTGGGTGAAAACCACCTGCTGCAAGTTGTCTCTATCTTTCTTTAATATGAAACTTCAGTTTACAATCTTTTGTACTGGTGCAGCCTTATACCAGTACGCAGGCTACAACCTGCAGAAGGCTACAACCTTCTCTCGTTCTCCAAACTTCCTTGGAAGGGAGCTCCAACCCCCTTTGCTCTTGTACTAGCCAAGATACTAGTACGTAGGTGCTGACCTACAATCTTCTTTCCTTCAGGTACCACCTTTCATACATTTTCAGACTGGATATTCCTGAAGCACAACATTACAATCTGAAGGCCACAATTCATTCACCTTTCACAACAGATCATTGAAGCATAAAACAACCAAACTTTGAATCACTGAACCACTGAACCCTGTCAATCACCAGTTACCAGAACACAGAACAGACTACAGAATTCTGCAATAACAGTCAGACCCAACTGTAAACCCAAAATCAAGCTTCAAAAGATATACGCTACTTCAATGAGCAAAACCCGCGTATACACGCGCTTTTACTGAAGCCAACCTGCGTACAGATCTAAAAATAAACTTTCTCAATTTGCAGCTGTACCAGACATCAGTTAGACCCAGAACATAACATTGCGACAGTATGCAGATCTAGAAATACGCATAATCAACCATATCATGATAGTGCATTTCAAACCATTAGATCCCGATCTATCCTTAGATCTAGTCTTCCATCAACCGATGTGATCTCTCCTTGGCTTAGATCAAGCAACCCAGAACCTGCATATCAGATCTCTTTCTTTTTCAGATATTCAAGCCTTTTCGAAAGATGATGTTGCCTAATGATCTTCTTCTCCTTATATAGCCTTAGGCCTTGCTCAATACCAAGAGCCAAAACCATAGAAATCCAAAACCATCAACTGCGAAACTAGAGATCTACACGACTGTCAAGGTACTTTGGTCCAAAGACATGGGCACAAGTACCGAGGACTAACTACCATGGACCAAAAGGAAACTTCCCGACATATACGCACTTTTCTGTTCATGCATCTGCGTGTATACGCGCCTTATTATATAGCTCTCCTGCGTATACGCGACTTAGTATGCATATCACCAGCGTGTATACACAACTTGGACTTAATTAACCTGCGTATATGAGATTTCTCTTCATTCTGTAGACTGAACGGAGATCTGTCATCAAAGAGAGTTGCCATCAAGGACAACACCTGTATCATAGCGCCATACCTGAGCCAAAATGCCAACAATCTCCCCCTTTGGACTTGATGGCAACCTTCAGATCCTTAGAATCATTCTCCCCCTTTGTCATCAAGGGCAAAGGGCTGTGCTCCCCCTGAGAACATGCTGATACCTCTGCTTGGCTGTGCTGAAACATGCTCCCCCTGACTGTACGCAAGATCTGCAAAAGATGTTCTTCAACAAGAACCAAGACTTATACACCATAAGGGACCTTCCTATCACCAAAAGACTCAATACATACATCCATACTCCCTACCAAGAGGGGACACATCAGAGACAATCAATTATATTAAATCATTCATCCCAGGCATAGTGGGGAAACCAACATAGGCCGTTACATGACCTTGACATCATAAAAGAGATATGACATAGAGACAACAGATCTAGACCAAGACTTATGAAAGTCACCAGCAGCATCTGAGAAACATCTTTTTAGATCAGCAACCAGGATTTCTTTCTGAGCTCCTTCTCCTGAACCCAACAACCAAAACATCTGAATGCCAACAATGCTTTATGAGACTTTTAAGCTGCTCCCCCTGAACCTGTGCCTGAAGAATTCTGACATACCCATTGCTGTTCAGAACTCCAGAGATTGCCCTTGCTGTTCAGAACTTCATATACGCGTTTTCTCCTGCATGAAACTGCGTATGTACGCGGATATACTTTCTGCAACAAGCGTCCAACATACACGCGACTTCCTTTTCCGTAACCTGCGTATATACGCGGATAGCCCTTCCGTAACCTGCGTATACCAACTTTTCTGTAGAATAAACAAACTTCAACAGCAGGATGAAGCATCAACTACTCCCAGCTTTTGTCTGAGATATTCAAAAGTTTCCCTGGGCAGTGGTTTTGTGAGAATATCAGCAACTTGTTCCTTAGAAGGAACATACTCCAACTTGACCTTCTGCTCAAGCACTTGTTCCCGAAGAAAATGGTACTTGATTGGTATGTGCTTGGTCTTTGAGTGCATGACTGGATTCTTTGAAATGCTGATTGCACTTGTATTATCACATAAGATAGAGACGGGTGGAGTGCAAGTGATTTGAAAGTCCTGCAAGGTCTGCATCATCCAAAGAAGTTGTGTGCAACAAGATGCTGCAGCCACATATTCTGCTTCAGCTGTAGATAAGGCAATCGAACTCTGTTTCTTGCTGAACCAAGATACTAATCTGGAACCCATGAAGAAAGCACCACCACTTGTGCTTTTCCTATCATCCACACTTCCAGCCCATTCTGCATCTGTGTAAGCATGAAGAGTGAGATCTGTATTTCTAGGATACCATAAGCCATAGTTTTGGGTCCCTTGAAGATATTTGAAGATTCTTTTGACTGCCTGAAGATGAGTTTCCTTTGGGTTGGCTTGAAATCTTCCAACCATTCCTACTGCATGTGTAATATCTGGTCGAGTACCTGTCAAATAAAGCAAACTCCCAATCATGGATCTATAAGTGGGTTGGTGAACTGCTGCTGATTCATCATTTGCACTGAGGCTGCATCCTGTAACCATGGGTGTACATACTGGCTTTGACTCTTCCATGCCATACTTCTTCAAGATCTGCTTGAGGTATTTGGTTTGAGACAAGAAGATACCTCCTTCATTTTGTTGGATTTGCAATCCAAGAAAATATGTCAATTCTCCAAGAAGTGACATTTCGAATTTTTTCTGCATAACCAAGGCAAAGTTTTGACTCATAGTCTCTTCATTGCTGCCAAAAATAATATCATCTACATAAACAACAAGAATTGGCAATTTGTTATTTTCAACTTTTATATAGAGATTGCTATCTGTTGATCCTTTTGAAAAGCCTTGTTGGTGAAGATATTTGTCCAACCGATAGTACCAAGCCCTTGGAGCTTGTTTGAGTCCATAGAGTGCCTTTTTCAATCTGCATACAAGGTTTGGATCATTCCCAAGAATGAAGCCATCTGGCTGCTCAATATATACTTCTTCTTCTAAGTCTCCATTCAGGAAGGCTGATTTCACGTCCATTTGAAATACCTTGAAGTTTTGAAAGCTTGAGAGAGCAAGGAACATTCGGATGGCCTCAAGTCTTGCCACAGGAGCAAAGGTCTCTTCAAAATCTATTCCTTCTTGCTGTGCATACCCTTTACAAACAAGTCTGGCCTTGTTTCTAATTACTTCTCCATTTTCATTTAATTTATTCTTGAAGACCCATTTTGTTCCTATTACATTCTTATCTTTTGGTCTAGGAACTAATTCCCAAGTGTTGTTCTTTTCGATTTGCTCAAGTTCTTCATCCATTGCTTTGACCCAACATTCATCTTTGCATGCCTCTTTCACATTTTGTGGTTCAGTGGAGGAGAGTAATGCCAAGTAGCTTGAAGCTTCTGCAAGTGTCCTTCTTGTTTGTACTCCTGCTTCTTTCTACCCCACAATCTGAGATTCTGGATGATTCTTTTGAACATATCTGGATGGAGTCTTCTCTTCTATTCTTGTCTGCTCCTCTGGTTCTTCCTGAGGTTCTTCTTCTTCTTGAGGTTCTTCTTCTTCATCATTCCACCTTTGGGGGTAACCTTCATCTTCTTCAATGTCTTCATGATGAACTTGCCTAGGAATATATCCCTTCTCGTCAATCACTACATCAATGTTGTCAACAATTCTGCCAAGTCTTTTATTGTAGCACTTGTATGCTTTGCTATGTGGAGAGTAACCAAGAAGAATGCCCTCATCTGCTCTTGGTTCAAGTTTGCCAAGTTGCTCATCAGTATTTTTAATATAACATTTGCTCCCAAAGATTTTGAAGTGCTTCACCGAAGGAGTCTCACCACTCCAGAGCTCATGAGGTGTTTGAGTGCTGTTTACTCGGACATTTGTTTTGTTAAGAATAATAACCGCAGCATGTGCAGCTTCACCCCAGAAGGTTGCGGGAGTACCTGATTCATCAAGCATTGCACGAGCCATTTGTTGGATTGTTCTGTTCATTCTTTCCGCAACCCCATTTTGCTGAGGAGTTCTAGCTGTAGAGAATTCTCTTCTTATCCCATGTTCTTCACAGAAATCGAAAAATTCGTTTGAGGTAAATTCCCCACCTCTGTCAGATCTGAGGCACTTAATTTTGTGTCCTGATTCATTTTCAACCAAGGCTTTGAAGGATTTGAATTTTTCGAATGCTTCATCTTTGTGCTTCATGAGCCCTAACCAAACAAATCTGGAGAAATCATCAATGAATAATATCAGATATTCTTCTCCTCGAGGTGTCCTCTTCCTAAATGGACCACATACATCTGTATGGACTAGCTCGAGAGGCATGCTAGCTGATCCTTCCTTTTCTGGAAAGTTAGTTCTGGTTTGCTTTCCAAATTGACAAGATTTGCATATGGTATTGTCTGGAATTTTGATATCTGGAAGACCACGAACTGCCTGATATTTGCATGCTTTCCTTATTTGTGAAAAGCTTAGATGCCCCAACCTCCGATGCCATAGCCAATGTTCATCATCCTTGCTTAAGTAGCATTGTTGTCTTTCCTCAAAGATATATAGATTATTTGGAGTCCTTCTTCCTTTGATCACTGTTTTACCTGTATCAAGATCGCGAACACAACATCCATTTGATCTAAATATTACCTCAGTTCCTTGATCGCACATCTGACTGACACTGAGAAGATTATGCTTCAATCCATCAACATATAAAACATTTCCTGCTTTGACCTCTTCTTTCAATGGAGCAACACCTTTTCCTTTTATGGCTGCAGAGATATCGTTCCCGAAAGAAACTTTCTTCCCCTTTTCTAATGCGGTATATGACTCAAGCTTTTCTTTGTCCCCTGTCATATGCTTCGAACATCCGCTGTCAATGTACCATAGACTTTCTTGACCTTCTGCATAAAAGGCTATCCCACATCTTTCTGGTTGTGATTCTTTTATTCTCCATGTTCTAACATTTGAGGTTTGTTCCTTCTGAGTTGTCTTCCGGAATCTGCTCCTGCATTCAGAGTCTTCATGACCAAAGTTATTACAAATAGAGCATTCAACTTCATTTTCAAGAACCGAAAAATTGTTATAAGTCCTTTTCATGGTTCCAGTCATTCTCCCTTGCTTTTGAGCTTCTCTAGTCATGATTGTTTTGTAGGCAACACATTGAGCTGCTTTGTGACCGAAGTTATGGCAAGAAAAGCATTGGCCATTAAAGAAACTTCTGCGATAATCAGATCTATCATCCAACCGATTATAGCTTCTATTCATTCTTGGAGAAAATTGGGAAGATTTTACCTGTGGCTGATTGTAGCTTCTGTTTGTCCTTAAGGCTGTTTGTCCCTGAATTTCTTGATGGTCTTTATTTTTTCTTGAGATAAACTGTCCCTGATTCACCTGATGACTTTTATTTGGCCTTTGCTCACTTCTCCTTGCTGCATCAAGATAACTTTTAGAGGTAGAGGCTTGAGATGTTTCTCCATTATATCCAAGACCTGTCTTGATCAGAGGAGATCGCTGCACATTGATAATCTCATCCAAGGTTTCAGATCCTTTGACAAACTTAAGATTAATAGCTTTTGTTTTCTCAATTTCTTTTCTGAGACCAACACTTTCACCTTCCAGTTTTTCAAGATGTTTTTCTTTTTCATCAATTTGAAATTGTAGAGTATCAATGATCACACTCTTTTCTTCTATACATCTCTTGAGTCTAGTAATTTCATCATAGAGGTTATTCACATCTACAGCATCCTCATAATCATCATCTTCAAATGCCATTAACAACTTATATTTATTACCTTGTTCATCTTCATCACTGTTTGATAAACCATCACTATCTTCATGGGTGTAGTAGCTTTTCTTATTTGCACTTAGTTTCTTGTTCCATCTAGCAGGTTCCTTTCCTTTATCCTTATAAGGACATTTTGCAGCATAATGACCTACTCTTCCACAAGCAAAACATTTGAAAGGTAGCTTACCTCTGAACCTTCCAGAACCCCTTTGAAGATTTCTGACAAAATTTGATTCTTCTTCCTCTTCTTCTGGAACATGGCTTGCTTCATAGTAATCTTCTTTTCCTGATGCCTTAAAAGCAGCTTCCCTTCTGTCTGATGGACCTCCCTTTCTCATTTCATAAGCAGTTAGAATTCCATGTAGCTGAGACATAGTGAGAACACGGAGATTTTCTTTTTCTTCTATTGCAGATACTTTAGATTCAAACTTGGGGGATAATGATCTTAGAATCTTTTGAACTACTATAGTCTCTTTTATTTCTTTACCCAAATTTTTCATACAATTAACAATCTCATCTACCCGAAGAAAATAATTAGCCACACTTTCATCATTATACATCTTGAGAGTCTCATATTGAATCCTGAGAGTTTGAAGTTTAGCTTGTTTTACCTGTTCATCTCCTTCATAGCTAGTGATCATTTTGTCCCATATCTCTTTTGCTGATTTGAAGTGCATGACCTTCATCAATTCTGTTTGGGATATACTTCCTAATAGAGTACTGACTGCTTTTGCATTTGTTTCATACTGTTTTTTCTCAGCTGGATCTGTAGGAGTAGCTGAAGGAAAAGCATAGCCTGTTTCTACAATGTTCCAAACTTCTGTACCAAGATATTGAAGATATGCAGTAACTCTTACCTTCCAATAATTGAAATTTGTCCCATCAAAAATCGGTGGCCTGATTGATGCTTCTTTCTCGTAGTTGCTCATGATGAATGATCTACCTTCAAGCGATCAAGCTTCTCTGAAGGACCTGCTCTGATACCAATTGTTGGAAATAATACTGAGAGGGGGGGTGAATCAGTATTATCAGATCAATCAAACTTTTTCAATGCTCAGAAACATATACGCTACTTCAGTTAAGTGAACCAGCGTGTACACGCTACTGTGACTAAACAAAACAGCGTATAAGAAGAAAACTCATAATTTAGTTAGCTTATTCTTCAGTTAAGTTCATCAGGACATTATTCACCACATTAACAGTAAACAGGTGCAGTATAACAGAACAGATCAAAAGCCACACACATGAACACCAAGATATAAGGTGGAAACCCAATGTGGGTGAAAACCACCTGCTGCAAGTTGTCTCTATCTTTCTTTAATATGAAACTTCAGTTTACAATCTTTTGTACTGGTGCAGCCTTATACCAGTACGCAGGCTACAACCTGCAGAAGGCTACAACCTTCTCTCGTTCTCCAAACTTCCTTGGAAGGGAGCTCCAACCCCCTTTGCTCTTGTACTAGCCAAGATACTAGTACGTAGGTGCTGACCTACAATCTTCTTTCCTTCAGGTACCACCTTTCATACATTTTCAGACTGGATATTCTTGAAGCACAACATTACAATCTGAAGGCCATAATTCATTCACCTTTCACAACAGATCATTGAAGCATAAAACAACCAAACTTTGAATCACTGAACCACTGAACCCTGTCAATCACCAGTTACCAGAACACAGAACAGACTACAGAATTCTGCAATAACAGTCAGACCCAACTGTAAACCCAAAATCAAGCTTCAAAAGATATACGCTACTTCAATGAGCAAAACCCGCGTATACACGCGCTTTTACCGAAGCCAACCTGCGTACAGATCTAAAAATAAACTTTCTCAATTTGCAGCTGTACCAGACATCAGTTAGACCCAGAACATAACATTGCGACAGTATGCAGATCTAGAAATACGCATAATCAACCATATCATGATAGTGCATTTCAAACCATTAGATCCCGATCTATCCTTAGATCTAGTCTTCCATCAACCGATGTGATCTCTCCTTGGCTTAGATCAAGCAACCCAGAACCTGCATATCAGATCTCTTTCTTTTTCAGATATTCAAGCCTTTTCGAAAGATGATGTTGCCTAATGATCTTCTTCTCCTTATATAGCCTTAGGCCTTGCTCAATACCAAGAGCCAAAACCATAGAAATCCAAAACCATCAACTGCGAAACTAGAGATCTACACGACTGTCAAGGTACTTTGGTCCAAAGACATGGGCACAAGTACCGAGGACTAACTACCATGGACCAAAAGGAAACTTCCCGACATATACGCACTTTTCTGTTCATGCATCTGCGTGTATACGCGCCTTATTATATAGCTCTCCTGCGTATACGCGACTTAGTATGCATATCACCAGCGTGTATACGCAACTTGGACTTAATTAACCTGCGTATATGAGATTTCTCTTCATTCTGTAGACTGAACGGAGATCTGTCATCAAAGAGAGTTGCCATCAAGGACAACACCTGTATCATAGCGCCATACCTAAGCCAAAATGCCAACAATTCTGGGATGCATGGAACTGTTAAGGATGTTCATTGCTGGGTGAAAAAATCCTCAATAAATTTCTTGTAAGAGAATTCATGCTACTCTTTCATGACCAATGACGTCCAAAAAATCATTGGTTCCTGGTTTCCTTCATCATCTAGCTTCTGTATTGAAAAATTGAACTTGTCTGCTTGATAATAAAGGAATGTGTAGATTAAAATGGAAGTGTAATTAAACACTTGATCTATGGGAAATTTTAGAAATTGTTCATGAATGGTATCAGCCAAGAATTGACTAAAATTGAATACAATGGATGGTTTGTTGTCTATGGAAAATATGGAGAGGAAACCTAAAATGGGATCATCTACCCATTGATCAGAATAATAACCCAATATATATGAAATAATGGATATAATTTGTTTAGCTTGATCGGGGAAGATAGAGGAAGGGTATCGAGGATTCTTTTTAGTTAATTGGGCATTCTCAGGCAAGAAGATCTCAAAAATTTTAGCTTTTGTAGTGAAATCCAGATTCTGTAAATCTGGGTGAGGGCTTCTAAGGAGAAAGGGGTACCATTTTCCATAGGGGGAGCTAGAATCATTTGATTTATAGATTGGGCAGTAATAGTAAACAGTATGTCACTAGATGAGGCCATAATATCTCTTTGGGCAGGGACATAACAGGCGTGACATTTTTTGGTGAATTCTGAGGCTTGGAAAGTCAGAGGGAAGATATAATGGGGAAGATTGGACTCCATAGCCAAATGTCATCAATTTTATTTTCATGCTTGTCTTCCAGCCAATAGTATAGCTCTAAAAACTCACAGTCGCACTGGGTTTAACTAATCCGATAATCCTTGTCGGCTAGAGGAATGTGATCTAAATCTACAGAGGGAGAGATTAATGGATTGACAGTTTTCTCCTAGGTTTTTCTCTTTGGAGGCATGATTGTATCAGCGAAAAGTAATAGTAAGTGACAAGATAGCTTACCGGGAACAAGATGAGGTAATGAGGTGTCAGGGGAAAGAGACAGAGGGCTGTCAATTTTGACCTTGGTCTGATTCTGTGAATACCTTGAAAATGATCGTTGTGTAAAAGGTGTGAATTACAAGGAATAAGCCAATGAAAATGAGGAAGGCAACGGTTCAAAAGATTTTTAAAGGCAAAAAGGTGAAATCTGTTGGAGGTGGCATGGGACCATTAAGTTTGAACAGTTGCCCAAGAATCTTATATTGTAAATAATTCTTCTTCGTATATTTATTCTTTTTCAATATTTTTGTTTTTCAAGATTGACAATTATTTACAATACAAGATTCCTAAGATAAAATACTCAATCACCTTGACATCCTATAAATTATAGCAACCTAACATTACATATGTATTTGAGTCTATAAGATCCTCCAAGACTAATTCAAAGCTCCTTCAACAAGTTGGCCTTCATCAAAGAAATCAACCATCAAGTCGGTCTAGAAGTGATTGCAAGTTGGCCTCAAGTCATGGTCAAGAAGCCTATATAAAGAGGCACTCGGCCTCTCTCATGGAAACACTTCATTCTCATCATTTGAGCTCATGGAAGAGGAAAAGGGTGCAAGATAAATAAGGATGAAAGAAGAAGAAAAAAATATCGAAGGTTTTGGATTAGCCTTTGGGTAAATTCTCTCTACACGTGCAAAAAGAGTTAGGGTTTCGATCTGCTGCAAAAGGATGAATTATAGTCCCACTAAAAGTTTCCAAGGTTGGTGTCAAGAAGGTCCACTTTGAGGGTTTATTTCACCAAGAGACAAAGGAAGGAATAGTGAAGGGATAGAAGGATAAATCTCTCCATGATCCCCTCTCTCATGTGACCTATGGTTTTTGAAGGGAAGGTCGGAAAGTTGCAGAAATTGCAGGTGAGTTGAATTGTAGTAAGGAAGGACAAAATTGTAGTAAGAAGGTTCCTAAGGTCAAAATTAAAGTATAGGAAGAAGTTGCTCTAACTTAAGGATAAATGTGGTTTGGTCTTGGAGGAATCTTGGTCAAGGGTCTAGGTCATGGTATTCGTTAATTAAAGTCTCTATAAGAAGAATAATTTGTTGTGTGTTTTCTTCTCAAGTGGGAGAGGTTTTGGCCCTGGTTGATCACCTACATTCTATCTCTTTTCTCTTTATTGTTTATGCATTGGTAGTTTTTTGATGAATAAGAACACAATAATATTCTAGCTTAAGAGAAGATATTAATCTATTGAAGTAAAAAGAATTCACAAACAATTATCATTAATAGAAAAATCACCTAATGCTAATGCCCTAGATTTCTCAATAGAGAGGAGTTGTAAAAGTCCATCATAATTTGATTGAAAATAAGATGGTAGACATACTCACCAAGGATTTGTCAAAAGGGAAGTTCTTGGTCTTCATAAAGCAACTTGGACTGATGGAAGTGACCCTCCCCGGTAAGGGTCCCTGTTGATCAAGAAGACTGAATTGTGGTCTTCCCCCTATCTAAGCTCTCAGGGTGAGGAATTGAGCCTTGAGACCTCCTGGGTTGAGGGATCTCTTGATAATAGGATTTGTGATCCTTGCCACTTATGGAAATTTGGGCTATCATGTCTATTATCACTGTATGGTTTTTTTGATCCTTATCATTTATAACAAGTTAGGCTATCCTGCCCTACCATATGTTTAAAACTGGACATGGTATACCCCAGTTGGCATCTTACCCACAAGCAAATCTTGTTGGCATTATCCTCCCTATTTTGCTAATGGGTGAGAAGACTTGAGTGTTTGTGATCCTTACCACTGGTAAGTTGGGCTATCCTTCCCAACTGATAGGATGCAGATGTTCTACCACTAACTATTGAGGGTCAAGGTGGGAATATCAGCAGGACAATAGGATTTGTGATCCTTGTCATTCATGACAAGTTGGGTTATCTTACTTATTATCCTTGGATGAGTGAGAAATAATGTATGTGATCCTTGTCAATCCTTCCTATTGTCCTTGGATATAGGGTGGTAGCTTGAGTTCCCTTATGACGATGATTCTTCTTCTTTAGATTCTCAAGTGTTCAATAGAGGAGCAGAGATAAGATATGAATTGGTTCAGTGATGTAGATGATGAGACAAATGTGATGGGACTTATGATGCAGCCAAAAATTTCTCCCTAGCTATGAGGGAGTGTTAATTTAATAGTTCAGGAACAAATTTACTCCTTTTGATAGCTTTCCTCAACCAGGGAAGAACCTATTTTCCCTTGAAAGAATTTAATTTGGTCAAGGAAAAATATTATTTTTAATGGAAAACCCTTAAGTGCACAAAATTTCAAGTCGGGCTAAATTCATAATTGGGTTTCCAAAGATGCATATAAATACACATCAAGGCAACCTCATTTGTACATCATCAACAGACATCTCTTCTTCTCTCTCTTCTTGTGATTGGTTCGTGCAGGTATAAAGCAAAGGACGTTGAGCTCACACGTGTGAAGGGAAGGAGGCTAAATCTGAAATTTACGCTGACTTTTCTGCTTGAACAAATTGACTAGCCATTAACCAAATTTGACTTGGCATTTTGACTTTCTAAATTTCAATTTTTGGAGGCGAAATGTTTTGTGCAAAAATAGAAATTTTATGGACACTTTGACCTTGGTTGACTATAGATATGACGCTACTACTTGACCATAGAAGGTGACTTTGAATTTGCCCAATTTTGGAAGCATTTTTCAGACTATTTTGACTTGACTTTGACAAGCAAGAGAGGTTGATTTTTCCACTGCCAAGACCAAAATTTTTGGAGTTGATTTGATTGTTGAATGTTCACTGGTTAGGGCATCATTTTTTGTTGTTTGTTTTGATCAAATTTGACTTTTGGGCTCATCAATTAGATATTGGTTGATTAATTATTGGATAAGTCAAAGATTTGACTATGACTCTCTCTTGTTGAATTGGATCATTGTAATTTTTCCACTGAACATTTGATGACAATCTAATAGAAGAAGAATTTGAAAGGGTTTTCCCCATTGTGGGGTTTTTTCCCTAGGTCTTTGACCAAATCTTACCTCTCTTATCATTTCTCTTGGTTGTCTTCTATTGCACATCGCATTTCTTGTTCTATCTATAATTTGTATTTGTTATTGGAAGATCAAATTGATTTGAACGTGATTTCTAATTAAAGAAAGAATTGGGCTAAGTTATTGTACTAAGCATAGAACAGTGGAAATTTAACATGGAATCATAGTTGAGGTGAAGACAAGCCCAAGGAGACAAGAGTTTGAAGCAATCATATTTGAAAGAAGTTAAAGGAGCCTATTTGACTTGGTCAAGATGTCTACCTCTTACTTCAAGGATACAGAGTAGTTGGGTGACTCATCTTTGTTGCTTGGAAGATTGGGTTGGAAGTTATATTAGATGATAATGATGGCCTAGAATATGTGGAAGGAAAAGTAACTGAGCCACCAGAAAATTCTCTCGTCCCTGCCAAGTCAAAATATAATAAAGGTGAGCCTAAAGGTAAGAAAATTCTTATTAATTCTTTAAAAGACCTTTTACTTACTTATGTTGGAAAATTGAAGAAATAATTCAACTAAGTGATTGTAATAAGCATAGAACAATGGAAATTTAACATGATGGACATTGAAAAAAACTTCTAATTGCTGCAACTAGTGATGTAGCTTCAGAGTGTCGATCTCGCCTTGGTACGGTTTAATATCGGCCTTCGCTTCTATTTTGAATGAGGAATGTGAATGATACACGACACTTGAACTGTGTTGATCTTTTTTTATTCATTTCTTCGGTAGGTTCTTTGTTTCTTCCCGATCTCATCATCTCCCCTCTGATTTATCGTTTGCATTAGAACCCCCATCTTCTCCACATATCACAAGCATATTACTCAGGGCCGAATGAGGAGATTCATATTACAACTTGTATCTGCAACTTGTGCTTCTAACTGTAAAAACCTCTCCTCTACAAGATCACGAGGGTCATTCATAGATTCATCAGCCATGATTAAGGTTTTAGAACTTTTGTCCTACTTGATCTAGATCCCCTGCAAATCTCCATAATATACCCAGAGAATCCTACTCTAATACCAATATGATCCGTAAACTACCATGGATATTCCACTAGCTAATTATTCGCAACAAATTTGATAAAAATATATTTAAAAATCTGAAATCTACACTATTAAGGTTTTATTTATCTTTAGATTTCTGGATTTGTATGTTGGAAATACTGAGAGGGGGGTGAATCAGTGTTCCTTTTCAATTGTTATGTTTACCAGTTAAGATTATTCACAATTATAATCATAAAAATAAATAACAAGGATTTTATTATAAACAAGTGAGGACACCAATCCTCTTTGACAAAAATTTGAGTACAATGATGTTTGAGGGCACCAACCCTTCAATCTTCCAAGTTGCAACCTATTTCCAAGCACCAACTTGGCCTTTTGTGAGGCTCCAACCCTATCCTTCTTAAGGCTCCAACTTTGTTTTTATAGGCTTTGAACTCTAGGGAACCAACCCTCCAATTTTTAATAAACGGAATACATGAATGACTTACTTTCAAAAACTTCAGGACTTCCTTCAATAGTTTCTCCACAAGACTGCCACAAACTCCTAATTTTTCCACTGTCTAGGATCTGAATAGGAGTGTTCTTCACTATCCAAAGCTTCTACTTCTTCATTGTTCAATCCTTCAAGTTTAGCATTGTTCTAGGCTCTAGGTTCTTCACTATTCAATCTTCCAAATTCATCATTGTTCAAGCCTTCAAAATTTTCATTGTTCAAGGCAACAAGGTCTTCACTATTCAAGAGTGCATAGAGGTTTAAGCTATAGGTCCACGCCTTTCAATTTCTGAGCTTCCACAGATAACTTACCACACACTTGTTCGCAGGTTTGATCCCTCCACGTGAGACTGTCCACCGGACTGAGATATAGTTTAATCAATTTTTAACCCAATCAAAATTTGCTTCCTCTTCTCGGCCTTTAGTTTCTTTTCCTCAGTGTTGTAAAGTTCACGAGTTGTGAACTATGTCTTACTCTCTGTGATGGATGACCAAGATCGATGAGTTGAAATGAAGGTTTAGACTTGTATTTATAGTGATTTTATTTATAACTGAAGGGACACGTCTATTTGAAGTGAGGTTGACTTGTGCATGAGGTGGCACATTGGAAATATATTAAATAGTTGTCAGAAGGGGTCTTTGTTAGTAATCGACCAAATACAACATAGTTTCATTGTTACGGAAACCATATTATAATAGCAAGATAGGAGGGGCCATAACTTTTAATGAATACATTTAAATAATGTGAAACCATATTATAATGGATGTCAGGAGGTCCCACATGCCACATCATCACTTTACTCCCATACATTGGGACCACATGGATATCGGGGATTTGTATCGGAAGCTTTAACATGACACGGCCTGGAAAACTTGTGATATAGGAAAGTTCTGATGAGGAGAATGCGATATTATATTAGACACGTTATGATAAAGCCAATTGGGTTCGCAACCATATCAATGATCAGTAATTGGAGGGTCTTATTGTGTTGAAGAAAGTGTAACTAGGTTTAATCTTCATAAATGTATCTTTTGTTAATATAGGTTGTCATTGATGTCAATATGGCAGTGTTTGTGATTGAAAATTCTTGTGACATGTGTGGTTTTCCATTGGTTCCCATTGATCATAATACTGCTCATGGAGGATCCAAGGATTGAATACAGACATAATAGAAATAGTGGAACCGAGGAGAAAAGATATTAGAAGCCATCATAAGAGAGAGAAAGAGTAAAGAGGAGAAGCCATTGTGAAGCCAAAAAGTGAGAGGAAGAGTTCATTGAAAGCCATCAAAGAAGCAGGTTGCGGAGCAAGAGAAGTAGGTTATCGCATATGCCCAAGGGTAAGTGCTATCGGAAGAACAAAGAGCAATAGCGATATCAGAGGAGTAAAGAAGAAAACATCGGAGGAGCCATATCAAAAGTATCGCATGCAATATATTCCCAAGAAGAACTGATAGGAAGAAAATAGCAGAGGAGCATAAACAAAGTTATCGGAGGTCGCAGGAGGATAAGCCACAGGAGCAATAGCTATCGGAAGAGTGGAAGAGTGAAGAGAAGTCACAGGAGCAAGAAACCAAGTGCTTGTGGAACAAGAATGGCGGAGGAATAGATCTGGATTGTCAAATCGATAGATCTGTTAGATCGACGGTGATTAGCAACTGGGGGGGTAGGAAACTACGGATTTCCCCCTAATCGTGTCTAAAGTCCCGCACTCAATCCTAGCTATCAATCTCATACCCAACTCTTAGATCACATTCAACTGCGGGGGTTAAGGGCATTTTAATCTGTGTGCCAGTCGAAGTCCCGCAAACCCCAATTGCGATATAAAGTGCGGACCTTATCACTCCATTATAACACGCCCTATTTTAATATCTCATTCGTCGTATCAAAACTTTCATATCGCAAGACTTAAAGGGATGTTACGTTAAAACCCCCGATTGCAATATGTAACACGGACCTGATAGCCCCATTACAATATGTCTTAATATGACATCGCATCCACCACATCGCAAGCCTCTTTAAAGCCTTGCCACATTGAAATCTGCCGATTGCGATATGTATTGTGGACCCGATCATTTTATGGTAACAACTCTATTGAAATATCGCATCCATTGCATTGCAGGCTTTAAATCCTTATCACGTCAAAAACCCGATTGTAATAGTATGTGGACCCGCTGCACCATTATAATACGTCCTAAAGAAATATCGCATCCGTCGCATATCACAAGTCTTAAAGAGATCTAACAATGGTAAAACCTCCAATTGCGATATCAAATTGCGGACCTGCTACACCACTATAACATGACTTTATACAATTTCACATCCGCAGTATCGCTAGTTTCTAAGGGATTTCAAACCACCGATTTCAATAAGGTTGTGGACCCGATGGGTTTATTAACAACTACTTAAGATCATATCGCATCCGCTCCGTCGGCCGTAGGGAATCGACTATGTTATGAGAAGACCTCTGGAAGTTGTGATTGTGATTAAAGGTGATGACGTTGCATGTGGGACCTCCATATGGGTAACGTATCTCGGGCATCTATCACAAAGAAGAGGTAACAGTTCACAACTCGTGAATTTGAAGGAATAGAGGAAGCTGAAGGTCAAGCGAACGAAAGAAGAAGAAGAAAGGTCTAGAAGACGATGAAGGTACAGAAGAAGTTGAAGATCGAGTGAGAAAAAAGTAAGCAGTAGGATAGAAGGAAGCCAAAGGTCCAGCTGGACAGAAGGAAGCCGAAGGTCTAGCAGGACAAAAGGAAGTCGAAGGTCCAGCAAGACAGGAGGAATCTGAAGGTCTAGTAGGATAGAAGGAAGTCGAAGGTCCAGCAAGACAGGAAGAGGTCGAAGGACGAAGCAATTATGTTGATTGGGTTAATCTTTGAAAGGCTCAGACCTGTGATAAATTAATCTATGGAAGAAGTACATAACGCAATTTGAATAACAGTTCTGTGAAAGGAAATAAAGTTTCATCTGTCATCGTTTTGAAGGGAGCACTAGATAGCACCAGCATTGAAGTGTTTGTGAGTTTGTTTCTTGGAAGTAAGATATCGCGACAGTAAGAGGTAACTTTGCAGACTTTGTGTGGGAAATATGAAGAGTTGTGAAGACTCCTTCATATGAAGACAGGTTGTCATTAATGATGTAGCATGGAGACTACAGTGAAGCTATAGATTGACAGAACTCAGTGAAGAAGATTTTGGGAGTAGAGAATTACTACCAAACATATCTTGACAAGATAGGGTCGGAGCCCTTGGGGTTGGTGCCTCAGAATTAGAAGGATTTGTGTCCTTGGTGTTGGTGCTCCTAAATCCAAGGTTGGTGCCTTGACAAGATAGGGTCAGAGCCCTTGGAGTTGGTTCCTCGGAATTGGAAGGATTGGTGTCCTTGGAGTTAGTGCTCCTAAACACAAGGTTGGTGCCTTAAGAAGATAGGGTTGGTGCCCTAAAGGTTGGAGCCTCACAAAATACCAAGTTGGTGCTTGGCAATAAGTTGGAGCCTTATATATATTGTACCTGATTTATTGTAAAGATTATATTAATAAAATCATTTATTCCTATTGTTCATTTTGTGTTCTAAATATAAATGATTTAACTGGTAAAAATAACAATTGAAAAGGAATACTAATTCACCCCCCCAAGTATTTCCAACAATTGGTATCAAATCCAGTACCTTCACTCAAAGCCTAACATCTTAAAGGTTGATGATTAGAACACAAATGGCGAAGCCAAGGAAGAAATTCTCCAATCCTCCTAAAGATGTGTCTCCCTCAAACCACTGAAATTGAAGTCAATCAATTTGTGACGACTCCATTGTTCAATGGGAAATTTGATATATGGGAGGAAAGAATGAGGAATTTCTTAAAGACTCAAAGCATTGAAGTATGGGAATCAGTAACTACTGATAACATGATGAATGGAGAATCCAAGGAGTACAATGCAAAAGCAATGAAGGCAATCTTGAATGGGCTACCAGATTCTATAAAGAACAATTTAGGAACATGTTCGTCAGCGAAGGGTATATGGGACAAACTTGATGATCTTCATTCAAAAGGAGCGTTGACAATCATCTCTAGTTAAGAAAATTGTGGAAAAAAAGAAGAAAATCCAGAGCCCATCAAGGAAGCTGAAGATAAGATTGATGACATCAAGGCTAAAGAAGACCTAGAAAATGAAGAGAATGAAAAAACCTTTGAAGAAGATATCCTCACTAAAATTATGGCTGCCATGGAAGAGATTATCAATTTGAAAGAGGAAAATGAGGAACTTAAGAAAGCACTAGTTGGTGACCAAGACCAAACAAGGAAGAAAGTTGACATTGTTAAGCTTTAAGTACAAGAAAGGGATGAAGATCTTGCCAAGCTTAAGAAGGAATTTCATCAAAGAAAAAGAAAGCATCATGAAGAAGTCATATCCATGACAAATCAATTGGATAAAGCAAAGAAACGGGAAGATACCTTATCAAATCAACTTGAACAAAGGCATGAGAGCTTGAACAAACTTGAAGAAGAGATTGGTCAGTACAAGGTAGAGGTCTCCTCTCTCAAATCTCAACTACAAGAAGCAAGAAAGTTAGCAGAAGGAGCTGAGAAGACAATGGAATCATTGGCAATCATAAAAGGACAGGTTGATGAATCAGAAAAGGAGAGAAACACCATGATATGTCAACTAAAAGCAAAGGATGGAGAAATATTCAAACTAAAATCCGACCTCAACCTTCTCAAGGCTGAAACATGTAAAGCTACAAGAATCAAAGAAGAAATGGAGAGCAGTCTAGCAAAAGAAAATGAAGTAATATTCAAAATGAAGTTAGATATCATCTCCCTTAAAATAGAAGCAAATGAAGCTACTTGTATCAAGGAAGAAACGGAGAAACAACTTGCTAAGAAGAACAATGATTGTGAAAGATTGGAAGAAGAGATTGTCTCTCTCAGGAAAAAGGTTCAAGGGATAGAAAAAATCTTGAAGAGCTCTCAATCCTTGGATGACATGCTTAGCCATCAAAGATTCCCATTTAATAAATCAGGTCTTGGCTATGAAGGAGAATCCTCAAGCAAGAATGATAATGCTTCAAACAAAAAGGATGTGAGGAAGCCAAAAAGAAATGTTGATGCTCCCAGTTCCAGCAAACACAAGGATAAGAGTCAAGGCAACAATGGAAGAAATCCCACTCCAAGAAGTCTTGCAAATGATGTCAAGAATAAAAAAGGCGATGAATATTATCAAGGAATCCCAAGGCAGAAAGGCTTCAGAAGTACATCAAGGAAACCTCCATCTCCCAGGTACCAAAGTTTAATTCTTAGTTATTGTTATTCTTATACAAACTTTGGACACATGGCAAAAGATTGTAGGGCTTATAATGATTGTCGTCAATCTCCAAGAAGCAATTTCGCAAGAAGAAGTCATGAATTCTTATTCATGAACAACATAGAATGCTTCAAGTGTCATAACATTGGTCGTATGGCAAGTACTTGTAACTTGATTTGGGCACCTACACAAGCTAGAACCATGCAAAAGAAGAAAGTTACACAAGTATGGAGAAGGAAGCAAATACAATTCGAAAATCTCTTGAACTCTCCAACCAACAACACATATTGTTGACTTGATGAAGATATCCTTGATATCCCGAGTATGGATTATGGGATTCTGCCAAAAGGAGACCATGCATATAGTTAGGGGGAGCTTGTGATTCTTGATCATTATTGCAGAAGTTATTCGTGAAAGGGTCCTTATGAAATTTTGATGAGCTATATTAACAATCATTCTTTGATAAAGATCATTTCTCAGGAGCACTACATTGAAGAACATGATCTTGTAACCTTTCTTTGGACTGTTTTTGAAGATGTTTTCCACTTGATCACTAAGCTGAAATTGGAGCAGCAGAGAAGCCATCCAATGCTAGAGAAATAGGGCAAATAACTATGTTGTTGGTATTACGAAAGTTGAATGTCTCGACTCAGGGATATAATGTGAGCACATGTAAATCAAGGACAGTAATAGAGGCAACCTTCAAACAAACAAACACATATGGGAATGGAGCTTGAAGCAAGAGCAGTTGGAAGAATCTATCATAATTGAAGCATTGCAAAAAGTTGTCAATCATTAGAAATAATTTAAAAGACAGTCATGGATTAGATATTAAAAAGGGGGGGGGGGGGGGGGGGGGGGGAGGAGAATGTTGTGATGTCGAATATAGCTCGGCAACTTAAGGAGAAGCACATAGATACAAAGGAATCCTGATTTGAAGAAAGATAGCGAGAATGACAATTTCAGTGGCTTTTTCTCTTGATTCGGATTGTGAAGGCCTCTTAATTCTGACTGTGGAGACAACGGAATATAGTGTAGAAGCATAAAAATTGGACTTGGACATTTTGTGTATGACTAAATTGGAGTCTGTTTTTGAAGCATTGAAGTGAAGCATATTTAAGCATTGTTGAAAGCGTTATGAAGAAGTTCTGAGACATGAAGAGGGGATAATGTGCTAGTTGATGATGAGGCAGCAATCCTTCTATCTTGAGTAAAAATAAGAGCACCACGACAGGGGGAGTAACATACCCATAAAAATATTGTATTCATAAAGAACAGAAGCAGTTTGACAGGGGGAGCAGTTCGATAGGGGGAGTCTTTGTGCACTCCTTTGCCACTAATGTCAAAGGGGAAGAGAAGAAGAATATTGCCATCAATGACAAAGGGGGAGCTTGTTAATATAGGTTGTCATTGATGTCAATATGGTAGTGTTTGTGATGGAAAATTCTTGTGACGTGTGGTTTCCCATTAATGCCCATTGATCATAATAGTGCTCATGGAGGATCCAAGGATTGAATATAGACATAATAGAAACAGTCAATTGCGGGGGTTAAGGCCGTTTTAATCTGTGTGCCAGTCGAAGTCCCACAAACCCTGATTGCGATATAAGGTGCGGACCCGATGCTCCATTATAACATGCCCTATTGTAATATCGCATCCGTCGTATCGGAACTTTCATATGGCAAGAATTAAAGGGATGTTATGTTAAAACCCTCGATTGCGATATGTAACACAAACCCGACAACCCCATTACAATACGTCTTAATATGACATCGCATCTGCCACATCGCAAGCCCCTTTAAAGCCTTTCCACATTGAAATCCGTCAATTGCGATATGTACTGCGGACCCGATCGTTTTATGGTAATAACTATTGAAATATCGCATCCAATGCATTGCAAGATTTCAAGCCTTATCACGTCAAAACCCCGATTGTGATAGTATGCGGACCCGCTGCACCATTATAATACGTCCTAAATAAATATTGCATCCATCGCATATCACAAGTCTTGAAGAGATGTAACGATGGTAAAACCTTTGATTGCGATATCATATTGAGGACCTGTTGCACCACTATAACATAACTTTATACAATTTCACATTCGCAGTATCACTAGTTTCTAAGGGATGTAAAACCTCTAATTGTGATAAGGTTGTGAACCCAACGGGTTTATTAATAACTGCTTAAGATCACATCGCATCCGCTCTGTCGACTGTAGGGGATTGACTATGTTATGACAAGACCTCCGAAAGTTGCAATTGCGATTAGAGGTGATGACGTGGCATGCGGGACCTCCATATGGGTAACGTATCTCAGGAATCTATCACAAAGAAGAGGTAACAGTTCAAAACTCGTTAACTTGAAGGAATAGAGGACGCTGAAGGTCAAGTGAATGAAAGAAGAAGTCGAAAGGTCAAGAAGCCAAAGGTCTAGTAGACGATGAAGGTACAAAAGAAGCCAAAGATCAAGTGAGAAAAAAGTAAGCAGTGGGACAGAAGGAAGCCGAAGGTCTAGCAAGACAAAAGGAAGTCGAAAGTCTAGTAGGACAGAAAGAAGTTGAAGGTCCAGTAGGACAGAAGGAAACCAAAGGTCCAGCAGGACAGAAGGAAGCTGAAGGTCTAGCAAGATAGGAAGAGGCCGAAGGACGAAACAATTTTGTTGATTGGGTTAATCTTTGAAAGGCTCAAACCTGTGATAAATTAATCTATGGAAGAAGTACATAATGCAATTTGAAGATCAGTTTTGTGAAAGGAAATAAAGTTTCATATGTCATCGTTTTGAAGGAGCAGTAGACAGCACCAACATTGAAGTGTTTGTGAGTTTGTTTCTTGGAAGTAAGATATCGCGACAGTAAGAGGTAACTTTGTAGACTTTGTGTGTGCAATATGAAGAGTTGTGAAGAATCCTTTATACGAAGACAGGTTTTCATTAATGATGTAGCATGGAGACTACGGTAAAGTTGTAGATTAACAGAACTCGGTGAAGAAGATTTTGGGAGCAAAGAATTACTACCAAACATATCTTGACAAGATAGGGTCGGAGCCCTTGGGTTTGGTGCCTCAGAATTGGAAGGATTGGTGTCCTTGGAGTTGGTGCTCCTAAATCCAAGGTTGTTGCCTTGACAAGATAGGGTCGGATCCCTTGGGGTTGGTGCCTCATAATTGGAAGGGTTGGTGTCCTTGGAGTTGGTGCTCCTAAACATAAGGTTGGTGCCTTGAGAAGATAGGGTTGGTGCCCTAGAGGTTGGAGCCTCACAAAAGACCAAGTTGGTGCTTGGCAATAGGTTGGAGCCTTATATATATTGTACCTGATTTATTGTAAATATTATATTAATAGATGCATTTATTCCTATTGTTCATTTGTGTTCTAAATATAAATGATTTAACTAGTAAAAGTAACAATTGAAAAGGAATACTGATTCACCCCCCCAGTATTTCCAACATCTTTGATATTTGTATTTATTCAAGAAAAGAGAAATTATTTTTATGATATTTGTCAATGAGTTTCTTTCTCATTGAAGTAGGTCAAGCACATGCTTAAGTGCTTCTAAGAAGTCAAAGAGTCAATGTATTTATGTAAGATCCTTTGAGGGCATGTTACACTATGTATAAAATGGTATAAAGGCCAAAGGAATACCTCCAAGAAAATTCAAAGTCATGTCCTTGCAATGAAAGCCTTCAAGCAGCAAAATAATGAATAAATAGTCAATTCGGCCTAAGGACAACAAGTCGACCTCAAGTCAGACTAAAGGAGGGATAGTCCTCTATATATAGAGATTGTCGACTCCCTCTCAACATCAATAAGCAAGATCTGAAATCAGCGAAGGTAGAAGCCAAGGAAAGTAAAGAAAGATGCAATTCTAAGGGTCTCTAATACAAGCGAAGAAAGGAGGAAGAAGACCAAAGTGAAGAGGACTGTTTCTAGGGCTAGAAACAGTCACACGTGCAAGAAAAGGAAGGAAAGTTTGCGGCATAACAGTAGTTAGAGAACAATTCATGAATTATCATTATTTGTGTGAGAAATTAAGTTTACGATTCCTCCCAAGTATAGAGAAGGATTCTCTCTCTCTAGAGAAGCAAACGAACCCTAATTATATAGGGTTCCTACCACACGTGGCAAAACTAGGGTTGTTGTTCAATTACATCAGTTTGCAGACCTATCTCAAGAAGAAACTCATTGAATCAAGGGAAGGGTTGTCTTCATAAGTGAATATCATATCCAAGTAAATAAGAAGCATATCTCATCAAGAATCTCACATAAGCAATATCTATCTCTAGACAAATATTGAAGAAGGAGGACGAAAACAAAGTGTCAGAAAAAGTCTATGTGTCAAGAACAAAGTGAAGAATAGAGGAAGGACTTGACTTGTGCTTGGAGTAAATCCTAGTCCAGGGTCTACGGTTTGGCATTGATCAATAAGAAGCTTCAATAAGAGAAACTTACCAAAGGGTTTTCTTCTCTAAGAGAGAGAGGTTTTGGCCCTATCATAGAGCCAACATTTGCGTTCTTGTCTTTATGTTTTTGGTAGCAGTTTGATGAAACACACACACTAATAATAAGAAGAAGATCAATCTAAGATAATTGTAAAATTGCTTCACAAATTGTTATCAAGTCAAGAAGAATCATACTACACCTAGTTGCCCTGTATTCTTCAACATGGTATCATAACTAAGGTGACACGTCAATGAAAGGGCATCTCAAGAGCACTCATTAAGGAAGCACATCTACAAAGTTGAAGCATCAAACCAATAAGTCTCTATAACATCAAGGACATGAAGGTCTATCATATATCATTCATTGAGGGAGACCACAAAGCTAGAAGAAGAGAATTATATATAGGCACCTACAAATAAGAGTAGATCAAAGAGGGACCTACATCAAGCCACAAATCATAAAGCAAGTATCATCATCAAGCAAGCCCACTTGGAGAAAACATCTTGAGGAACATCAACATTCAAGGAAAGCAAGCCATCAAGACTTCAAGGAGAAAAGAAGCCAACTACATTTCAAAATCTATCAAGTAAGTATATGCCCCCTTCTAAATATACAGCAATGTTGTTTTGCAAGGAAAGCAACAAAGTGGTAGGTACCAATAACCTTCTTACATGGAAGAAGAGGATTGATTTACTTCTCAAAGAAAATGAAATTCTAGAACATGTCAAAGGGAATATCACTATCCCTGCTTAGGAAAAAACCCAAGCCTTAGCCAAGTACAATAAGGATGACACAAGATCTCAAAGGATTCTAATAGAATCTATCAAAGACTCTCTCATTCCTTATGTCTCCAAATTTGAGACATCAAAAGAAATTTATGATAAGCTAGTAGATTTATTCTCGGTATCCACGATCGGAGAAGTGATATCTCTAAGGAATGAATTGTACAAGATGAAGATAACAAAGGAATGAATACCTCCCTATTTCATGAAAAGCTTTGAGATGAGGGACCAACTTTATGAGTTAGGGGAAGTCATGTTCGACAAATAAATGACAACTGTAGTACTCAATGCTCTACCTGAGGACTGGGGTAACTTCACATCACGCATATATGCCAAGAAGGAAGCTACCAAACTAAGTGAAATGTGGTCTCTATTCAAAACAGAGAAAAGCAGACTCAAAGCCAAGGAAGATATGGGATAAAAGGAGCAAGCATTTGCTACCATGGCCAAGAGAAAAGGAAAAGTTGGTCCACGAATAACAAACAACAAAGATATTTCCAATCCAATGCTATGGATGTCAAGAATATGAACACTACAAAATGGATTGTCCTAAGCTTAAGAAGGACAACAACAACAAAAGAAAGAGGGAATAAGCTCACATGACTCAAGAGGTGAAAGAAGAAGAAAAGAAGCAAAAGAAGGAAGATCCACAGGATCTCTACAATGCCTAAGTCAAACTCTTTACTTGAATTCTTCTTTCAAAGTTTTGAGTAGGATAGGAGCATGTAGGAATAAAATAAAATTGCATGACTAGAAAGATCTTCTAGAATCTAGAAGCATGAAGTACATAGAGTTCTATATACTCATGTAGAAATAACATTTATAAATGAGAACAAAATGCATGGTTAAAAATATCTTCTAGAATATAGGAGCATGATGGACATAGCTCAAGATATTCATATAGAAGGAGCATACCTAGAATAGGACCTCATCCACACAAAAAAGAAAATTGATCATGATTAAAAATCTTAGAAAACCTCCATCATCAAAAGGAAAGAAACATTTGCAGGGTCTGGGTCTTCAAGATCTTATGATGGAATCTTCAAAAGAAGATTCATAAACAAAAGCAGATGTCTCATTGGGAATCCCATTCATGAGATTCAGGAAAAGGATGATATATAGGCAAGCTAAGATGAAGCAAGAATGGCCACACCAAGGACAACCAAATGAAGCTAAGATGATCAAAGGAGAATCAAGATGACATATGTATGCACCAAATTTTAGTCATGTTATCATATGTATATTATTGAGTCATGGGAATAGTTCTATAACATGATCATGTAGGAAAGAATCTCTTTCACCAATGACATGCTCAAAGGCATGTACAACAATACAATGAAGGTCAACAAAAATAAATACTCGCATAAGGAGTATACAATTGTTGACTAAGAAGCAATTAAAGAAGAAAATGTTGACTAGTTGTAGAAGCAAGCAATGAAGAAGTGATCCCACAAGGAGCATAAGGTGGTTGACTAATTTATACAAGAAGAAGCAAATGAAGAAAGAGATCAAGCATGTGAAGAACACCATGATCACCAAGAATCACTATCTGGCAAGATACTTTGAAGATATCTCTCGAAAGAAGGCAGGACAACTCTGACTAAGAAAGGAAAAGATCAAAGGACCCTTGACACCTATGAAGAGCTTGGAGATATGAAAGGTGCAGATAATTTATTCTACTCTATGAAGATGTCATGACAAAGAAGTCATCCAACAAAAACACCATTTAATTTTGAAGCAATATCAGGATGAATACTAGAGAAAAGCATGGGAACAAGCAAGTACAAATAAGCATCGATGTGAAGAGTAGTCTGAAGCATAAGGAAAGATGACAAGAGAACCTGATATGTGACAAGAAGGCCGCTTTCCACAAAGGAATCAATGACATGACTAATAAGGAAGGAAAGTGATCAATGGATGGTGTCCTACCAAGAAGAAGCTCAAACAAAGACTTCATGACATCAAAGGCAGGAATGAGATCAAGAAGCTGGAGAAGCCACAAAGAAGAAGTTGTTGATGAATGGAAAAGTCCCTAGCTAAGAGGGAGTTATAACAAGTTCCCAATTACAGAGGAACTTGGACAAGTACCTTGTCAAAGGATACTTGGGCATGTCTTCCTCAATTGAGAGGAAGTGATAGACACAAAATTCTTGTCTTCACTTGGGAAGAAAGAATGGGAGGCTTGGGTAATCATCTGGCATCCGATACTCTTTTAGGATGTGTAGGGCATCCAAGGCAAGAGTAGGTATGAGGACTGATATTCTTTGAGGGTTGGGAACCAAAGATAAGAATAGTCCTAGAAGGTCATACTCAGTGAACACATGGGTGGATATGTACCTTGAGAAACAATCATAAAGGTGTCTATAAATCATTGGTCTCGCCAGCATTGTATCTCGTGGTCTCATGATGAGACGGATTTGTTAGTCAATGCCTTGCACTATGACAATCTTGATTGATATGATGCTATAACAGATGGATTGCAAATCCAGTTTCTCTTATGCGAATTCTTCAAGACTGAAAAATAGCCAAACACCTTATAATGATTTATGAATACCTCCCTAGTTAAGAGGGAGTGTTGAAGAAAGTGTAACTAGGTTCGACCTTCATAAATGTATCATTGATATTTGTATTTATTCAAGAAAAGAGAAATTATTTTTATGATATTTTTCAATGAGTTTCTTTCTCATTGAAGTAGGTCAAGCATATGTTTAAGTTCTTCTAGGAAGTCAAAGAATCAAAGTATTTATGTCAGACCTTTGAGGGCATGTTACAATATGTATAAAATGGTATAAAGGTCAAAGGAATACCTCCAAGAAAAGTCAAAGTTATCTCCTTGCAACGAAAGCGTTCAAGCAGAAAAATAATGAAGAAATAGTCAAGTCGGCCTAAGGACAGCAAGTCGACCTCACGTCGGCTTAAAGGAGGGACAGTCCTCTATATATAGAGATTGTTGACTCCCTCTCAACGTCAATAAGCAAGCTCTGGAATTAGTGAAGGTAGAAGTCGAGGAAATTAAATGAAAAGGAAAGTATAAGGGTCTCCAAGACAAGTGAAGGAAGGAGGAAGAAGACCAAAATGAAGAGGATTGTTTCCATGGATAGAAACAGTCACAAGTGCAAAGAAAAGGAAGGAAAGTCTACCGCATAACAACAACTAGAGGACAGTTTCATGAATTATCATTGTTTGGGTGAGAAATTAATTCTACAAGGCCTCCCAAGTCTAGCAAAGGAGTCTCTCTCTCTAGCGAAGGAAAAGAACCCTAATTCTCTAGGGTTCCTACCACACATGGAAAAACTAGGGTTGTTGTTCAATTACATCAGTTTGCAAACCTATCTCAAGAAGAACCTCGTTGGATCAAGGGAAGGGTGTCTTCATAATTTAAGATCATATCTAAGTAAATAAGAAGCATATCTCATCAAAAGGCTCACGTAAGCAAGATCTATCTCTAGACAAAGATCGAAGAAGGAGGACGAAGTGCTGGGAAACAAAGTGTCGAAATAAGGAAGTCTATGTGTCGGGAACAAAGTGTAGAATAGAGGAAGGACTTGAATTTTTCTTGGAGGAAATCCTAGTCAAGGGTCTAGGGTTTGGAATTGATCAAAAGAAGCTTCAATAATAGAAACTTACCAAAGGGTTTTCCTCTCTAAGAGAGAGAGGTTTTCGCCCTAGCAGAGAGCCAACATCTATGTTCTTGTCTTTATGTTTTTGGTAGCAGTTTGATGAAACACACACACTAATAATAAGAAGAATATCAAGCTAAGATAATTGTAAAATTTCTTCACAAATTTTTATCAAGTCAAGAAGAATCACACTACACCTAATTGCTCTAGATTCTTCAGCATATCCTAGGTTCCATTCAAAAGTTTCGATAAAATGGCGAATGCGATTTAATAATTAAAGTGTTAACTTAAATCAAGTCGAGTCTCCATATCAGAAGTCGGAGATGAGAGGTCCATATCGCACATCAAAGATTGGAGGTCCATATCGCATATCAGAGCTTAGTTCTATTGGAGATCGGAGGTCAGAGTTTTGAGGGGTGACACAAAATTAGAAAATGTCAATATGATATTTCTCCGATATCATTGTTCTTGACTTTTCACTCTTTCTTTCGGGCATTCTGGTCTTCTCTTAGATTTTCTCCTCCTTGGCTTGTCTTGGCTCCTGCTCTTGGCTTTTGATGGCTTTCCTTTTGCTCCCGATGGCTTCTCTTTGAACTGCTTCTCACTCTTTTATTTGGCACTGCTCCTTGGATCCAATGCTTCTTGGGGTTCTGTCTGTATCTATATATATATATATATATATATATATATATATATATATATATAGATATATATATATATATATACTCCTTGGTTCCAACGCTTCTTGGAGTTTTGTCCATATATATATATATAGATATAGATATAGATATATATATATATATATATATATATTCAATCCATATGGCCATCAATGACAACACTGACATCTCAACAATATCCCCCTTTGTCATTGATGGCAATATACTCATTTTCATGGATCCCTTCCTTTTTGTATTCTCTTCCCCTTTGGCACCAATGGAAAATGGGGTGCCCAAGTACCCCCCGATCAAGTTGATCCCCCTGTCATGGTGCTTCTTCTCTTGTCAATGTGTTCTCTTAATGTGATGCAAGAGAAATGACCCTCATTATTCAAATGCTTCTAATGGAAGGGGTTTTGTAAATATATCTACAATTTTCTCCTTTGTATTGACGTATTCCAACTTGATATTTTGTTCAACAACTTGTTCACGGAGAAAGTGGTATTTGATTGGAATATGTTTGGTCTTTGAGTACATTACCGGATTCTTTGAAAGACTAATGGCACTGGTGTTGTCACAATAGATGGTGATTGGTTGATTAGTCTCTATGTTGACATCTTTCAATGCTTTCTTCATCCACAATATTTGTGTACATCAATCTGTAATAGATATATATTTGGCTTCAGCAATGGAGAGAGATATAGAATATTATTTCTTACTGAGCCAAGATACTAGACAATCTCCCATGAAGAATGCATTTTTGTTGGTAATTTTTCAATCATCTATGCTTCCATCCCAATCAACATCGGTGTAAGCTGTCACGGTAAGAGTTGTGCTTTTGGGATACCATAAGACCAAAATCAGGAGTACCTTTCAAGTATCTGAGAATTCTTTTCACATCCAACAAATTTGATTGCTTAGTGAAATCCTCCCACCATTCCTACTGCTTGCATAATATTGGGTCTTGTAGCAGCTAAGTATAGGAGAGCTCCAATTATTGACCTGTAAAGAGTTGCATCTACTGAGGGGGATTCATCATCTTTGCTCAATTTGCAATATGTGGTCATCAATGTGTTCATAGGTTCACACTCTTCCATCCCATATATTTTAAGCATGTCTTTAAGGTATTTTGCTTGAAATATGAATATACTTGTTGTAGTTTGAGTTACTTGTAGTCCAAGGAAGTAAGATAACTCACCAATCATTGACATTTCGAACTCTTTCGAAATATTTTGAGCAAATTCATGGCTCATCCCATCATCGTTGTTGGCAAAAATTAGATCATCAACATATACAAGAGTGACTAGCAGTTTGTCTTTTTCCATCTTCTTGTATAGATTGCTTCATGCCACTCTCGTTTATAAGCCTTTTTGTTGTATATAATTATCCAATCTTGCGTACCAAGCTCGAGGAGCTTGTTTCAATCCATATGGTGCCTTTTTAAACTTGCATACAAAGTCTTTTCCTTTTGCTAGTTCAAACCCTTCCGGTTTCTCCATGTAAACTTCTTATTTTAGATCACCATGAATGTTGATTCATGTCCATTTGATCAACTTTGAATCCTTTTGAACAAGAAAATTCCAAAAACATCCTTATAGCCTCCATACAAGTTACTGATGCAAAGGTTTCTTTAAAATTGATTCCTTTTATTTGTGAATAACCTTTACGAACAAGCCTTGCCTTAGTTCTGATGATTTTCCCATCTTCATTCATTTTTCTTTTGAACACCCACTTGGTTCCAATTATATTTTTATCTTTTGGACAAGGTACAAGGTCCCATATTTCATTTTTTTCGATTTAGAACATTTCTTCTTCCATTGCTTCTACCCAATGAGGGTTCTTACTGGTTTGAGCAAAGTTTTATGGTTCTACCATGGATAGTAGAGCAACATTATATTTTCTTGGTGAATTATTCATCCTTCTTTGGGTTTGTATTCCATCATCTGTATTCCTAATAATCTATTCTTCTGGATGGTGTTTTTGAAAAAAATTTACTTTTGATGGAGTCTGAGATGTCTCCTTTTGATTTTCTTGATCTTTTTCTTCCTTTGTTGTATCTTCTTCAAAATCTTCAAGAATAGAATCTTTTTCAAAGATTTCAATCTCCTTTTCTGGGAGTGCCTCATCAATCTTCACATCAATGCTTTCTACTATCTTTCATAGTCGATTATTGTAGCATTTGTATGTTTTTCTCCTTGTAGAATATCCAAGAAATATTCCTTCATCAACCCAAGAATCAAACTTTCTTGGTGAGTAATCATTGATATTCATAAAGCATTTACTTCCAAAAATTCTAAAGTATTTTACCAAAACAGGTCTTCCTTACAATAATTCATACGGAGTCTTGTCATTATTTGGTCTTAGTTGGGCTATATTCAATATATACATTGTCGTTCCAACTGCTTCTCTCCAAAACTTGGCTTGTAAATCAGCTACTAGTAACATTGTTCTTACCGTTTCTTGCACGGTTTTGTTTCTTCTTTCCACTACTCCATTTTGTTTAGGAGTTCTAGCTACGGAAATTTCTCTTTTGATCCCATGTAGATCACAGAAATCATTGAATTCCTTTGAAGCAAATTCTCCTCCTCTATCTATTCTAAGACACTTGATTTTTTATTCTTTTTCGTTTTCCACAAAATCTTTGAAATTATTAAAACATTCAAATGCTTCGGATTTAAACTTTATAAATAATACCCACATCATTCTAGTATAGTCATCAACAAATATAGCAAAGTACCTTTCTCCTTGTAGAGTTGGAGTTCTCGTTGGTCCACATAAACCTGCATGTATGTTCTCCAAAGGTTTTGATGTTGAGATCTCCTTAGTCTTGAAGTAGGTTCTAGTTTTCTTTCCATGTTGACATGGGCCACACAACTTGATCTGGCTTGAAACTTTTTGGAATGTCCCTTACTGCATTTGTTTTACTGATATTAACCAAGTTATCAAAGTTTGGATGCCCCAGTCGTTTGTTCCATAACCAGTTTTCATCTGCTCAAATCTGTTATCGGGAAATCTAGTGTCTATGCAGAACTGCTAGTCCCACTAAGGCTGGTAGCTACCTTAGAAACAAACAAACTAAAACCACTTTCGTTTTCCTTTATGAGAAGGAGATAAGAGGGGAAAGAAGGAGACCAACCTCTGTCTTGCGCTTGGTTCCTTGCTTGATTCCTCTCTCTTCTGATAGATCTTTGCCACTTGCTTCCTCATCTACCCAGCTTCAAAGAGCACCTGTAGAATCAAAGCAGCACAACACTATCCAAGAACATAGATCTACTATCATAAACAATATAGGACCAGATATATATTGATCACACAAATGCATATATCATCAATCATACAAGAATGTGGAGGAAAACTTGAATAGATTTATTAATAATCAAGAATAGAAAAGAGGATTACAACCAATTGTTCTGACCCAGCATCATCCTCTCAGCAAGAAAGCCCTTCTTCACCTCAGGAAAAGCTTAGATCACCCAACACTATGATGTTACACCAAGAAACCAGTAGCACTTCCTTACAAGATACAAAATTCGAACCTCTGGATCTCTAGGATGAGGGATCCATATATAGATGTTTACAAGGGGGGTGAGTCAGCTTTTGAGATTTGATTAGTGTCCTCTCTCTCATAGTTCTTGATTCCACTTGGAGATTGATGATCTCTTACTCATCCCTGGGCGAATGCAAAGATGCAAGTGTCACAGGAGAAGTTTCTGGAAGATTCCATGATCCTCCACCTTGCAGATTGACCCTGTCATTTGTCCACTCTCTCCCATCGCACCCCATAGAATGGTTTTTCAGTATGCATCGCACCTCCCGTGTGTATTTAGGTGGGATGCAGCGCACTTTGACCATGGAGCAGGTGAGATGGTCCAGTTTTGACCAGTTCTGAGTAGTTTTTCATGGAGAACTTCTGGGAGAAGATGTAATCAGTTGACCTTGTTCTTTTAGAGGTTGGAACAACACTTTTAGGGACTTAACAGTCCTTGGTTTATGGACATTTATGATTGGGGTTGCAGTGCCCAAAAATGTCTATAACAGTTGCCCCCTAAAGCATGAGGTCGTTAATCTGTTGATGTCGGGTGAAATGCTTTATCATGAGGATCTAAAGTTCTTTCAAGTTGGAAGGCGACCTGTAATAAGATACAATACAATACATTATCTTCATAATATTTTCATGATCTAGCTGAGGCGGGCATTCCCATGCTCAGCTTTATAAATTCATTTTTAAGTACATAAGACATACAATCGTCTGAGTGCAGACTGATGATTCTGGTAGAGCCATCATCCCTTGAGGTGGATGATTATCTGTGCAGCAATGATGTACATTTGATGTCTTTATTTTCCTGAATATATATCGCAGCCCGGATGGATGAAACTAGATCCGTGGTCTTCAATCTCATTCGATCTTCACTCAAAGTACAAATTGATCCATGTGAGAGATGTTCTGGAGTCGAACATGGAAAGACATCGCCTGATTACCAGCCAATGATGTAAGCTGTTAACAGGCGTGAGAGGAATCACCGATAATGATGATGACCCTCAAGGTACTACAGTACAATTCACGTGGTGTGAAAAAGGGACTTGGTTTTCGAACACCACGCAAAATCTTTCGTTCAAAGGCCATTGATGTAAACCTGTCGCCGGAAGTGAGAAACTTGCCATTGAGGCATGCAAGCTTCAAAGTACTGAAAGGGTTGTTCCTAGATCGACTTCTTGGATAATGAGCTGATGTCGACAAGAAGCGATCCGTCATAAGAGGGCCTTAGTGAATCCCACATCAATGACACGGAACGGAGCAAATGATTTTAATGGAGGTGAAAATGATTTGATGACATAAGGTTTAGGGTGGCGGTCATAAAAGAATGGAGCGTAAATGTATTGCAGTGGATGAGACACAGGTGAATTCTCTGAACGACTTCTCTTGAACATATCGGTGACACTGACATGATGGATTGGTAGCGTTAACCCCAAATGTGGATGGTGTGATGGACCCATGGTGATATGATCAGTGAACGGAACAACCCAACCCGACTCGGATGCGGAGTGAAAGTGTCATGTTCAAGAGCGACTTGCTAGCAATAAAGTTTCTTCAAGTTTTCTTCCCAATTTTTCCCCAGTCATTGCTGACCAGTACCTCTTTATTTTTGTCAAGCTTGAGGAGGATAACATATGCTTGTTCTATAATTTACCCTTTGGGCAAACCCATCACTATGTTTTAACGAGCCTAGCGATAGTGAAACTCGTTCTTGTCTGTATGGACAAGTTTGTCGCTATTCGGTTTTAACGAGTTTAATGACAAGGATAACTCGGTCCTTTTCAATTTTAGAGAGTCTGAAAAAGGGACGTAAAGAAAACTCCAATAATCCTTTTTCGTCATATAATCCCTTGATTCCGAAACAGTATAAAACAATACAAAAGGGATGAATTTTCGGTACTTTTAACGAGCCGAACAAAACAAGCGCTCGATCTTTTTGTGTAATAATCCCTCAAGTCCAAAAAGATTAAAGTCCAAAGGAGGGATAGCACTTCCGGTCACTTTAACGAGCTGGAGAGGCCAATTTCTCGGTAATATTTTCATATTTTACGAGTCAATTGAAAATAGCTTAAAGGAGACTCGTTTTTTGAGGAACGAGTGATAAATTCGGGTAGCAGCTAATTCCAGGTAAGGTTTGGAATTTTCCAATCACGGCAGTGTCACAAGGATGGCTAACAGGATCACTCTTCGCAGCTGTTCCTCAAAAAGGGTAAACAATCAAATGGAGGTGAATGATCGGCCAAAATAGAGTGGAGGTGATGATGAGAACACGACCAAGGCTTCAAAGGTTGATGATAATACATTCACGATGGTTATTTACCGGAAATTGGTTCATTTTTTAATGAGCTTAAACTCTGGGGGAAAATTTTCTCATTACTTATGTTTATTTTTTAACGAGCTTGAATTCCGCGTTAAAACTGCTCGATCCAGTTGTATAATAAGTATGTCTCATTAAAAAATGGCATTTTTTCAAAGCTTTGCCCCACATCCTTTCTTTATGCAAGTTAAGAAACGACCAATCCTACAGGTTTAAAGGGTTAGAGGACCTACAAATTTAAAACATAAATGGTCGCTCTTCGCTTGCATGCCCCCAGGTATAGTGAAGTAGAGTTTCCAGGTTACCCCTCAGTTTGCAGGCAAAACATTCGTTTTATCAAGAAAGGCCTACCCTTTAACAGAGGTATCTTATTCTGGTCTAACCCCATTTTCCTAAATGGACGGGTGTGTCAACCAGTCATATATCGTTCGCGGAAACCTACCTTATACCCAAGGTTTTCCTGTCAAAACAGGCCAGGGTGCATGCCCCCTGGGTTTCAAATCATATCCTCCGGATCACTCGCGCTCATCAGGAGGACAGACTGGGGATTGATGAGACATTCCTTGCATGAAAAGACCATTCAGGGATGGTATATGACTATTTGCTATGTGTGAACCGGGGAATGAAAGTTGGTCTACGAGCTTGACCACTCTTCCTTCATGCGGAAAACACATTACTCTAAAGGGTGAGGATACAATGGCTCCCATGCAATAAATATAGTCGCATCCAAGGAGTAGATTATAATCCAGGGGTCCTTGGACTACCATTACGTTCATGTGAACGGTTTTCCTTCTCAATGTTATCGGCACATTGGGAAGGATCCTTAACGGTCGATTGGTTCCTTTGTCAAAGCCTGTTAGATTTATCATTTCAGGCAAAAGCGATGGCGAACCAAGCGCTTTCCAAGTAGTTGAGGAAAGGATACTCACAGAAGCCCCTTCATCTATGATGGTACCGGCCATGACCATTCTATATATTTGAGCAATGATTCGAAATGGCACACTAGCCAGTAAGCGGGGTCTGCCTAGTAGATTCCAATCGAAGGAAACAACTAGGTTGCTTGGAGGTGGGACCGAATAGACGGTCGGATACGACTCTGACAAACTTCCTTCCTGTGGTAAAGGAATGGGTAGACTGCAAGGAAAAATTTAAGAACCCCCCCTAAATTTATAAATATAATAAATGGGCGAATCTCCATGGTATATAGGAAAAATGGAAGGCGATTTTATCAATAATATAATATGTATATATAATTTTTTGGCGAATCTCTCACCAGGCATGGCGAATATTTTACTCAATTATAAAATCTTGTAAGATCTTGGCGAGTCTTTCACTAAATAATAGAACTTTGTAAATTCCTAGTGAATCTTAGCATAGGCTACATGCTGGTTTAATTCCCCCAATTAAATAGGCTACATTCCAGGTGAATACCATGGGTCAATACCATGTGCCATTTTGGTGAATACCATGGGTCAATACCATGTGCCATTTTTATTTTTATTAATTCTAATATTAGGGTTAATAATGGTTTTTTGCATGGTATTAATAACAATCTAGTCCATGGTATTTGTCCCATAGTATTTTGGCCATAGTTTTCACCTAAATATAACCCATTTTTTGAGTGTTCCTAAATATAAGGTGACTTATGGAGTAAACATAAAAAAAATGTTTTATTTGTTTACCATACCTCTCGTTTATTTATATTTTTATTAATTTACCATACCTCTTTTACAAATATGGTATTTGGCCCATAGGATTCACTTAAATAAAACCTCTTTCTTAAGCCTTCATAAATAGAATGAGGGTTATGGACTAAATATAAAAAGAGGTTTTATTTATTTACGATACGTCTAGTTTATTTATATTTTTATTTATTTACCATACCTTTTGAGTAAGTATAAAAAGACGTTTTATTTATTTACCATACCTCCACTTTACTTATATTTTTATTTGTTTACACCCTTACATGTATATAAGGTGACTTATGGAGTAAATATAAAAAATGTTTTATTTATTTACCATACCTCTCATTTATTTATATTTTTATTAATTTACCATACCTCTTTTATAAATATGGTATTTGGCCCATAGGATTCACTTAAATAAAACTTATTCTTGAAAATGGGCGAATGGATTCACTTAAATAAAACCTATTCTTGAAAATGGGTGAATGGAAGGTTGTAAGTCCTAATTTCAAGGGCTAAATTTACCTTTTTTACCCTCTCCCTTAAAATAAGGTGGGCTATTTGAGGTGATTTGTAAAAATGTACTATGATACAAAATATTCGCCCACTAAAAATTTAAAACCCCTTAATTTCGCCAAAGGGCGAACATTCACCCCTAAAATTATCCTTGGTAGATTGCCCCCATGTTCATCGGAGTCTGTGCTTACGAAGAGAATTTGGACGGTGTCGTTTTTGTTCTCTCCGGTGACTGTATCATCTGAAGATGGATCCTCTGAAGGCAAGACCGGGTCAACTGCCACCTCGACCTTTTGACTTTCGTCTGGTGTGGATTCAGATGGTTTATCTTCAATGATAGACGCTTCGGCCAACCACAATGGCATGTCAGCCGGATTTTCAACTAGTGACGGACTCGGCAAGAGCTTCTTATATCCAGGAGGAAGCCGTAACGGTGAAACCGGACGGTCGTCCAAAACTCTTTTAGCCTCGTCTAAGAAGGGACAACGGTGGACGGCGTGATCGCCTTCACACAGTTTACAAGGAAATTTACATTTTCCTTTTTGTCCAGGGGCTTCACTTTCACTAGTTGACGGTGTATTTTCAACATGATCATCAGAGGTTGATAACACCGGATTGTGCAAACGAGGAGACCAGTCCCTTAAGATTCGAGGGATGCAAGGACAATCTCGATGATAGTGGTCTCCTTTGCAAATGACACATGGCGATTTAGGCCTGGACGGTGCAGTGTGTGGATTTTCGCTAGACGATGCTTAGTCGCCCCTTTTCGCCTTTGGCTCCTTCTTCTTCTTCTCTTTCTTCTTCTCAATTACTTGATTTTTGGCTTTACCAGCTTGATCAAGCGAAGAGGAAGGAGGAGAGGGAGAACTGGACGAAGTAGAAGGTTGGGGGGTAACTTTGGTATCATTTAGTTGCTGACTTGATTGTTCAAGAATCATGGTGTTCTGAACAACAGAGGTTGAGAAGAGCCATACAGGCAAGCCGATTGTCAATCCTGGAAGTGACAATGTGGCCATATGGGGTGCACCAACATCTCCCCAAGAGGAGAAAGGACTAGGATCTCCCCCAAGGGGAACTCCTTGGTTGGTGGACTCCATTTTTCTCACCCTAAAACCAGTGTAGGAAAGGTGATATTTATTCCCATTAAAATAAATTTTAGACGCTTTGACACAACTTGTTTTTTCAATTTTTAAGAGTCGAGAAAAAACAAAAGATGACTCTAGTCTCCTTCGATTTTTAATGAGCTTGAAGTGACAAGTGCTTAGATGGACCTTTTCCTTTAAGGAATCTGAAAAGGAACGAAAGAGACTTCTCTAGAAATCTAGACAGAGAGATTACCAAACCAATCGCAAAACTGCAGAATACTTTTTACGGTACGGCAGTCAATCTTCCCGAATGTTGTGTTCAGTGCATTACGATCGATAGGGCGGCAGACACGGCTTCCTATGGATAAAGGATAAAGCCTATTGTGGTCTCCCAATATATACTCGACGGTACGTGGGAGCACAAGTCCGTACTGGCACTTATCGTCTCAAAGTGGAGGAATCACCCAACCAGCAATGAAAACAACAGTTACCAGGCTTTACGACGTCGGAATACGTCTCTAGCCTAGACTTCTAAATGTTGTGCGTTAGGTTCCAAAGCGTTTTTCGATTCATTAAATTTATTTTACAGTTGATCTTGCTTAAGAAATTTTCCTTTTAGGTTCACCACGTGGTGTAGATGTACAATTCCTAAAATGCAATCTAAGATGATAAACAATCGTTTAATCTTCTTTTTGCAGTGAAAATCCTAGCTACTAAGGAAAGAGAGATGGAATTCTTTCAACATAGAGCAGAGAGCACACACTATATGCACTGTCCTAAATCAAACCAACAAACAGTCTAAATGCAAATGCACATGCATGTATTTGTTTTCAGCCTTCTTAATGTGTGAATGATAAAAAAGAAAGCTAAGCGCAAATCTGAATTATTTTTCAAAGCGACATTACTAACAAGTTTCTTTTCAAGACAAAATGAAGACAATGACGACACTTTGTGATTTGGAATTGAAAACTTGCTTTCGACACTTGAAAAATTATTAATTCAAATCAAATACAAGAGTAACAGTGTAATTGACTATCAAGAACAATCGGATTCTCTTCTATGACTGAAAACGACACTTACAACACTTTCAAATCAAGAAACGACAGTTCAATTACGCTACTTCTTTGTAAAAGAGAACTGAAAATGGATCACAATACATAAAAACATTTACAGTTCTTTGCACAATGGAGGTGGAATAATGGTAAGGAAGGGGGTTTCAACAGAGGTATACTGACAGCAAAACTCCTGAATAGAGTTGAAAAGAGTGAACACAGAAACCAAAATCTAAGAGCAGAAGAGGTCTTGTCTGATCAGCACACTTGTAACACAGGGAAAGTGAGATGCATCGCACCTACTACACTCGGGAAGTGCGATGCATCCAGATTCCAAAGAAGAGATAGTGCGATGGTCTAGGGATGAGACTTCAACTGGGTTCCGAGTCACAGTTTGCAGCTCAGTTCAGGGATTTAGGCCGAGCAAGTGGTAATCAGTAAATAAATCACAGGGGTAGATCTAAGGAGGTTACTAGAGCCACCACAAGGGCAATTAGAGAGCTTGTAAATCGATTGTTCAATTCATAAACAAAACCCGGAGATAGACTAAAGCAGCATTGATCTACTTTGCACTTGCATAGCAAATGCAGTTTGAAGGCTAGCTGGCTTGACTTCAGGCTCCATCTATAAGTTTATAAAGCAAACAAATATATACAAACAAACAATCTATTCGCTCCCCAGCAAAGTCGCCATTTTGTTATCGGGAAATCTAGTGTCTATGCAGAACTGCTAGTCCCACTAAGGCTGGCAGCTACCTTAGAAACAAACAAACTAAAACCACTTTCGTTTTCCTTTATGAGAAGTAGATAAGAGGGGAAAGAAGGAGACCAACCTCTATCTTGCGCTTGGTTCCTTGCTTGATTCCTCTCTCTTCTGATAGATCTTTGCCACTTGCTTCCTTGTCTACCCAGTTTCAAAGAGCACCTGTAGAATCAAAGCAGCATAACACTATCCAAGAACATAGATCTACTATCATAAACAATATAGGACCAGATATATATTGATCACACAAATGCATATATCATCAATCATACAAGAATGTGGAGGAAAACTTGAATAGCTTTATTAATAATCAAGAATAGCAAAGAGGATTACAACCAATTGTTCTAACCCAGCATCATCCTCTTAGCAAGAAAGCCCTTCTTCACCTCAGGAAAAGCTTAGATCACCCAACACTATGATGTTACACTAAGAAACCAACAACACTTCCTTACAAGATACAAAATTCCAGCCTCTGGATCTCTGGGATGAGGGATCCATATATAGATGTTTGCAAGGGGGCGAGTCAGCTTTTGAGATTTGATTAGTGTCCTCTCTCTGATAGTTCTTGATTCCACTTGGAGATTGATGATCTCTTACTCATCCCTGGGTGAATGCAGAGAGGCAAGTGTCACAGGAGTAGTTTCTAGAAGATTCCATGATCCTCCACCTTGCAGATTGACCCTGCCATTTGTCCACTCTCGTCCATCGCACCCCATAGAAGGGCTTTTCAGTATGCATCGCACCTCCCATGTGTATTTAAGTGGGATGCAACGCACTTTGACCATGTAGCAGGTGAGATGGTCCAATTTTGACCAGTTCTGAGTAGTTTTTCATGGAGAACTTCTGGGAGAAGATGTAATCAGTTGAACTTGTTCTTTTAGAGGTTGGAACAACACTTTTAGGGACTTAAGAGTCCTTGGTTTATGGACATTTATGATTGGGGTTGCAGTGCCCAAAAATGTCTATAACAAACTCATATAGCATTTATCTTCTTAAATTTTACTCAAAATATATACATTGTCTGGTGTTCTTACTCCTTTTGCCACAAGTTCTCCTAAGGAGGAATTCCTTATCTCACAATCTGTAGCACTGAAGACAACATTATGTCCTTGCTCACAAATCTGGTTAACACTTAAAAGATTGTGTTTGAGCCCTTCCAATAGTAGTGCAATTTGAGCTTCTACCTTTCCATTAACAAGAGCAATAGTACCTTTTCCAACAATTTTAGTAGATCCACTTCCAAAAGATACATTTCCATCCTTCTTATTTAACGAGATAAACTTCTTTTGGTCACCTGTCAAGTGTCTTGAAAACCCACTATCTACAAACCATTGATTTTCATCACTATATGCACATAAAGCTAGACCACATTATCAGTAGTGGGATCCTCCTTCAATTCTTCTCTTTTGAATGAACAATTTTGTGTATCATGGCCATAATCATTTCATTTTGAGAAAGCAAGATTATAATTAACCAAAGGGTCAAATGAATTGTAAGTCTTGATATGTCCTTGTGCTTTTAGGCTACGTGGCTTGCTTTGATGATCGATCTTATATCTTGAAATATTATCCTTATAAGTTTTGAAATGCTTAGATTGATGACCAAAGTTTTTACAATGAAAGCAATAACCAAGAAAGATTGTTTGATACATGTTAGAATAGCCTTGACTTGATGTAGTATTCTTCCTTGGATATAGCCTTCCTTAATTCCTTTGGTTGTTAAAGGTGGACCTTTTCTATTGGTGGGATCGCTTCTCCTCTTTTGGATGACTACAAAGAATGTCAGCATAACTTCTTTGGATTTCTACGTTCTCCTTTGTACATGATGATTCTCCTTTGAAACCAATTCCAGAATTTTCATGTTGAGATCTTTGTGTATTAAGGATGTTATCAAGAGTTTCAGAGCTTTTTCAGCTCTTTTTAACTTGATCCAACTCTTTTCTTAGGGAAACCATTCCAGCTTCACGTTTTTCGCAAATTTCTTCTCTTTCTTTTATTTTATTGTTCAAGAATTATTGCTTCCTTTTTGCTTCCTCTTTTTCCACTTTGAGAGAAATGACCTTCTTTGATAATTTCTCATTGTATTCAATGGCACTCATTAGTAATAATAAACATTTCCTTCTTCTTCTTTTTTGGAATCATCTTCAATTGTAAATGCCATAAATAATACTTCATTGTTTCCAGCATAGTTATCTTCTTTATTGAACTCATCATTATCTCTTTTGTGTAGAAAGGTATTTTTAGTTGATTTCTTCTTAGTAGTCTTGAATTATTGTTCATTAGAGTCATCTTCTTTGGAGAATAAATTCTTCTTGTTAAACCATTTCTTCTTTAACATCTTCTTTTTATATTCGTCTTCATCATCACTATCGATTTTATGAGGAAATTTTGCAACATAATGTCCTATTCTTCCACATTTAAAACAAATGAGAGGATACTTTCCTTTGAGCTTGGACCCTTTCCTTAGTTTTCTTACGAATTGAGCTAGTTCAGATTCAAATTCGAAATCATCACTGCTATAATTATAATTTTTCCCTTTCTTTGATGACCTTGAAGCTTTGAATTCAGCTTTCTTGGAGTTATGGATTCCTTTTCTCATTTCACATGTAATGAGAATCCCATCAAGTTCGTCCATTTTTAGGTCATCCAAGTCGTTCATTTCTTCTATGGCACTGACTTTGGAATTAAATGTTCTGGAAGTGATCTCAAAACCTTTTGGACAAGTATGCTTTCTTCACCAGTTTCCCCTAAACCTTTAAGTGAGTTAACAACTTCATCTACTCGGAGGAAATAGGCTACAATATCTTCTTCATCATCCATCTTAAGACTCTCAAACTGTCTTCTATGTGTTTGGAGTTTTTTTATTTTGACCTTGGAGTCTCCATCATAGATAGCAATAAGCTTGTCCCACATTAACTTGGCAGCATCATAGGTCATAACTTTTGTAAATCCTGAATCAGTAATTCCACTTGTTGTGGAATTTAATGCTTTGGAATTTTCTATATAAACTTTTCGTTTGCCCTGATCTATTGGTGGAGTAGCTAGAACTTTATATCCATTACATCAAAAGTTTCATATCGCGAGTCTTAAAGGGTTGTCACAGCGTAAAACCCTAATTGTGATATTACTACGGACCCAAAACAAGTTATGGTAACAACCCTATACAATATCGCATCCACCGCATCGCAAGTCTTGAAGCCTTGTTACATTCAAATCCTCTGATTATGATGTGTATTTCAAACCCGATGCTTAATATTATATCGCGTTTGTTTCATCGGCAGTATGAATATCGGCCATGTTACATCGGTGATGTTAAGAGTTGCAATTGCGGCACCTCTGAAAGTTGCGATTGCGATTGATGACATGGATGTGCGACCTCTTTTGGTACGTTCTCTCCTATAAAATCTTCTGTAAATAAAACAAGTTTATGAGTAATTGGATGAATATCCATAAGTTGGCCTCTCCTTTCAAATGAACATGTCTTTTGAGTATTGGGGAAACCCGTATAAATACAAGTTATAGAACCTCACCTTAAGTATCGATTGGGAATCGTCAAAAAGAAGAATGAAATATGTTCACAACTCCTGAACTTGAAGGAACAGAGGAAGCCAAAGATCGAGCAAGAAGGAAGAAATTCAAAGGTCCAACAGGAAATAAGCCAAAGGACGAGCAATTCTATTGATTGGGTTAATCTTTGAAAGGCTCGGACATGTGATGGATTAATAAAGTACAGAACAGTTATGTGAATGGACAATAAAGTTTCATCTATCATCGTTTGAAGGGAGCAGTAGACAGCACCAACATTGAAGAATTTGTGAGTTTTCTTCTTGGAAGTAAGATATCGCGACAGTCAGAACAGTGAGAAGTAGTCACTCCTGAAATAGTTACCACAATAGTAAAGAACAAAGGGTTGAAAACTGAGAATTATCTTTGTGCAGACATTGAGGGCTTAGCGCAACCTATCAAAGATATCATGTTAAAAAGCATGAGAAGATCTTGGATACATTGTTGGAAATCATGATGGCTATTTAAAATCATCATGAGGTAACTTCTGCAGACTTTGTTTGGGCAATATGAAGAGTTGTGAGGACTGCTTCATATGAATACAGGTTGTCATGAATATAGCAGTGATGTTGTAGGTTGACAAAATTTAGTGAAGAGGATTTTGGGAGTAGAGAACTACTATCAAACATATCTAGACAAAATATAGCAGTGGGTTGGAGCCCAGAGGGTTGGTGCCCTGAAGTTTGGAGCCTTGGACAAGACAGGGTTGTTGCCTTGACAAGATAGGGTCGGAGCCCTTGGGGTTGGTGCCTAATAATTGAAAGGATTGGTGTCCTTGGAGTTGGTTCTCCTAAATCCAAGGATGGTGCCTTGACAAGACAAGGTTGGTGCCCTAGAGGTTGGATCCTCACAAAAGACCAAGTTGGTACTTGGCAACGGGTTGGAGCCTTATATATATTGTACGTGATTTATTGTAAAGATAATATTAATAAAAGAATTTATTCCTATTATTCATTTTGTGTTCTAAATATAATTGATTTAACTGGTAAAAATAACAATTGAAAATCAATACTGATTCACCCCCTCCCCCTCAACAAAGTATTTCCAACAATTGAAATTGGAGCCAGAACCTTCACTCAAAGCCTAACAGCTTGAAGGTTGATCAATTAGAACACAAATGGAAAATCTAGGGAATAAATTCTCCAATCCTCCTAAAGATGTGTCTCCCTCAACCATTGAAGTTGAAATCAATCAATTTGTAAAGGCTCCATGGTTAAATGGAAACTTTGATATATGGGAAGAAAGAATGAGGAATTTCTAAAAGACTCAAGGCATTGAAATCTGGAAATCAGTGATTGTTGATAGCATGATGGATGGGGAATCCAAGGAGTATAATGCAAAAGCAATGAAGGCAATCTTGAATGGGATACCAGATTCTATAAAGAACAATTTAGAAAAATGTTCGTCAACAAAAGGTATGTGGGACAAACTTCATGACCTTCACTCAAAAGGAGCATTGACCATGACCACTAGTCAAGAAGATGATGGAAACCAAGAAGGAAATCCAAAACCCATCATAGAAGTTGAAAATGAGAATGATGACATCAAGGCTAAACAAGACCTAGAAGATGAAGAAAGTGAAAAATATTTTGAAGAAGATCTCCTCACTAAACGTATCGTTGCCATGGAAGAGATTATCAATTTGAAAAAGGAAAATGAGGAACTTAAGAAGAAAGCACTAGTTGTTGACCTAGACCAAACGAGGAAGAAAGTTGACCTTGTCAAGCTTCAAGTACAAAAGGATAAAAACACCATGATATGCCAACTAAAAGCAAAGGATGAATAAATAGTCAAATTAAAATCCGACCTCAACCTTCTCAAGGCCAAAAAATGTAAAGCTACAAGGATCATGCAAGAAATGATGAGCATTCTAGTTAAGGAAAATGAAGAAATCTTCATAATGAAATCAGATATCATCTCCCTTAAAACATAAGCAAATGAAGCGATACATATCAAGGAAGAATTTGAGAAACAACTTGCTAAGAAGAATAATGGTTGTGAAAGATTGGAAGAAGATATTGTCTCCCTCAGGAAAAAGGTTGAAGGGATGGACAGATTTTTGAAGAGCTATCAAGCCTTGGATGACATGCTCAGCCATCAAAGATCCCCATTTGCTAAATCAAGTCTTGGCTATGAAGGAGAATCCTCAAGCAAGAATGATAATGCTTCAAACAACAAGGATGTGAGGAAGCCAGAAATATATGTTGATGCTCCCAGTTCCAGCAATGGCAAGGATAAGAGTCACGGCAACAATGAAGGAAATCCTATTCCAAGAAGAAATGTAGATGACGTCAAGGATGCAAGAAGCAATGGTTATAATTAAAGGATCTCAAGGCAGAAAGACTTCAGAAGTACATCAAGGAAACCTTCTTCTCCCAAGTACCAAAGTATATTTCTTAGTTATTGTTATTCTTGTACAAACTTTTGACACATGGCAAAAGATTGTAAGGCATACCACAAAGATAGACATTATGGTCCCAGACAATCTCCGAGAAGCAATTCTACAAGAAGAAATCATGAATTCTTATTCATGAACAACATAGAATACTTCAAGTATCATAACATTGGTCATATGGCACGTGATTGTAACTTAACTTGGGATCCTACACAAGCTAGAACCATGCCAGAGAAGATAATTACACAAGTATGGATAAGAAAGCAAATACAATCCGAAAATATGTTGAACTCTCCAGCCAACAACAAATGTTGTTGACTTAATGAAGATATCATTGATATTCCAAGTGTTTGATGATGGGATTCTGCCAAAAAGAGACCATGCATATAGTTAGGTGGAGCTTGTGATTCTTGATCATTATTGCAGAAGCTATCCGTGAAAGGGTCCTTATGAAATCCTTGATGAGTTATATTAATGATCATTCTTTGATGGATCATTTCTCAGGAACACTCCTTTGAAATAAATTGATCTCCTACCTATCTAATGGAATGTTGTTAAACATATCTTCCACTTTATCTCTAAACAGAAATTGGAGCAGCAGAAGGCCATCTAATGCTAATAAGCGAACAACTATGTTGTTGTTATTACAAAAGTTGAATATTTTGACTCAAGGATTTGATGTGAGAACAGGTAAATTATGGACACAAATAGAGGCAACCTTCAAACAAATAGATACATCTGGGAATGAAGCTTGAAGCAAGAGCAGTTGGCAACATCTAACAAAACTGAATCATTGCAAAAAGCTGCCAACCAGTGAAAAGAATGCAAAAGACAGCCACAAATTGGATGTCAAATATGCTAGTAGAAATAACTTGCAGAAATTTTTACTAGAACACAAGGAAAAATGGCTCATCAAAAGTACTATAGAAAGAAGAATGTTTCACATTCGAATATAAGCTCAGTTTAATGCTGGTCACTTTGGAAAATAGCAACAGTGAGGCACAATCTCTCACCATCTCATTCGAATCCAATAATGTTAAATTATTGAATGGCAGTGACTTAAGGAAAAGCACAAAAATACATAGGAACTCGGATTTGAATAAAGATAGATAGAAAGACAATTTCAGTGGTTTTCTCTCTTGGTTTGGACTATGAATACCTCTTAAATCTGACTATGGAGACAACAGAATACGAACAGCAATCCTTCTATCTTGAGCAATAAGATGGCTTCCTTCCTTTTTGCTTCCTCTTTTTCCACTTTGAGAGAAATGACCTTCTTTCATAATTTCTCATTGTATTCAATGGAACTCATTGGTAATAATAAACATTTCCTTCTTCTTCTTGTTTGGAATCATCTTCATTTGTAAATGCCATAAATAATACTTCATTGCTTCCAGCATAGTTATCTTCTTTATCGAACTCATCATTATCTCTTTTGTGTAGAAAGGTATTTTTAGTTGATTTCTTCTTAGTAGTCTTGAATTCTTGTCCGTTAGAGTCATCTTGTTTGGAGAATAAATTCTTCTTGTTAAACCATTTCTTCTTTAACATCTTCTTTTTATATTCGTCTTCATCATCACTATCGATTTTATGAGGACATTTTGCAATATAATGTCCTATTCTTCCACATTTAAAACAAATGAGAGGATACTTTCCTTTGAGCTTGGACCCTTTCCTTAGTTTTCTTACGAATTGAGCTAGTTCAGATTCAAATTCGAAATCATCACTGCTATAATTATAATTTTTCCCTTTCTTTGATGACCTTGAAGCTTTGAATGCAGCTTTCTTGGAGTTATGGATTCCTTTTCTCATTTCACATGTAATGAGAATCCCATGAAGTTCGTCCATTTTTAGGTCATCCAAGTCCTTCATTCCTTCTATGGCACTGACTTTGGAATCAAATGTTCTGGAAGTGATCTCAAAACCTTTTGGACAAGTATGCTTTCTTCACCAGTTTCCCCTAAACCTTTAAGTGAGTTAACAACTTCATCTACTCGGAGGAAATAGGCTACAATATCTTCTTCATCATCCATCTTAAGGCTCTCAAACTGTCTTTTATGTGTTTGGAGTTTTTTGTTTTTGACCTTGGAGTCTCCATCATAGATAGCAATAAGCTTGTCCCACATTAACTTGGCAGCATCATAGGTCATAACTTTTGTAAATCCTGAATCAGTAATTCCACTTGTTGTGGAATTTAATGCTTTGGAATTTTCTATATAAACTTTTCGTTTGCCCTGATCTATTGGTGGAGTAGCTAGAACTTTATATCCATTACATCAAAAGTTTCATATCGCGAGTCTTAAAGGGTTGTCACAGCGTAAAACCCTGATTGTGATATTACTACGGACCCAAAACAAGTTATGGTAACAACCCTATACAATATCGCATCCACCGCATCGCAAGTCTTGAAGCCTTGTTACATTCAAATCCTCTGATTATGATGTGTATTTCAAACCCGATGGTTAATATTATATCGCGTTTGTTTCATCGGCAGTATGAATATCGGCCATGTTACATCGGTGATGTTAAGAGTTGCAATTGCGGCACCTCTGAAAGTTGCGATTGCGATTGATGACGTGGATGTGCGACCTCTTTTGGTACGTTCTCTCCTATAAAATCTTCTGTAAATAAAACAAGTTTATGAGTAATTGGATGAATATCCATAAGTTGGCCTCTCCTTTCAAATGAACGTGTCTTTTGAGTATTGGGGAAACCCGTATAAATACAAGTTATAGAACCTCACCTTAAGTATCGATTGGGAATCATCAAAAAGAAGAATGAAATAAGTTCACAACTCCTGAACTTGAAGGAACAGAGGAAGCCAAAGATCAAGCAAGAAGGAAGAAATTCGAAGGTCCAACAAGAAATAAGCCAAAGGACGAACAATTCTATTGATTGGGTTAATCTTTGAAAGGCTCAGACATGTGATGGATTAATAAAGTACATAACAGTTATGTGAAGGGACAATAAAGTTTCATCTATCATCGTTTGAAGGGAGCAGTAGACAGCACCATCATTGAAGAATTTGTGAGTTTTCTTCTTGGAAGTAAGATATCGCGACAGTCAGAACAGTGAGAAGTAGTCACTCCTGAAACAGTTACCACAATAGTAAAGAACAAAAGGTTGAAAACTGAGAATTATCTTTGTGCAGACATTGAGGGCTTAGCGCAACCTATCAAAGATATCATGTTAAAAAGCATGAGAAGATCTTGGATACGTTGTTGGAAATCATGATGGCTATTTAAAATCATCATGAGGTAACTTCTGCAGACTTTGTTTGGGCAATATGAAGAGTTGTGAGGACTGCTTCACATGAATACAGGTTGTCATGAATATAGCAGTGATGTTGTAGGTTGACAAAATTTAGTGAAGAGGATTTTGGGAGTAGAGAACTACTATCAAACATATCTAGACAAAATATAGCAGTGGGTTGGAGCCCAGAGGGTTGGTGCCCTGAAGTTTGGAGCCTTGGACAAGACAGGGTTGTTGCCTTGACAAGATAGGGTCGGAGCCCTTGGGGTTGGTGCCTAATAATTGAAAGGATTGGTGTCCTTGGATTTGGTTCTCCTAAATCCAAGGACGGTGCCTTGACAAGACAGGGTTGGTGCCCTAGAGGTTGGATCCTCACAAAAGACCAAGTTGGTACTTGGCAACGGGTTGGAGCCTTATATATATTGTACCTGATTTATTGTAAAGATAATATTAATAAAATAATTTATTCCTATTGTTCATTTTGTGTTCTAAATATAATTGATTTAACTGGTAAAAATAACAATTGAAAATCAATACTGATTCACCCCCCCCCCCCCCTCAACAAAGTATTTCCAACAATTGAAATTGGAGCCAGAACCTTCACTCAAAGCCTAACAGCTTGAAGGTGTATCAATTAGAACACAAATGGAAAATCAAGGGAATAAATTCTCTAATCCTCCTAAAGATGTGTCTCACTCAACCATTGAAGTTGAAATCAATCAATTTGTAAAGGCTCCATGGTTAAATGGAAACTTTGATATATGGGAAGCAAGAATGAGGAATTTCTAAAAGACTCAAGGCATTGAAATCTGGAAATCAGTGATTGTTGATAGCATGATGGATGGAGAATCCAAGGAGTATAATGCAAAAGCAATGAAGGCAATCTTGAATGGTATACCAGATTCTATAAAGAACAATTTAGGAAAATGTTCGTCAGTAAAAGGTATGTGGGACAAACTTCATGACCTTCACTCAAAAGGAGCATTGACCATGACCACTAGTCAAGAAGATGATGGAAACCAAGAAGGAAATCCAAAACCCATCATAGAAGTTGAAAATGAGAATGATGACATCAAGGCTAAACAAGACCTAGAAGATGAAGAAAGTGAAAAATATTTTGAAGAAGATCTCCTCACTAAACGTATCGTTGCCATGGAAGAGATTATCAATTTGAAAAAGGAGATTGAGGAACTTAAGAAGAAAGCACTAGTTGTTGACCTAGACCAAACGAGGAAGAAAGTTGACCTTGTCAAGCTTCAAGTACAAAAGGAGAAAAACACCATGATATGCCAACTAAAAGCAAAGGATGAAGAAATAGTCAAATTAAAATCCAACCTCAACCTTCTCATGGCCGAAACATGTAAAGCTACAAGGATCATGGAAGAAATGATGAGCAGTCTAGTTAAGGAAAATGAAGAAATCTTCATAATGAAATCAGATATCATCTCCCTTAAAACATAAGCAAATGAAGCGATACATATCAAGGAAGAATTTGAGAAACAACTTGCTAAGAAGAATAATGGTTGTGAAAGATTGGAAGAAGATATTGTCTCCCTCAAGAAAAAGGTTGAAGGGATGGACAAATTTTTGAAGAGCTATCAAGCCTTGGATGACATGCTCAGCCATCAAAGATCCCCATTTGCTAAATCAAGTCTTGGCTATGAAGGAGAATCCTCAAGCAAGAATGATAATGCTTCAAACAACAAGGATGTGAGGAAGCCAGAAATATATGTTGATGCTCCCAGTTCCAGCAATGGCAAAGGATAAGAGTCAAGGCAACAATGAAGGAAATCCTATTCCAAGAAGAAATGTAGATGACGTCAAGGATGCAAGAAGCAATGGTTATAATTAAAGGATCTCAAGGCAGAAAGACTTCAGAAGTACATCAAGGAAACCTTCTTCTCCCAAGTACCAAAGTATATTTCTTAGTTATTGTTATTCTTGTACAAACTTTCGACACATGGCAAAAGATTGTAGGGCATACCACAAAGATAGACGTTATGGTCCCAGACAATCTCCGAGAAGCAATTCTACAAGAAGAAATCATGAATTCTTATTCATGAACAACATAGAATACTTCAAGTATCATAACATTGGTCATATGGCACGTGATTGTAACTTAACTTGGGATCCTACACAAGCTAGAACCATGCCAGAGAAGATAATTACACAAGTATGGATAAGAAAGCAAATACAATCCGAAAATATGTTGAACTCTCCAGCCAACAACAAATGTTGTTGACTTAATGAAGATATCATTGATATTCCAAGTGTTTGATGATGGGATTCTGCCAAAAAGAGACCATGCATATAGTTAGGTGGAGCTTGTGATTCTTGATCATTATTGCAGAAGCTATCCGTGAAAGGGTCCTTATGAAATCCTTGATGAGTTATATTAATGATCATTCTTTGATAGATCATTTCTCAGGAACACTCCTTTGAAATAAATTGATCTCCTACCTATCTAATGGAATGTTGTTAAACATATCTTCCACTTGATCTCTAAACATAAATTGGAGCAGCAGAAGGCCATCTAATGCTAATAAGCGAACAACTATGTTGTTGTTATTACAAAAGTTGAATATTTTGACTCAGGGATTTGATGTGAGAACAGGTAAATTATGGACACAAATAGAGGCAACCTTCAAACAAATAGATACATCTGGGAATGAAGCTTGAAGCAAGAGCAGTTGGCAACATCTAACAAAACTGAATCATTGCAAAAAGTTGCCAACCAGTGAAAAGAATGCAAAAGACAGCCACAAATTGGATGTCAAATATGCTAGTAGAAATAACTTGCAGAAATTTTTACTAGAACACAAGGAAAAATGGCTCATCAAAAGTACTATAGAAAGAATAATGTTTCACATTCGAATATAAGCTCAGTTTAATGCTGGTCACTTTGGAAAATAGAAACAATGAGGCACAATCTCTCACCATCTCATTCGAATCCAATAATGTTAAAGTATTGAATGGCAGTGACTTAAGGAAAAGCACAAAAATACATAGGAACTCGGATTTGAATAAAGATAGATAGAAAGACAATTTCAGTGGTTTTCTCTCTTGGTTTGGACTATGAATACCTCTTAAATCTGACTATGGAGACAACAGAATACGGACAGCAATCCTTCTATCTTGAGCAATAATATGGCTTCCTTCCTTTTTGCTTCCTCTTTTTCCACTTTGAGAGAAATGACCTTCTTTCATAATTTCTCATTGTATTCAATGGCACTCATTAGTAATAATAAACATTTCCTTCTTCTTCTTGTTTGGAATCATCTTCATTTGTAAATTCCATAAATAATACTTCATTGCTTCCAGCATAGTTATCTTCTTTATCGAACTCAGCATTATCTCTTTTGTGTAGAAAGGTATTTTTAGTTGATTTCTTCTTAGTAGTCTTGAATTCTTGTTCATTAGAGTCATCTTGTTTGGAGAATAAATTCTTCTTGTTAAACCATTTCTTCTTTAACATCTTCTTTTTATATTCGTCTTCATCATCACTATCGATTTTATGAGGACATTTTGCAACATAATGTCCTATTCTTCCACATTTAAAACAAATAAAAGGATACTTTCCTTTGAGCTTGGACCCTTTCCTTAGTTTTCTTACGAATTGAGCTAGTTCAGATTCAAATTCGAAATCATCACTGCTATAATTATAATTTTTCCCTTTCTTTGATGACTTTGAAGCTTTGAATGCAGCTTTCTTGGAGTTATGGATTCCTTTTCTCATTTCACAAGTAATGAGAATCCCATCAAGTTCGTCCATTTTTAGGTCATCCAAGTCCTTCATTTCTTCTATGGCACTGACTTTGGAATCAAATGTTCTGGAAGTGATCTCAAAACCTTTTGGACAAGTATGCTTTCTTCACCAGTTTCCCCTAAACCTTTAAGTGAGTTAACAACTTCATCTACTCGGAGGAAATAGGCTACAATATCTTCTTCATCATCCATCTTAAGACTCTCAAACTGTCTTCTATGTGTTTGGAGTTTTTTGTTTTTGACCTTGGAGTCTCCATAAGCTTGTCCCACATTAACTTGGCAGCATCATAGGTCATAACTTTTGTAAATCCTGAATCAGTAATTCCACTTGTTGTGGAATTTAATGCTTTGGAAGTTTCTATATAAACTTTTTGTTTGCCCTGATCTATTGGTGGAGTAGCTATAACTTTATATCCATTACATCAAAAGTTTCATATCGCGAGTCTTAAAGGGTTGTCATAGCGTAAAACCCTGATTGTGATATTACTACGAACCCAAGAAAAGTTATGGTAACAACCCTATACAATATCGCATCCACCGCATCGCAAGTCTTGAAGCCTTGTTACATTCAAATCCTCTAATTATGATGTGTATTTCAAACCCGATGGTTAATATTATATCGCGTTTGTTTCATCGGCAGTATGAATATCGGCCATGTTACATCGGTGATGTTAAGAGTTGCAATTGCGGCACCTCTGAAAGTTGCGATTGTGATTGATGACGTGGATGTGCGACCTCTTTGGGTACGTTCTCTCCTATAAAATCTTCTGTAAATAAAACAAGTTTATGAGTAATTGGATGAATATCCATAAGTGGGCCTCTCCTTTCAAATGAACGTGTCTTTTGAGTATTGGGGAAACCCGTATAAATACAAGTTATAGAACCTCACCTTAAGTATCGATTGGGAATCGTCAAAAAGAAGAATGAAATAAGTTCACAACTCCTGAACTTGAAGGAACAGAGGAAGCCAAAGATCGAGCAAGAAGGAAGAAATTCGAAGGTCCAACAGGAAATAAGCCAAAGGACGAGCAATTCTATTGATTGGGTTAATCTTTGAAAGGCTCGGACATGTGATGGATTAATAAAGTACAGAACAGTTATGTGAAGGGACAATAAAGTTTCATCTATCATCGTTTGAAGGGAGCAGTAGACAGCACCAGCATTGAAGAATTTGTGAGTTTTCTTCTTGGAAGTAAGATATCGCGACAGTCAGAACAGTGAGAAGTAGTCACTCCTGAAACAGTTACCACAATAGTAAAGAACAAAGAGTTGAAAACTGAGAATTATCTTTGTGCAGACATTGAGGGCTTAGCGCAACCTATCAAAGATATCATGTTAAAAAGCATGAGAAGATCTTGGATACATTGTTGGAAATCATGATGGCTATTTAAAATCATCATGAGGTAACTTCTGTAGACTTTGTCTGGGCAATATGAAGAGTTGTGAGGACTGCTTCATATGAATACAGGTTGTCATGAATATAGCAGTGATGTTGTAGGTTGACAAAATTTAGTGAAGAGGATTTTGGGAGTAGAGAACTACTATCAAACATATCTAGACAAAATATAGCAGTGGGTTGGAGCCCAGAGGGTTGGTGCCCTGAAGTTTGGAGCCTTGGACAAGACAGGGTTGTTGCCTTGACAAGATAGGGTCGGAGCCCTTGGGGTTGGTGCCTAATAATTGAAAGGATTGGTGTCCTTGGAGTTGGTTCTCCTAAATCCAAGGATGGTGCCTTGACAAGACAGGGTTGGTGCCCTAGAGGTTGGATCCTCACAAAAGACCAAGTTGGTACTTGGCAACGGGTTGGAGCCTTATATATATTGTACCTGATTTATTGTAAAGATAATATTAATAAAAGAATTTATTCCTATTGTTCATTTTGTGTTCTAAATATAATTGATTTAACTGGTAAAAATCGCAATTGAAAATCAATACTGATTCACCCCCCCCCCCTCAACAAAGTATTTCCAACAATTGAAATTGGAGCCAGAACCTTCACTCAAAGCCTAACAGCTTGAAGGTTGATCAATTAGAACACAAATGGAAAATCTAGGGAAGAAATTCTCCAATCCTCCTAAAGATGTGTCTCCCTCAACCATTGAAGTTGAAATCAATCAATTTGTAAAGGCTCCATGGTTCAATGGAAACTTTGATATATGGGAAGCAAGAATGAGGAATTTCTTAAAGACTCAAGGCATTGAAATCTAGAAATCAATGATTGTTGATAGCATGATGGATGGAGAATCCAAGGAGTATAATGCAAAAGCAATGAAGGCAATCTTGAATGGGATACCAGATTCTATAAAGAACAATTTAGGAAAATGTTCGTCAGCAAAAGGTATATGGGACAAACTTCATGACCTTCACTCAAAAGGAGCATTGACCATGACCACTAGTCAAGAAGATGATGGAAACCAAGAAGGAAATCCAAAACCCATCATAGAAGTTGAAAATGAGAATGATGACATCAAGGCTAAACAAGACCTAGAAGATGAAGAAAGTGAAAAATATTTTGAAGAAGATCTCCCCACTAAACGTATCGTTGCCATGGAAGAGATTATCAATTTGAAAAAGGAAAATGAGGAACTTAAGAAGAAAGCACTAGTTGTTGACCTAGACCAAACGAGGAAGAAATTTGACCTTGTCAAGCTTCAAGTACAAAAGGAGAAAAACACCATGATATGCCAACTAAAAGCAAAGGATGAAGAAATAGTCAAATTAAAATCCAACCTCAACCTTCTCAAGGCCAAAACATGTAAAGCTACAAGGATCATGGAAGAAATGATGAGCAGTCTAGTTAAGGAAAATGAAGAAATCTTCATAATGAAATCAGATATCATCTCCCTTAAAACATAAGCAAATTAAGCGATACATATCAAGGAAGAATTTTAGAAACAACTTGCTAAGAAGAATAATGGTTGTGAAAGATTGGAAGAAGATATTGTCTCCCTCAGGAAAAAGGTTGAAGGGATGGACAAATTTTTGAAGAGCTATCAAGCCTTGGATGACATGCTCAGCCATCAAAGATACCCATTTGCTAAATCAAGTCTTGGCTATGAAGGAGAATCCTCAAGCAAGAATGATAATGCTTCAAACAACAAGGATGTGAGGAAGCCAGAAATATATGTTGATGCTCCCAGTTCCAGCAATGGCAAGGATAAGAGTCAAGGCAACAATGAAGGAAATCCTATTCCAAGAAGAAATGTAGATGACGTCAAGGATGCAAGAAGCAATGGTTATAATTAAAGGATCTCAAGGCAGAAAGACTTCAGAAGTACATCAAGGAAACCTTCTTCTCCCAAGTACCAAAGTATATTTCTTAGTTATTTTTATTCTTGTACAAACTTTGGACACATGGCAAAAGATTGTAGGGCATACCACAAAGATAGACATTATGGTCCCAGACAATCTCCGAGAAGCAATTCTACAAGAAGAAATCATGAATTCTTATTCATGAACAACATAGAATACTTCAAGTATCATAACATTGGTCATATGGCACATGATTGTAACTTAACTTGGGATCCTACACAAGCTAGAACCATGCCAGAGAAGATAATTACACAAGTATGGATAAGAAAGAAAATACAATCCGAAAATATGTTGAACTCTCCAGCCAACAACAAATGTTGTTGACTTAATGAAGATATCATTGATATTCCAAGTGTTTGATGATGGGATTCTACCAAAAAGAGACCATGCATATAGTTAGGTGGAGCTTGTGATTCTTGATCATTATTGCAGAAGCTATCCGTGAAAGGGTCCTTATGAAATCCTTGATGAGTTATATTAATGATCATTCTTTGATAGATCATTTCTCAGGAACAATCCTTTGAAATAAATTGATCTCCTACCTATCTAATGGAATGTTGTTAAACATATCTTCCACTTGATCTCTAAACAGAAATTGGAGCAGCAGAAGGCCATCTAATGCTAATAAGCGAACAACTATGTTGTTGTTATTACAAAAGTTGAATATTTTGACTCAGGGATTTGATGTGAGAACAGGTAAATTATGGACACAAATAGAGGCAACCTTCAAACAAATAGATACATCTGGGAATGAAGCTTGAAGCAAGAGCAGTTGGAAACATCTAACAAAACTAAATCATTGCAAAAAGCTGCCAACCAGTGAAAAGAATGCAAAAGACAGCCACAAATTGGATGTCAAATATGCTAGTAGAAATAACTTGCAGAAATTTTTACTAGAACACAAGGAAAAATGGCTCATCAAAAGTACTATAGAAAGAATAATGTTGGACATTCGAATATAAGCTCAGTTTAATGCTGTTCACTTTGGAAAATAGCAACAGTGAGGCACAATCTCTCACCATCTCATTCGAATCCAATAATGTTAAAGTATTGAATGGCAGTGACTTAAGGAAAAGCACAAAAATACATAGGAACTCGGATTTGAATAAAGATAGATAGAAAGGCAATTTCAGTGGTTTTCTCTCTTGGTTTGGACTATGAATACCTCTTAAATCTGACTATGGAGACAACAGAATACGGACAGCAATCCTTCTATCTTGAGCAATAAGAAGAGCACCATGATAGGGGGAGCAGATTGACAACAGGAGCAGTTCAACAGGGGGAGTCCTTGTGCACACCTTTGCCATTAATTACAAAGGGGGAGAGAAGAAGAACATTTCCATCAATGACAAAGGGGGAGGTTGTTAATATTGGTTGACATTGATGTCAATATAGTAGTCTTTGTGATGGAAAATTCTTTGATACATGATGTTGCCTATTGATGCCCATTGATCATAATGATCATGGTGATAAATGTTTGATATATGATGAGATGGAAGATCCAAGTGGATTAAATACATGTATACAGAAAGAATAAAAGTAGTAGAGCCATAGGAGCAGTTTATCCCAAGCGATCAAATAAAAGTTATCATAATTCATAGGAGTAAAGAGAAGCGACAAGAGCGACAAGCAAAGACAAAGCAAGTTATCACATATGCCAAAGGGTAAGTGCTATCGAAAGAACAAAGAGGAACATTATGTCGGAGGAGTAGAGCTATCGGAGGAGAAGCCATAATGGAGGAGTTAACAGTAAAGACCACAAAACACACCAGTGCTTATATCGGCGCTTTATCGGCAACTTTATTATATGCCACCGCACAAAACCTGCAATTGCGATTTGAGTTGCAGACCCGACTGTTCCAATAGAACAAGCCTTAAAGGAATATCGCATTCGTCGCATCGTAAGTTTCATATCACAAGTCTTAAAGGGTTTTCACCACATAAAACCATGATTGCAATATTAATGTGGACCCGAAACAGGTTATGATAACAACCCTATACAATATTGCATCCACCACATTGCAAGTCTTGGAGCCTTGTTACATTCAAATCCTTTGATTGTGATATGTATTGCGGACCCAATGGTTAATATTATATTGCATCTATTTCAGCGGCAGTATGAATATCGGCCATGTTACATCGGTGATGTTAATATTTGCAATTGCAGGACCTCCGAAAGTTGTGATTGTGATTGATGATGTGGATGTGGGACCTCTTTGGGTACGGTATCTCCTATAAAATCTTTCGTAAATAAAACAAGTTTATGAGTAATTGGATGAATATCCATAAGTCGGCCTCTCCTTTCAAATGAACGTGTCTTTTGACTATTGGGGAAACCCATATAAATACAAGTTATAGAACCTCACCTTAAGGACCGATTGGGAATTGGCAAAGAGAAGAATGAAAGAAGTTCACAACTCGTGAACTTGAAGGAATAGAGGAAGCCAAAGATCAAACAAGAAGGAAGAAAGTCGAAGGTCCAACAGGAAAGAAGCCGAAGGACGAGAAACTTGTATTGACCCACTCTAGTTGACTCATAGTGATATGACATTAACATTTATTTAGCCCTAAGGCCCGCACTTTATTCTTTGAGGACCTCAGGTTAAGGATCCGAACACATGACTCTACTATTAATGGTTGTGATATTAGTGATTGTGATGGTTAAGTATGTTCTTCATTGATATTATGATGATGATAGCATTAATGGTTATGTATGTTCTCTATTGGTATTATGATGATTGTAGCATTAATGGTTATGTGTGTTATATATTGATATTATGATGATTGTACCATAAATGGTTATTTTTGTTCTCTATTGAAATTATGATGATGATAGCAGTAAAAGATATGTATACTCTATTGATATCATAATGATGATATTTTTGATAGCTAGGTATGTTTTCTATTGATGTTACAATGATGATAGTTTTGATGGATATGTATGTTTCCATTGATGTTATGATGATGATAGCCATGATGGATGTGTCCCCTATGTTAGCTACTTACATTAGTTCTCGTTCACAAAGAACAATGATGTGAATGACTAGGTGATGTTGACGATGCTATATGACAATGACTAGCACTGAGAAACCGTGTTACTGATGATTATTGAGTATGACAGGTAACCACCAGAGACACTTAGATACGATGAGTTCACGGCACCTGGTTTGATGAAAATTAATATTTTGTATTTGAAATTCTAAGTCAATTTTAAAACTTGTTATATATATATATTCTGAAGATATGTTAGTGGTTGCAGGCACAAATTAGTTGCTTGGTCGAATGACTCACATATGGGTGATGGGGTTGTACAACTGGATGGAACTGCATGGGAGGGGTGGGACAGTGTCCCTGATCGCACCCACTAGCACTCTCGCCATGAATTGGATTGGAAAGGTTGAAACACCTTCGTCTTGAAGATCACGGTGACGTGGGGCAGGTCCCAATTTGGGTCACTCATGAAGATTTTACTAGGGGCGTGCATCAAGGTGAATTCCTTGATCCCCAGCACCATTATTCTCACTATAGCAGGTAGCATAAGAGATGATAGTGGTCTTTTTCATTTCACCTATACTTTCCCCTCGTACCCACTAGATACTTGAAGGCAAGTGGCGTGGCACCCTTGGAACTTCAAGGGAAGTTCTTGAAGGGCATGACCAACTTGGAACCCTTGGCATCACAAATAAATTATTAGGTGTGACACCCTTGGAACTTCAAGGGAAGTTCTTGAAGGGCACGACCAACTTGGCACCCTTGGAATCATTAAAAATAAATAAATTAATAAATATAATCAAGATATGAAAACCTTGTAAATTCACATCAAGTGGTAAATGACGTTAGAACTGAGGTAATTAAATCAAGAATAAAACTTGGGGTAAGGGGAGAATAGGAAGAAATAAAATATTTTACCTTGAGAAATCTACTTTTCCCATGTTGGAAATTATTAGGTAGATAATGGACATAAGTAACTTAATTAGGTAAAAGGGGCAAAAAGGTACATAGATGTAAGTGTAAAGAGTAATCCTAAAATAGTAAAACTTCGTTAAGAGAAAAGGACTGTGAATTAAAATAAGATTAATAAATTAAATTTTAGAGAAATTTAGAGAACCTCCATGTGGCAACAAACAACATAAGAATATCCATCTAAGAGGCAAATTGAGTTAAATTAGGAAGTAGTTAGGGGGCCAAATTTAAGACTTATCAATTGGCTTGAGTAATGAACACAAATTAAGGAGTAGAAAAAGGGGATCAAGAAACAACAAAGAGAAGAAATAGGAAGTCTTGTTGGGGTGAGAAAAAATATTATTTTTAAATTAAAATTTAAGTAAATAATTTTGGAGATCCTTGTTGAGAGAGTGACACGTGGGTGCGTAAATAATCAAACTATTGGATTAAAAAAATAATTAATTATGCATTAAATGCCAAGTGTCACCTATGAAGCCTCCTATAAAAGAAGGGACAAGTCATGGGAGAAGGGATTTTTTACCCTATTGTTGGATGGATGAGACTGTGATAGTAGTGACTACGAGCTATAGGTGAGTTTGGTGAGATAGAGGACTTTAGAGAGGGGACTCTTGAGCTAAGGAGTGCTCTCCTCTACCAGTTAACACATTTCCTCCATTGTACAACCCCATTGCAACTTGAGGGTCTGTGGGGAAGGAGAGTACCCAAGGAATATGCTGGGAGTACGCTAGGAGGTCAACCAGTGGGTCACTACATTCGGATTAAGCACATAAACATTCACACTTGGAGGCGAACGACAACAAAGGAGTAAAAGTAGCGGCAAGTCAAGATTGAATATCGTCTCCTAGTGAACGGTACCTATGTTATTATAATGTTCTTTTATATGAATTCATTATGAAATAGTTAATAACATATAAAATAGATGATATGGGTAATGTAGTGAAATTCATGGATGTTTTATATAACTGCTTAATATTTTTGAGTTCCTAATGCTAGCTCCTTATGGATGTATTCTTAGTTTAATTGTATTACTCTAAAATATGTATATATATATACAGGGTTGGTCCCTTCACTTGGTATCAGAGCTAAGTTCAACCTTTAGGACCTAGGGCCCCTTGAATTTGAACTATTTCATGATTACGACAGTGATAGAAAATCTAAATGACCTATATCTTCGCCCAAAAAAAAACAATGTAGAAGTTATAATATGTTGTAACCCATGTGCTTCAATCAACCTGGATCTAACTGTCACAACCTTTGACATATCTCTTCTATAGTAGACTTGCATTTTGTTTGTATGATAACGAAGATTTTGGTATATCATTACCTCACCATTTACTCGAATACCCAACTAGTAGTAAACAAAAATGTAACATTGTATCTTGGGTATCCCTATGCTATTTGGACTCGGCACTTGATGTTCGATAAAAAAAACTAAATTAAAAAATTAAAAAATTCAATGAATATGAGAATTAATATTCAACAACAATTGTATCTTGATCCCTAGTAGAAACCAATGAATCCTATCTCTCTATCAATTGCTCCATCTCAGACTTGGCTAGTTTCAAAGGTCGAGTGCATTGGCTCATCTCTTGAAACAAAACCGCAGTATCACTAAGTCGTATATCTCCAATACTTCTAATATTGACTTCTTCCTTTGAAGTTTCGGCGTCTTCAGAAATTTCTGAACTATTTACATCTTCCGAGATCTCTGTCGCACTTTCATTCCTCGTTGCAGCTCTTGTTTTCTCGGTACTGTCTGCAGTTTGCTCGCCCTGTTCGAAAGGAAAAGAGAAATATTTTACATTTCCTAAAGTTTTAAATGCTTGTTCTGAAAATGATGAGTGTTGGCTCGAAATACAACGAGCTGGGAGAAAACGAATGAATTTACCTACGGTGAAATTCCCCTAAGTCGAGGCAATCTGGTTTTGGAAAAAAAATGCCCCCTCCTCTGGCGGTAAGTTCTAATTTTCATTCTCTCGACATATGTTATCAAGCCAATCAATCGAGCTCAATCAATGACTCTCCCTGCTGCAATATCGACACTCTCCACTTGCACCCACGCGGGAGAACTCTCCCTACTGTAGTATCGACATGCCACAATGAAGACAGTGCAATGGGCCCTCTTGCGTGAATGCCAAACTTGAATCTCCATGGGTGTTGGTTTTTGTGGGAAAAATATGAAATTTCAACACATTTGGGTTTCACAAAAAACAAATGTCTTGATAATATGCATCATCGAGCTAAATCTCTAAGAGCTGTTACCTGAAGACAATAAAATCTTCAATAAATACAACAAATGATATTGTCTTACATGTCCAGATGAGGTATAAAGTTAACTATAGTAACTTTAAATTACTAAGATACCGTCGATGCATTAAAATTTATGGATGAAACATTTGATCCTCGTCTCAGAAACATATTTAAGTTTAAATCCAACCAAACTCTTTGTCCTTAATTAAATTAGAAAAACTATAAAATTATATAATAGGCAGGGGTTACAGCACTCTACCTCTTCTCGTCCTTCCTTGGTGGAAACTTTGTGATCAACTTTGTCAACACAATTTTAGTAGTCACTGCTCTCAATGTCTGGGTTTATAAGAATGTTAGTGAAAGGATTCTTGGCTCTTCTAATGGACTTTTTATAGCAGCCACTGTTTAGTTGGCACTTAGGAATGGCGGTGTGGCATTGAGGTTAATGATAAAGTTCGGTGCAGAAAGGGAATAAATAAAAAATAATACTTTATTCTTCTAACTTTTTTACACAGAGATAGGCAAGTATGTCATGGTACTCAAATGAGGTATCTCTTTATTTGAACTTTCTGTTATCTAGTTTACATATGATGATCATTGATTTCAATTATTTTATTAGTAAAACAATGGTTTACATTTATGAAGATGAATGTGCATATTGCGAGAGTGTTTGCATTTAAAATAGTTCGGTGGTTTTAATAAAATATAATGGGAGTCGTCATGTGTAGGAATTGGTATAGTTTATTAAGTCAATGTGAATAACCATAAAATTGGTACAGTTTATTAAGTCAATACGAATAACTATAAGGTAGTTTCATATTCTATTAAATATGTTTTTTTGGCCACAATCAAACTTCATAATCGATTTCCTTTTAGTGGCTATGTTAGACCCCTATACTACAAGTGTAACCCCTCATTGTTATTAGTACAACCTCCTTATTATATTGTTGTACCCATGTAGTCCCCATATTGTTATTATTGTTCCCCATAGAAGCCCACTATTGTTATTATTGTTCCCTTACATTATTATTGTTATGTCGGCTCTGGTTATATTATGACCCATTAGACTCCTATATATAGAAAAGCGGCCTTGTCATTTGTATCATCCAAGAATTATTCATTTGTGTAATGTAAAGGAGGTTTCCCCCTCAAAGAGGCTGACTTCTAAAGCGTTTATCTATCTTTTCTATCTTTTTTTGAGCTGGTTTCCTAACATTTGGTATCAAAGCTGTGGATTCTAGGGTTTCGCTGCTCCAAACAGGGCATCGTGGCATTTTCGCTATAACTTTTTTCTATGCCATTTCAAACGCTAAAAAAAAAATCCATTTGATAGAAATCGTGCGGAACCTCGGGTCTGAATTTCAGAGCTTGTATCACTATTTTTTCGGAGATATGATCTGAAGAAGTTAGGATTTTTGCAAGCTCCAGAATTTAAGCTAAAACAGGTCATCGTGGGATTTTCCCTATAACTATTTCGCTACGAAGTTTCAAAAGCTAAGAAGAAAACCCATTTGAGAAGAAATTATTCTGAGCCTTCGCTCTGAATTTCAGATCCTGTCTCGCTATATTTTCGGATATATAGTCTAAGGAATTTAGGGTTTTTGCAAACCCCCGAATTACATTCCAAACAGGGCACCTTGGGAAAATCGTCATAACTATCTCTCTGAGCATCAGATTGAAATTTCATAAGTTACAAAAAGAGGACGGACTGTAGTTTCTTGTACATATTTTTTAGATCCAAAGGTCAAAACAAGGACACGTGGCACTTCTTACAAGTTCGCTCTTCTGAAAAGGTATATAATCAGGTCATCTTAGGAGATTGTGCATAATTCTTTCTTGTAGAATCCAATTTTGATCAGACTGATGGCATTGGTAAGAGGACACAGACAGCTACTTTAGGTCACAATTTCAGATCTGAAAGAGCCGAAATTACAGAGTTATAGTCATCTCAAGATCGAGCTCCTAAAATCAAGAAAAGGCGATATGAGGAAGTTTGGTGGTAAGGATCCGGTAAATTGGATGCTACAGATGGAACAATATTTCGATCTACATGAGGTGCAACTGTTAAAAAAGGTACGTATTACATCTCCATATTTAGAACCAGATCAATTTTTATGGTATAAAGGGCTTTGTTCTCGTAAACCACTTGTTACGTGGTCAATTTTCAAGGAGGAAATGATAGCACATTATGAGGATACAAAGAGAAACTCCTTCTTTAGCCAATTGATAGATCTCAAACAAAAAGGTTCCATGGAAAAGAACATTGAGGACTTTCAAAAATTGAATAGAAGGGTAAATTATATTCCAAAGAAACAAAGGATTGATGTCTTCATAGGGACTTTAAAGGATAACGTTCAACATGAGGTTCGTTTTTTGGAACCTGATTCATTAGAAGAGGCATTCGAGTTGGCAAGAAAAATTGAAAGCGAAATTATGGAAACAAAGAATCCCACCACTCATGACTATAATTATGGAAGTGTTTCTTCTCCTAGCCTTCCACAACCTACAAGGCTTCCACCACAACAATTGGAAGAAAAAAGAGAAAAAGGGCTTTGTTACAATTGTGATAAAAAATGCACTAAAGGTCATAAGTGTGCTGAGAAGAAATTATTTTACATAGAGTATGAAAGGAGGAAGAAGATGATCAAGAAACATCAAAAGAAGAGGATATACGCCAGGACCCAACCTCAGAGAAAGAAGAAATGAATCCGACCATATCTTGTAAAGCACTGGCAAGAATTACCACTCAAACTCTCAAGATAGAAGGACATATCAAAAAGAAAAAGGTTCAAGAAGTGAAATATCACATCGAGCATCAAGAAATGAATCTGACCATATCTTGTAAAGCATTGGAAGAAATTACTACTCCGCAAACACTCAAGATAGAAGGAAATATCAAGAAGAAAAAGGTTCAAGCAGTGAAAGATCACATCAAGCATCAACAAGAAGTTCTCCAACATTTAGAGGATAACGCCACTTTGGTGCAGAATCGAATGAAACGATAGGTAAATCAACATCGTAGTGAAAAAAAAGTTTGATGTAAGTGATTGGGTATTTTTGCAGTTACATCTCAAGCAAGCTATTTATGAGAAGGAAATGTTGGCAATACTACATGCACTTAAGAAATGGCGACCTTACCCAATGGGAAAACACTTCAAAGTAAAAATGGATCATGATAGTATTAAATACGTTTTAAAACAAATATTATCTTTAGAAGAACATAAAAAATGGGTCACAAATATGTTGGGTTATGACTTTGACATCATCTACAGAAAAGCAAAGAAATTTTTTGTTGCAAATGCACTCTCAAGAAAGGATGAGGATGTGGAAGCATTGTTTTGTGTTATTTCTATTATCCAACCAGATTGGATAAATGAAGTAAGGGATGAATGGAAGAATGACAAAGAAGTGTGGCCACTCATTCAAAAGTTGCAGAATATACCAATTCAAACAATAGTGCCAGAACTTGAAGAGGAAGAAAAAATCATATTAGAACCTCGAGCAGTCACAAAAACAAGAACCCTACAGCTAGGAAATCGATCAATTTCAAAGTATCTCATTAAGTGGAAGAACTTACCCATTGAATATTCCACATGGGAAGACAAGAATTTTATACAGAAGCATCAAGAACTACTCAAGCATTGAGGACAACACTTTTGAAAGGAGAGAGGCATGTTAGGCCCCTATACTACTAGTGTAACCCCTTATTGTTATTAGTACAACCTCCTTATTATATTGTTGTACCCATGTAGTCCCCATATTGTTATTATTGTGCTCCATAGAAGCCCACTATTGTTATTATTGTGCCCTTACATTATTATTGTTATGTCGGCTCTAATTATATTATGACCCCTTAGACTCCTATATATAGAAAGGAGGTCTTGTCATTTATATCATCCTAGAATTATTCATTTGTGTAATGTAAAGGAGATTTCCCCCTCGAAGAGGCTGAATTCTAAGGCGTTTATCTATCTTTTCTATCTTTTTTGAGTTGGTTTCATAACAGGCTAGAATTTAGAAAGTTTATCTATCTTTTCTATCGTTTTTTGAGTTGGTTTCATAACAGGCTAGAATTTAGAAAGTTTATCTATCTTTTCTATCTTTTTTTGAGTTGGTTTCATAACAGGCTAGAATTTAGAAAACATAATTGGCTTTTCCAAATGTAAGAAAGTTGAAACAGATTCGACATTTTGCACCTCATATATTTTATTCACATGTTTAGCACACAAATACGTTGGAAATAGTATTCTAACATAGCAACTTAGCCATTCATCTATCGGCTTGCAAACAGTTTATTTAGAAAAACTATGGTATTTTCCATGTTGAGTGTCCTTTGGGCCGCATAGCCACATTTTGGCAACATGATTCCAAATCTTGATGTTTGGGTGACCAAAGTCCCAAACATATATTTACAGTTTTGTGTCTAATCACTCAATTTGCGCTCCAGATTTATTTTTGCAATATACATATTATATGTTGTAAATTATGATCAATTCAAACTTCGTGGACAACTTTTTATTATTTGGCTTTTTTTTTCATTTTAAGTAAATCTACATGAGGAAAAAAATGAAGCACATACCCGTATTAAATATAATATCACTCATAATTTATAGTGAAATAGATGAGAATTTCTACAAATTTAGAGAGCAATTCTTTTGCATAGACACGAAAGGAAAGTGTGTCTTGTACTTACAAGACTAGCGTCTTAACCTGTTACTCCAATACTTGTACAAGACTAGCGTCTTAACCCATTATTATGTAATCAAATTTTATAGAATATTTAACAATTAAGAAACCCTGAAAACATATGGAACACAATTTCTTTTAATATCTAGACGAACTTGAGAATCCAGGGACTTGAGATTGTGTAAATTATAGTGCATATTCATTGTAACTTATTTAATATTTTAAGTTGATTTAGTTGATGGTTTCTGAAATGCTTTACCGTAATTTGCAACTTAAATTCTGAAATGTTTTATGGTAATTTGGAATTTACAAAGTATTTGCGTGTCTTTTTGGTTTATAATTTCAGGTATGCCTTGTTAGAAAAAGAATTATTGTATAATTACTACATTTTACATTTTACATTTTTCTATTATTACTTGAAAATAGTAAAAGTTTAATATTTTTCTTTTGAGGTATTTTTTTCAGTATTGTATTTTTAAAATTGTATTAGAACATAATTAATGGTATAAATTTTTCCAGTTGTTTTAACATTTTTGTTGATTTTTGTTTGAGTTTAAAGTAGATCATATATACATATTTTAACTTTCTTGTGACTAGTGTTTAAAGTTGTTGCAAAATAATGTTGAGCCTAAGGCTTTCAAAGAATCTATTTTTACTAGATTGTTCATTATGGTCATTTACAAATTATAAGATATTGGAGTTGAGATATTACAATATGGTAATAGTGTCCGTAAGTTATAAAAATATTTTACACTAATGTACAATTTGGTCATATGATTGGATTCTTTTAAATACAACATCAATAGAATTCTTACCTAAAATTGCTCAACAACTTGCATAAATTTTGGTGCATGTTAACCATCGTAAATCTACATATTGACAATCTTAAGTTAAATTATGCTTAAAAATAAAAATAAAAAAATAATTTGCATAAATAATGGTGGGCAACAACTCTTGGTATATATGGTTTTTTTTTATCTGAATGTAAATAACATCTCAAATAACTCTTGCACTATTCTAGTCATTTACTCTTCATGGTTGTACTAGTTTAACATTTTCAAAATTATTACATTCTTTTAAAACTTATTCTCTCTCTTTTTACTAATGACATTCTCAGTTTATGTTATGATAATGCTACCAATCACCTCTACCATTTACATGACATAATGTAGTCTAAGCCTACTATGTTGAGTCAGATTGATTGTATCCTTATGATTAAATCTTATAGGAAGGTTTGAAATTGATAAGTGAATTATATCATCAAGAACTTATAAATGCATAAATTGTTCCTTTGGAAGTATATAATAATAACAATAAATTATAGAACCACTCATGTTGGTTATGATTTTTATTTGATTGGTTTTTATCTTATAAGGAAAAATCATATTAAATTGTGGCAGGTTTCTTTGGTGAACCATGGTTAGAAGAGGTACAAGGAGTGGGGCAACTAAAGGGCGCAATATGGCACCACCACAATAGCCAACTCCTACCACCCCACCCAATCATGGGAAAAACATCACAACACAAGAATAGATACCAGCCGGAGAAGTGTTGAACTTAATGAGATCATTCCAACACATATCTGAGGCATTAATAAACTGTTTGGAACAGGGGCATGGAGGGCATGTCATAAAAAACGAAGCACCCCAAAACACTACAAGAAATGATGTACGTCGAGATTTGGAAAAAGGTAAAATTTTCAAAATTTTGGGGGTCCACGGATGGTTAATCTGCAAAGGCATGGTTAGAAAACATGGTTATGTTATTTACCCTGAGAGATTACACCTCAAACATGAAGGCCAAGATGGGTATATTCCAGCTAAAGGAAAACACACTACTTTGGTGGAAGACATTATTAACCCAATTGGGGATGGATATCTCAAAAGTAACTTGGGAATTATTTGAAGAAAAATTTAGAGAACGTTACATGTCAGGGGAGTTCCTTGAGAGGAAACTAAATGAATTTAATGTATTAAAGCAAGGGAGTCGCTCAATACCAAAGTATGAGGCTCGTTTCATGGAATTACTTTGTTATTCCTCACACTTAAACATAGAAAAGCTCAAAGTGAACATATTTGTGTATGGATTAAATGTTAACATTTGGGCCAAGGTTAGAATCTTAATGCCTCGCACCTTGCATGAGGCAGTTCAGCAAGCAATTGTTGCAAAGGAGGAGATCATGAGCAATGGACCTACTAAGTCAACAAGGCCCACAAGATTAGGAGTACCAAGTGGAAACATTATGGAACGTAGAAATTTTCAAAGGGGTCTTGTGCTCAATCATCAAAAGTGACCAACAGGAAATCAAAGAACACAAATAGGCATCTAACTCAGCATCTGCACAGGGTACCTCAACAAACTTATCAACCACAACAACACTGCCCTATGCAACAGCACCTAGTCACACCACCTCATCACGATCCCAACACTCTGGCTCTTTCCAGCAGAGTTCCAGGCCAACTCCCAGTTTAGTTGGTAGTAGGAGCCAAGCTTCTAAGAGGGGGTGTTGGACTTGTGGAAGTCCTCACTACGAGAGGGATTGCCCTCAAAAGACAAGTAATACCAACTCAACTAAGAAAGCAAATACAGTGGGGGATCTGGGGAAGGCTCATCGCATTCATGCAACGGTGAACAATCACCAGGTCGAACACCAGTGCACTGTGTTGGAAACCTCGGGTAATATTGATGGTATGAGTTTTGTCATTTTAATGGATCCAAGAGCTACTGATTCTTTTATTTCTCTAAATGCATTATCAAGGATTAAACATAAAAAAATTGCACAATATGAATTTAGACATGTAGAAATGGCATGTGGTATGAAAAGAAATGTAGGAAGGACAGTAAAGAATTGTGAGGTGGAGCTGGGTGTATGTAAGACAAAGGTATCCTTGTACTCTACGACCTTATGAGTCTATGATGTAGTTATAGGAATGGATTGGTTGGAACGACATGAGGCACTCATAAACTGCAAAGACAAGGTTCTACATTTCACAGGCGATGATGGCCAAAGAAAATGATTGAGGGGAAAGAACCGAGGGGTGTCCCTAAGGTTCATCTCCTCCATGCAACTAATGAAATATAGGCAAACGATATGTCAAATGTTCTCGGTGGTAACTCTAAACGATAAGGTGACTCTAAGAATCTTGCTAGAGACATCCAATTCTTGTTGAATTTAAGGATGTATTTCCTGAAGAACTACCTGGGCTACCCCCAAAAGGGGAAATTGATTTCACCATCGACCTTAAACCAGGCACTGAGCCTATTGCGAGGGCACCCTATCGTATGTCGACCCTAGAGCTAAAGGAATTGAAAATCCAATTAAAGGAATTGTTGGACTTGGGGTTCATATGACCTAGCATAACTCTATGGGGAGCCCCTGTGATTTTCGTTAAGAAGAAGGATGGGTCTTGGCGACTATGCATTGACTACCGCCAGTTGAACAAAGTGATGATAAAAATCAATACCCTCTGCCAAGGATAGATAATTTTTTTGATCAAATGAGGGGGGGCATATGTGTTTTCAAAGATAGATCTAAGGCAGGATATCATCAGTTGAGAATCAAGGAAGAAGATATCCCGAAGACAGCCTTTAAGACAAGATTTGGGCATTATGAATTTGTAGTTTTACCCTTTGGACTGACAAATGCCCCGGGTGTTTTCATGAGTTTGATGAATGGAATATTCTGGGATTACTTAGACAAGTTTGTACAAGTCTTTATCGATGACATTTTGATTTACTCAAAGACCCCAGAATAGCATGACGAACACTTGAGGATAGTTCTACAATGTCTTAGAGAAAACCACTTATACGGGAAGATGTCAAAGTGTTCCTTTTACCAAACCAAGATTCATTATCTTGGGCACATTATCTCTGGGGATGGTATTGCAGTAGACCCGGCAAAGATCGAGGCCATCATGGAATGGTCAACACCAATGAATGTTCATGAAATACGAAGTTTCATGGGCATGGCAGGGTATTATCATAGATTTGTCGAAGGGCTTTCAAAGATAGCAAAGCCCCATTACCGAGCTCCAAAGAAAGAACAAGAAATTCACTTAGACTGAAAAATGTGAAGAGGCATTCCAATGGTTAAAGGTGTTATTAACGATAGCACCAATTTTGAAGGTGTCAGATATGGAACAAGAATTTTTGGTTTGCATCGATGCCTCCAATGAAGGGCTAGGTTGTGTATTGATGCAAGAAGGAAAAGTAATAGATTATGCATCAAGGAAACTTAGAACCCACGAAGAGAACTACGCAACCCATGATCTAGAAATGGCAACAATTATTTATACACTAAAGATTTGGAGACACTACCTTCTAGGAAGGAAGTTTGATCTTAGGACTGACCATTGTGGGCTACAACACATATTCACTCAAGACCACTTAAATGCAAGACAAAGGCAATGATATGAGCTAATCAGTGAATACGATTTTGATATTAATTACATAAAAGGAACGGTAAATAGGGTGACTAATGCTTTAAGTAGGAGGCCTCATATATTTTTGATGATTCCCTTAAGGACAAATTTGAGGGCGAATTTGCTTGACTTACAATTTAAGAACACCTGGTACCAAAAGGTTAGAAAAAGTTTGAGGGAGGATGAAATGAGGGTCCCAAAATATGAAGAATACTCCCTAAATAGTGATGGGCTACTACGATTCCAAGGAAGGATATATGTGCCACTGAATGAAGCACATCGCGCAATATATCTTGAATGAAGCACATCGCGCAATATACATGACACACCCTGGTGTTAAGAAGATGAGTGTGGCCCTGAAACCACTCTTACTTTTTGAAAGAGATGAAGAAGTACATCATAAACTTGGTAGCAAGATGCTTAGAGTGTCAACGAGTAAAAGCTGAAAAACAGACATCCAGCAAGGTTATTGCAACACCATGAGATGCCAGAATCTAAATGGGAAGTTATATCAATGGACTTCATTGTGGGACTACCAATGACCTCAAGAAGACATGATTCCATATTTGTAGTGGTGCACACGTTGACTAAGAGTGCCCATTTTATACTAGTTAAGACTACATATAAGGCACCAGAAGTAGCCACAGTTTTTATTGATGAGATTATGAAATTGCATGGAGTACCTAGGAAGATCATATCAGATAGGGGAGCAGTGTTTATAGGAAGGTTTTAGACCAATTTCCAAGAAGCCTTAGGAACCCAGTTGAACTTTAGCACTGCTTATCACCCTAAGACAGAGGGGCAGACAGAGAGGACTAATCAAATACTTGAGGACATGCTATGAATGTATGTGATGGACCAACAAAAGAGATTGGAGGAGTTTTTACCCTCGTGGAATTTGCTTTCAATAAAAGTTATCATAGTTCCATCAAGATGGCGCCATTTGAGTTCTTTTACGGCAGACCTTGCAGAACACCTCAAATTTGGGACCGAATAGAGGACCAAGTATTAATAGGACCAGAATTGGTGCAAGAGATGGAAGAACAATTGACTATGATTAGAGGGAGGCTAAAAGAAGCACAAGATCGACAAAAGAGCTATGTTTGCGCTCATCAAATAGACCAAAGTTATGAAGTAGGAGATAGGGTTTTCTTGAGAGTAAGGCCCAAAAAAGCTCTATAAGATTTGGAAAGGGATAAAAATTGTCCCCACGGTTTGTGGGACCTTTTAAAATCTTAGAAAGGAAAGGGTTGGTGGCATATAGGCTTACCTTACCTCCATCTTTAACATATATGCATGATGTGTTTCATGTTTCTCTTTCGCGTCATTATATTTTAGATCCTTCGCATGTTATTGACGTTGGTCATTTGTAGGTTTCGGAAGAGGGAACGGTGATGGCCGAATCAATTCGCATACTGGACCAACAAACTTTGCAACTTAGACGACGATTAGTAGACTAGGTTAAGGTCCAGTGGGACAATTATAGTCCCAGTTCAGCCACTTGGGAGGACACCGAGGAGAAGCATCACCAATTTCCTTACCTATTCCAAGGACTTCGAGACGAAGTCTATTATTAAGAGGGAGTGTATGTAGTGCCCCGCTCTAGTTGAATGACAATTATATGACACTAACATTTATTTAGCCCTAAGGCCCGCACTTTATTCTTTGAGTACCTCAGATGTAATAGATCTGACTTTATTGAGGGAGGTACGACATTTCTATGTTTCATATCTATAACAGAGGTAGGTACCCAAGGGAATAATGTAATAATGTGATGGACCATAGTAATAAATAAAATGGTTAACCACGTTATTTATTACTATGGCCCATCCCATTATTACATTATTACCTTAGGTACCTCCATTTGTACCCCATACTATCCACCCCTAGGTATACTACATTCATTTCTATTATCGTATATTCTCAGGTCAAATCTATTACAAGTGGTATCAGAGCACTTTCTTGGGCAAGCGGAGAGATATTTTTTTTTGTAGCAATTTTTTGAGGGCGACGAGTTTGCAAATCAGATTTATAACTTCTGGTGCAAATTTTGAAGAAAAAAATTGCAGATCTGGATTCTTTGCGAAAAATACTCAATTTCAAAAAAAAAGTCCGTCAAATTAGATTCCATACGAAGGAGATATCGTTGATTTAAAAATCAGTTGTGTTGTAGAAAATTCGTGGATGGCGGATCTCCAATTAATTTTTGTCATTTTTTAGGGGAATTTTGAGAAACTAATTGCAGATCTGAGATCCTCTTGAAAAATTACTCAATTTCAAAAAAACAATCAGTCGTATCGGAATCCGAATGAGAGAAATATCGCTGACTTAAAATCAGCGCTTTTTCCAGAAATTTTTGTGCCGACGGGACAGTTGCAACACAAATCTTAAATTCTAGTGCCTAGTCAGGATTTCTATCACACGGTAAGATGTAGAATGGATGTTCAATTTTCGAAAACAGGTCATAATAAGGATTCTGAGCAATATTCACTGAACTGTGGCCATTTCAAATTTTCGCCAAGTGATTTTTTTTTCAAAACCCTCTTCATGGCTTTCTAGCAAGAAATTTTTTACAATGAAAGATAATGGTCATACTATTGAAGAATTCATAAAAGACCTTAAAAAAACCTCTCCGAAATATTGGACATGTTTCATATGGCTTTGGTTGAAAAATGAGGCTACCATATGGTGGAAGTCACTTGATAGAAAGAAGTTGTCCAAACTTTCGAATGAAGAATTTGCAAAACTCCTTTTGGACAAATGGTCTAACGCTACATAACAGAAGAATGACACACGGAAAGGGTTATTTTCTGATGATCTCTTTATTACAAATTCATGGATGTATTCAGAAAGAGAAGATAATTGTGTCTATCAATCCTAACAAGCAGCATAATTTTATTAATGTTCATTTGGCTAAAACACTGCAAGTCCCAACCAAACAAATAGAGCACACACATGTTAATAATGAACAGGTGCAAGTTTATAGAGATTTGAAGATTTTTATGGATAAGTATGTATTGCATTCTGATTTTTATGCCTCATATGGATATCGTGGAGGTTGTTTTGGGATACCCTTGGATGCAATCTGTTGGTACTATCAATATTAATGTGCAGAAGAAATTCTTGAAGCTCTGGTATAAAAAGAAGAAAATTACATTCCAGGATATTTCTATCAATACACAAGTAGAGTCCAAGGAGGCTGAAGCAGTAGATGTTCCAGGGGCTGACACATCAAATGAGGAATCTGTGGTTGAAGTAATATTGGAAGATAAGAAACAACAACAGGCGCCACAACATGTACCAAATACCAATCAGGCTCAATTAGGTGGTGAATTAAAGCAAGATACACCATTGGTTAAAACTTCAGCATATTACCGCCCACATCACCCAACAAGAAAACAACCTACAAGATGGCAACAAATTAGCAACAAGGACAACAACCCCCGCATAACAAATAAATAGGAACAACGATCCACCCACAACACATCAACACAGAAGAGCCGCCAGGGTCAACTTCCAGCTCAAGCGAGCAAGGCACCAGCGAGATTGAGGGTTCAACTTTCTCTTGGAGGGCTAGATGCATGTGCATGGTACCAGTGGACGACTCTTTTGAGTAGATCTTATTATTTGTGTTCTTCTTATGTTTTGGGGACGAAAAATGTTTAAAGGGGGTGGAATGTAGTATACCCAGGGGGGATAGTATGGGGTACAGAAGGAGGTACCCAAGGGAATAATGTTATGCTTGTTCTCTATTGATATTATGATGATTGTAGCATAAATGGTTACGTTTGTTCTCTATTGAAATTATGATAATGATAGCAGTAAATGATAGGTATGCTCTATTGATATCATAATGATGATAGCCTTGATGGATAGGTATGTTTTCTATTGATGTTACGATGATGATAGCTTTGATGGATATGTATGTTTCCATTGATGTTATGATGATGATAGTCATGATGGATGTGTCCCCTATGTTATCTACTTACATTAGTTTTGGTTCACAATGAACAATGATGTGAATGACTAGGTGATGTTGATGATGCTATTATGACAATGACTAACACTGAGAAACCTTGTCACTGATGATTATTGAGTATCACAGGAAACCACCAGAGGCACTCGCATATGATGAGTTGATGGCACCTGGTTTGATGAAAATTAATATTTGTCTTTTAAATTCTAAGTCAATTTTGAAACCTGATATATATGGATATATATAGTTTGATGATATGTTAGTTGTTGTAGGCACAGATTAGTTGCTTGGCCGAATGACTCACATATGGGTGATGGGGTTGTACAATTTGATCGAACGGCATGGGAGGGATGGGGCAGTGTCCTTGATCTCACCCATTAGCACTCTCGTTATGACTTGGGCTAGAAAGGTTGAAACACCTTCGCCTTGAAGATCACGATGACGTGAGGCAAGTTCCAAATTTGGGTCGCTCATGAGGATTTTACTTGGGGGAGGCACGCATCAAGGCGAATTCCTTGATCCCCAACACCATTAGTCTCACTATAGCAGGCAGCATAAGAGATGATAGCGGTCTTTGTCATTGCACCTATACTTTCCCCTCGTAGCCACTAGATGCTTGAAGGGCAAGTGGCGTGGCACCCTTGGAACTTCAAGGGAAGTTGTTGAAAGGCATGACCAACTTGGCACCCTTGACATCACAAATAAACTGTTAGGTGTGACACCCTTGGAACTTCAAGGGAAGTTCTTGAAGGGCACGACCAACTTGGCACCCTTGGAATCATTGAAAATAAATAAATTAATAAATATAATCAAAATATGAAAACCTTGTAAATTCACATCAAGTGGTAAAGGACGTTAAAACTGAGGTAATTAAATCAAGAATAAAACTTGGTAAGGGGAGAATAGGAAGAAATAAAATATTTTACCTTGAGAACTCTACCCTTCCCATGTTGGAAATTATTAGGTAGATAATATACATAATTAGGTAAAAGGGAGAAAGAGGTACATAGAAGTAAGTATAAAGAGTAATCCTAAAATAGTTAAACTTCATTAAGAGAATAGGATTATGAATTAAAATAACATTAATAAATTAAATTTTAGAGAAATTTAAAGAACCTCCATGTGGCAACAACTAACATAAGAATATCCATCTAAGAGGCAAATTGAGTTAAATTAGGAAGTAGTTAGGGGACCAAATTTAAGACTTATCAATTGACTTGTGTAATGAACACAAATTAAGGAGTAGAAAAGGGGGATCAAGAGACAACTAGGAGAAGAAATAGGAAGTCTCGTTGGGGTGAGGAAAACTATTATTTTTAAATTAAAATTTAAATAAATAATTTTGGAGATCCTTGGTGAGAGAGTGACACGTGGGTGGGTGAATAATCAAACTACTGGATTAAAAAAATATGCATGAAATGCCAAGTGTTATCTATGAAGCCTCCTATAAAATAAGGGGCAAGCCAAGGGAGAAGAGACTGTTTACCCTATTGTTGGATGGATGAGACTATGTCAAAGTAGTAACTACAAGCTATAGTTGAGTTTGGTGAGGTAGAGGACTTTAGAGAGGGGACTCTTGAGCTAAGGATTGCTCTCCTCTACCAGCTAACACATTTCCTCCATTGAACAACCCCATTGCAGCTCGGGGGTCCATGGGGAAGGAGATTACCCAAGGAGTAGGCTGGGACGTCAACCGGTGGGTCGCTACATTCGGATTAAGCATGTCAACATTCACACTTGGAGGCGAACGACAACAAAGGAGTGCAAGTAGCGACAACTCAAGATTGAATCTCATCTCCTAGTGAACGGTACCTATGTTATTATAGTGTTCTTTTATATGAATTCATTATGACTATAGTTAATAACATGAAAAGTAGATGATATGGGTAATGCAATGAAATTCATGGATGTTTTATATAAGTGCTTAATATTTTTGAATTCATAATGCTAACTCTTTATGGATGTATTCTTAGTTTAATTGTATTACTCTAAAAAAAAATATATATATATATATATATATATATATATATAGAGAGAGAGAGAGAGAGAGAGAGAGAGGGTTGGTCCCTACACAATTTTGTTGATTGGGTTAATCTTTGAAAGGCTCGGACCTGTGATGAATTAATCAAGTATAGAACAATTCTGTGAAGGGAAAATAAAATTTCATTTGTCATTGTTTAAAGGGAACAGTATACAACACCAGCATTGAAGCGCTTATGAGTTTGTTTCATGGAAATAAGATATCGCGACAGTAAGAACAATGAGAAGTAGTCACTCCTGAAACAGTTATCACAACAGTAAAGAACATGGGGTTGAAAATGGAGAAGTATCTTTGTGTAGACATTGAGGGCTTAGCACAACCTATCAAAGATATTTTGATGAAAAGCATCAGTGGATCTTGGAGACATTGTTGGGTCCCTATAATACTAGTGATTACCCCATTACTATTGTAGTTATACCCCTTATTAATATTGTTGTGCCCCTATTGCCCCCATATTGTTATTATTGTGCCTCATAGAATCCATCTATTGTTATTTTTGTGGCTTTATATTATTATTGTTAGGTCGGCTGGATTGTATTGTGACTCCTTAGACTCCTATATATAGAAAGGAGGTTTTGTCATTTGAATCCTCCAAGAATTGTTCATTTATGTAATGTAAAGGAGGTTGCCCCCTCGAAGAGGCTGAATTCTAAGGCGTTGATCTATCTTTTCTATCTTTTCTTGAGCTGGTTTCATAACATTTGGTATCAGAGCTTTGGATTCTAGAATTTCGCTGCTCCAAACAGGTCATCGTGGAATTTTCGCTATAACTTTTTTTCTGTAACGTTTCAGAAGTCGCAAAAAAAACCCATTTGAAAAGAAATTGCGCTGAACCTTGAGTCCGAATTTCAGAGCTTTTCGCGCGATATTGGCGGAGATATGATCTGAGGAAGTTGGTCTTTTTGCAAACTCCTGAATTACATTCAAAACAGGTGACCTGGGGAAAATCGTCATAACTTTCTCTATGGGGATCGGATTGAAATTTCGTAAGAAGGTATAGAAAGAGGACGGACTGTAGTTTCTTGTATGCACGTTTCAGATCCAAAGGTCAAAACAGTGACTCATGGCACGTCGTACAAGTTCGCTCTACTGAACTAGTCTATAAGCAAGTCACTATGGGAGATTTCACATAACTCTTACTTGGAGAATCCAATTTGGGTCAGACTTGTGGCATTGGAAAGAGGACACAGAGGGCTACTACAGGTCACAAATTCAGAAGTAGATGATTGGAAAGTACAGAGATACATCAGAGGAAATATCGAGCTCCTCCAAAGTGAAAAAAGGTGTGTAGATTTTCTTAAATTTTTGCTTAAGCTTGGTTTGAAAATTTATTTTGAAGGAATTCAAAGGGCATAATAGAGCATTATTATCGGTAACTGATGCTCCGAAGAAAGAAAATGTTAATACCTAGTAAGGAACCTGAAATCTCTAGCATGACTCATGAAGAAGAGGAAGAAATGCAACATGATATATCAAAATTACAAGACCAAGTGCAGCAACTGTCCCTTGCACAAAAAGGAACAGAATCTAAGATGGAGTTTAAAGAAAGATGTAGAAGCTAAAATGGATGGTTTAAAGAAAGGCGTAGAAGCTAAGATGGACTGTTTAAAGAAAGGCTAGAAGCTAAGATGATTGACGTAGAAGCTAAGATGGATGATTTGAAAATAGATTTGAAGACAGACATGGACGAATTGAAAATAAATATGAATAAGTTGCTACAAGAAATGGTCCCTAAGGGTGAAAGGGTACTAAATAAAACTCATGATGAGAACAAAAGAAATGTAATCATGATTCCATAGACGCTAATGTTGGATCGAAGACTCACCATATTCCAAAAATCGATATGAGGAAGTTTGATGGCAAGGATCCTGCCACATGGATATTACAGATGGAACAATTCTTCGATCTCAACAATGTGCAAAACACACAAAAGGTACGTATGGCAACTTTATATTTGGAGCCAAATCAGTTTGTATGGTATCAATGGCTTTGCTCTCGTAAACCATTTATCACTTGAGCAATTTTTACGGAAGAATTGATAGCACATTATGAGGATACAAAAAGCAACACTTTTTTTAGCCAATTGATAAGTCTCAAACAAAAGGGTTCAATAATGGAGCACATTGAGGAGTTCCAAAAATTGAACATAAGGGTAAAAGATATTCTAGATGAGCATAGGATTGATGTGTTCATAGGGTCTTTAAAGGATAATATCCAACATGATGTTCGCCTTTGGGACCCTGATTCATTAGAGAAGGCATTCAGGTTAGCAAGAAAAATGGAAAGCAAAATTATGGCAACCAGGAAGCATACCACTCACAACTATAAAGACGGAAGTGTTGTTGCCCCTAGTCTTCCACAACCTATAAGGTTGACACCACAACAATTAGAAAAAAAAAGAGCAAAAGGGCTTTGTTACAGTTGTGATAGCAAATACACTAAAGGTCATAAGTGTGCTGAAAAGAAATTATTCTACATAGATTGTGAAGAGGAAGAAGAAAATGAGCAAGAAAGGTCTAAAGAAGAGGATATACTCCAAGAACAAAGCCTAGATGAAGAACAAATAAATCCAACCATATCTTGTAATGCATTGGCGGGAATTACCACTCCTCAAACCATCAAGATAGAAGGACAAATCAAGAAGAAAAAGGTAATAGTGTTGATTGATTCAGGAAGTACCCACAATTTTATTCATTGTAAGGTAGCAAAAGAATTGAATTGCCTCCTATAACCAGCACCAGAGTGTCAAGTGATGGTTGCAAATGGAGGAACAATAAATTGCTCTGGAAAATGCCATAATATCAAGCTATCCATGGGAGAATATGTATTGACTAGCCCAATGCTTTCCATTCCAATGGGAGGTGTTGATGTTGTACTAGGAGTCCAATACTTTCCATTCCAATGGGAGGTGTTGATGTTGTACTAGGAGAAGTATCTTTGTGTAGACATTGAGGGCTTAGCACAACCTATCAAAGATATTTTGATGAAAAGCATCAGCGGATCTTGGAGACATTGTTGGGTCCCTATAATACTAGTGATTACCCCATTACTATTGTAGTTATACCCCTTATTAATATTGTTGTGACCCTATTGCCCCCATATTGTTATTACTGTGCCCCATAGAATCCCTCTATTGTTATTTTTGTGGCTTTATATTATTATTGTTAGGTCGGCTAGATTGTATTGTGACTCCTTAGACTCATATATATAGAAAAGAGGTTTTGTCATTTGAATCATCCAAGAATTGTTCATTTATGTAATGTAAAGGAGGTTTCCCCCTCGAAGAGGCTGAATTCTAAGGCGTTGATCTATCTTTTCTATCTTTTCTTGAGTTGGTTTCATAACAGACATCGTTGGAAATCATGATGGCTATTTAAAATCATCATGAGGTAACTTTTGCAGACTCTGTTTGGGCAATATGAAGAGTTGTGAAGACTCCTTCATATGAAGACGGGTTGTCATGAATATAGCAGTGATGTTATAGGTTGAAATAATTCAGTGAAAAGGATTTTGGGAGCAAAGAATTACTATCAAACATATCTAGAAAAAATATAGCAGTGGGTTGGAGCCCAAAGGGTTGGTGCCCTGAAGGTTGGAGCCTCAAACAAGACAGGGTTGGTGCCTTGACAAGATTGGGTCGGAGCCCTTGGAGTTGGTGCCTCGAAATTGAAAGGATTAGTGTCCTTGGAGTTGGTGCTCCTAAATCCGAGGTTGGTGCCTTGACAAGACAAGGTTGGTGCCCTAGAGGTTGGAGCCTCACAAAAGACGATGTTGGTGCTTGGTAATGGGTTGGAGCCCTATATATATATTGTACCTGATTTATTGTAAAGATTATATTAATAAAAGCATGTATTCCTATTGTTCATTTTGTGTTCCAAATATAACTGATTTAACTGGAAAAAATAACAATTGAAAAGAAATATTGATTCACCCCACCCCTCTCAATATTTCCAATAGTTTCGACGAGGCGAACACAATATTATATTAGACACGTTATGATCAAACCAATCGGGACCGCAACCATATCGGCAAGCGGAAATTGGAGGGTCTTATCGGAGGTGCAATTCAAAAGTTTCGATAAACTGGCGGGATGTGATTTAATAATTAAAGTGTTAACTTAAATCAAGTCGGGTCTGCATATCAAAAGTCAGAGATTGAAGGTCGAGATCGAAGATCGGAGGTCCATATCGCAGATCAAAGATCAGAGGTCCATATCGCAGATCGAAGATCAGAGGTCCTTATCGCTTATCGGAGCCTAGGTCTTATTGGAGATTGAAGTTCAGTGTTTTGAGTGGTTACACACAATAAAATATCGCCGATATAAAAACGTCGATATGATATTTCTCCGATATCATTGTTCTTCACTTTTGGCTCTTTCTTTTGGGCATATGCGTCCTCTTGGATCTGCTCCTCCTTGGCTTGTCTTGGCTCTTGTTCTTGGCTTCCAGTGGTTTTCCTTTAGCTCTCGTTGGCTTCTCTTTGAACTGCTTCTTGCTCTTCTCTTTGGTACTGCGCCTCTTGCTCCTTGGGAATGCTCCTTGGGTCCAACACTTCTTTGGATTCTGTCTATATATATATATATGGCCATCAATGACAACACAACACTATAAATTATTGTTAATTTGTATGCACGCAAATTAAAATTATCTAGAAAATAGAAAATACTGAAATAGAAATTCACAACCCATAATTTGACACAAGATATGACATGGGAAACCCTTTCAAGAGAAAACCCAGTTGGAAGGTTGTTGAAGGAAATGTAACTAGGTTCAGTCTCCATAAATGTACTTTTTATATTTGTATTTATTCAAGAAAAGAAATATTATGTTTATAATATATGTCAATGAGTTTCTTGCTCATTGAAATAGGTCTAGCACTATTTAAAGTGTTATAGGAAAGTCAAGTAGTCAAAAGAAAAGTGTTGAAAACCTTAAAGGCATGTTACACCTTGTATAAATATGTATTAAAGTCAAGAGAATACCTCCAAGCAAATTCAATACTCTTCCTAAGCTAAGGCATCATCATGGCACCATCAAAAAGCTCCTTCAAGCATTCTGCACCACCATGAAACTATCTGAAATCTACTCTTCCAGCCAGCTTGCAAAACAGTGAACTAGTCGGCCTACATGTCGACCTAGAGGAGGGGCAGTCCTCTATATATAGAGGTTGTCCAGTCCCTCATAAAGAAGACAATGAAAGCTCTGAAATAAGCAAAGAAAACAAGCCGAGAAAGAAGGTAAGGGAGCCTCTAGTGCAGCGAGGAAGGGAAGACAAAATCGAAGATTAGAAGGTTGTTCTTAGGGTCATATACAGCCACACGTGCGAAGGAAGAAGGTCTATCTGCGGCTACAACAGCACTAATACTTCAGTTCAATCATTATCATCATTTGGGTTAAAAGTTGAGGTCTACAAGGCCTACCTCTAAGAGCGAAGGAGAAGCCCCTCAAAAACAAAGGAAGAAGGGACAAGACCAAAGTTGAAGGGACTGTTTTCTAGGGTAGAAAACAATCACATGTGCGAGAATCAAATCCCTTTATGCACTCATAGCAGCCCTACATTACAGTCATCCAAGTTAGTTGATTTGTGGATAGAAGAAGGGAAGCATCATAAGAAGAAGAGTCTCATCAATAGTATCTTCTCTAAAGCAAGAGCAACAAGGTTACTAACATGTTGAAAGAAGAACAAAGTGCCAGAGGAAGGAGGATGAAGTGCCGGAAGAAGTGTCGGTGTATATGGTGCATAAAGGAGTGAAGACTTGACTTGTGCTTCGAGGATCTCCTTTTCAGGGGTCTAGGGTTTGGCATTGATCAATAGAACCTTCAATAAGAGAAAGTCACTAAAGGGTTTTCCTCTCAAGAGTAGAGAAGTTTTGGCCCTAGCAAAGAGCCAACTTCTTGTGTTCTTGTTTTTATGTTTTGATAGCAGTTTGATGAAGTACACACATATGCACTAATAAGAAAAAGAAGAAGCATAAGCTAACAAGAAAAATAAAAAGACTCCACAAATTGTTATCAAGTAACAAAGAATCACACTACACTACTTTTCCCTAGATTCTTCAACATGGTATCAGAGGTAAGGTGACTCATCAGGGAAAGGGCAACTCAAGAACACTCATCAAGGAGAAGCATCAAGCCTAGAAATCTCAATCACTTCAAGGGCAATAAGGGTATACAAGCCATCAAGCCTTCAAGGAGGAAGCAAATCCATTACATCTCAAAATCTATCAAGTAAGTACATGTCCCCTTCTAAATATACATCAATGTCTTTTTGCAAGGAAAGCAATAAATTGGTAGGCACCAATAACTTTCTTGCATGGAAGAAGAACACTGATCTACTACTCAAAGAGAATGAACTCCTAGCGCATGTCAAAGGGAACATCATTATCCCTGTTAAGGAACAGACTCAAGCCTTAGCCAAGTACAATAAGGATGAGACAAGAGCTCAAAGGATTTTGATAGAATCAATCAAAGACTCTCTCATTCCTTATGTCTCCAAGTTTGTGACATCAAAAGAAATTTATGGTAAGCTAGTAGAGCTATTCTCGGTATTCACAACCGACGAAGTAATATTTCTAAGGAATTATACAAGATGAAGATAACAAAGGGAGGAATAGCTCCCTACTTCATTAAAATCTCTTAAATGAGAGATCAACTTCAAGAGCTTGGGGAAGTCATGTCTGACAAATAAATGACCATTGTAATACTCAATGCTCTACTTGAGGAGTGGGGAAACTTCACATCTAGCACACATGCCAAGAAGGAAGCAACCACTCTCAGTGAAATGTGGTCCCTATGCAGAACAGAGGAAACTAGACTTAAGGCAAAAGAAGATGTGGGATCAAAGGAGCAAGCGTTTGCTACCATGGCCAAAAGAAAGGGTAAATTTGGCAAGTTTGGTCCATAAAGAACAAACAACAAAGACATGTACAAGATCCAATGTTTTGGATGCCAAGAATATGGACATTACAAAAGGAATTTCCCTAAGCTTAAGAAGGACAACAACAACAAAAGAAAGAGGGAAGAAGGTCACTTAACTCAAGTGATTAAAGAAGAAGGAAAGAAGCAAAAGAAGGAGGATCCTCCGAATCTCTAATATGACTAAGTCAAACTCTTTACTTCGAGACTTCTTTCAAAGTTTTGAGTAGAATAGGAGCATGTAGGAATAAATTAAAATTGCATGGCTAGAAACATCCTGTAGAATCTAGCAACAAAACAATATGCACATAAGGAACATAAGATTGTTGACTAAGAAGTAAGAAGAAATGTTGACAAGTCTAGAAAGCAAGCAATGAACGAACGCTCTCACAAGAAGCATTAGATGGTTGGCCTATCTATCTGAGAAGAAGCAAATGAAGAAAGAGATCAATCATGTGAAGAACACCATGATCAAAAAGAACCATTATCTGACAAAATGCCTTGAAAGATATCCCCTGAAAGAAGGCAGGACAACTCTGATAAAGGAAGAAAGGTCCCTTGACACCTATGAAGGTCTTGGAGATACAAAAGGTGCAAATAATTGATTCTACTCTACAAATATGTCGTGATGAAGAAGCCATCCAACAAAAGAAAAAGCAATGTTGAAGCAATATCACGATGAAGTCATGATGGGCTACTAGGTCAAAGCATGTAACCTAGCAATTACTATGAAGCATCCATGAGGAGAGTATTATGAAGCATGGACAAGATGACAAAAGAATAGCCAAGATGACAATAAAAACTTGATAGTCACTTTCCACGAAGCAATGACATGACAAACCAAGAAGGAAAGTGATCGATGGATGGTGCCCTATCGAGAAGAAGTTCGAACAAAGACTTCATGACATCAAGAAATGAAGGAGATCAAGCAGCTGAAGGACCCAAGAAGAAGAAGTTGTTGATGAAGGAAAGAGTCCCCAGATAAGAGGGAGCTATCACAGGTCCTGTTATCACTCCAGGAAACTCTGCTAGGTTGCAGCTTGGAGATGCCTGGTAACATATAATCTTCAATAGTGTTCTCTGAACTATTGGAATGGATGATGGTTTGGATCAAGCCAGAGAATCGTTTCAACTCTGTTTTCACTCCAAACATGCATGAACACCCTCAACTTGACAAGGCTTTAGACCACTAATGGTCAATAGTTTATAGATTCAATGGATAGATGGAGAATATTGACTGTATCGGCAGATGCATACATAAACATATATGAATGGCTAGCTACAGGTAGTAAAAAAAGCTTGAAAATCTAATTTATCAACACCAGAGATAAGATGACAGATATCTGGCATTAGACACAGAAGAAAACATGAATAACCTATTCAATTGCAAATCCGATTTATCAATGCAGAGATAAGATGACAGTGATCTCGCATTAGACACAGAAGAAATCATGAATAGACTATCTGAGTGCAAGCTTAGAAAAGAAGATAAATGGATATTGAACATGTAACAGCAAAAGAAGCTTGTATTATTGGAATGAAGATGAGAAGCTGCAAGGAACAGAGCATCAACGGTCTCCAGAAGTTGAACCCTTGTTACTTTGATCTTACAAATATTTATAGGCCTATTTACAATGCTCTCGAGCCTTTTGAGGCTCAAGAGGTCTTAATCTATCCCTCTGTCTCTTTAATTGTTTGATGCCCTGACTAGGCAAGCATGGGCTTGGATATTTCTTCTTCTGACAAAAGAGTAACCGCATTCAGAACACATATATATATAGAACACAAGATGAACAACAATAATAAATGCTTTTATTGATATAATCTTTGCAGTAAAATAGATACAATATATCAGTGGCTGCAATCTATTGCCAAGCTCCAACTCGGACTTTGGTGAGGCTTCAACCTCCAGAGCACCAACTCTATTTCGCCAAGACACCGATCTTGGACTTAGGAGCACCAACTCCCAAAGGACTTCAATCCTTCCATTTCCTGAGACACCAGTCCCAAAGACTCCTATCCTTCCTACTTCTGAGGCATCAACCCCAAGGACTCCTATCCTTTTTGCTTCTGAGGCACCAGCCCCAAGGACTCCAATCCTACTTACTTCTAAGGCACCAGCCTCATGGGTTCTGACCCAATCTTGTCAAGGTTCATTTGATAGTAATGTTCTACTCTCAAACTCTTCTCTGTTGAGTTCTATCTGTTTATAGCTTCATTGTAGTCTCCAAGCTACAGCATCAATGACAACCAGTCTTCTTATGATGTAGTCTTCACAACTCTGCACACTGCCCACACATAGTCTCCAATAGCCTTCATGTTCTCTGATAATGTCTTCACACGGCTTTAGTCAGTCTACTATTAGCTGCACTAAGCTCTGCATAAAGAACAACTCCTTGTTCAAGCTTATGTTTTATGCTGGCTACTTCTCCCCTTCGACTCTCTACTATCTTGTTGGCCCTTTGGCCCTCTTTCTATTCTGTTGGATCCTCTCACTGCCTCTGTCTCCTCCAGCTTATTTTCCACAGCGTTCAACATCCTTCAACAGCATTCACTAGCATTCAACCACATTATTGTTCTTTGTTTTTCATGTTTTTATTCATACCTAATCCTCTGATTATCGATTTCCTCTTTCTCGTTGGCTCTTTGACTTCCTCCTCGCCTGCTTCAGCTTCCTCACCGCTGGCTTGTCTGTCGTTGTAGCTTCCTTTGTCTCATCGTGCTCACAAGATACGTTAATTCATAAGAGAGTGCCAAATAATCCACGGAGAACACATCTTCCCAGTTAAAACTGTAACAGCGCTCCTTTCGACAATGATAGCAGGCATACACAGAGCTTTACGGTGTAACAGACATGCCACGTCCTATCGCAATCGCAACCGGCGTAGTTCAGCCTCCTGAACTATCGGGACCGTTCCTTAATGTATTTTTGCCTCAAAAGCCCAGCGCAATACATTTTTGAGTTACACAGGAAATATATGAAAAAACAAGGGAAAAACGCTAAAGGCGGACTTCAAATTTATTTTACCCGCATCTATTCCTATATCGAGTCTGTTGCTTAAATCGCAATCGACGACTTGCGACTTCCGGAGGTCCTTTATATGTCGGAGCCATGACAATGCCAATGGCCGACGGCCGATCCACTTGCGGATGCGATATTGCATTGAACCATGTATTTTCCTTTCGGAACTGGAATGTCTTTGAAGAATGCCTAAACACCCCGAATCACCCCGCGGATCACCCTTTTAACTATATCCGCCTATTTTCCTTTTAAACAAAAATACTTTGAAAAATACCCCAAAACACTGGTTTTTACCTTTTCCTATCTGCGTGCTTACCATACACCGAAGTCAATGCGCCAAGCATTTGTGACCATTGATCTAGAGCGATGAGATCTGACGGTCCAGATCAAATCGCCTTATCGGCGATCGGAGGTCCCAATGGACTGCACTATCAGCGCTATTCCTTTGGTCCGATGCGATATCGTTGATCGCTATCAGTGATTTACAATGGCGCTTAACACTTAATACACTCCCGCTCTGATATGCCGATGCAATGTAAGTCCCGGACCCGATTGGATCCCAAAAATCCCATGCATATATTTTCAAGTATGTTTTTCTGGATCCGCAAAGTGTTTAGCGTGATATTCTAGTGTAAAATTCTTTCGGCAATGCAATAAGGAAATACGTAGGATTGATGTAATTTGGGTTTCTACGGACCCGATAATGTTCAAAATCTCTGTTTAAAGGATTTGAGATCTGGATTCTCAATCCAACTGTGTTTTACACCCGATACTTAATGTATTTGGGTTTTTCTACCTTCAAAACTAGTTCCATGGAGTGCGCCCGCCAAACGATCCTTTAACACAATAATTCCATTAAAACATATGAAAAAACACAGGTCGGCGCCTGTAAATGCATGCATATAAGGCCTCCGATAGTGTATTTGTATGCATATAACTGTTTTGTGGCCCGATAGCTCCTGATAATATAAATGCACCCATTGCTCCTCTAATGCATCTGTCTGCTTCCTCTGATGGTTATTTGTGTCCTCTGTTGCTTCGATGGCTCTATTTGTTCCTCTATACTTTGGCATATATATATATATATGGCTCCTCCTGTTGGTTCTTCGTGGGCATGTAACATGCAGCGCTCCTTCGATATGGCTCCTTTTGCTCTGATATGCCTCCTTGCTATATGGTTCCTCTGTAACTCCTCTTGCTCCAATGTGGCTCCTCGAGCTTGGCAATGTCTTTCAAAGACCTCCTTACATATATGAACGCCTCTCTTGCTCTGATATCCTGTGATATGCTTTGATCTGCCTCCTTTGCTAACTCCTCTTACTTATGGCTTGGCTATCCTGATGGCCTTGCTCCTATCTCTTCATGGATCTACTTTACTACCCCTTGGCTTTATATCGTCATCTAGTATCTAGAATATTGTCATATTAACATGAATGAAAACCTAGGTCAAGAGGCTAATGACTCAATCACCTTGGTCATTTTATCTATCTTGGGATCTGAAGATGATGAAGATTCGCCTCTCTGTCTCCTTCTATCAACACTTCCCTTGAGTTTTTTTGCAGCCATGATGTTTGGTTCTACTTCCAATGCTGCATCTTGCATATCAGCTAAGGTAGCACATTGTCTCTCCCTCAATAGTAGACAGAAGTCAGAGTCAAAAGCACTGGCATAGGTGAGTTTAACAGAGGTAGTTGTGGGTTTTACTTCAGCTGGTATTTTGTTGTACATGCGGTTAAATCTCTTATTGAAATCAAACAACAACTCACCATTTTCCCTCTTTAAGTTCCCAAACTCAGTATGGTAGTAAAGGAAATCCTTCCTATCCCCCCAATGCTTTAGGAATGCAACATCTAAAGCCTCAATATCTGTTATAGATCTTGGGGTTAGTTCTTTGAACCATTTTGTAGCCTCTCCATCTAGGCTTTGGACAAAGAATCTCATCCAAACATCATCTTCATTAATGTCCAGGTTATCAGCATAGCTATAGAATGATTCAATATGTTCCTCTGTTGTAACACCTTCAGTCCCAGTGAACTTAGGCATATACTTATGATATTCTTCAGTAGGCATGGCATTCAAAGGAGTGGGCAGTGCTAAAGGTCCATACCTAGCAGCTATGATTCTTTCCATTTTGGTGGGTGCTTGTGGACCTGCCATAGTTGGGGTGGCTATAAGAGTACTGGCAGTCTGAATGACAGAGGGCTGAGGAGTGATTGATAGGTCTAAAGGAGTATGATGGATAGGAGGTGAGGTTTCCTTTGGGCTTACAACAAAAGGAGAACCTAAAGAGTAAGGAGCTATATTAATCTCTAATATTTTTTCTTCGCTGCTAGTATTAGAAGCTATACTCTCAACATGTATTTGTTCTATTACAGGCCTTTCTTGAAGAGATATAGAATATTGTTTAGGTTTACCTGAATCTGATGCTCCTTTCTACAATGCCTTTCTTTCTTTGATGATTTTTTCAAGGTCAAGTACTATGTCAGCGTGTGACTTCTAAGCATTTCTCCGAGTATGCCTCACAAACTGAGCCAGAACTATGAAGTGGAGTTGCCAAAAAGGTTCAGCCTCCAGTAGAGTCGCCAGATAGATGATTACAACCAAAAAAGTGCCCAGACTTTGTCTATCATCAAAGCTGGATCCGTGTCGTCTCCCAGGGAAGCTGAGCTTCAGTTTCCTCTCCCCGGCAACGGCGCCGATTATGTTATCACTCCAGGAAACTCTCCTAGGTTGTAGCTCGGAGATGCCTGGTAACATATAATCTTCAATAGTGTTCTCTGAACTATTGGAATGCATGATGGTTTGGATCAAGCCAGATAATCGTTTCAAATCTGTTTTCACTCTAGACATGCATGAACACCCTCAGCTTGACAAGGCTTTAGACCACTAATGGTCAATAGTTTATAGATTCAATGGATAGATGGAGAACATTGACTGCACCGGCAGATGCATACATAAACATATATGAATGGCTAGCTACAGGCAGTAAAAGAAGCCTGCAAATCTAATTTGTCAACGCAGAGATAAGATGACAGTTATCTGGCATTAGACACAGAAGAAAACATGAATAACCTATTCAATTGCAAATCCAATTTATCAATGCAGAGATAAGATGACAGTTATCTGGCATTAGACACAGAAGAAATCATAAATAGACTATCCAAGTGCAAGTTTAGAACAGAAGAGAAATGGGTATTGAACATGTAACAGCAAAAGAATCTTGTCTTACTGGAATGAAGATGAGAAGCTGCAAGGAGCAGAGCATCAACAGTCTCCAAAAGTTGAACCCTTGTTACTCTGATCTTACAAATATTTATAGGTGTGTTTACAATTCTCTCGAGCCTTTTAAGGCTCGAGAGGTCTTAATCTATCCCTTTGTCTTTTTAACTGTTTGATGCCCTGACTAGTCAAGCGTGGGCTCGGAGGTTTCTTCTTCTGACAGAAGAGTAACTGCATTCAGTTAGTTTGTTGCACTGTCTGGGAGCTCGCTCGTGCAAGCAATGCTCCACAATTGATTCTATTGTTTTTGGCTGAGCTGCGTTGTGTGCTCCACGATTGTTTGTTGGTTTGGATGAGCTGCGTTGTCTGCTCCATGATATTTCCGTTTCGTGATGCATCATGCTGTGATGCTCCATGATCACTTTCCGGCCTCTGTCTCCCGGCAATTATTTCCCGACCTTTGTTTTGTGATAGAATGGGTCTTCGGGCCTCTGTTATCCTTTTAAATGTGAACAATGATTGTTTTCTGTTTTAAACAGAAAACGTTGCAACTGTGAGAAATCCCGCCAAGCTCTCAACATTTCGGACTTCAAAAGTCCTCAGATATGGCCTATTCACCTATCGGGTCTGCCCTCTGGGTCACTATCGCAAGTCGCACATGGCCTATCCTTGTGTTCCCTTTGTATTTTGAAATACGTAAAAAACACAGGAAATACATTAAACAATGGTTTTGGCGAACCTGAAATATTATATATTTCAATTCTGAAGCCCTTTGCGTCCAGGTTTTATCACATCGTCTCTGCCCCTTTGTATTTTGTTATATAACGAAAATACACAAAATACATTAAAAATGGCCTTTCCTGCGGACGTGAAATCTTATGAAATATCATGTCTAATATCGTCGGGTCTGGTTCATCGGGTCACACACATGCCTGTATAACGGCCTCACTCCGTAATGTTTCTCTGATGCGACATAGCGATGCGATCTGATCGCAATCGCGTATCACCCAAGCCAGAGGTCTTTCCATAGTTAGCACTCCTTGCAATCCCCAATAGCGATCTTGCGACGTGATGTGGGTCGTCGATCTGCACGCTTGATCGACAGTCCACATTGCATCGTTGATCACCATCGCTCTGCGCGCTTACTCCGCCAATTTCCTCTGCCGGTTGCGACCCGCCGATCCGATCATCGAAGATCGTTGATCGAGGGTGTCTTCCGCCCAACATTAAGTCCTCTATGCTGACCGATCGCGATTTTTCGCTTAGCTCTGGGTCGTTGATCGGCCATATCGGATGGTTGTGCGTTGGACTGTGTATGCCTTCAATACATGGTTTTTCACTGTTTTTCATGTGTTTTAGCCTCCCGATAGTGTTTTTCTGCCCTTCCAAGGGCTCTTCTCCTGCGCAGGTTTTGATTTGTGGCATGATCCTTAAGCAAATGGATAAGACTTCGGGGGTGTTTTGGAGCATATTTGGATCCATTTTGGGCCATTTGCCAACAAGGCTAACAGGTCCCTAATTAAGAGGGAGTTTTGGATCACCCATGATTACAAAGGAATGACAACAGTGTTTTCCATTTCTTGGGTCATGCACTAGACCATGACTAACAGTCGTAAGTCTAGATGAAGGCCATGAATGGAAATGTGGACACAAGTTAGACACAACATTCTTGTCTTCATTCGAGAAGAAAGAATGGGAGGATTATGTAATCATCTGGCATCCTGTACTCTTTAAGGATGTGTAGGGCATCCAAGACAAGGGTAGGCAAGAGGACCGATATTCTTTGAGGGTTGGGAACCCAAGATAAGAATAGTCCTAAAAGGTCATACTCGGTGAACACCCAGGTGGGTATGTACCTTGATAGACAATGATGAAGGTGTCTATAAATCATTGGGCTCGCCAGCGTTGTAGCTCGTGGTCTCGTAAAGAGATAGAGTTGTTAGTCAAGGCCTTGCACTATGACAATGTTGATGAATATGATGCTATAACAAATGGATGGCAAATCTGGTTTCTCTTATGTGAATTCTTCAAGATTTATAATAGCCAAACACCTTGTAATGTTTTATGAATACCTCCCTAGTTAAGAGGGAGTGTTGAAGGAAATCTAACTAGGTTCGATCTTCATCAATGTACTTTTGATATTTGTATTTATTCAAGAAAATAAATATTATTTTTATAATATATGTCAATGAGTGTCTTGCTCATTGAAATAGGTTTAGCATTATTTTAAGTGTTATAGGAGAGTCAAAGAGTCAAAAGAAAAAGGTTGAATACCTTAAAAGCATGTTACACCTTGTTTAAATATGTATTAAAATCAAGAGAATACCTCCAAGCAAAGTCAAGTCTCCTCCTAAGCTAAGGCATCATCATGGCACCATCAAGAAGCTCCTTCAAGCATGTTGCACCACCATGAAACTATCTGAAATCTACTCTTCCAGTCGGCCTACAAAATAGTGAACTTGTTGGCCTACATGTCAACCTAGAGGAGGGACAGTCCTCTATAATATAGAGGTTGTCCACTCCCTCATAAAGAACACAATGCAAGCTCTGAAATAAGTGAATAAGACAAGCCATGAAAGAAGGTAAGGGAGCCTCTAGTGCAGCAAGGAAGGGAAGACAAAATCGAAGATTGGAAGGTTGTTCTTAGGGTCATATACAGCCACACATTCGAAGGAAGAAGGTCTATCTACGGCTACAACAGCAGTAATACTTCAGTTCAATCATTATCTCTGTTTGGGTTAAAAGTTGAGGTCTACAAGGCCTCCCTGTGAGAGCGAAGGAGAAGCCTTCACAAACAAAGGAAGAAGGGACAAGACCGAAGTTGAAGGGACAATTTTCTAGGGTAAAAAACAGTCACACGTGCGAGAATCAGATACCTTTATGCATTCATAACAACCCTACATTACTATCATCCAAGTTAGTTGATTTGTGGATAGAAGAAAGGAACCATCATAAGAAGAAGAGTCTCATCAATAGTATCTTCTCTAGAGCAAGAACAACAAGGTTAATAACAAGTTGAATGAAGAACGAAGTGCCAAAGGAAGGAGGAAGAAGTGCCTGAAGAAGTGTCGGAGTTGTCGGAGCATATGGTGCAGAAAGGAGTGAAGACTTGACTTGTGCTTGGAGGATCTACTTGTCAGGGGTCTAGGGTTTGGCATTGATCAATAGAACCTTCAATAAGAGAAATTCACTAAAGGGTTTTCCTCTCAAGAGTAGAGAGGTTTTGGCCCTGGCAGAGAGCCAACATCTTACCTTCTTGTTTTTATGTTTTGATAGCAGTTTGATGAAGTACACACATATGCACTAATAAGAAAAGGAAGAAGCATAAGCTAACAAGAAAAATAAAAATACTCCACAAATTGTTATCAAGTAACGAAGAATCACACTACACTACTTTGCCCTAGATTCTTCAACAATGGTGAGGCTGCTCTTTTCTCTTTTTCTGAATAGAAAATGGCTATGAATACAAAGAAGTATAGTTTATGGCATGTGGGCTACTACAGTGCACAAATCCTCTACGTGTGCTCTATCTCCTATCCCTATGCAATTTTTTCTCATCTATAGAACAAATGCACTCGAAAAAATGGAACCCCTTTTCCTCTTATTGGCCTAGTTATGACACAGCGTAATAACCTACTAGTGGTTAGGTTTAACTATCTCAACTCTTAATTAGAGTTACAATATGGACTCTTCTAGAGTCTTCTTCATCGTAATCACATGGCTAACCCCTTTTCCATGAATAATGAGGGCTGACGTGGCATCTCTCGAATTATGGTGGTGAAAACAAAAATGTCAACTTCTGAGTGGCATAACTTTTGCATATGGACTAACAATTGATGTGATTCTAAAAAACATCGTTTGGTGGCTCAAAAATGCTCTCAGAAGGTTTCAGACCCCAAATTGCCAAACTAAGTCCCGCCATTAAAAATGGTCATGTGAACTTATTCCCCCGATTTTTCCACTCGGAAAGCATCGAGATGGATGACAAACAATATAATGATCTAACCCAGATCAAACTAGACTCTTGAAGTTATACCTGAACATTGGTGAATCTCTAGCCCACTCTATTAGAGAATGGGGAGCCAAAAATATTAGATTAAAAAGGAGAATAAATGAGCTTGAAGAGGCTCTTAATCTAACACCCTTGTTCATGACCCCCTTAGCTATCAAAGCTCCTAAGTTTACAAAAAACACACCCGACACGCCCCATTAAATGAAGAAAGTGGCATGCTTACTCACAGGAATAAGATCCTACATTATAACTAACATTAATAAGAAAATGGAAACCGTTGAAGAACTATGGAAGATCGCTCTGCATTTGAGGACTTCAGCGCAAATAATTCGTTCATTTTCCTATTATCTTAAAAAAGATCTGGAAAATGTAATGATAACAAATTATCAACCTTTGTGAATAAGATCAGTCGACTTATCAGATTACAAAGGGCACAAGAAAGCCTCCTATGACCTAAAATATTAAAGCAAATAAACGTTGATTGGTCTACTATAATTAAGATACTAGCAGAGGCTATCATTGCTTGTGAAAATATGAACACTAAAAGGAGTGAGGCCTTTCTCAAGGTCATTCAAGTTAACGACCTCAAGGGTCCCTGCATGATTAGAGACTCTATGCTCATCTCTAAATATATTTTACATGAAGAGCTAGATATCATCAAGACTAAAATGGGTGTCCAATTTGACAATCTAGCCGGTTTCCCGAAATAAGAGATTAAAAAGTGGTTAGTTACATTTGTAAACTATGATGAAGATTTGTCAGTGACAACCACAGAATTGCAAGAAGATGCCCAAAGGGTTGAGGAGGAGATCTTCAACTTACGTGCCAAGCAAAGCATAACAGTCCCTCCAATGAAAGAGTATATTGAAGAATGGCTAAAGAAATCAATGCAACGCAATGTTAATATGCAATAATTGTTAAACAATTAAGATAACAACATCCTTCAAGCCATATAATGGAGCATCTTCTTCAACACCAAAGAAAGGTCCTTCCACATCATTTTTGTGAGTAGCAATATCCTTTGAAGCATTTCTCTTCTTTCTTCCCAGTTTTTGATCATCTAACTTTCTTGATTGTTTCTTCACATCATTTAAGCCAATCCATGACTGCGGCGCTTTCTTTCTTTCAAGTATCCTAAATATTTATTGATCAACAGAAGCCCAATCTCAAGTCCCTTACAAGACGAATGCATTTACTTTTACAACTTTAAATATCGTGGTTTTGAAGAGTGTTTTACGCACTTGACTTTTCCAAGACATTAAAATTGTAAAAATATTTTTTAACCCTCGCAAAGAGCTCCCTTTTAGGAAAATTATTCAATTATCAATCAAGGACTTATTTAAAACAATAAGAATCTTGTGAATGTTTTCTTATGCCCTCTATGATTTCCATGAATGAAATTATCCTATAGCTCTCTAAATATCTGGACAATTACTCTTTTGTTTCTATCTATTGTCTTGCTTCAAATATGCTTATAGCTTGTAAATGATGAATGTTATGGACATGTTTGATTAAATCTTTTATATATTTTTAATTGTTATATTTTCTAGTTACCATGCTTGGTCTACACAAGCATATGACTTGGATGCATACTATTTCTTGAGATACATATATATTAGAAATTTGAGTGTGTTGGAAAGAGGAGAAGCACCTCTTTAAACACGGAGTTGTGATTTGGATGCATACTATTTCTTGAAATACATATATATTAGAAATTTGAGTGTGTTGGAAAGAGGAGAAGCACCTCTTTAAACACAGAGTTGACATTTTTCTTGATGGGAAAAAAGATCAACACCCCCCTACCACCCAAGGTTTTTCTAAATGGTGACCGTACAAGATCTCGATATGGTGATCTCAAACATTCCTAAGAGCAACGTATGGCAACCATGAAGAAGGGAAAATGGGTCATCATTTGTGATCTTTAAGCAATGATTCAAGACTTCCCCCTTGTTGGTTTCATCCTTGGCCATCTAAATGAGACCCTTATTAGGGCAAGCTAGGGTTGTCCACTATCTCCATTTCTTGTTGGAATTGCATCGGCTCAATATGGTTTTCTCTATGCATGTTCTACAATGTATTCACATCCCAAGATCTCTTTTTCTTTTCTTACTGAGACCCACATGATCCCCAAGTGAAAACCACCTTCTATCTCCTAGACAAGGAACTCATCATTTTGGTGAGATCAAGGAACTCATCACGTTTCATATGTCTTATATGTGACTCCCTTCAAGACAAAGTTTCAATGTTCACCTCTAACAAGCACATTGAATTATTGTGGATTTGAGTCTGAGGAAGTGCTCCTTCGTGGGACATTGTCATTGTGGTTTGTTACTTCCCTCCAACATCCTCAAATTTCACATTTCCACATTTATTCCAATGAGGTTGCTTCCTTGACCAATACTCAAATGTTTATCATTACTCCACTTTGGGTGGCATTGTCCTCTTAGGGGATTTCAACTCACAAGTACCAATTCAAGACAAATCCTAGGATACCTATCGTTTTCAAGGCTTACATGGACACCATCGGTCATCATACAATTTTAAATGATGGTTTAAAACCCCTTGTAGCTTAAAAGTGACACTTTCTATAATTTGGGGGACCTCATGACCTAGTGCCCCTAAATGGTCCCATATAATACCCAAATTCTCATTGTATCATGCACTTTCCCCACAATGAAGGAGCTAAAGTGGTTGATTATGTCTTGTCCAACCAAAAGGCATTCCCTTGTATCAAGCACCTTTTGATCCTCCCTCTTGTCAACCATACTCCCATTACCTTCTCCCTCCACACCCCACATCCCTCCCCTTCCCCCAACCACCACATTTTATCACCTTAAGTACTACTGTCCACTTTGACTAAGAGCATGCTAAGCCTTGCACCTCTCGCTTTCACTAAGGAAAATTTTAAGAATGGAAATTTATCACACAATGTGGAAACCTTAGCAATTCTTACCAATCCCTATCATGTAAACTATAAAATATTTGGCGATATTTTCATGAAAATATTCATATTTCTAACGATTTCAAATCTCTATAAATTTTTGACAATTTTTATGGTAAAATAGTTGTATTCTATGAAATTTGGTCAAATCATTTTTAGATAAAAGGGGCATTGGGGAATCTTTTTTCTTTTTGAGAAAAGCATCGAAAATTGGCCCACTTGCAAAATTTAGCCCCTTTTCCCTGGCCTTCATTAGTTGGTTCCATTCCTTCACCATTTCTTGTCCCTTGAGACGACTATGGCAAAGTATGAGCTTCTCTTCAACATCAGTTTATTGTTGGTCAGTTCTTACCTTGTATAATCCAACATCTATCTCGTGTCCCAAATCTAACAACCACTTCCAACTCTAAGGAAAGAGATTAAGATCACCATGATCTACACTTAGGAGTTAAATTCCCAAGGCCTTGGTTCAATCTAGGACATTCTTTCCAGCATCAAGGTAACAACAATTATGGCTTCCTTTCCCTTCAAGAAATAGTGCTTTTGATCACTTACAAGACATCTTGTCTAAGATGCACCACTTGGAAAAAATCATCATAATAGTCATCCCTTGCGGCTCTAAGGCATGGGGGACTCCCATAATACATCAACACTCTAAACTAATAGCTCCTCGGTCTATCATCAAAGAAAAGTTTGGGGCCTATTATTTGCATCTCAAGGCCATTTTTAGACTTGTAACTTTCCTCTACAAAGTCTAAACTATAGGAGACTCCACTGCCAATAAGGATCAATGCCCCTACCTAGCCCTTATTTATATAAGGTCACTACCGCCAAAAGTCACTAGAAGGGCATGTCACTTGTTTTGGAGATTTCTTGATTACTTCGATAAGTGCCCATTTCACCTAGTTGACTCCCCGTTTTCATATACTCTTTAAACATTCAAGGTCCCCTCCCTCCATCTAAACCGAGCCTAAACCAAGTTGTTAGAGAGGATATCCATAGACAATACATCCAAGTCACTTGGATTGCACCCCTTGAGAGTCTTAACCCCAATATAGCTTTTTCCTCTTTAGCAATTTCTATGGTCGAGAGACAACCTTCATGTCAAAGCTCCATATACCCAAAGACACTCGATGCACAGCCTCATAATCACCCTTGGTTGGTTCTATGCAACCTCTCATCAACATCAAGTTGAGACTAATCAGCATAGCACATAGCCCAATAGACTTGCTAATTATGCCACTTACAAGAGATCATGTCAAAGAAGCATCTCATTTTTAGGTGCCCTATCTATTACGGGATCGAAGGGAGGTATTACGATCTTTAACAAGGTTCAAGGGCTCTTTCTCCACATTATTATGTCATCCAAACTAAAGATGCATAGCTCTTTTCATAATGGAGTTTTTCAGAGCTATTGTAGTTCCTATGTAGACCTTCTAACAAGATACAATCATAGAATCACCTCTTTCATCCTCATCTTGTGCAATAGATACAACAAATGGCAAGAAAATGCCATCACTACTTCAAAAACCAAACCAGTGAGACCTTGAGTCCCTCTTGATCCCCTTCCCCTCAATGCGTTGATAGATTGATCATAAACACTGCCATTCCAGTGAGAAAATCAACTCTAAGAGGCCCCAAACACTAACTCTTCCCATATAGAGTACTATTCTCCATGTTTGATTGAGTAGTTAATTAACCTTTCAAAGCTTCTAACTCCTCACTCCAATGCTCCTTCAAATCAAACAACCAGGCCCCCTCAACCCCTTCACCGTCATTGATGACTCAACTAAGAAGACTCTTTTCTCTCTCCCCTTTCTCTACATTGACCTCTAGTTTGAGTAGGACTTATTTCATATATATATATATATATATATATATATATATATATTTAGATTTTCCTTTGCTTTTGATAGGTAAAGAGAGTTGTGTTCACATTCCCACTTTGCATTTGCACTAGATGTACGTTTTGAGACCCATGGACCTATTTATTGTGGCCATTCGTTGGACATTAATACATTGTCATATCTTATTTTATCTTCAGAAATTGTTTTGGCCTGGTGTTTGATCTTCTAAAATCCTCACAAGTAAAACTAGAAGTGGGTGATTGACCTTGCTAGTAACTACAACTAGAAAACTGGTAACCCCAAGAACATTAGATTGAGGTGCCTACATATATATGCCCATCAGAGTAGTTCACCAAAAGAGTGTGCTACTTGTTTACTTGCAATGCTTTGGGAATGCTTTGGGGATAAGAAATTTAAACTAGCTTGACCCAGTTGGAACACCTCAAAAGAACCAGATTCCAAATCTAGTTTAATTCTGAAAGTATCCTGCCTATTTTATCCAACAACCGTATTGTTATAAATGTGTACTCTGCTATGTAGTGGAATGGTTGCATTTGATACTAAATGCACAAGATTTAAAATTTGAAAAATAATACCCTAATGTGTACAAGATATTTGTGAAATTGATGCCATAGACATGAATTGTCAGAAATGAAAAACCTATATTGTAATATTGAACCAGCTTAGATTCATTCCAAACAAAACTTCCGCGATGCAAATGAAAGACTGCACCCAATGTCCTATTAAGACCTTGCTTTGCAGGATGGAATCCAGTCATTGATATCTCAACATGCAAACATGAAGACCAAAAAACAAGGTAACTAAATCAGTGATCACAAATCTGGAGCAAACTTCCTCCGACACAATTCCAAGCATCGTGTTTATTAGTTGTGAAACAACACTCCATTTTCTCTATATTTGTCAAGGTCTCTATAGTGATATATGTGGCTACAAGGAAGAAACAAATTTTGAATGCTTGCTAGCATCCAAAATGAAACTTCAATAATATTATGGAAGGTTTCATTAGAGTGGAATTGTATTGAGACTTTGTGGGAAGTACATGCCCCATGGACATAGCTAATGTGCTTGTACGGTGTGATTTATGCTCACCTTTCATGTTTACATATATTTAATTCATAATTGCATATGTTGATTAAACATAAAAACTACCACTGAAACTGAGAAGAATCGCAAAAATTTGGAAGGTGGACGAACCTTTAACTTTCAGTGAATCAGATATACTACAAAACCTTTCATTACTGCCGATTTTGGTAATTAATACATATGTCAAACCACATGACCATTACTACTTGCTGAAAATAAGCAACCAGTATAAAATATGAACCTACGTGCCCTTCATTTCCCTTGAAAAAGACACTAAAAATTTCATCTGAAACAAACAGATACAAAACAAAGGCCATTTCTTGAATCAGATAAATAATCAACCGTATATAAACGAATTTTATCTGAGCAATATTCTCCAGATTCCTTTCATGTATACCGCCAATGACCAAATTCCAAGACCAGCAGCAACATAAAGTGTTGTGACACCACAAGCAGCTAAACCAGCAGCTCCATTCTGACTGGATACAGACAGCATCTATTAGAGAGAACATGGCCATATCTATCTCAGAAAGAGAGATGGCAAACATTTAGGTAAGCACAAAATGCCAATCAATCTGCAAATTGCATAGCATTTAGAAAATGAACTCAGTATTTAAAACTGACCTACTATCCCTTGTTGCCAATAGAATTGTTAGGGCTACCATTTGGGAAGCAGTTTTCCACTTTCCTAGGTTGTTTACTGCAACAGCCTGCAGATGTCAACAATTCAAATTTCAGTTATGCAGTAAAGCCTTTGCATATACAGATATCTGCAAATTCACATTAATGCAATAAAATTTGCACATTATTGGGATAATGGGAAGAATAAGACCTCACGTAAATCAGCACCCTGAGAAGCAGCCCACTCTCGGACTGCTGACATTGTTATCTACAAAAACAGGCCAAATCAAATGTTGAACTTGTCCACTGCATCAAATACAAATACTCAAAAGCAGAAATTAAACAGTGAGATAACTACAATGTTGGCAAAGTCACAATAATAGAAACTGCTAAGAGTCAAAACACTATACTTTCTTGTATGTATCCACTCAGTATAACAAAAGCAATTATAACCAAATAAAAATAGACTAGCCATGCTTCAGAGAGGCTGACATACTTTACAATAGCTTGATATTGCAAGCATACATGTTTTAAAAACCAGGTACCCCATGGTGTGTTCCAAATGTTCTTCATGCAAATCAATAAATAATTTCTTGAGTGCATAAGCATTACAATCAAATACAACATATTTTCCTTTACAAGGACAAGTAGATGGTCCTGCAAAAAGGTAGAAGTGTTTGGGACATATTTAATTGGCAGCCATATCCCTTTTATAGAAAAGGCAATGTTGTGCAAGCTTTGACAAGCCTGCATTGTATTTGGGAGAAGACGCCTCTTTTAAATCAGAATTGACTATAAAGACTTCAGCTTGGATTGACATTTAAAAATGTAGATTATTTCGAGATTGGAGTCAGAGCTCGCACGCAAGCTCTTCTAGCCTATGCAGAGGGGCAACTTGTGCAGTCTCAATTCAGCAACATGAGGTATAATTATTGATGTACTTATTGTTCAATGATAGAATATAAGATGCATTTTCCGAAAACAACAAAAACAAAAGAAAAAATCCTTGTCTTTTAAATATTCAAGTCACACTATGACTGCAACACAACTCTTAAAAAGGAGAAAACCCTTGAGAATATTATAATTTATAACAAAAGAATAACAGAAAAATGCTCGGATGACATGGAGAGAAAGGTCACTATTATTCTTGAAAAATTGTAATTGCTGAGTGATCCTCCTACGAAGGTAGTTGCTAGTTGCTACTTAATCCCCAAGGGGTGGACTTCATTTCATCTTGATAGAGGTGCCAAAGTGAATCTGGGAAATGCTCATAATAGAGTAGTAGTATAAGTAAATGACGGGAGAAGAACCACAACAATCAAGCAGAGGTCATGGCCTTAGTGCAGGGTCTCCACTGTCCAGTTATGTAAAAACTTGAAGAACAATAGGCTGGTTGCTTTGGGGGCTGATTGTTTACAAATAATGCTAAAAGTGGCCCATGGAAGTCAGATAATCAGATGGTTTAAGATTTTGTTGATAAAGCAAAGCATCTTAGTATGCCTTTGAGGAAGTAAAATACAATGTTCCACCAAGACTCCGGGACGGGGAGACGCAGGTGCAGGGAGATGCACAAGGGGGACGTGTGGGAGTACCCTCAAATTTTAGGGAAATTTAGGGGGGACGTCGGGTATATACTTTTTTTCCTTTTTAATATATATATATATATATATATATATATATTTCAAATTCATATTCAATAATGAAAGCATAAATACAATGATACATACATAATTGAATTAAATAATGAAATACATTGATCCATACTCATCATCCTTACTAATACATACATGATTCATCCATAGACCACGAGATTCAATAATGAAATACTCCAATCCATATTCATTATTCATTATTCACCATTCTAAAATCTACATTGATTTAAGAATTAAATTCATCATTCATAATTCTAGATTCTAAATTGATTTAAAATTAGAATTCATCATTCATCATTCTAGAATCTACTTGGTACTAAGCAAAATAGACTATAATAGATACTGAACTCTGAATAATGGAATAGTAAATTGATATAACTAAAACTCAAAAACAGTGGAGTGATGGGTCTAAAAGTCACTCTAAAGTACAAAGAGGGCTTGGTGCTCTTGATTAAATACAAATTCCATACCCTTGTACATGACAAAATGCAATGGAAACATTGCAATCCATCGAATCCTAAATTCCTGAAAAACTGTTAAGTCTGCTGGATTCTGAGTGAGATCTAAAATTCTATTTTCTCCATATGAAATCCAATGAGGTCGGAACCACTCTCAAACATCCTGAGTCATTTCATGGTAATGTTAAAAATTTAAGTAAAAATTTAAGAATTTAACATTACCATGAATTGCATAGCATTAGTAGGGAAATATGGTCAAATACTAGGTTTTCCTTGTCATAAATCATTGTTTACAAGCAAATTTAATGGGGGACGCATAGCCCATATTGACGGGGGACGCCTGGGCATCTCCCTTTTGGGGAGTCGCGTCCCCCACACTGGGGACATGTCCCCCCCTGCGTCTCCCCGCGTCTCCCCAAAAGGGGGACGTGGGGAAACGTTTCCCCAGACGTCCCTATGTCCCGGGTGCGTGGGGTGCAAGGGGTGCGCGCACCCGACCCTGGGGGACACGTCCCCGTGGAACATCGGTAAAATATTTGGCACAATGAGAGCTAACAATAAGGTGAATAAAGAGGTGAAATTGGACACTGCAAAAGTAAAATTGTTGTTCATCAAGAAGTTGTCAAGGATTCAGACAGCCTTAGGGTGATTAAGTATAATAATGACCAGGCTGAAGGCCAGAAGGGTGCATTTCATGTTATAAATGCAAATATGTTTGATATGGACACGAGTGATTAATAATGACACATTCTCAAAGAAGAGGATGCCTAACTTGAAAGGCATTTGTGGAGATTCAGTTTGATGGATTTGCAGGTGGTTAGATGGAGAAAATAAGCTCATTTATGTACAGATAGAAATATATATTTTATTAATTATTGAATGATGATTTACAACGCAGGATGTCCCTGGCTTAAATATAGCCTTGGGTGTCTCTTAATGAATGGGCATCATCTTTGATCATGCCCTTGCTTGATTAATGTTAAACACACATGGACAGTAAAACAATGTGAAAGATAAAACATTGAGTTCATTTTTTATTAACATAAGATACACATTTATAGTACAATACGTGACTCTTGGGTTTCAGATCCCAAGGTCTCTTGGACTGCTTAGTCTTTTCAGCTTCCACACTAACCCTTTAGGATTAGGTGTCCAACAATTAATTATGACAGAATAACTAATTTTTACATAACATTGTTTTCCTCTTGAAAAGATGTTGTCCTCAAAGCATACGTAACGACTAGTGTTGTTGATGAAATACTTATGTCTCCCAAGAAGCTTCTTCTTCTGGTAAATCCTTCCACTTGATCAGATATTCTTTGATTATTCATGACCGCAGCTTCTTTTCCTTGATGGAGATGATACCTTCTAGCTCTAGAATGACCCACCCTTCGTCATCTAAGGTCAGAAGTGTTGTTTGTGCTGATTGATGTTCGCCAAGTGTCTTTTTAAGGCAAGATACATGGAAAACATTGTGAATACGACTTTTATCAGGAAGGCTTAAACTATATGCTACTTGGCTGATCTTTTTATTGATTTGGTATGGTCCATAAAACCTTGGTGGCAATTTGTTTTTTCCCTTCTGTTTTAAGGACAATTGCTTGTAAGGCGAAAGTTTAACAAATACCCATTCTCCAACTTCAAATTCTCTCTCGGTTCTGTTTCGGTCAGCCTGCTGCTTCATACGGTTTCTTGCATTATTTAGATTTTCTTTTAGAATTTGGACGACCTTTTGGGTTTCTTCTAACTAGTTTTTAACAGCTGGTAGTTTCATCTCGATGATAGCAAAGTCCTTCCATTTTGTAGGTTCGTACCCATACAAAGCTTGAAATGGAGTCGTTTTCACTGACATGTGGTGAGTAGAATTGCACCACCATTCAGCGAGATGTAACAACTGAACCCACTTATTTTGTTTGTTTGTGGCATAACAATGTAGGTAGGCTTCTAAACATTTATTGACAACCTCTGTTTGGCCATATGTTTGAATATGGTAGGTTGAACTCATGTTGAGGTAGGTTCCTATATGATTGTAAAATTCCTTACAAAAATTACCCTTAAATTTGGCATCTCTATCACTCACAATGACCTTGGGAAATCCATGTAATTTGCAAACATTTTTGCAAAATATCTCAGCGGTTTGTTTTGTTGAATCTGATTTCCTCATTCCAATAAAGTGGGCATACTTGGTGAGTTTGTCGACTACTACAAGAATATTATCCTTACCATCAGACATCGGTAAACCTTCGATAAAGTCCATTGATATTTCTTCCCATTTCTGATTCGGGATATTTAAAGGATGAAGTAGTCCAGGTGTCATAATATTGTCATTTCTATTTCTCTGACATTTATCGCATTCTGCTACATATTTTTGAATATCGTTACTCATTCCCTTCCAAAAGAATGATTGGCATGCATTATAATAAGTTTTAAAGAACTCTACATCTCTGGCTGACAATGAATCGTGTGACTCCCTAAGAATCTTGGCTTTAATTTTGGAATTTGAATTCAAATAAATTCTTCCCTTGTACCATAGAATATCATTCTTCCATTCAAATTCTGAATTCTGAAGAAGGCTATTGATTATAGCACTTGTTTCTGGATTTTTTACATATTCACTTCGAATCTCATTAAGCCATTTGAGAACAACAACCGAAACTACAAGTAATGATGGTTCTTCGTCTTTCCTGGACAGTGCATCTGCCACTATATTGTCCTCTCCCCTTTTATGTAATATCTCCATGTCAAACGCAGCAATTTTTTCAATCCACTTTTGTTGTTCTTCAGACAACGTTTTTGTTGGAGGAGGTACTGGAGACGGTTATGGTTTGTTCGTATGGAGAACTTACTTCCTAAAGATATTGCCTCCACTTGGCTAGTGCGTACACAATAGTGATCATTTCATTGTTGTATGTAGATTTAAGACATTCTCGCTTATTGAGATTCATGCTTTTGAAAGCTATTGGATGACCATCTTACATTAACACTGCTCCTATACCAAAACTTGAAGCATCACACTCAATTACAAATGGTTTTGAGAAGTCTGGAGTTGCCAACACAGGAGCATTAGACATAACTTCCTTCAAGTCTTCAAAACATTTTTCTGCTTCATCATTCCATCAAAACGAATTCTTCTTTACAAGGTTCGTTAGGGGTGCAATTATATGGGCATAGTTTTTAATAAATCTTTGATAATACCCGGTCAATCCTAAGAATCCCCTTAGCTTGGAGATATTAACTGGTTTGCGCCATTCCTTTATAGCCTTGATCTTATTAGGATCTACTTTTACCCCTTCCTTGGATATTATATGTCTGAGATACTCTACTTCCTCTTTCCCAAAAGTGCATTTGGACTTCTTGGCATAGAATTGATGCTCTTCTACTATCGTATGAACTTGCTCCAAATGTTGTAGGTGCTCATTCCATGTTTTACTATAAATTAAAATGTCATCAAAGAACACTAATACAAACTTCCTTAGATATGGACGGAACAACTCGTTCATGGTGTGGCTTGGAATGTTGTTGGTGCATTAGTTAACCCAAAAGGCATTACTTTAAACTCGTAATGACCTTCACGAGTTCAGAACGCAGGTTTTGTTGTCTTCCAACCTTATTCTGATTTGGTAATACCCCGACCTTAAGTCCAATTTTGAGAAGTATTTAGCTCCATGTAGGTCATCCAACATTTCATCGATAAAACGAATTGGAAACTTGTTTTTAATTGTTATTTTGTTTAGTCCTCGATAATTGACGCATAATTTGAACGATCCATATTTCTTCCGAACTAATACAACTCGAGTAGCATACGGAGTGGATATCGATACGGTTTGATGTTGATGGGATTTGATCCTGCTTTGCCTTCTATTGTATGCTGGATTTCTCTTTTAGGAGGCATCTTCATTGGAAGGTCTTGGAATAATTTTTCGTGCTTTTGACTTCACTCCTGAACTTCTAGTGCTTCTTCATTGACCAAATTTGAAGTTAACATTTCTAATTGGTGACACTATACTACAGAAGTTGGTGCTTCATTCCGAATCATTTTCATCATCTGGGACGATGATACAATTTGATTCTCAAGTGGCTGGAATCCATATAACGTGTACTTCTTCCCTTCCCATTTAAATTTTATAAATTTCTTTTGATGGTTAGAACTTAGCAAAGTAAGTGCCTAGGGTTTATAGCCATTGGATTAAGACCCCATCCACTCCTCCTAATGGTACAGTGTAGAACGGAGATTCTAGATCATAATCTTGAATTTATAATTTGACTTTATGGCATTTTCCTACCTTTTCAATTTTCTTTCCGTCAGCTTCCATAACCTTCATGTTGGGCATGGGAAATGTGAAAATGTTGAGCCTTTTCGCCATGGTTGAGTCCAAAAAATTGTGGGTGCTACTAGTATCGATCATAACCATTACATTGTTCTCATGATATGTCCTTTTAATTTTAACGTCTAGGGTTGTGATATGCCTGTCATGGTCGATAATGATACTTGCGGAATACTCTCATTGTTAATTTTAGGTATGTTCTATGCTAGAGCAATTTATTTCAAATCTCACAGTTAGCTCAAATATCTTTTCCAGATTAGCAATCACATCAGCATTAAAGTAAACTGCAGATAGAACATAAATATAAATCACAAAAGACAAGCCAAGACAAAAGGACACAAGATGTGGCGCTAGCCAAGGACAAACCCCACAATGTGGGGAAACCCTTGATCGATTCTTCTTTTATGTTCTTCAAAGTTCAGCAGAGAAAGTGAGAGAGCACATTTACAACAGAAGTCAACACTTTGACTTTTGATATCTACAAAGATCAGTTGAAGACATATTGCTTCAACTGATTCTCTAAGGTGACTCCTCCACCCATCATAGTGCTACATCTCGTCCATTTGTTGCATCTTACCGTGTAGTACCATCATGCTACATCATGCATCATCACGTTGCTCATGATCTCATACATCACTGTGCTGCCCATACATCATGCTACCCAAGATCTACATCATGTTGCCCATACATCATGGTGCCCATGATCTACATCATATTGCCCATACATCATGTTACCCATGATCTTCATCATGTTGCCCATACATCACGTTGCCCATGATCTACATCATGCTGCCCATACATCATGTTGCCCATGATCTCATACTTGTCATGCCCACGGTGTTGCATCTTTCATCATCATGCATCACTGCTTCATTGAGATCTTGACCTTGCTATGAATGCAATTATGCCCAGACTTCCAGCGCTGATACTGAGGTTGTATCTTAATTTTGCAGCTACCTTACTTGACCGCAATTATGACTATGGCTTCTTCCATTAAGTCATTGCTGCGTTTAGATGACTGCATGGAAAGTGTCTTCATGACAGCATATCTATATGGCTGTGTATTGAGTGTTTCAGGACTGCGTTTAGATGACAACGTATCTCCATGCTAAAATATGGCTGCGTATGAAGTGTTTCCATGATTATAGTTTGTCTCCCATTATAGTGCATGACTAGGGCCTGTGTATAAGTCGTATGAAGTGTTTCCATGATTACAACGTGTCTCCCATTATAGCGCATGACTAGGGCCTGCGTATAAGACTTTTAGACAACGTATAAATTTTGCTGCATTAATTTGCCAGCGTATATGATGATATATATATGCCATGACCTGCGTATATATATATATATATATATATATATATCTATTGCCATTGCCTACAAATATATGTATCTTGCTACGTTGTATTATTGCCTACATACATATATATATATATATATATATATATATATATATTGCTGCGTTGTATGCCTGCGCGTATATATATATATATATATATATATCTCCATTTATGAGTCTTCATTACGCTACCAGATCCACTCTCCTGGTCTACGCTGCCAGATCCGCATACAATACAGGATGCTGAGAGTGTCAACAATTTGCTGCGTCCTTCATGAAGCCATGACTGCACCTAAAACCATGGTGCAGTCAATACCCTACTGCGGATTTGACTGCAGCTACCCTTGATGACTGCGGCTCCCTTTATATTACTGCGACTATCCTTTATGATTTGAACAGCGTATTAGTACCTGCGTTTAGGGCTGCATAGGGCTGTAGTTCATCACAGCGTTTAGAGTATAGTAAGATCTCCCTTATTCTTCTTGCTGCGTATAGGCATCATTTGTATATAGGCCAGTGTATTCTCTTGTTCTCTCCTTCTCCAAAAACCCAAGACGTGGAGAGGAGATCACCTCAAGAATACATGTGTAAAATGACTTCAAGTCCTCATCAATTTATACTAAAACGTGGATGATGAATAGACACATCTATTGGGATTCTGAGCCTACTCAAGTTGCTGGTCGGCTTTATAATTATTCCATAATCAAAACTAATTCATATCTCCATAAATACTTATCGAAATCGGATATCTTTAGATCAATCCTACACTTCTCAATGAGAGAGATTCAATAAAAATATCAGCTGCCATAAATAAGCTGACCCACATGGAGTTTGGCCCTAGTTGCCAATTTAACACTCATTATCTGGTTCTGGAGAAAAATGTGGCGAATCTTCAGTTCTTTCTACATCTGATTCTTCAATGTCTTCTTCTTGCTGTGTATAGGCATCATTTTTATATAGGTCGGCGTATTCTCTTGTTCTCTCCTTCTCCAAAAACCCAAGACGTGGAGAGATCACCTCAAGAATACATGTGTAAAATGACTTCAAGTCCTCATCAATTTATACTAAAACGTGGATGATGAATAGACACATCTATTGGGATTCTGAGCCTACTCAAGTTGCTGGTCGGCTTTATAATTATTCCATAATCAAAACTAATTCATATCTCCATAAATACTTATCGAAATCGGATATCTTTAGATCAATCCTACACTTCTCAATGAGAGAGATTCAATAAAAATATCAGCTGCCATAAATAAGCTGACCCACATGGAGTTTGGCCCTAGTTGCCAATTTAACAATCATTATCTGGTTCTGGAGAAAAATGTGGCGAATCTTCAGTTCTTTCTACATCTGATTCTTCAATGTCTAAATCATTGGTTGCTTCACATGTATACAAGTTCTTGGTTTCTTTCCCTTTAGCACATTTGTGTCTTGGGTCCCATTTTTCGCCACAACATTTGCACTTACCTTCCTTCATTATTTTCATTTCCAAATTAGTTTTGTCTCCTTCACGAAGATGTGGTGGAACATATTTTGTATTATCAGTGTTTGCAACCTGGGGAAATCTTCGTCTCGAATAAACTCTTTCAACCTTTGGCCACTGCATTTTTTCATGTTTCTTTTCAGCGGCTTTTTCTTTTTGTCTTGCTTCTTCTATCGAAATAATGGCATGAAGCTCAAGTTCTGCTTGTAGAAGGGGTTTAAGCCCTATGATGTATGATCAAATGAGACAAGTTTCAGATATTCCAAGTACTTGTGTGGCTAAAATTTCCCATTCCAGAGTGTATTTGTCCACGTCGACTTTTTGTTGTAGTGTGGTGAATGATGAGAATAACTCTTCCTCCTTGATACCTTGGAACCTCTTAAAGAATGCATTTTTGAATTTCTTCCAACTAATAGCAACGGTCATCTTTTTCCACCACATATACCAATTATATGCTTCCCCTTCCATTTGCAGGGATGCATGCTTGATATTTTCATCATCATTGACAATACCGTAAATCTCGAAATATTTTTCTCCTTTATTGAACCATGCAACACTACACTTCTCGTTACCGTCAAATTTAGAGAGTTCAAGTTTTGCTCTTCGTTGATATGTCGCAACTGTTGGAGTAAGGATAGGGTATTGATTTGCAAGTTGCATATTTGAGAATTGATTTCAGAGTTGCATATTTTGAAAATTCGTGTTACTATTTTGTTGATGGCGTATGGACGATGCCTTTGGAGACTCGGGTTTCTCATGTGAGTCTGACGAGTTTGACGATGGAGAATGAAGCGAATGGCAAATGAAATGATGGAACTTCCCACGTGAGCGAAACCAACACAAGGAGGATTCGATGGCTCTAATGCAAGATGGAGCAAATAAGCTCATTTATTTACAGATATATATATATATATATATATAGTTATTGAATGATGATTTACAATGGAGGAGGTCCCTAGCTTAAATATAGCCTTGGGTGCCTCTTGATCATGCCCTTGCCTAATTAATGATTATAGATTAACTTTTTACATAACATTAGAGGAGGCATGATAAGGAGCAAATTTAAGATTTGGGCATGGACTAAGAAACACAGGACCCAGGTAGTACCACATTACGAGGTGATGCAAAATTGTTTTGATCCTTGCTAACAAGCTTAGAGAATGCAAAATCAAAATTGAACCAAATTGCCAGTAAATTGCATTGCATCATGCATGTACAAGGTCACCATCAATATCTTTGAGACCTTTTTTTATTCTTTCCAATAAGCTTAGATAATTCAAAACCAATATTGAATAAAATTTCCAATAAATTGCATCATGTGTATAAGGTATTATCACATTCAGTGTTCACAGAAACAAGGGTTTGTTAATTAGTTTCAAAGGCAATTGGCATAAAGCATCTTTAAAGTTTAAAGAGCAGCTAGAAATGATCCAAGTCAAAACATTGGAGGCAATGAAGGAAAAGAATGATCAAATGAAATTAAAGCAAAGATTTAAGAATTAGTTAAGTACTAAAACTAAAGGCAGTTGACCTAAAGAACGTTCAAATAGCAGCTTGGAAGGAATCAAGTCAAAATGTTGGAAGTAGAGAAAGCAAAGAATGATCAGATGGATTTAAAACTAGCATAGATCCATCTTAAATATGGATCTAACATGAGCTGAGAGGGATCCAATTTCTTCACGTGCAAATTTTTTTATGAGCCGAAATTATTTAAATGTTTTGTATAGTTATTTAATTTTTTTATTTTTAGATTTTTTTTAAATTTTATTTTGTCCGACATGAGCAAAATTTCAACTTTGATGATAGACGGACACCCTTACACATCATACTTAGTTGTAGAATGAGTCTCTCGACTCAACTAGCTTAAAGAAAATAAAGAAAATTGGTGATGTGATTTTGTAATTTTGTTAAATTGCATTCTTCCCGGTACTAGTAAGCAGTTGGCCTAACCAACAATAAAGTTCATCTGGTTTATTGTCTATTAGAGGTATATCAAAAGAGATGGGGCTTTGGAGAATAATTCTTTGTACTGGCCTAACCAGTAAGAAAGTTCATCTGGTTTTCTGTCTATTAGAAGTATATCAGAAGGGATGGGCTTTAGAGAATAATTCTTTGTAGAAGGTGGTGGGAATATGTGAAAATATTAGAAAGTGAGATTTGCACTCAAACTCTACCAGAAGGTAGATTGAAGTATGTGTCACAGCGTTTGGCGAATTTCGGGGTAAAATTTTGAAATTCATCGAATCTTAAGCCCAACCAGATTATTTCAATCCAGATTCGTCGAACTCCAAAATCAATCCCCATTTCGGAATTCAAACTCAAACTCAGACAATTTTCTAAGGAATGTGAATTTAAAAATTAGCCATCGAAATTTGACGGCAATAAAATTAATTAGAAATACAAGCTACATGATTTTTTGTATTTTCGTGGTTTTGTGCATTTCACGCGGTATTGCCAACACCCATTATTTTCATTACACCTGAGGACACGGCACAGGAGTGTATTTTTTATTTTCCCTCCTCCAGGCTCCATCACCCAGGGTTCCAACTACTATTAAACTTAAAACCATTAAACACGACTACTATTAAACTTAAAACCATTTACGCAAGGATTTTCACCATATTCCAAGTAATGATTTTTGAAGTGATTCTCAATCTCGGTTGGTGTGAACCTGTTGAAAATTGGCAGTTGAGGCAGCAAATTTCCCCCTTGGAGAAGCCCAGCAAACCTAAGGAGACCTTACTAGCCCTTGGAAAAATTTCATTTGCACATGGGAGAATATTATTTTTTTAATGTGGACCCAAGTCACTTGTTATAAGTTATAACTAATATCCCCACTAAAAGAAAATTTGCTAAGCATATCCCTTTTTTGCATTTTTGACATTTTGATGATTTAGTGACTTAGGGAAAAGTGGATTGACTAGACCCCGCTTGATTTTGAGAAAAAAGAAGGCTATGCACATAAGAGAAAAAGGGAAAATTAGTTTGCTAGTGGAATGTGGGGGCCACAAGGAATGAAGAATTCACATTAGAGGAGAGAGGGGAGAGAAAAAGGAGAAACCAGTAGGCCCTCCCTTAGAGTTGGGGTTTCCATTACGCCCACAATATGAGCAACTAGAAGAAGAGCAACAATATGAGCAAAGGAAAAAGGAGAAACTAGTAAGCCCTCCCTTAGAGTTGGTGTTTCCATTACGCCCACCTCCAGGTCAGCGAGAACCAATGGATATTCCAGATGAGGAGAAAGAGAAGGTGGCTCGGAAAGCAGAGGCACAGAAGGAAAAGGAGCTTGGAAATGCAGCTTATAAGAAGGAAGATTTTGAGGTTGTTATTAAGCATTATTCGAAAGTAATGGATTTGGATGATGAAGATATCTCGTTAACAAGCAAAGTAGTTGTCTATTTAGGAATGGGGAAGTATGAAGATTGCATTGAAGGTTGTGACAAGGCTAATGAAAGAGGGAGGGAGCTTCATTCAGATTTTAAAATGATTGCACGGCCTTTGATTAAAAAAGGAATTGCATATGTTAAGATGGCTAAATGTTCTAAGGACTATGAGCCAGCAATTGAAACTTTCCATAAAGTACTTACAGAACATCGTAATCCACATACATTGAAGAAACTTAATGAAGCTGAGAAAGTAAAGAAAGATTTGGAACAACAGGAAGATTTTGATCCAAATTTGGCAGATGAAGAGCGGGAGAAAGGAAATGAATTCTTTAAGCAACAGCTTCTTCCAGAGGCGATAAAGTCAGTAAACGGCATTGCAGTGACAACAACAAATATCAAGGCCATGCATCACGGTAAAAGGCACAGAAGCGACCCTGAGCAATTGTATCTAGAATGTACCTAAAAGCTCGAGAGTTGAATGGGAAAACTAAGGCTATGCTTACATTTCCGGAATATCATCTACAAGCATTCAAGAACCCTCCGCAGACTTCCTCTGTAAGTGACATTGTGATAGTCAGTGACATAATATTTGTTCTCCATAGGCAACATGATCTTATTCCATATCTACGATATGCAAATGGAGAAATCTCACCTCTTACTCACGATACTGGGAGCCCTGTAATAATGTGTTCCCCAGATATAGTGGACTTTGTGTGCTACAATAATTATAATGATTCATTGTTAATTGTTGGTGGGTTTCCTCTTAAAATTTTCAAGAGTATTCCAAGTGCACTGATTATAGCAGGACAAACTACAGCATATCAACCTTATCAATAGCGACAATGTCTAACAACATCATTGCCTCAGCCGCAGCAGTCAACAGCATTGTCGCATTTGTCCCCGCTGCCATTCGACAGGCTGACATGGTTTGAAACCAGTTTCCTCGTGTCTCCGTCCAACAGGCTGACGTCCCTCTGCTACTTCGAACTCTGTCGTTCCTGGTATCCTCCTCTCGACTAGCGATACTTATGTGTCTTCCAGTTCCAAGCATTCTAAAACAATCAACTATTTCAGCAGTCAAACATTCCATTGTTTGCATTGTATGCGGCCCTCCAAAACCCTCGCTCGCATCGTTTTCGAACCGTGACATGACCCTATGGTGACATTGGTTAATAATTATAAATTATAACTATAGAATTTATAATTATTAATTATATAATTATAACCATAAATTATAATTTAAATATATTAAAAACAAATTTATTAGAGTTATTAAAAAAAATTAGAGTTATTTAAAAAATAAAATAAAAAATCGAAAACTCTGGATTCAAGACAGTGTTATCAAGCAAATTATACAAGAAGAGGAGTTAATGGCGTCGAGTTACATATGTCGAGATGACAACTGCAAATTGAAGGAAACTATCGAAAATAAGCTTTGAGGACAATTCTTTTGAAGGAAGGGGCAATGTAACAAATATAAATTACTTAAAATAAAATGAATATAAATAATGTAAATAATAAATAGTCAAATATTGATTATGTTAAACAGTCATTAAGTTAAGTAAAAAGGCATGTCTAAAAGGCATGCCCAACCACGAAAAGACACTTGCTTAGGTATATATATGTGGGTCCTCATTGAAACAAACATCACTTGTACATATATATATATATAGATATATATATATATATAATTACAAGTACCTCTTGTGTATTTTTACATTCAAGTCAACAAGCTTTCAGTTTTGATGCTTCAAGCAGATGGCAATGTTGTCACTAAGCCTCTAATGATAGGGAAATTTTTGAAGTACCAAAATAAGTTGAGGGTGGTAGAGAATCCCTTCCTTGCTAGGAGGGAGTGTTGATGTGAGCGGTAGCTTTGGAAAGTCTTCTACGTAGGCTTGGTGTCTTAACATGTGGAAGACATTATTTGCCTCTCCGAGTGATTTATGTCTTCTTTCCTAAGTCTCACTTAGAAAAAGTATAATAATTAAAATAAATTAATTATTATGGACTACTGAGTTCTTTTCCAAGGATAAATAATTTAATTATTTAACTAACTTAGAAATAATCTCAATCATTGATCTCCAAGATGGTTCTAGAAGGGAGATTGGGGTTAGGGATTTGGACCCAATGAAGATTATCAAGCAAGCCTAGCAAGGAGATGAAGACACATGAAGAACACAAGTTGTGTGAGAACGTCATCATTCAGAGAAAGCAATTTTCATCAAGTGTGAGTGGCTCACTGGACTAGTGCACAGAGAAGGAGAAGTGTGAGCGGGTCTATGCGAATCCAGGAGGGTCGAGTAAGAGGAGATTGCGAGGTCAAGTTTCCAAAGGGAGATTAAATTCATCTAGAGGAGGCCGATTTATTGAAAGGAGATTGAATTCATCTAGAGGAGGTTGAGTTGCCAAAGGGAGATTGAATTCATCTAGAGGAGGTCGAGTTGTCGAAGGGAGATTGAATTCATCTAGAGGAGGTTCAGTTTCCGAAGGGAGATTGAATTCATCTAGAGGAGATCGAGTTGCTAGAGCGCCAAGTTTTCCCTAACTTGCATCAGCGGCACGCAAGGAGGGCGCTAGTCGAGTTGTTCGCAGAGTTGTTCGGTCGAGTTCTCTAAGTCGGTTTCCTCCGGAGGCTAACTTCCTCGAGGTCGAGTTACCTTGGGCCGAATTCATTTTGAGGGAGCCATATTATAGGCTCCAGGGTTTTCTATTTTTCCTGGTATCTTTATGGGTCGACAAACCCAAATTTTTGAAATAATCAAATGACAGAGAATTATTGTGGGTAAATTTATTTTGCAATGTGTGATTGATCTCTCTAGTCTATTTTCATTGCATGTATTGAATTCTAGAAGCTAAAAATGTTGAGAAATCAAGGGCATAGGGATGAGGTGATTTCTTGAAACAAAAAACTTCTGATACGCAGAAATAGATATATAAATATTTTATTAAAATGATGAATTACAGATGATGATGATTACAATTGGGGTTCCTGGCTTATATACCGTCATGGACACCCTTTGGGGAAAGGGCATGATCTTATGATCATGCCCTTTCATCTAATTTAACTGAAAATTAAATAATAAACCTAATCTAACTAATTTTTACATAACATTGCCTTCCTCTCGAAAGAATGCTTTGTCCTCAAAGCATACGTGACGACGGATGTTGTTGACAAAACGCTTCATTCTCCCAAGAAGCTTCTTCTTCGGGTAAGTCCTTAAACTTGATCAGATATTCCTTGATAGTACGATATCGAAGCTTTCTTTCTCTAGTAGACAGACTACCTTCTGGTTCTAAAATGACTCTTCCCTCATCATATAGGGATGGAAGTGTTGTTTGCGCTTTTTTATTAGTGCCCTTTTAAGGCAAGATACGTGGAAGACGTTGTGAACACGACTTGTCTCTGGAAGGCTTAAACCATACGCAACTTGGCTAATCTTTTTGTTGATCTGATAAGGTCCGTAAAACTTTGGTGCCAATTTGTTTTTTCCTTTCTGTTTTAAATATAATTGTTTGTATGGTTGGAGCTTAACAAATACCCATTCTCCAATTTCAAACTCTCTTTCGGTTTTGTTACGCTCTGCTTGTTGCTTCATACAATTCTTTGCATTATTCAGGTTTTCTTTTAATATTTGGACAATTTTTTGGGTTTCTTCTAGTTGATCTTTAACAGCGGGTAGATTTGTCTGGACAATAGCTAGATCCTTCCATTTCGAGGGTTCATACCCATATAGAGCTTGAAATGGCGTCATTTTTGTTGATGTATGATAAGTGGAATTATACCACCACTCCGCAAGATGTAACCATTGAGCCCATTTATTTTGTTTTTCTATAGCGTAGCAACATAGGTAGGCCTCCAAACATTTATTGACAACCTCTGTTTGCCCCTCTGTTTGAGGGTGATAAGCGGAACTCATATTTAGGTAGGTTCCTATATGGCTGAATAATTCCTTCCAGAAATTACCTTTGAACTTGGCATCTCTATCACTCACAATGACTTTCGGAAAACCGTGTAACTTATATATATTTTTGCAAAATATTTCAGCGATTTCTTTTGTTGAGTATGACTTCTTTATTGCCATAAAGTGAGCATATTTGGTGAGTTTGTCGACTACTGCAAAAATCTTGTCCTTGCCTTCAGATACTGGTAATCCTTCGCTAAAGTACATCGAGATTTCTTCCCATTTTTGATTTGGAATGTTTAAAGGGTGAAGTAATCCTGGTGTCGTAATATTTTCACTTGTATTCCTTTGACATGTGTCACATTCTGCTACATACTTCTGAATATCACAATTCATTCCCTTCCAAAAGAAGGATCGACGTGCATTGTAGTAAGTCTTAAAGAATCCTACATGTCCAGCTGACGGTGAGTCATGTAATTCCTTGAGTATCTTAAACTTAAACTTGGAATTTGTATTTAGATAGATTCTTCCCTTATACCATAGGGTATCATTCTTCCACTCAAATTTTGAGTTGTTGGGAAGGTTATTGATTATTGTCGTTACTTCCGGATCCTTGGCATACTCACTTCGAATTTCGTTAAGCCACTCAGGGACAGCAACCGAAATTGCAAGTAGTGTTGGTTCTTCATCTTTCCTGGATAAGGCATTTTCTACTACATTGTCTTTACCTCTTTTATGTAGTATTTCCAAGTCAAAAGCGGCAATTTTTTCAATCCATTTTTGTTGTTCTTCGAAAAGTGATTTTTGTTGAAGGCGATGCTGGAGACTGTTATGGTCTGTTCGAATAGAAAACTTACTTCCCAAAAGATATTGCCTCCACTTAGCTAGCGCGTGCATGATAGCGAGCATTTCTTTGTTGTATGTGGATTTGAGGCGTTCTCTTTTGTTGAGCTTCCTACTTTCAAAAGCTATTGGATGTCCTTGTTGCATTAATACTGCACCTATACCGAATCTGGAAGCATCACACTCAATGATAAATGGTTTAGAAAAATTTGGTGTTGCTAATACGGGAGCATTAGACATAATTTCCTTTAATTTTTCAAAACACCTTCCTGCTTCCTCATCCCATAGACACGAATTCTTCTTTAAAAGATTTGTTAGAGGTGCAGTTATATGTGCATAGTTTTTAATAAATCTTCGGTAATATCCAATCAAACCTAAGAACCCTCTTAGCTTGGATATATTAGCAGGTTTGGTCCATTCTTTTATAGCTTTGATTTTGTTAGGGTCCACCTTTACGCCTTCATGGGATATAATGTGTCCAAGGTATTCTACTTCTTCCTTTCCGAAGGTGCATTTGGATTTTTTTGCGTAAAATTGGTGTTCTTTAAGTAGTGTAAGAACTTTGTCCAAATGTTGCAAGTGCTCCTTCCAAGTTTTACTATAAATTAGAATATCATCAAAAAATACTAATACAAACTTTCTAAGATGTGGACGAAATAATTCGTTCATAGTTGCTTGAAACGTTGCTGGTGCATTGGTTAATCCAAACGACATTACTTTAAATTCATAGTGACCTTCGTGTGTTCGGAATGCCGTTTTTGGTATGTCCTCTAATCTGATCCTAATTTGATAGTAGCCTGATCTTAAGTCCAATTTTGAGAAATACCTTGCGCCATGTAGCTCATCCAACATTTCGTCGATAAAGGGGATTGGGAACTTGTTTTTGATTGTTATTTTGTTTAATCCTCTATAATCAATACATAACCTGAATGAACCATCTTTCTTCCTTACCAACACCACTGGAGCAGCGTAAGGACATTTACTTTTTGAGATGATCCCACACTTTAAGAGATCTTGGATTAACCTTTCGATTTCTGTTTTTTGGTGATGTGGATATCGGTATGCTAAGTCACCGGATTCGTCCTAAACCCCCTACGAATCCTGAATCCAGCGAATCCGACACGATTCAGTCCGGATTCGTGTCCAAATCACATGACACGTCATGTCCGTTTCAGACACGTCGAATCCGAGGTCGTGTCGCGATTTTGGGACACGTGTCCGGTTTCCAGGACTCGCTAAGCTCAGCGCGGGAATGAAAAGGGCGTGTTTGCTCATTAATATTTTCATTTGGCAAGTGATTTGTGCTGTTGCAGCAAGGAGTAAAGCATTCAGCAAGGAGAATTGACCAGGTAAGTTCTAATCTCACTGTTCAAACTTCAGTGTTTATAGTTTACGTTGAGCAGCTCCATTACCAGTCAAGCCCTTTGACAATCCTCGGTCTCCATCTACAAGGGCCTCAACTTACTTGGATAACGAAACCACTCCAATCACACTATTATTCAACGGTCAACCACTCCAATCGCAGCAAAGAAGGGTTATAAACTTATAACTTATAACGAAACTTCCTTGGATTTGTGTATTCAGAACAGAGTTTTCTGATCTTAAGATAGTGGGAAAATCTTATTTATTGGCATAGCCGCATATCACAATTGCTTTTCTAACACTGAGGCATTGTTGTTTGCCATTTGGTATATCCTCTGTGGTATGATCGTTGTTGGATTGATGGAAACCTTGGCATTGTAAACATTTTGATCACAGAGAATCGATGTTTCAAATCTTGAATGGTGTGAGCCTGTGACACTTAAAATTGATTAATGCACAGTCAGTGACCAAATTAACATTGTGTTAGGTGGTGTAATGTCCTGAGGGGATTTTTTTCCCTTAGGGTTTAAGAAAATAAGAGAATATTGCACCAAAATTCCAGCACTTTTTCAACTATCTTTAATGACCATAAAGATATAATAATAGGCAGATAAATAACATCAACAGAATCCCTTAATTTATATTTCTCACAGTTTTACTTCCTAATGTAGTTATAGCATTTGGAAATTAGGAGCAGTAGTACACAAGGAAATTGCATTTCTATTCCATATTTGGTAAACATGAAACCAGGTCCTTATATATGGATTTAACCCAAAGTCTGTCAATAATTCATACTACAGTCTACAACTAAATTACTAGTCATTGTACTAGTCAGTCACACTCATCCTCGACCTCTTCTTCCACAGGATCAAACTGCAATCTTGGAGAAAACTTGGCTGCCCAAATACACTGAAATCCTGTACGAGCTTGGCATGTCTTTTGCAACCTTGAATTTCCAAAAGACATGCTAAAACTGTCTCTGTTCTAAGACTGGCATTTCACCTCCATTTTTTTGCATTTTTTACAGCAATTTGTATATGATTTTCATTTTTTATTTACAAATTTGTGCATGCTTTGTAAGTTTGTTCATTTTTTTTTACAGGTAACAGTGTTCATGGCTCAATCAAAGGCAGCAGTTAGGGGACAAAGGAAGGGCAAGAATGTCATGGGTAGAGATGCCCTTCCTCCCCCAATATCATCAGAGTCTGTTGCAAGTAATGTTGAGGGAAGAGAACTTAAAGACAATGATAAATATCCATTGTGGAAATATGTCACGAGAGGATGGGCCAAACAACAAGGGAAAGGGAGGAGGCAATGTGCTATGGAAATGCAATTTTTGTAACATTTCTTTCAAAAGCACATATTACCGTGTGAAATCACAAAGAAGAGCACTTGGTCCAATGGACAAGATTTTCCAAAAAGAGAGACAGGAAGAGCTTGATCTCACCACTGCCTTCTTCTTCTATCAAAACTTCATATCATTTAATGTTTCACGTTCACCTTTATTTGTTGATATGTGCCGAGCTCTAACTCAAGGGGCTCCAGCAGGGTATGTGCCTCCTGGGCAGAGACGCTGAGAACCACATTGTTGACGAAGGCAAAAAAAGAGGTGCAAAAAATGCTTGAGCCTATTGTGGGTCGTGGCAACATGGCCAACATCTGGGGTTAGCATTGTTTCTGATGGATGGACAAATCCAGCACGACACCCAATCATCAACTTCATGGTGTCTTCCTTGAATGCTCCAGTTTTCATGAAAGCAGTGGATACACTTGGCGAATACAAGGATGCACAATTTATGGGCGAGTTATTTATTAAAGTTGTTGAAGATGTAGGTGTTGATTCTTGTGTGCAAATCATTACAGATAATGCACCTGTTTGCAAGGCTGCTAGCATGATTGTGGAAGCTAAATATCCACAAGTGTTTTGGACACCTTGCATTGTCCATTCATTGAACTTAGCACTGAAATCCATTGCTTTTGATGTGCTTTGGATTGGAAGCATTATTGAGGATGCAAGACATATCCGTAACTTTATGCAAAATCATACAAATGCCCTCACTATCTACAAGGAGTACAGCAATCTATCATTGTTGAAGATTGTTGATACACGGTTTGCATCTTCATTCATGATGTTGAAGAGGTTGAGGGGGGTCAAGACCACTCTTGGGTCCATGGTTATTTCTGAGTTTTGGTCTTTTTGGAGAAAGACAGATCAGGCAGCCTCTAAAAGAGTGAAGGACACAGTGCTAGATGATGCTTGGTGGGAGAGGGTAGATCTAATTATTCGAATCATGGACCCTATCATTTCTTTGCTTCGAGTTGCAGATACAGACAAACCCATCCTAGGAGAGGTTTATGAGGGATGGGATTCCACGATTGAGTCTATGAGGTGCATTATTCTACATAGAGTGAGTGCCCCGAGTATGAGACATCAACCTCTACCTTCCGTGATACCATACAATGATATTCTTGTCAACAGATGGGACAAGAATTGTACACCTTTACATTGTTTGGCTCACTCATTGAACCCCAAATACTACAGCCATGAGTGGCTGAATGGTGGACCTTCCCGCAGATTCCCTCCTCACATGGATGGTGAAATCTCACAGGGGAGGAAAGAGGCATTCAGGCAGATTTATCAGGCTGAGGTGGAGGATGCCTTTGCAGAATTTTCCATTGGCAGTGGTCGATTTGGAGGTTATGATGTGATTAGAGACAGGGGGTTAACAAGCCCTATTCTTGGTGGGAAAATCATGGGGCAACAAGCCCTCCTCTTCAGCAATTAGCCATGAGGCTCCTCTCTCAGGTGACTTCATCCTCTTGTTGTGAGTGGAATTGGAGCACATATGGGAATTTGTGTAGTGTGAAGAAGAGCAGGCTTGAGCAGTCCAGGGTAGAGACAATGGTGTATGTGCACACCAACCTTCGCCTTATTTACAGGCAGAGGGAAGAGTGGTTGAGGGGAAAGACAAAGATGTAGGATGTCTTTCCTGATGATATGGGTCTGGACACCATTGTTGAGTTGGCATTGGCCAACATGGATCTCAGTGATCCAGTGCTAGAGCCTGTTAGATTTGATGACTTAGAGGGGTCAACCTCCATACCAGCAGATGCAGAGGCGACTATGGATACAGGGAGGAGGAGGATGCAGAGGAGAGCAGTGGGGACCATGATGTTGGGGACAGTGATGCTGATTCTGATGTTGATTGATGCCTTGAGGCTTGTATACCTGTAGTTGTTTTATATTTTCTATTTCTATTTGCCATTGGCATTGCACCAACACTACCTATGTAACACATTTTGATTTGATGACTTAATGAGAAAACTACAGTTGTCAGTGTGTTTATCTTACTATCTTGTAGTTGTAAGTTGTCTTTCAGTTATGAATTATGAATCATGATTTAAATTTTTAATAGATTTATCATTTATGTGACCACCACCATTGACATTTATTTGAATTTTTGTATGTACTATGCATGCTAATAGCTATAGATGAAGATCTATGTTTGAAATCAATAAATTTGTATCATTAATTAGAATTTGTGTAAGAAATATGCTAATATCTAATTTTTAATATATATATATATATATATATATATATATATTTTAAATATATATATATATATATATATATTTTAAATATATATATATATTTTAAATATATATATTTAATAAAATAATATATAACATGTCCTGTTCTGGGGGGTCAGAGCGTGTCCGAATCCTACACCACGAATCTTGAATCCTACGTGTCCCGAATCCCCGTGCCAGGTGACTTAGTCGATATGGCTTGATGTTGACAGGGTTTGATCCTGCCTTGACTTAAATTGTGTGCTCAATTTCCCTATTTGGCGGCATCTTCATAGGTAGGTCTTGAAATACTTTTTCATGCTTCCGAATTAGATCTTGTATCTCTGGTGACTCTTCACTGGTCATATTTGCAGATAACATTTCTAACTGATGACATTGTACTACATAAGCGGGTGCTCCCTTTCGAATCATCTTCATCATCTGTGATGATGATACAATTTGATTTTCTGGTGCTTGGAATCCGTGTAATTTGTACTTCTAACCTCCCCATTTGAATTTTATAAATTGTACTTGGTGGTTGGCGGCATAAGTACCTAAAGTTCGTAACCACTGGATACCTAAGACTACATCTACTCCTCCTAATGGTACTGTGAAAAACGAAGACTCTAAACTGAAGTCATGAATCTGCGATTTAACCTTATGGCATTTCCCCACCTTTTCAATCTTCTTACCGTCAACTACCATCACCTTCATGTTTGGCAAGGGAAATGAAAAAATATTGAGTCTCTTTGCCACAGTTGCATCCAAAAAATTGTGTGTGCTACCAGAGTCAATGAGAACCACCACGTTGTTCTTCTTTATGTGTCCTTTTAACTTTAAAGTCTAAGGCTATGATATACCTGTCATAGCTGATAATGACACTTGCGGAATACTTTGGTCATCTAATTCTGGTGAGAATTCTGGGGATCTTCTATTTCTTCAATGTCAGAATCTTCACTGTTTGAATCATTAGTTGCTTCACAATTATATAGGTTCTTTGGTTCTTTTCCTTTAGCACACCTATGTTTGGGGTCCCACTTTTCACCACAGCACTTGCATTTACCCTCCTTTATCCTTTGCGTTTCCACATTAGATTTTTCATCTTCATGACGATGTGGTGGAACATATCTTGTATTTTTTGCATCCGCATACTGAAGTGTTCTTCGTCTTGAATATGTTTTTTCGGATTTTGACCAAAATATTTGTTCGAATTTCTTTTCGGTTGTTTTTGCTTTTCGTCTTGCTACTTCTATTAATGAAATGTCATGCATCTTAAGTTCTACTTGTAAATGGGTTTCGAGTCCCGAGATGTATGACTGAATTAGACGAGATGCTGATAACCCAAGTACTCGTGTTACTAAGGTCTCCCATTCTTGAGTGTATTCGTCCACACTTCCTTTTTGTCGTAATTTGATGAGTTTTGAAAAGAACTCTTCTTCCTTTACACCTTGGAATCTTTTAAAGAATGCATCTTTAAATTTCCTCCAGCTAATGACGTGTGTTGTCTTTTTCCACCACATATACCAGTTATATGCTTCTCCCTCCATTTTCATGGATGCATGCCTGAGCTTTTCGTCATCGTCATTGATGTCATATATCTCAAAGTATTCTTCTGCTTTATTTATCCATGCAACATTGTTTTTAAGTTTCCATTGAATTTAGGGATCTCGACTTTTGCCCTCCGCTAGTATGTTGCTAATGGTTGAGCGAAAAAAGGGTGTTGATTGGTAAAGTTATCCCAAAGTTGCTTGTTTGTAAAAGCTGTGTTACTCACTTCTTGGTGGGGTGTCGCTGATTTCCTTGAGGATTCAACTTTTTCATGAGAGTCAGTTGACTTTGTTGAATCTGATGAGATGTGTTCTTGATTCTCTTCATTTTCTTTTAGTAGTTGTTCAGGTGTACAATTCATCTTTTTACACAGAAGTTTCAACATTGTTACGGCATCTCTGATGTTTACTTCTGTTTGGACATGTTGATTTTCCATCTTTGCTTCCATTCGATTTGTCGTATCGTGAAGATTTTTGATTTCGTCAGCTTGCTCCCCAAGCTTGATCTAGAATTCACTTAATCTTTTATTGACCTCGTCGTGGTTGTTATTTATCTTATGCTCCGCATCCAACAATTTTTTTTGAAAATCTTCCATTGTCATTGTCGACATCGAGCGGGTTTGCGGGGGCGTGTATTTATCTGCCAGCGTAAATAATTTATTTTTTTTAAATAATCAAAAAATATAAGATGGAAGAATGATATCCTATGGTGGTTGAACAGTGTTGCATGCGGCAGGATCGATGCTCTGATACCAGATGAAACAAAAAACTTCTGATACGCAAAAATAGATATATAAATATTTTATTAAAATGATGAATTACAGATGATGATGATTACAATTGGGGTTCCTGGCTTATATACCGCCATGAACACCCTTTGGGGAAAGGGAAATATCTTATGATCGTGCCCTTTCGTCCTAAGTTGCACTGAAACGGATACGGGAACGGATACGGATACAGGGTTTGAAACGGATACGACAAATTTTCAAAATATGAGGATACGATACGGCAAGGAAACGGCATGCATATACATATATATATATATATTTCATATTACCATTCATCTTTTAGAATCTAGAATCTAGAATCTATATCAAAAAATGCATAGTCATCGTCATGAATTCAACATAAACAAATCATCATCATCAATTCAGCATAAAAATTGTCATCATCATTAGTGATTATTATAACATTCAACATATTATCATCATCATTAATAATGTAATCAGAAATGCAACAACGTTTGTGCTTTCAAGTCCAACTCCTCCAAAGAACGTATCATGCATGGCAGATGATATCTATCTTCCTTGCATGAAAATTAAAAGGCCCATGGAATCATTGGGATATTCCATCAAGACCTATCTGAACATTTCAATCTTCTCAATGTTAGCTTGGTCTTGTGACTATATGCAGGCACAAGATTGGCTAGAGAAGATTTGTTATATTGGAGGGATTTATGAAATCAAAAGCAAAATCAATGACAATTAACAAAACCTTAACCAAAATGAAAATTAATCGCTCAAATAAATCTCTTTACGAAGACATTCATCAAACCCCTTTATTTGCATTTTTGAACATCTATCTTTTTCTTAGTAAGAATTTTTGATAAATATATGGAGTGTTGTTGTTTCTAAAGATTTAGAAAAGATTTTATGAGACTCTGTTTATAGTGAGTTTATTTGCAAATCTGATTTCTTCATTTTTATTATTTATTTATGGCTATGCAAATTTTCAAGCTTTTTAACATTTTAAGGGTGGATTCTGATCACAATTTTCGTGGATCCGTTTTACCGGAAACGGATCCAAAAAAATTTAAATCCCTTGGAAACGTATCCAATTCCAAATCTAAAGTTTCCGATTTTTTGAAACGTCACAAAAACGTTTTTACAGTGTTTCAAACAAGAATCGTATCCGTTTATGTATCGGAAACGGGGATCCGCATTTCTGGGAAATTCTTCAGGAGTTTCCGGTAACTTAGCTTTCGTCTAATTTAACTGAAAATTAAATAATAAACCTAATCTAACTAATTTTTACATAACATTTCTCTTGAATGATAACAACTTGTGATGCAATTTTCTATGTGTCGTAATATCCTAACATCCCCCCTTAAGAACAACTTGGGATAGGATAGGATTGAAGGATGTACAACATGACACAATAGGAAAAGGAAGGAGGCATTAGAGCCTATCCCCCCTTAGTGACAACTTCCTAAACTCCAACCATAGATCGAAGTTTAGTAAATTTTGCCTCTGCGAGAGCCCTTTGTAAAGATGTTTGCAATTTGATCATCGGTTGAACAATATTGCACATCAAGAACATGGTCATGAATGAGCTTTCTGATGAAGTGCGTGCATAGTTCAATGTGTTTGCTGCACTGATGTTGGACTAGATCTTTGCATAGTTGAATGGCACTTTGATTGTCACACCAAAGTGTAGTCGGATGCTACTACTAAAAGCCAAACTCTGACAGGATCTAATGAAGCCACAGGGCTTCCTTACTAGCTTCTACAGTGCCACAATACTCTGCTTCTACTGAAAAAGAGAAATGGCACTTTGTTTCTTATAAGCCCATGTAATAGGTCCAGAACCAAGAGTAAAGACATAACCTGCAGTAGACTTTCGATCATCAGGATCACCAACCCAATCAGAATCAGTGAAACCAACCAATAGAGGAGACGCTTCTGCACTGTAATGCATCCCAAACTGAATTGTACCTCGAACATAATGAAGTGTTCTTTTAGCTGCTTTCCAATGACTTTCATGTGGGTTTTGCATAAATCGAGCAATAAGGCCAACAGCAAAGGAAAGGTCAGGACGAGTATGGGTCAGATACAAAAGTTTTCCTACAGGATGACGGTATAAGGTAGCATCAACTTCAGGGGAAGTACAAGTGACCGAAAGTTTGGCTCCAGACTGAAAGGGAAAAGGGGCTGGCTTACAGTGTTCCATGTGAAAGTGTCGTAGAAGATCACAGGCATACTTGGACTGGGAAAGGGAAATACCTTCCTTGGATTGCAAGACATGAAGACCAAGAAAATAATGCAAGTGTCCTAAGTTTGTCATTTCAAATTGCTTTTTAAGGCTGGACTTCACATGGTTTATAAGGTTGGGATCACTACGAGTAAGGATAAGATCATCAACATAAAGAACAAGAATGATAAGAGACTTGCCCACTTTCTTGGTATAGATAGTATTGTCAGAATGACACCTAGAAAAGCCAGTGTCTAAAAGAAAGTTATCCATTTTGGCATACCAAGGGATTTCTTAAGCCGACATACAAGGCTGGAGTCTGTTTGTATAAAGCCAAGAGGTTGTTCCATATAGATTTCTTCATGCAATTCCCCACGCAAGAAGGCAGATTTAACATCCATCTGATGGACTTTCCATTTGAAAGAGGCAGCAAGGGAAAGAACAAGGCAGATAAAGTTCATTTTGGCAACAGGGGAGAAGGTTTCAATATAGTCAATGCCTTCAACTTGTGAAAAACCCTTAGAAACAAGACGAGCTTTATGTTTATCAACTTTTCCATCTGGTCCAAACTTGGTTCTATAAACCCATTTGTATCTAACAAGTTTTCGTCCCTTTGGAAGAGAAACAAAATCCCACGTATCATTTGCCAATAATGAACGATATTATTCATTCATAGTTGCGTCCCAATCTGGATGGCCTGAAGCTTCTGCAAAGGTCTCAAGATCATAATTCACTGAAGCTTGAGCCAGTAAAGAAGAGGCTCTATCAAACTGAGAACGTGTGCGACGCTAATTTGTAGGATACCCTGCAAGAGCACCTGCTGCATCACGAGTAGCGCGGACTCATTTTGGATGTTGAGGAGATGAAGGAGGATATCGAGAAGGTGGGGGAGGATTGTCATCCTCGTTGTCATCATCTGAAGAAGAAATATTTTCAGAAGTAGAAGGGATAGAAAGACGTGGCACATCTACCGAACTAGGCTCGTAGGCCAATATATTTTCAACAAACTTTACATCTCTTCTAATGATATAACATTTTTGCATTTAGGTGGAAGAAGTCTATATCCTTTGACATCTTCAGAATATCCAACAAAAATACATTTTTCACTCTTAGATTCTAAGGCTTTATGTTTCTCATCTGGAATATGGACCCATGCTTCACTTCCAAAAACACAAAAGTGACTTACATCTAGTTTAATTGAGTTCCATGCTTCTTCTGGAGTGATATTCTTTAAAACCTTAGTAGGAGTGCGATTTACCATGTACTTTGCATAGTTAATTGCTTCTACCCAAAAATTAAGACTAAGTCCTTTAGATTAAAGCATACAATTAGCCATTTCCGTTAAGGTGCGATTCTTCCTTTCAGCTACACCATTTTGGTGTGGAGTATATGGAACAGCATGTTGCATTTGAATTCCATGCTCAGTGCAAAAGTTGATGAATTTGTTGTTAACATATTCTCCGCCATTATCAGATTTTAGCTTAAGAATTTGATGTCCAAATTGTTTCTCAACAAAGGCCTTAAAGGCCAAGAACATGTTAAAGACTTTACTCTTGAGTATTAAGAAGTATACCCAAGTGCATCTGGAGAGATCATCCATGAAGTTAAGAAATACTTGTAGCCAGAGAATGAAACAACTAGAAATGGACCACACAAATCACTATGCACAAGTTGTAAAGGAGTTGAGGTACATTTTTCAAAACTATCCCAATGTTGTTTTCCAAGTACACATCCGGAACAAACACCATCTCTGCAAGATATCATATGTTGAAATTTGGTATCGGAGGACAGGTGGTTCCCTTAGGCTTTGATCTTTGCCTAGGGAAAAGTGTCCAAAAGAATTTAATTTTTCTCCTAAAGTAACTTTATAATTTTTATAAAGTTAAATCTAATTTAAAAGTGACTTTAACATGTAGCCAGACCCTCAGCAGCAGTTGAGTCAGTCGCAGGGATCCAGTGGGCAGGGATCAGGAGGATCCGGAGGTACATCTATGAGGATGTCAGGTCCGTCAGTGAGCAGTGGCTCGTCGAGCCAGAGGGGTGGTGCTCCGGGCAGCATGCAGAGCAGTTCACTAGGGAGTCCACTGATGGACAGTTCACACGGTACCTCAGCTTCTACAGGTTCAGGTGCAGGCAGGAGGACAGCAGACAGACAGTCAGGAGTTCAGGCTACTGATGGTGATGAGGAGGAGTTTCATTCTCCTATGGGAGAAGCATGCTCAGGGAAGAGAAAGCCCAAGTGGCTTCAGGACACCTTGAGAGATGCCACATCTGTTGTTGAGCCGAAGAGGCCGGTCAGAGAGAGTAGACCACCTGAGAGGTTTTGTAGCTATATGGCGATGGTTACCAGCATCCTTGACTCTGAGCCTTCTAGCTATGAGGAGGCAGCTAGCCAGCAGGTCTGGAGAGAGGCCATGCAGGAGGAGTATTCTTCTATCATGAAGAATGATGTTTGGGAGGTGGTGCCGAGGCCTGAGGGCAAATCCGTGGTTACTTCCAGATTGCATTACAAGGTAAAGCATGTTGCAGATGGCAGCATTGAGAAATTCAAAGCAAGGTTTGTGGCTAAAGGGTTCTCCCAGGTAGAGGGAGTTGATTATGAGGAGACCTTCGCTCCCGTGGCTCGATATACTTCGATCTACTCCATTATATCGATAGCAGCAGAGATGTGTTTGAAGATCCACCAAATGGATGTGAAGACCGCATTTCTCAATGGCTTCATACAGGAGGAGGTGTACATTGAGCAGCCACAGGGCTTTGAGGTGCATGGGAAGGAGTCCCATGTGTGCAGACTGAAGAAGGCCCTTTATGGCCTGAAGCAAGCTCCCAGAGCTTGGTACTCCAGGATAGATACATATTTGCAAGGGATGGGTTTCACAAAGAGTGAGGCAGATCCGAACCTTTACTTTATTGTGATTGGTGAGGAGCCTCTCATTCTGGTGTTGTATGTGGATGACTTGGTCATTACAAGTGCAGAGAGACTCATAGAGCACTGCAAGAGAGATCTTGCGACGGAGTTTGAGATGAAGGACATCGGCTTGATGCATTACTTTTTGGGTTTGGAGGTGTGGCAGGAGGAGGGGCATTTCTTCCTGGGGCAAGGGAAGTAAATTGTGGACATCCTTAGCAGATTCCACATGGAGGATTGTAGACCCATGTCGACACCGATGATCACCAACTGGAAGAAGCTTCATGCTTCGGATTCCGAGTTGGTGGATCCCACATTGTACAGGCAGCTGATTGGTTCCTTGATGTATTTGGTCAACACTAGACCAGATATCTGTTTTGCAGTCAACACGATGAGTCAGTTTATGTGTGAGCCTAGGAAGGTTCACTGGGTGGCTGCAAAACACATTTTGCAGTACTTGCAGGGGACAGTGGATTATGGTCTTGACTACAGGCAGGGAGATGGAGTGAGATTGGCAGGATACACTGATTCTAATTGGGCAGGTTGTGCTTCTGATAGGAAGAGCACTTCAGGGTGCTGTTTTGGGTTGGGTTCAGCAGTAGTGTCATGGTTCAGCAGGAAGCAGCAGTCAGTAGCACTGAGCTCAGCGGAAGCAGAGTATATGGCAGCCAGTCTAGCTAGTTGTGAGGCCATCTGGCTTCGCAAGATGTTGTTTGGCTTATTTGGTCAGTCGTTGAGACCTTCAGTGATTTACTGTGATAATCAGAGTTGCATTAAACTCACGGAGAATCCAGTATTTCATGACAGGTCAAAGCATATCGGGATCAGATATCATTTCATCAGAGACTATGTTCAGAAGGGAGCTGTGAAGCTTGAGTATATTTCCACTGATGAGCAGGTTGCAGATATTCTTACCAAAGCCTTACCCCGGGGCAAGCATGTCTACTTCAGAGACAAGATGGGTGTGGTGAGGAACGACTTCCTTGGTAAGAGGGACTGTTGAAATTTGGTACTGGAGGACAGGTGGTTCCCTTAGGGTTTGATCTTTGGCCTAGGGAAAAGTGTCCAAAAGAATTTAATTTTTCTCCTAAAGTAACTTTATAATTTTTATAAAGTTAAATCTAATTTAAAAGTGACTTTAAGTGATAAAGTTACTAAGTCTAATTTTAAAGTGACTTTTATAAAGTCAATGAAAAATTAGAAAGGAAAAGTGACTTTGGAAATAAATGACTAAGTGGGTCTTTATTAAAGTGGGGTGAATTAAAAAATAAAAAGTGAGATTTAAATGAGTATTTAATCTCAGCCTTAGATCTCAATCTATTTCAGCCATTGGATTTAGGGATCACCCAAAAGCCACTTGGGGTTAGATTAAAGAAGGAAAAAGAGGAAAAGGTCATTAATTCTTTCATGTGCAGATTGGGAGAAGGAGAGCAAGAGAGCAAGAGAGATTTCTGAGCAGGGAGGAGAAGGACACAGAAGCTTGGCACACATTCCAAGGCAGCAGTTGAGCAGATTTGTACAGCTGGTTCAGCACATAGTGAAAGGCAGATTTTGGCACGATTTTCGAGGAGTGGTTTGCTCAAAAATCGAGGAGCAGTTTGCTGATTTTTCTGCACGCAAACGAGGGCCGTACACCGCATTTATTGTAGGCCCTATAGCGCATTTATTGCAGTCAGTACAGCGCATTTAATGATGGTCGTACAGCAGCATTTAATGCTGAAAGTGGGCACGAAAATCGAGGAGGTCGTACAGCATTTATTGCTGTCCTGTTTGTTGTAATTTCCAGTTTGCTGTGAGGCATGGGAAAATAGATAAGTTGTAAATTTGCTTGCTAATTTTTTTGCTGAATATTTCTCACTGTGAAAAAGGCATTTTCATAAATAAAGAAGAGCTCTCGAACTGGTTTTCCCCAAGAGTTGTAAGGGGTTTTTCCAGGGTCACATTGACCAAAAATCTCAGTGTTTAAATGTGTTTTAATGATTGTTTATTACTGCTGATTTTTATTTCTGCAATTTCCAGCATTCTGTAAAATTTCCAGAATTTGTGTTTTCAGCAAATTTATTTTTTCCAGCTTGTTAAATGTATGGTTATGGAAAAGGGCATTTAACTATATGGGAGAAATAAGGAGAAACTGAAAACTGGGGTGGGAAAACAGAAATTTCTACATCATAGAAAGCCATGTCACCATGATTAAATTTAGCGGATTAAATTATTTTTTATATAAATATCCTTGTAAAAAAATGTGTCATTTTCAGAACCATCCATTAATTTCACATAAAAGATATCATCTATGTTGCAATTCTCAAAAAAATAGTTTCAATCAATTTTCAAAGCTTGTGAGTATGGCAGGAAGCCAAATGAAGTTCATTTAAAGTCTAACAATATTTTCACTTGAAGGTTGTTGGATTGTAGAAGAGAAATCTTTATTTCCAACCTTTGAGAATTTTATCCACATGGTTTCTTAGTGACTCCAACATTCTCTCAGATGTTTTAAGTGACCAAATCGCTCATGCCAAAGTTTGTTCACTTCATCATTATGAGCAACAAACACTGAGGGAAGAGTTGATGACCCATAGTTGTTAAACATATACAACCTTGCAGAATCATCAGCGATTCTAGTAGCTAAAATCTGTCTAGGATCTCTTAGGTCCTTAATTACAACATCGTGAAGTGAAAATTCAACAGTTTTACCTTCACCTGAATGAGTTATCTAATATACAAATAGAAGGTTGCAAGATAAGGTTGGAACACATAATACATCATTAAATTGACCATTGTCTAGATGAATAGTTCCAATCCCTACAACACTAAGAGATCTATCATCACCAACATATATATTTTTGGTGTTACAATCATTTAAAGAAGAAAACATGGCTTTGTTTTTTGCCATGTGATAAGAAGCTCCAGAATGAGAAGAAGAAGATACATTTAGTGCATAACCAAACCGAGATGCTTGACAACCACATGCAGAAAGTGTTCTTCCTGAAGATGAAGTTGAAGTTGAAGAGTGCTCCAAATGGATGTTATGCATCTTCATTGCTGCTTCCAAGGCTTCCATGCCTTCAACCTGGTTTCTTCAATATTGCATATTGACCATAGATCCTTGAATGGAGTAGCTGGATGTAAAGTTACCCCATTCTTCTGCTAGTGCATTTAGTGCTACGATAGTCATTTCTTTGTCAGACATTATTTCTCCCAGATCTTGAAGTTGGTCCCTTATTTCAGATATCCTCATAAAGTATGAAGTTATTCCTCCTTCTTTTGATATCCTTAGCTTGTAGAGTTCTTGTACTAACGAGATGACTTCACCTACAATGCTTACGGAAAACAACTCTACCAAGTTTGTCATATATTTCTTTTGAAGTTTCAAGTTTAGATACATATGAATGAGAAGATCCTTGATGGACTCTATGAGAATCCTTTGAGCCCTAACTTCCCCTTTCATATATCTTGCAAGTCCTTGAGCATCTTCTTTTGGAGGTTTGGTGATTGAGCCCTTAACATGTTCCATTACCTCATTTTCTATGAGATTTAGATCTATCATTTTCTTCCATGCAAGAAAATTTGAAGCCCCAACCAACTTGTTGCTTTCATTGCAAAAAGACATTTTGACAGATTTAGATGAAGATACAAATATACTTACTTGAGAAGATGCTTCTTCAACCTGTTTCCTTCTTGAAATTGATGATGATAGAGGAAATTGAAAACTTCTTGTTGAAGATGTTTTTCTTCAAGACTGATCCTTGGCTCCAAAGAGAGGGAGATCATCTTGAACCCTTTGATGATGATGATGACAATGTCCTTCGTCTTGCTTCTCTTGGATGAGTAGACTTCAAGTTGCTTTGATTTGTAGATCTCTTCAACTTGAGTAGAGGTAGGGTCTTTGTGGTCTCTTTCCTTGATCTTCAGCTAGGATCCCAAGAATGCTTCTAGTGTAGACTTCTTCTTTGATCGATCTAGGGTTTTGACACTTTTCTTCTAGATGATGATGTAGCCCTTGTCTTCTTAGAGATGAGAGGATTTTCTTAATTCTTTGATGCTCTTGATGCCTTTCTAGAACTTCGGTCTTTGAGTACTTGATTGTCCTTTATTGAACTGCCCTTCCTTGATTTGTTACCTTAGCTCTGATACCATGTTGAGAAATCTAGAGCATAGGGATGATATGATTTCTCTTGAATGATAACTGCTTGTGATGCAATTTTCTTTAGTCCTTTCTAAGCTTCTTTCTTTCTCTTAATTATATTTAATGTTTTTCTATCATCAAATGTCTAACAAATCATAAATAAGCATGAGACAAGGGACACAAAAATGTAGGCTATCAGCCAAGGCCAAAACCTCTCCAACTTGAGAGGAAAACCCAAACTAACTCTTCTTCTTATAGAATCTTCAAGTGACAAATTCCAAGACCAAGACCCTTGACTTACCAATCTTTCCAAGACCAAGTCACAAGACCATTTTTCACTGCTTCTCCTTCTTGCCCAAGTCAACACAAGTCAAACTAACTTCTAGCACTACTACTCTAAAATTTCGGCCCTCTTCCACAGTCCTGCAACTCTCGGCCTACCTATACCTCTGCAATTTGCACATGTGAGCTAACTTGAAGTAGATTGGAGATGCTTTCCTTATTCGCTTGACTTGAAGTCTTCTTTTGGTGATTTGGCGACCTCTTTGTTGGTTTCTTTAGGGACTGATATAACCCTACTATAGAAACCCTAATCTCTATCACACGTGTGAGGAAAATTACCCAAAAGAAGTGCTAAACCTCTTCGCTCTTCTTGCCTTTCTCTTTGTTGGTTATGAGATTGCTCTTCTTGTGATTTTCGCACTTCTTGATGTATTTTAGATGCTTGAATGAATGGTGCCATAAGTGAGGTTGAGTCCTTTCTATATATAGTGATCTACCTATTGAAAATAAGTAGACTTGTGCCATTGAGTAGGCTGACATGCTCTTCTAGAATGACCTCCATCTTCTTTTGAAGACTGACTTGAAGAAGTGCTTGTGACAAGCTCTTGGAGGGTTAATGACAAAAACAAAATTTATTTTTACAATATGTAACATGCCCAAATAGGTCTTCAATACATGACATTGAATTACTAGACTTTATGAATTGATGACCTGTTAATTTTAGATAACAATGGTATGTTCTATGCTTTAGCACAATTTACTTCAATGTTCCTTATCAACCCAATGACAATTTCCAATTATTTCCAGTAGCAATCACATTAACTTAATCACATTGACAGCAAATACAGATAGAACATAAAAACAAGTGCAGAAGACAAGCCTAGACAAAAGGACACAAGATTTGGTGGATGCCAGGGAAAAACCCCAATGTGGGGAGAACCATTTATTAAATCTTCTTATTATTATTCAATAGTTCAACAAAGAGAGTACAAATATCAAATTTACTTGCCTAAAACAGCGTTGTCAAATTTGCAGTCAACTACAAGCAAACTTCAGCCCTAACCAAAAAGTCAACACTGGTCAAAATAGCAACAACACGTCCATAATCCAACTTGGTCAACCCAAGTCAAACTCGGCCCGAACAAGAGGTCAAAGTCAACTCAAAATAGTTCTGTCAAAGGAGAGAGAAATAACACTGTAATTTTCTGCAGCGAAATCTAAAGTCAATGTTGAGGTCAACACTGGTCAAACTGCTCAAAACACCTCGATTTCTTTGCCCAGCGACTCGGCCTAGGAAAATCAAAATTGTGCCCCAAAAACCGAAGTCAAAGATGGTCAAATAAGCCTTGGTACACGTTGATCAATGCTGGTTTGTTTCTCTGAAATCTCGATATGCAATTCTAGAATTTTCAACCTCCTTTTTTGCCACGTGGGGAGAGAGAGAGAGAGAGAGAGAGAGAGAGGGAGGTTGCCCACGTTGTACAAACCAATCAAGAGAAGAGAGAGAAGAATGATGTGATGAGTGATGTCCAAATGAGGAGAGAGGTCACTCCTATTTATACAGTACATTGAGGGTGAGGAGACACATCCATTAGGCTTCTTGAGCCTACATTTGACTATGGCCGACCTTGACAATTTGTGCATGAGAGAGAACAAATTCAAAATTCCACCTCTACTTGTCCGAATGTGATGACCTTTATATCAAAATTGGACCTTTCGAAAAGAGGAATCCAATGCAATAATCATCTCCATCATATGAGTTGTTCTCAATTGGAATTTGGCCCTAGTTGCCAATTTTAACATGACCAAACCTATTAGCTCACAATGGGAGCTTTATCTAAAAAAATAAAATTCCTTGAGCACGAAACCCATGACTCAAGCATTACAAAATAATTTTATTTTTCTTCTTTACATCAATTACATAAAATCATGATTACACATGTCATTATGAAAACCGAACCTACTTAAATAATTCAACAAAAAATACCAGAAATTTTATTTTTCAATAATTTAACATCTATTTGGGTAAATAAATAAATTGTTGGGGATAAATAAAGTGTCGTGAAAAAATAAATCTGAGTGGTATTAGAAATTTAGCACCCAAATCTTGAAACCAATAAGTGCCATTTGCAAATCTTGCCAGCATGGGAAACACAAGAGTGAGCTTCAAGTTAAAGGAGTGCTCAACATCAAGGCCACTAGAGCTTGTTCCCACAGATCTATGCAGACCAACAAGAACAGCCCTGCAAGGTTAAAGGTACTTTATGATATTTATTGATGATTATACTAGAACAATGTTGCTGGAACCGTCCCCCGCCCCCCTAGTTTAGGAGGTAGATTCGCATCATGGTCCGCAGGCCCGAACAATGGTTCTACCATGATTCCAAAAACCACTCACACGGTTCCACGAGGCTCTTTTTTATTTGAATTTTCATACTGTTATGTGAGGAACTATGCTTCCCAAACACTTCCAATGTGCCCCCTTGATGCTCCCTAGACGCTTTCTAGATGCTCCCTAATGGTAATGTTAAATCCTTACTACAAAAAAGGGGTCTTCTCCTTTATCTTTATTTTCATCCCTTTACATAGATTTTTAACATTACCATGAAATGACTCAAGATGTTTAAGACTGGTTCCAACCTCATCAGACTTCATATGGAACAAATAGAATTTCATATCCCATTCAAAATTAAGCAAACTTAACAGCTTTTAGGATTTCAGAATCAATGGTATAATGACATTTCATTAGATCATACCATATATGAGGGTATGTGATTGGCATTTAATCAAGAGCACCAAACCATATATGTACCCCAGTGTTGGTGGTGTTGATTTTTGAAATCTTTTGTCATGGCCTTAGCAAAAATATACCCCTCACTCAAGTCAAATCATTGATCATGCATGTTAAGATTTCTCTACCATATTATAAGACTTGGATTAGTCCGTTTGATCACAATCAGGCAGTGTTGACTAATATCCCTAGAGATTCGAAGTAGAGGTCAAGGCTAGACAAGAGGAAAGGAATTTAGATTCTAGATGGTCAATGCTAGAATAATTAATCATTGATGTACAATGGATGCCATATCTATCTTGATTTATGTACAAATATGCATGTTTTCATATCTTCTACAACTAATTTGGTATTTTGGATGTTTTTTAAAATAAATGCAAAAAATATATATGTAATAGACACTTCACTTCCGATGATTTTTGGAAAATGACATTTCGCTTCCAAAAAACATCCCCGCTTCATGCAACATTGTACTAGAATGGTTTGGATTTCATTTCTTAAAGAAAAATTAAAAGCACTACTTTCAAATCATTCAAAGCCTTTGTTGAAAATGAAAGCGATCTAAGAATCAAATGCCTAAGATCAGATAAAGGTGGTGAATTTACCTCAAATGATTTTAATGAATTATGTCAGAAGTATGGAATCAAGAGAAAACTTTCAGTTGCAATAACTCCACAATAGAATGGAGTCGTAGATAGAAAGAATAGATTAGTACAAGAAACAGAGAGAACAATGTTGCTAGAAGCCAAATTATGAAAAAAAAATTGGAAAGAAGCAGTCGTTGCAATAGTTTACATCATGAACAGAGCGCAACTCCGAGTTAACAGTGACAAAACACCATATGAGTTATGGATAGGCAAGCCAGCTTTAGTCAAGTGTTTCAGAATTTTTGAAAGTAAATGTTACATGAAGATAAATGATAATAAATTGGCCAGATCTGATTAAAGAGTAGATGATGAAATCTTCCTTGGATACTCAACAAGAAGTAAAGCTTACAAATGCTACAATAAAATACTATGTAAATTTGTGGAAAGTATTGATGTAAGAATAAACAAAGCATGGCCAGAGAAAGAAGCAGAACAAACAAGTGAGAATTCAAAAGATACAATCTCCATCCAAAATAACCTTCAAATTTGTGCAAAAACATCACCCAAAGAACCAAATCATTGGAGATGTTGATGCAGGGATACAAACCCGAAGAAGAATGACCAATACACCAGGAAAAGCAATTTTGCTTTGCTATCCAAAATAGAGCCAAAGGATTTTGCACAAAGCTAGTAAGGACTAGCATTGGGTGAATGTTATGGAAGAAGAATTGAATCAGATTGAGAAAAATGGAACCTGGGAACTTGTTCCATGACCAAAAGATAAAAACGTGATTGGGACTAAGTGGGTATTCAAGAACAAGATGAATGAAGAAGGAAAAATTATCAAAATTAAAGCAAGACCTATTTGTTAGGGCTATGCATAATTTGAAGGAAATGACTTTGAAGAAACATTTGCTCCAGCTGCCATCAGAAACAATAAGAATGGACTTGGCATTTGCAAGTTCGAAAGGCTTCAAAGTTTATCAGATGTATGTTAAATCAGCCTTTCTAAATGGAGATTTAAAGGAAGAGGTGTTGAAAAATGTAACTAGTTTCGGTCTTCATACTTGTATTTGAGTCATGATGTAATGCATTTGTCAAAAGAAAGAAAAATAAATTTTATTATAAATAAAATTGACTTATTAAAGCATGGGTTTCATGCTTGGGTCAATTGTTTTTAGGTCAAAGCCTCCATTAAAGGCTTCTGGGGTTTATGTCAAGTGTCTTTGTCCATGTCATAATGTAAAATACCCTTCTTGGGCTTCATTTGTCAAGAAAGAATTTAATATAAAATAGGTCAATTAGGCCTCCTCCACCAAGTCGACCTCAAACTAGACAAATCGGCCTAACTGAGGGGCAAAAACTCCTATATAAACGCAGCAACTCTACCTCATTTGGAGCACTCACTCATCAAGTTCGAGCTGCAACTAATGGGGCCAGAAAAGGTGTGAAATTCTAGGGAAGAAGAGAAAATGGCTAGCGAAGGAGAAGGAGATCTCTATCAAGCACAAGAAGTCAAAATTCTCTCTCTCTCTCTCACGTGCGAAGTTGTTGAGCTACTGGAAGGGTTGAAACTGTTGTTCTGTCGCTCGATCGAAATTTCGTTGTTGGGGGTCTTAGTTATGAAGCTAGAGAGTCGAATTTTTGGATTGTTGTTGGGTTGAAGCTACTAGAAAATAAGAGGCTAATGAAGTGTGTTGAATCATATTGAAAAGTTGACTTGGTGGAGGAGGAAGGTCTGTTGGTCTAGGGTCTTGGTCTATCTCATCTTGATTTGAATCTACTGAAGATCTATTGAAAAGAGAGATACAAGAAAAAAGGGTTTCAAGGAAGGTCTCAAGGAATAGAAGATAGCAATATGACAAACTCAATGAAGGGAGAAAACAAGCTAGAAGGAGCCTCCAACTGTAAAGCATAGAAAAAGAAGAAAGATCGCATCTTCAAAAAGAACAAAGTATTGGATCTTGTTCAATTAAAATTCAAAAAGCCTACAAATGAAGCAGAGAAAGTAAAGTTCAAAGAAACCGAAATATTGGCCATGAACCTAATAGTGGATGGAGTAAAAGACAACCTAATACCATATATATCCAACATAGATTCCGCTCAAGAAATGTATGAGGCTCTTTCAAAATTATTCACCATCAAGAACAATGGTCAAATAGCAAGCCTCGAATGAATTAAGAACTATTAAGATGACAAAAAACAATACTCTATCATCCTATTTATAAGGATATCTAGAATCAAAGATGAAATCCAAGCAATAAATGAAGTCACCCAGAAAAAGAGCTCGTAATAACTGCTCTTCTAGGACTACCAAAATCTTGGAGTGTTTTTGCATCGAGACTTAACAGTTGCAAGGATACTCCAACATTCAAACAAATGTGGAATGCATGCAATCAAGAAGCTCGAATATCATTAGTAATCAACAAGGAAGATGATGAAGAAGAAAACACCTTTAATGTTTATTCTACTCATCACAAGAAGAAAGGAACTTTCAAGAAATTTAAAGGACCAAAGAAGATAGTGGATCTATCCAAGATTGAATGCTACAATTGTCATAAGATGGGTAATTACAAAAATCAATGTCCGAAGAATCCAAGGAATAAAAAGAGAACTAGGGAACAAGTAAATCTTACTAATGAAGCTCCACCTAAGAAGAACAAGACTGAAGAATCGGAAGTCAAGGACTTATACTATTAAAGTCCTCTCCCTCACATATCCTTCCTAGTTTTTATTGTTTTCCTTTGTGTCTTGATTTCTAGAGTTTGTAGGACTAGCATGTCTTGTTAGAACATTTTTTAATTATTTTGATAAGTTGTAGGTGTCCCTCAAAAGATTGGATTACGAGGGAGCCTTCACCATTTTACCAAAAGATAAGCATTTTGTTTGTTGTTTCATCTTTTCAAGTTTGGTTTCCTCCTCACATTAAGATTTGTTTGTAGTGTATGCTAATAACCTTTTCTTTATATATATTTCCTTGTGAAGGAAAGCTTGCAGAATGCCCAAAGGTTATGGAAGAGACTTTAAAGGATAGAGTTGAAGCATGGAAGAGTTGAAGCATGGAAGAAGTTTTGTTGCAAAGAAAGCCCTTCAAGAACTGAAGTCTAATAAGGTTTGTTAAAGAATAACTCAAGGTATGTCTTAGATTACAAGTTATGCTACAAGGTTCTCTTCATAGAAAAGGTATGTTCATTTGCTTTTGAAATTCGCTTTATATTACTGATATCATTATGTCTAGGGCTTTGAACCTTAAAGATTCTTGTTAGGATGATTAATCATTAGATTGAATCCTATCATTTGATAATTCTTGTGAAACCCTAACCTTTAGGGTTCACTATAAAACCCTAGCCTCTTGGTACTACGTGTATGTCTACAATGTTGAAACCCTAGTCCGCTTAGGGTTTTTGATAAAATCTAGTTATCTTATTCTTTTGATGTTTAAGGTTTTAGTATTGTGTTAATTTTAGGTATGTTCTATGCTTAGAGAAATTTATTTCAAATTTCATAGTTAGCTCAATATCTTTTCCAGATTAGCAATCACAACAGCATTAAAATAAATTGCAGATAGAACATAAACATAAATCGCAGAAGACAAGCCAAGACAAGAGGACACAAGATGTGGCGCTAGCCAGGGACAAACCCCAATGTGGGGAAACCCTTTATCAATTCTTCTTATATGTTCTTCAATAGTTCGACAGAGGGAGAGAAAGAGAGATAGTACATTTACAATAGAAGTCAACACTTTGACTTATCTAGATAAGAGCATAGATCATCTCTAACAAGATGATACATGAGATCATTTGAAGACATACTGCTTCAACTGATTCTCCAAAGTGACTCCTTCACCTATCATTGTGTTACATCTCGTCATCATGTTGCACCTTATCATGTAGCACCATGCTGCACATGCTTGTTGTACCATTGTGCCACTGCTGCACAATGTCATGGTTGTCCCATTGTGCCACTGCTGCACAATGTACTTGTTGTCCTACGTATCCACCATGAAACATTGCAGCACTATGTACTTGTTGTCCTATGTGTCCACCATGAAACATTGCAGCACTATGTTCTTGTTGTCCTATGTATCCACCATGAAACATTGCAACACTATGTACTTGTTGTCCTATGTGTCCACCATGAAACATTGCAACACTATGTACTTGTTGTCCTATGTACCCACCATGAAACATTGCAGCACTATGTTCTTGCTGCTATCCCAATTGTTATTGCAGCACCATGTTTGTTGTCTCAATTTGCATTGTTGTACCATGTTGTTGTCCCAATTTTGCAGCACCATGCTTGTTGTAGCTTTCGGTCTCCTCAACGTGCCCAAACAGTCACTTAATTTCCAATGTTTAGTTCCTCATCTACTCGGCCTTGCAGCATGCCCTATAGGCCCTAAATCCTTCGCCCTCCATCCAACAATTCAGTCACTTGAAGTGGCATGCGGCTAGGGCATCATGGAATTGCAGCTAGGGCAGGATAGACCAACGTTTAGGGCTTCTCCATAGGGCAGCGTTAGGGCTTCTCCGTAGGGCAGCGTTAGGGCTTCTCCGTAGGGAAACGTTAGGGCTTCTTCCTCTTAGATTTCTCTCACACTAAAACCCAAGACAAGTGGAGAGAAATCAAGAGAGAAGTTGTGTGTAAAATGACTCTCAAGTCATCTCCTTTTATATTACAACGTTGAGCACATGAGGGGTTTCTTTGGTCGCTGGCCGACCTTGAAGAATTGTCTTATAACACAAATAAATTCATAACTCCATGAATACTTATCAGAATCGGATGATCTTTAGATCAATCCTACACCTCTCGATGAGAGGGATCTAAGAAAAATATCAGCTACCATAAATAAGATGACCCACATAGAGTTTGGCCCTAGTTGACAATTTTAACACTCCCTCTCAACTAGGGAGAACTCCATCCCCTGATCGATATGTCCAACCGTACTATCTCTGCCATCAGTGCCTGACATTGTTCTGCTCTGTTGGGCTCTGCTCTGCTCAGTTCTGCTCTGTTGAACCATGAAGAAGAAGAATTGATCGAGAATGTCTCATAACATTCTCTACTGACCTGAAGTCAGTTTCATATGAAGAGAGTGTGTCATACCACTCTTATTGACCCGAATGTTGAAATTTGGTACCGGAGGACAGGTGGTTCCTTAAGGCTTTGATCTTTGGCCTAGGGAAAAGTGTCCAAAAGAATTTAATTTTTCTCCTAAAGTAACTTTATAATTTTTATAAAGTTAAATCTAATTTAAAAGTGACTTTAAGTGATAAAGTTATTAAGTCTAATTTTAAAGTGACTTTTATAAAGTCAATGAAAAAATTAGAAAAGAAAAGTGACTTTGGAAATAAATGACTAAGTGGGTCTTTATTAAAGTGGGGTGAATTAAAAAATAAAAAGTGAGATTTAAATGAGCATTTAATCTCAGTCTTAGATCTCAATCTATTTCAGCCATTGGATTTAGGGATCACCCAAAAGTCACTTGGGGTTAGATTAAAGGAGGAAAAAGAGGAAAAGGTCATTCATTCTTTCATGAGCAGATTGAGAGAAGGAAAGCAAGAGAGCAAGGGAGATTTCTGGACAGTGAGCTGCGGAGTTTCGGCAGCGGAGTTTCAACAGAGCGGAGTTTCAGCAGCGGAGTTTCAGCAGAGCGTAGTTTCAGCAAGTCTGTACAGCAGAGTTTCAGCAGGGCGGAGTTTCAGCAAGGCTAAGTTTCAGCAAGGCTGAGATAAGTTGTAAAAGTTTGCTTGCTGATTTTTGCTGAATATTTCTCTTACTGCAAAAAGGCATTTTCCAGAAATAAAGAAGAGCTCTCAAACTGGTTTTCCCCAAGAGTTGTAGGGGGTTTTTCCAGGGTCACATTGACCAAAAATCTCAGTGTTTAAATGTGTTTTAATGACTGTTTATTACTGCTGATTTTTATTTCTGCAATTTCCAGCGTTCTGTAAAATTTCCAGAATTTGTGTTTTCAGCGAATTTATTTTTTCCAGCTTGTTAAATGTATGGTTATGGGAAAGGGCATTTAACTATATGGGAGAAATAAGGAGAAACTGAAAACCGGGGTGGGAAATGAGAAATTTCTATATGGTATCAGAGCTTGAGTGCTGAAGGACAGTTTGGGACAGCAAAAGGAAAAATTACAGCGGCTGATTTTTCACTCATAAAATTCTAACAAGCTGATTTTTTTCATAAACAACAGTTTTATCTTTACTATAGCAGTGTTATTTTTCAGTTTTAGGACAGCAGGATGTCATTGGGATTGAGGGTGGAGGATAGGTTGGATGGGCATACAAATTACAGCGTTTGGAAGGAGAGAATGCAGAGTATCTTTGAGGAGGCAGAAGTCTGGGATATCATGGTGCATACCACACAGAACCCTGTTGTTGTGCCTACTGATGCTACTCAGCTGACAGCTTATAATAAAAAGAACAACAAGGGTGAGAGGCTGATTCTAGACGGAATCAAAGACCATTTCATTCCTCATGTGAGAGGAAAGAACAATGCCCATGAGATGTGGACAGCGTTGTCCAATCTCTACCAGAGTACTACTGAGAACCGGAAGATGGTCCTGAAGGAGAAGTTGAAGAACATTAAGATGGGTAATGATAGTGCAGCTGGATATCTCACAAAGATTACTAATGTGAGAGATGAGTTGAGAGCGATTGGAGAGGCCATTCCACCCACTGAGTTGGTGTGGATTGCAGTGAATGGCCTCCCCCGTTCATGGTTGAACTTTGCTGATGGGGTTTGTGCACGTGAGACCCTTCCCACATGGGAGAGGTTTTGGGATGATTGCATTCAGACAAAGATCAGGAAAGGTCAGCTTGGGGCAGCCAAGCCAGTTGAGCAGGATGAGGATGTAGCACTGGTGGCAGGAGGCAAGAAAGGCAAAGGTAAAGGTAAACAGGGGAACACACAGAAGGACTATTCCAAGGTGAAGTGTTGGAATTGTCAAAAGATGGGACACTATGCAGTTGTGTGTCCGGAGAAGAAGAAGAAGGGGAAGAACCAGGACGTGGCAGCTCCAGCAGAGATTGAGGACTTTGCAGGTCGTTTTGACCGGGAGTTTGCGTTTACTACGTGTGAGTCCTCTAGTGCAGGATCACCTGCCACACAGGTTCAGAGGGAGCATGCTTTTCCCTCGATTAGCGGAGCATCTTCAGGTATCTGGTATGTGGACAGTGGGGCTTCACGTCACATGACAGGAGTCCGTGAGTATTTCTCAGAGCTTTCACAGAGTTGCACTGATATAGAGGTAGTACTCGGTGATGACAGAGTTGTTAGAGCAGTGGGGGTGGGGACACTGACATTTCAGAGGGAGTCCAAACCTCCCTTAAAAGTGTCAGATGTTCTTTTTGTGCCAGGGATGAGGAAGAACCTCATATCCGTCTCAGCTTTGGAGGACAGAGGATATGAGGTACTGTTCAGGGGAGGACAGGTGTTGATGTATCCCAGGGGCACTCCAGCTGATTCAGCTAGAGTGATAGGTGTACGCCATGCAAAGGTGTACAAGTTTGCATTCCAACCCCTTTTGGCATTGAGCAGTAGTACCGACAGCAGAGCTAGCGGTTCTGAACTGTGTCAGATTTGGCACCGCAGGATGGGACATATGTATCATGGAGCCTTGAGGACATTGCGGGAGATCACTACAGGTGTGCCAGATTTCAGTACTGATCACTTTGATACTTACAGAGGTTGTGTGATGGGCAAGTTTGCCAAATCCCCTTTTCTCAGCAGTGACAGCAGAGCGACTGGGATACTTGATTTGATTCATTCTGATGTGAGCGGTTGGATGTCTCATGTTTCCTTGAGTGGATATGAGTACTATGTTTTATTCATTGATGATCACTCCAGGAGGACCTGGATTTATTTTGTGAAGACCAAGAGTGAGGTCTTCAAGCGGTTTCAGGAGTTCAAAGCTCTTGTGGAGACACAGACAGGTCGGAAGATCAAGTCCCTGAGGTCAGACAATGGAGGAGAGTACACCCTTGGAGAGTTTGTTGATTATTGTGCGGAGGCAGGCATTAGGAGGGAGTTCACTATTCCTTACAACCCCCAGCAGAACGGGGTTGCGGAGAGGAAGAACAGATCCATCATAGGGGCTGCCAAAGCCATGTTACATGATCAGGGGTTGCCATTGTTCTTGTGGGCAGAGGCCTGCAACACCACTGTTTACTTGCAGAACAGGAGTCCGCATCGTGCCTTGGGGCACATGACTCCGAAGGAGGCTTTCTCTGGGAAGAAGCCTGATATTGGTCATCTTCATATCTTTGGATGCATTACATACTCCTATATACCCAAGGAGAAGAGGACCAAACTAGAGCCCACCGCAGAGAAGGGTATCTTTGTGGGCTACAGTGAGACCTCAAAGGCATTTCGGATTTACATTCCTGCACAGAGGAGAGTTGTTGTTAGACGGGATGTGAAGTTCGAGGAGGACAGGGCCTTTAGGAGGTCACGGGAGTTAGAGTATCTGGATCAGCGAAACCCTCAGCAGCAGTTGAGTCAGTCGCAGGGATCCAGTGGGTAGGGATCAGGAGGATCAGGAGGTACATCTATGAGGATGTCAGGTCCGTCAGTGAGTAGTGGCTCACCGAGCCAGAGGGGTGGTGCTCCGGGCAGCATGCAGAGCAGTTCACAGAGCAGTTCACTAGGGAGTCCATTGATAGACAGTTCACACGGTACCTCAGCTTCTACAGGTTCAGGTGCAGACAAGAGGACAGCAGACAGACAGTCAAGAGTTCAGGCTACTGATGGTGATGAAGAGGAGGAGTTTCATTCTCCTATGGGAGAAGCATGCTCAGGGAAGAGAAAGCCCGAGTGGCTTCAGGACACCTTGAGAGAAGCCACATATGTTGCTGAGCCGAAGAGGCCGGTCAGAGAGAGTAGACCACCTGAGAGGTTTTGTAGCTATATGGCAATGGTTCCCAGCATCCTTGACTCTGAGCCTTCTAGCTATGAGGAGGCAACTAGCCAGCAGGTCTGGAGAGAGGCCATGCAGGAAGAGTATTCTTCTATCATGAAGAATGATGTTTGGGAGGTGGTGCTGAGGCCTGAGGGCAAATCCGTGGTTACTTCTAGATGGCTTTACAAGGTAAAGCATGCTGCAGATGGCAGCATTGAGAAATTCAAAGCAAGGTTTGTGGCTAGAGGGTTCTCCCAGGTAGAGGGAGTTGATTATGAGGAGACCTTCGCTCCCGTGGCTCGATATACTTCGATCCGCTCCATTATATCGATAGCAGCAGAGATGGGTTGGAAGATCCACCAGATGGATGTGAAGACCGCATTTCTCAATGGCTTCATACAGGAGGAGGTGTGCATTGAGTAGCCACAGGGCTTTGAGGTGCATGGGAAGGAGTCCCATGTGTGCAGACTGAAGAAGGCCCTCTATGGCCTGAAGCAAGCTCCCAGAGCTTGGTACTCCAGGATAGATACATATTTGCAGGGGATGGGTTTCACAAAGAGTGAGGCAAATCCGAACCTTTACTTTATTGTGATTGGTGAGAAGCCTCTCATTCTGGTGCTGTATGTGGATGACTTGGTCATTACAGGTGCAGAGAGACTCATAGAGCACTGCAAGAGAGATCTTGCGACAGAGTTTGAGATGAAGGACATCGGCTTGATGCATTACTTTTTGGGTTTGGAGGTGTGGCAGGAGGAGGGGCATTTCTTCCTGGTGCAGGGGAAGTATATTGTGGACATCCTTAGTAAATTCCACATGGAGGATTGTAGACCCATGTCGACACCGATGATCACCAACTAGAAGAAGCTTCATGCTTCGGATTCCGAGTTGGTGGATCCCACATTGTATAGGTAGCTGATTGGTTCCTTGATGTATTTGGTCAACACTAGACCAGATATCTGTTTTGCAGTCAACACGATGAGTCAGTTTATGTGTGAGCCTAGGAAGGTTCACTAGGTGGCTGCAAAACACATTTTGCGATACTTGCAGGGGACAGTGGATTATGGTCTTGACTACAGGCAGGGAGATGGAGTGAGATTGGTAGGATACACTGATTCTGATTGGGCAGGTTGTGCTTCTGGTAGGAAGAGCACTTCAGGGTGTTGTTTTGGGTTGGGTTCAGCAGTAGTGTCATGGTTCAGCCGGAAGCAATAGTCAGTAGCACTGAGTTCAGCGGAAGCAGAGTATATGGCAGCCAGTCTAGCTAGTTGTGAGGCTATCTAGCTTCGCAAGATGTTGTTTGGCTTATTTGGTCAGCCGTTGAGACCTTCAATGATTTACTGTGATAATCAGAGTTGCATTAAACTCACGGAGAATCCAGTTTTTCATGACAGGTCAAAGCATATCGGGATCAGATATCATTTCATCAGAGACTATGTTCAAAAGGAAGCTGTGAAGCTTGAGTATATTTCCACTGATGAGCAAGTTGCAGATCTTCTTACCAAAGCCTTACCACGCGGCAAGCATGTCTACTTCAGAGACAAGATGGGTGTGGTGAGGAACACCTTCTTCGGTAAGAGTGAGTGTTGAAATTTGGTACCGGAGGACAGGTGGTTCCTTAAGGCTTTGATCTTTGGCCTAGGGAAAAGTGTCCAAAAGAATTTAATTTTTCTCCTAAAGTAACTTTATAATTTTTATAAAGTTAAATCTAATTTAAAAGTGACTTTAAGTGATAAAGTTATTAAGTCTAATTTTAAAGTGACTTTTATAAAGTCAATGAAAAAATTAGAAAGGAAAAGTGACTTTGGAAATAAATGACTAAGTGGGTCTTTATTAAAGTGGGGTGAATTAAAAAATAAAAAGTGAGATTTAAATGAGCATTTAATCTCAGCCTTAGATCTCAATCTATTTCAGCCATTGGATTTAGGGATCACCCAAAAGTCACTTGGATCACCCAAAAGTCACTTGGGGTTAGATTAAAGGAGGAAAAGGTCATTCATTCTTTCATGAGCAGATTGAGAGAAGGAGAGCAAGAGAGCAAGGGAGATTTCTGGACAGTGAGCTGCGGAATTTCGACAGCGGAGTTCCAACAGAGCAAAGTTTCAGCAGCGAAGTTTCAGCAGAGCGGAGTTTCAGCAGAGCGGAGTTTCAGCAGCGGAGTTTCAGCGACGGAGTTTCAGCAGGACGGAGTTTCAGCAAGTCTGTACAGTAGAGTTTCAGCAGAGCGGAATTTCAGCAAGGCCTCTTCAGCAAGGCTGAGTTTCAGCAAGGCTGAGATAAGTTGTAAAAGTTTGCTTGCTGATTTTTGCTGAATATTTCTCTTACTATAAAAAGGCATTTTCCAGAAGTAAAGAAGAGCTCTCAAACTGGTTTTCCCCAAGAGTTGTAGGGGGTTTTTCCAGGGTCACATTGACCAAAAATCTCAGTGTTTAAATGTGTTTTAATGGCTGTTTATTACTGCTGATTTTTATTACTGCAATTTCCAGCATTCTGTAAAATTTCCAGAATTTGTGTTTTCAGCAAATTTATTTTTTCCAGCTTGTTAAATGTATGGTTATGGGAAAGGGCATTTAACTATATGGGAGAAATAAGGAGAAACTTAAAACCGGGGTGGGAAACGAGAAATTTCTACACCGAAGTCAGTTTTATTGATCCTAGATCAGTTGGAGGTCATCCTAGCATAGGGAGTACAGTAGATACAATGATGAGTCCATCGGTAGTACTACTATGGTCCCTAACCCCACTTCCCTGCTCATTGATCAGATGAGAGGTACTTCCCATGAGTCCCAGACTGCATGGGTAGGATGCCTCGACAAGAGAACTAATCACCCTGTCCACAGGAGAATGAATCATCCTGTCCACAAGAGAACGAATCATCCTATCCCACGGTCGCCACGGGAGAACTAATCATCCCGACCCACAAGAGAACTAATCATCCCGGCCCACAGGGGAATTAATCATCCTATTCCACAGTTGCCACAGGAGAACTAATCATCCCGGCCCACAAGAGAACTAATCATCCTGTTCCATAGTTGCCACGGGAGTACTAATCATCCCGACCCATAGGAGAACTAATCATCTTGTTCCATAGTTGGCATGGGAGAACTAATCATCCCAGCCCACAGGAGAACTAATCATCCTGTTCCATAGTCGCCACGAGGTATCACATGGAAAGGTTGAACCTGTCACCCTGTACATAGTGCACCACCAGGGGAGGGTGAGTTGCCTTGTGGTCGTATGTCGCTCCAGTAAGTACCCCAAGCCCCCCAGAGCTCCCAAAGCTCATTGCACGCAACATGCAGGACCCTTTTACAAAGGTCTCTCAACGACTCCAAGTTGTTCAAGAAAATCACATATTTGATCTTTCCCTGGGGCTTTGACAAAGTGTCTGCAACCGATACATCAATTTCAATGCGATGAAGCCTCCTCGCTCATCGATTTACCATATCCCAGATAAGGTAGTATCTGATGTCCATCTGTTGGAGCAATCATCGAATACGGGATTCCTCAATAATCGAATCCCCCCTGGTTGTCACAAAGAATCACAGTGGTATTCATCATGTGTACAAACAGTTGGAACAATCATCGAATATGGGATTTCTCAATAATTGAATCCCCCTGGTTGTCACAAAGAATCACAGTGGTATTCATCATGTGTACAAATAGCTCACTGATGAGCTTCCACAACCAGGAAACTTCACACAAGATCATACTCGTAGCTATGTATTCAATCTCAGCGGTGCTTATAGCAACCAACTTCTGCTTCCTGCTCATCCATGATATCGAAGCAGAATCTAAAGAGAACCAACACTGAGAAGTGCTCTAGCGATCCTCCACAATGCCTTCCCAGTCAGCATTCAAATAATAACGCAACTTCATATTTCCGGCATTGTATCTCAATCCATTAGAGATTGTGCCCTGAAGATATCTCAAAAGATTCTTGGCACCAATCTAGTGAGGCTCAACCAAATATGAGCTCACCATGCTAACTGCAAAGCATATATACGGACGGAAGTTCAACAAAAACATCAATGCAGATGAGTTTATGAAACTTAGAGGCATTCCCAAATCTAGTCCGACATCATCACCATATAACTTCTAAAAGTTAAGATCCTCGGGGTGGTCACGGGCTTGCAGTTTACCATCCCACATCCGGAATCCAACTCCCTCTTATTTCTACAAGTGAGAGGGTATGCACCTATCAGAGATAGGTCATTCTCAAAAGGTGTTGGTATGAGAGGTCTATTATCCGCAACCTTCAAACAATGGTTTGGATCGGCTTCACTCTTAGTGAATCTCAGCTTCATCTGACAGTTATCAATCCTCTCATACTAAGCCCGGGGTGTTTTGCTTCAAGCCATAGAGGGCTTTCTTCCACCTACACACATGAGATTCCCAATCATGAATCTCAAACCCCTCGTGTTGTTCCAAACCTGTGGACCTTACATTGAATTCATGTATCCCTGTTACCATCTGACTCACATCAAGTAAGGCCCCATAATAGACCTCCGATGCTATAGATGAGATGTGTCAACTGACATGGTCCCCAATGGACCATCCTGCAACTTGGTACAAATTGCCAATCCTGAACCCACGAGTAAAAGCATCTTTGAAAATTCTATTTTCGAACACGTACCTTTCCATCGATGAATGCCACCTTGAAACCTTTGACTTCCATTGCTAAAATGGACACCAAGTTCTTCTTGCGATCAAGTACATAAAAGAGATTCTATAAATGAATCGGGTTACCCTTGTTCAATTCAGGGGTAACATTTCCTACACCCTTTCCGGGAAAGATGACATCGGCTCCAAGTATAATCCCACAATTGTTTCCATCTCTACCAAATTGGTGAGAGCACCCTTCTATCTGTTGAAGTGCCTTGGGGCACTACAATTAATAAGCCACTTTCCCAAAGAATCTGAAGGAGAGGGCCAATACAAGCTAACGCTTCTTTATCTTATCAGAAACAACATTTGATTCTTCATACCCGGCGTTCATTGATTTCTCTGAAGAGTCAGTTGTTTCCTTGATGACCTGCATTACCTGTCATTCCTCTGACCATTGAAGATGTCCCTGGAATGATTGTTATCATCATCAAGTGATGTGTCCCTGCCATTCGGACACTCCTTCGCATAATGGCCGAACTAGTTATCTGCCTTTCCTTTTACCCTGAGATCTGGTCTTCTCAATGAAGTGATCTTTAGATAGGCCATATTCTGATTTCACCCTCGGTGAATTTGAAGAGGGATGAGGAACCCATTGATCCTTTTGTCCTTTCCTAACTATCTTCGATGATTGCTTTTTCACTCTTGCTTGGGCTTTGTCTTTACCTCAGCTCTAATTCCATGTTAATTTTAAGTATGTTTTATGCTAAAGCAATTTATTTCAAATTTCATAGTTAGCTCAATATCTTTTCCAGATTAGCAATCACATCAGCATTAAAGTAAACTGCACATAGAAGATAAACATAAATCGTAGAAGACAAGCCAAGACAAGAGGACACAAGATGTGGCGCTAGCCAGGGACAAACCCCAATGTGGGGAAACCCTTTATCAATTCTTCTTATATGTTCTTCAATAGTTCGGCAGAGGGAGAGAAAGAGAGATAGTACATTTACAACAGAAGTCAACACTTTGACTTATCTAGATAAGAGCATAGATCATCTCTAACAAGATGATACATGAGATCATTTGAAGACATACTGCTTCAACTGATTCTCCAAAGTGACTCCCTCACCTATCATTGTGTTACATCTCGTCATCATGTTGCACCTTATCATGTAGCACCATGCTGCACATGCTTGTTGTACCATTGTGCCACTGCTGCACAATGTCATGGTTGTCCCATTGTGCCACTGCTGCACAATGTCATGGTTGTCCTATTGTGCCACTGCTGCACAATGTCATGGCTGTCCCGTTGTGCCACTATTGCACAATGTCATGGTTGTCCCATTGTGCCACTGTTGCACAATGTACTTGTTGTCCTATGTATCCACCATGAAACATTGCAACACTATGTACTTGTTGTCCTATGTGTCCACCATGAAACATTGCAGCACTATGTACTTGTTGTCCTATGTGTCCACCATGAAACATTGCAGCACTATGTTCTTGTTGTTGTCCCAATTGTTATTGCAACACCATGCTTGCTGTCCCAATTTGCAGCACCATGCTTGCTGTCCCAATTTGCATTGTTGTACCATGTTGTCCCAATTTTGCAGCACCATGCTTGTTGTAGCTTTCGGTCTCCTCAACGTGCCCAAACAATCACTTAATTTCCAGTGTTTAGTTCCTCATCTACTCGACCTTGCAGCATGCCCTCTCAGCCCTAAATCCTTGGCCCTCCATCCAACAATTCGGTCACTTGAAGTGGCTTGCGGCTAGGGCATCATGGACTTGTGGCTAGGGCAGGATAGACCAACGTTTAGGGCTTCTCCATAGGGCAGCGTTAGGGCTTCTTCATAGGGCAGCGTTAGGGCTTCTCCATAGGGCAGCGTTAGCTCTTCTCCATAGGGCAGCGTTAAGGATTCTTCCTCCTAGATTTCTCTCACACTAAAACCCAAGACAAGTGGAGAGAAATCAAGAGAGAAGTTGTGTGTAAAATGACTCTCAAGTCATCTCCTTTTATACTAAAATGTTGAGCACATGAGGGGTTTATTTGGTTGCTAGCCGAACTTGACGAATTGTCTTATAACACAAATAAATTCATAACTCCATGAATACTTATCGGAATTGGATGATCTTTAGATCAATCCTACATATTGTTATAATAAGAAATCGTAGTTCTTTAGGGTTTGTTGTTAATATCTAAAGTTATGTATTGAAACCCTAGATCTCTAACGTTTGGTAATTCAGGGTTTGTAAGCAAAATGATCGTAATAGTCATAGTAAGATCCTAGGAATGAGACCCTAGGTGTATATTCATTTGTCTGATGGAAAACCTTCTCTGACGAAAATTGTTGTATATCTAACTTTGATGTATCAATGTTTGTGTCTTGGGTTTACCTAGTAGAAATTGTTGCGAGATGCTAGTGCTTGGTTATGAAATCCTAGATATATGTGAGTATGCTAACTTAACTGTTGATACTCATGTTTTGATTTGTAAAATCTAGGGTTTGTAACAGAACCCTCATAGGGATTGATGTTCTAGGAGATAATGATATTGTTTTTGTTTGTTGATATGAATTTGTTTTGATGATAAAATCTAGGGTTTGCAACATACCCTAGTAGTTTGTTATACAATTCTGACAATAATATTGAAGCTCTAGATGTATAGTACTATGATTGGATTGTAATTTGATTGAATTGTCGATATCTAAGGCTTTGTGTCTCGATAATAAACTCTAGGGCTCTATGACAAAACCTAGCTAGAAATTGAAGTTCAGTATGTAAAAGATGTCTCTTATATCAATTATGAACCTAACTAGGCTTAGGTATTTGGTGTCTAAAGTTTGAATGTTTAAATGCTTCCATTATATTAATATGACTTAGTTAACTTCATGCTTCTGTTGCACTTGCTATTAAGGTTTTGCAAGTACATGTCTTCAAGATGTTGAACATGTTTTGTAATTAAAGATGAGCATGATGAAGGAAGCTATAAGAATGATGATGATCAAGATAGCATTGATGCCATGAGAAATAATGAAGCCATGAAAGGTTCTCGAAGAAGGAAGTGGTTGATCTCCCTAAGTTAAGAGGTAGTCTGGATAGAAGAAACAGTAGATCTCCCCAGTTGAGAGGGAGGGCATATTATGACAGTCAATACCTTGAAGTAAGTGAAAGTACTACAAATGAATGCTTGTGATTCATGAAGGTACAATCAAAAGACCTGAGAAGTATTGAGGTTGTATTTGATGATGCTGAAGAAGTGAAAAGCTTCTGACAAGATGTATATGGAATAACCTAATATGATATAAGTAGTATCTGAATGATTGAGGACCCCAAAGGTTTGTATTTACTTGTATATATATTTTTGAAAGTTTATTATTGATTGGGGTTGTGTTTGTACAGGTAAATCTCTCCATAAGAAGGTTGAACACTTTAAAAGCAAGCTTGGACAAATGGATATATCTGGTTTAGTTTATACGGAGAGATGAAGCATCTAACGACAAGATGCTTGGGAGGACATTTGGACAGCCTATGTGCTGATGTCTAGATCCCGAGGAGGGAGGGTGGCGTTGGTCATGGAGCTCCGACCTTGGATACTCACCTAGATCCCTAGGTTAGTGGTAGAGCTTAAAAGCCTAATGGTACCTAGTATGGATAAAGCTGGAGTCCCCTTAGTCCTACCCGAAAATAATACCCTGGTCAGGTATCTAGTCTGTAGCACGAAGTGTACTAGAACTCTTCGTAGTTCATATCATTTTGAGATCTTCCATATGTATGTAATTATGAATACCTCCCCAATTAAGAGGGAGTGTTGAAGAATGTAACTAGTGTCGATCTTCATAATTGTATTTGAGTCATGATGTAATGTATTTGTCAAAAGAAAGAAAAAGAACTTTTATTATAAATAAAATTGACTTATTAAAGCATGGGTTTCATGCTTGGGTCAATTGTTTTTAGGTCAAAACCTTCATTGAAGGCTTCTAGGGTTTTTTCAAATGTCCTTTTCCATGTCATAATGTAAAAGACCCTTCTTGGGGTTCATTTGTCAAGAAAGAAATTTATTTTAATATAAAATATGTCAATTATGCCTCATCCACCAAGTTGACCTCAAACTGGACAAGCCGTCCTAACTAAGGGGCAGAAACTCCTATATAAACACAACAACGTGACCTCATTTGGAGCACTCACTCATCAAGTTCGATCTGCAACTTCTGGAGCCAAAAAAAGTGTAAAATTCTAAGGAAAAAGAGAAAATGACTAGCGAAAAAGGAGGAGATCTCTATCAAGCACAAGAAGTCGAAATTCTCTCCCTCTCACACACACCTGTGAAGTTGTTGAGCTGCTAGAAGGGCCGAAACCCTTGTTTTGTTGCTAGGCCTAAATTCTGTTGTTGGGGGTCGAAGTTCTGAAGCTGGAAAGTCGAATTTATGGATTGTTGTTGGGTTGAAGCTACTTAAGTGTGTTGAATCATATTGGAAAGTTGACTTGGTGGAGGAGGAAGGTCTATTGGTCTAGGGTCTTGGTCTATCTCATCTTGATTTGAATCTACTAAAGGAAGAGTTTTTACTAGGTTTTCCCCTATAAAGGGGTTTTAGCCCTCGCTGAGTGCCTACTTTTGGGATCCATGATCTTCATGTTTTTACGTTGATAACTGCTTGATGAAAAGATAAAAGAAGAACATAAGAATATCACAAATAATTATCAACATAAGAAAATATTTCAGACTTTCTGATTTTCTAACAAGAGGCATACATCGAACAACCAAAGGTTTTGACTTGTTCGAAAATAAAAACTGTGTGCAATTTGAAGAAAGCTCAGTATGTATTAAAACAACCTCCAAGAGCTTGGCATGCCTCTTCAACAACAGGGCTACAAAAGATGGGTAGCTAACAAGAATCTCCACATCAAGATGGAAAAGGACAACTTATTGATTAAACTTGTATATGTGGATGATCTCATTTTTGGAAGCAATAACGATGATATGAGTCATGGATTTGCTCAAGAAATGTCAATGATTAGAGAATTATCCTTCTTCATTGGACTACAGGTTTCTCAAACCAACAAAGGAATATTCATTGGCCAAACCAAATACCTCAAGGAGATGCTCAAGCAATTTGGGATGGAAGAATGTGCACTAGTCAATACCCTATGATTACAAGATGCAAGTTAAGCAAGGATGATGTATCTCGTAAAGTCAATTCAACACTTTACAAATCTATGATTGGGAGTCTATTATAATTTACGGCTTCGAGACCAGACATTATGCAGCTAGTTGGAGTGGTGATTTCAATCAACACCAAAGGAATCACTTATGCCACTGGTAAAAAGGATATTTCGATACTTAAAGGACACACTAGATTTTGGGCTTTGTTATCCCAAGAGTACAAATTTCACATTAACAGTATACACAAATGTTCATTGGACAGGTAGCATTGATGATAGAAAAAGCACCAGTGGGAGTCCATTTTTCCTGGGAGGTTTCCTTGTATCTTTGTCAAGCAGAAAGCAATCATCAATTTTTCTTTCTACAGTCAAATTCAAATAAATAGCAGCAACAAACCATTGTACCCAAGTTCTCTGGATGAAACAAAATTTACAGGACCTCACAGTGGAATATAATCAGCGCATTGTTATTTTTTGCGACAACACTAGTGTAATCAATATCTCAAAAACTCATGTCATGCACTCAAAAACAAAGCATATTCCAATCAAGTATCATTTCCTCGGAGAACAAGTCACCAAAACGAATGTCAAGATGGAATATATTGGTACCAAAGAACAAAGTGCTAACATCTTTACCAAAACTTTGCCTAAAGAAACTTCTAAATATCTCAGGCAGAAGTTGGGATTGATCCTCCTTTTTCTCAATAAAGGAAACACAAACTCAAGGGGAGCACCCTTTGTTATTGATGCCAAAGGGGAGAGAATGCAAACAGGGGAAGCAACTAATAAGAAGTATGAAGAAAAAGCAGACTGGGGGAGCAGCGATCGGAAGAAGCAGATATCAAAGTATTGTCATCAATAACAAAGGGGGGAGATTGTTGAAAATGGTTGTTATTGATGTCAAAGATTGTCCAAGAGGAATTACATAATCAAATAGCATATTCCAAGACCTTTCCAACGGTATATGGCAGTCCCTCCAATTCCACAGGAATAAGAAGATATGAAATATTTTGATTAGATGACCAAACCAAAGTACAAGCAAGCCCCATTTTGATACACCCTATCTTTAAGGCATTTTTACTCCAATCACCTAGCTCAAATGGGAGCATAGGATATGGTTGAAATCTTATTCCAAGACATTTCCAGCAGTATATGGCACGCCTTCTAACTCCTCATAGTTGAGGAAAAATGAACTTTTTAATATTCACTATGCATTTTGCCAAATGTACTAGTCAGTCCAGCCAATGGACAAGTCGGCCCAAACCCAGCATCCAAATGCACTATAAATAGGCCTAAGAAGAAGCATTTCTAACCAATCGACTCAAGAATTCAGTTCTCTGTTTAGAAGAGAGAAGGAGCAGGTCCAAATTTCATACTTCGTGAACTGAGAAGTGATGTGAAGGCGAGCACTTTCTATGGAAGGGTTTTGGCACATCTTTTGAAGGGTTTTTGGCATTGTTCTTGGGAAGGTTTTTTGGTTTGCTTGAAATTTGTTTTTCAAGGCTGAGTATTGTTGTTTGAAGGTTGAATTTCAGGGGATGAGTTCCGCTATTTGATGGCCAAGTTTGAAGGCTAAGTTCTGCTATTTGAAGATCTAGTTCAGGCTTGGTTTGAAGACCAGGTCGCAGTGTCATGAATGCCAAGCTTAGGACTGATTTGAAGTCCAAGTTCTGGTGTACTGAAGACTGATTTCAGGTTGGAGCCTGAAATTACTGCAAGATGGTGCTTACTGAGGATTTATGTCCTCATCTTCTTAACAGGTTGGAGGCTGCAATTTTTTGTAAGATGGTGCTTTCAGAGGATTGGTGTCTTCACAAGAGATCGTAACAAATTAAAGATTGTTTTCAAATATTTCTTCTTCAAATTTTGATTTGTACTTTAATCTTTGTGTTCATGCATTGTGGATGATTGATTATGTGATGTGAATTCAGTTTCAAGATTAACTAAGTGAAAATATGTCAAAAGTAACGAAATACTGATTCACGTGCCTCCCCCGACCCCCCCCCCCGCCCCCTCTTAGTATTTCCAACACCCTTTAGTTACAGCTGTTTTTAAGATTGTTTAATGTTTAACACTTGTGCATATTGGACTAGTCACTAAACAATAAAGGTAACTACCATGCAGACATCAAGACTGGCACATTGCAAGGAGCATTTTTGAACCATATAAGCCATATTGGATATAGAATGCAGTAACTAGAGTCTCCTTACAAAATCTTATCTCAGAAAATGTAAAACATAATAACCATCCCCTATTAAGTTAACCTCACAATACCCAAAACACAAATGAAACGATACAACTCAAACTTGTTGTATTGTGTAATTATCACCAGGTTTGCACCTAGGATGATATGGTAATTCAAAAGGTGTCTCCATATAATTTAAATAGAAGTACTACATGCTAACAATCTTCAAAAAGAGCCAGAGAGCAAAAGAAAAATACCTCTCGACTAATTATAGCAATGGCAGGCACAGGCAATAACCATGGAGCTTCACCAAACCAGGCAATTTCTGGAGGCCTGGTACACAATAACACTAAACTGGTGGCAACTATAAGCTGCAAATAATTTAGTTAAAAAATAAGTATGATTATAAACTTTGCAAGTAAGCTACATAGCAGAATATTATAACAAAAACAAGATGCTGCTGAAATTGAATGGTTAAGTAAAGCTTTGCACAAATGGAGATCAAAGACTCATAACACTATATCACCATTGAGTAAGTTCAAATGCTCAAATTCCTTGTGAAATCAAAAAAAAAAATAGAATTACTTGCATGACAGTAGCCCTAAACATGAAACAAAAAGGGCAGTTTTCCATCTTTCCTTCCTCTGTTTAAACATTCTGTTTCTAAAAGGTTAGTGGATTATGGTCAACAATGGGCATAGACACCTAATAGTATTAAATTCCTTTTTAAAAGGCACAACATTAACTGTAAATAAGATTACATAAAGCTAGATGTGCCTACCCTTTTGAACGCAACAGCCAAAAGTTCAATATACATGTATTGGATTAAATTTCTTAGATTGACGGTGGCCTACAAGCATTTCAATCAGTTTCACAATTTGTAGGTACACGTTAAGCATTGGGTACAATTCATCCAGTGTTTCTGCAATGTGGTTCTTCCAATTTGCAACAGGGAGGCATGTATTGAGAAAAAGCACCTCAAGTGTGTTTCTATCAGTTAATGGATGGTGATTTTACAGTAATTTATGGTTTTGCAGCAAGTGGTGGTGGCCATCTTGAATTATTGAAAGTTGTGTTTACTGTTTTGAAGAATCTCCATTCTTCACCACAACCAAAGCATTTCTCCAACCCAACCACAGAAGGCAAAGCCAAGACCATTTGAAGCAGGGAGCAGGAGCAGGAAGCGGGAAGCCGGTTGCAGGACTGGGGAACAGGAGCAGGAAGCACAATTTTTATAAAAAACTTCTGGGAGCAGAGCATTTCAGGAGCAATTTTCAAAAAGCTTCTAGGAGCAGAGCCATTTCAGGAGAGGTTTTTATATAATACATATTTTAGTATATTTTGATGCACATATATTCAAAAAAAAGACATGCAGAATGCTGAATTGGCTGCATAAAACATGAAAGCACAGATTTAACTATAGCATTAAAGATGATCAATAAAGTATCAACCATTTAGTACACATAACATCAATTATCTAATAGTTATAACTCATAACATTGTCATCAAATGATCAATCAATCAACCTTCAAGTTTTAGCACATAAAATTTGGCATCAACAAATTGTAACAGATAACATTAACCACAAAATGAAACAGAGCATCATATTCCCTACCAAAGAGTTGTGAGATGCAGTCAACAGTTCAAAGGTAACCTCAATGTTCAAAGGTCAAACTTAAACTGTCACATAAAATTCACAAAATAGGCAATAATAAAGAAAAAGTACTGAGTTCTAAACAATGTTGCACTAATCGTTATTGGGATAATATCGGCGCGAGGAAAAAATCGGAAAAAATCATAATAATCGGGGAAAAATCGTTTGGTACAAAAACATTCATTTTTTTTTCAATTCTTTTAATATCTAAACCATCTACAACATAAAATAAATACATTGACACGTAAATATGATAAAAGAACTAATATATAAGATGTTTAATATCATTTCTAGTGCTAAAATCACACATAACAGTGAATCATGTCCTGAATAGTAAGTCCTGACTCCTGAGTCCCAACTCAACCTCAAAATATCAACAAAAAATATAATAATGTATCTCATATCATGAGTCATAATGTCATATACAATGAAATGAACCAAATAACTAAAGTCTAATACTACTGATTTCCTTTGCCCCTCTAGATGTAGATGTCAGTGGAGTTGGCAGGCCGCAGTAGACTATGGAGTCTGTTGTGCTCTAGAAGCTGAAGAACTAGGAGCTACAGGAGGTAGACCACGTCCTCTACTTGTGACAGGGGTAGCTTGGGTCACCTCCTCCTCAAACAAAACAAAACAAAAAAAAATATATATATATATATATATATATTTCCCCAAGATTTTTCCCCAAAAAATCGTGATTTTTTCAAAAAAATCACGATTTTATTGTTTAGTTGAAATAATCGCGATTAAACGATATAATAGCGATTATTTCCCGATTAGTGCAATACTGGTTCTAAAGACCACTTCTAAACAGGAAAAAGGCAAATAGATCTAGTATCTACAAAGCCTTCTTCTTTCCATGAGAAACATCTAGTTTCTTTTCACATGATATATGAACAAGAGTAAGTGTATGTGCAAATGTTCGTGGAATACAACCAACAACTAGATGACCCCCATGCAACACTAGACACAGTGAAGCTAAAGGCAAATCTCCTACATCTAGAAATCTATTAGTGGATGGAGGTGGCATCTAAGCTCTCTTAATATGATCACCATCATGATCAACCAACAATTCAAACTCCAAGCACTTTAAAACTATGGCTATTGTCGCCTAAAGTGAACACCTAAAACCAATGTTGCACAAAGCGGGGACGAAACGGGGACGTTTTTTGGAAGCGGAGACGCAGAAGCGTCATTTTCCAAGAATCTAGGAAGCGAAGCATCTGCGATATATATATATATATATATATATACAGTGTTCCACGGGGACGCGTCCCCCAGGGTCGGGTGCGCACACCCCTCGCACCCCACGCACCCGGGACGGGGGGATATCTGGGGAAACGTTTCCCCACGTCCCCCTTTTGGGGAGACGCGGGGAGACGCAGTGGGGACGTTTCCCCAGTGTGGGGGGCGCGACTCCCCAAAAGGGGGACGCCCAGGCGTCCCCCCTCAATATGGGCTATGCGTCCCCCATTAAATTTGCTTGTAAACAATGATTTATGACAAGGAAAACCTAGTATTTGACCATATTTCCCTACTAAAGCTATGCAATTCATGGTAATGTTAATTATTAAAGTAAAAGTGACCTTCTCCCTTATCTTTCATTTTCATCCTTTTACTTAAATTTTTAACATTACCATGAAATGACTCAGGATGTTTGAGAGTGGTTTTGACCTCATTGGATTTCATATGGAGAAAATAGAATTTTAGATCTCACTCAAAATCCAGCAGACTTAACAATTTTTCAGGAATTCAGGATTTGATGGATTGCAATGTTTCCATTGCATTTTGTCATGTACAAGGGTATGGAATTTGTATTTAATCAAGAGCACCAAGCCCTCTTTGTACTTTAGAGTGACTTTTAGACCCATCACTCCACTGTTTTTGAATTTTAGTTATATCAATTTACTATTCCAGTATTCAGATTTCAATATCTATTATAATCTATTTTGCTTAGTACCAATTAGATTCTAGAATGATGAATGATGAATTCTAATTTTAAATCAATTTAGAATCTAGAATTATGAATGATGAATTTAATTTTTAAATCAATGTAGATTCTAGAATGGTGAATAATGAATAATGAATATGGATTGGAGTATTTCATTATTGAATCTTGTGGTCTATGGATGAATCATGTATGTATTAGTAAGGATGATGAGTATGGATCAATGTATTTCATTATTTAATTCAATTATGTATGTATCATTGTATTTATGCTTTCATTATTGAATATGAATTTGAAATATATATATATATATATATATATATATTAAAAAGGAAAAAATATATATACCCCGACGTCCCCCCTAAATTTCCCTAAAATTTGAGGGTACTCCCACACATCCCCCTTGTGCGTCTCCCCGCACCCGCGTCTCCCCGTCCCGGAGTCTTGGTGGAACATTGTGTATATATATATATATATATATATATATATATATATATATATATATTCAAAACTTGCGTCTGCTATATTTATATTTTTTTGCTATATATATTTTTTTGCACTTTTCTATATATTTTTTTTTATAATTTTTTTCGGAAGCTTGACGCTTCGTATGGTTGAAGCGTCGTCTGAAACGCGTTTCGGAAAAACCGAAACACGTTTCGAGCACACACTTCCTGAAATTTCCAGGAAGCGTGTTTATCAGCCCGAAACGTGTTTCGGACAGCGCTTCCCCCATGCATCCGTACAGATCGCGGATCAAGGTTTTGATCCTCGGGGGGGGGACGTTTCTTGCAACACTGCCTAAGACCAATGTTTTAAAAAAACGGTTGAATTGAATCCGAAACGACCGAGTTGATCCGAGTCGTTGGGATTTTTTGTGACCCGGCAGAAAAAACAGAACAAGAGGCCGAGTCATCACTGACTTGGCCGAGTTATTGCATGACTCGGCCGAGTCAGTCATGACTCGGTCAACCCGGCCGGTTCTACAATAACTCGGTCGAGTCAATGAATGCGGCCTGTAACCCCCAAAAAAATGAGATTTTTCATATTTACCAAAAAAAAAAATTAGTTGTTAGCTGAGTGTTGGGGACTCCAAGGTGTTTTCTAAATTAGTTAAATGCTATTTGGGGTCCATTCCCCTCTCCTGGTATTGATATGCTATTCAAATTTCATGGTAATTTTAAATTCTTAAAGTAAAAGGATGAAAATGAATCATCCTTTTACTTAAATTTTTAACATTACCATGAAATGACTCAGGATGTTTGAGAGTGGTTCCGGCCTCATTGGATTTCATATGGAGACAGTAGAATTTTAGATTTCATTCAAAATCCAGCAGACTTATCAGTTTTTCAGGATTTCAGGATTGGAGGATAGCAATGTTTCCATTGAATTTTGTCATGTATTAGGGTATGGAACTCGTATTTAATCAAGAGCACCAATCCCTCTATGTACCTTGATGTTAGTTGACATTGGTTGTCGAACTCCTCTGGGATTCGCTCCCAAACCAGGAGCTTCTGAAAATGTCGCTCTCGCTCCCCACTTTCACTCCCGCTCCCAAGTAACACTGAGCCAGATGACATTGGCAACTCTAGCAGTAGCCAGTAGTACTGGTCACAAACTTTTGTTGTAGAGGCCATTTATAGCCTCCTTGGTCATGTGTTTTTGTTTTGATCTCTATATCATCATCGTGTATGTATTGGACAGTGCACTGGGTGCCATTTTGATATAATGGATATATTCATGAGCCTACTTTGATCATATGTTGTCTTCCATCTATATTCTAACGTTGTGTGTTTGGAAACATGAATGAAAATCTTTAAAATTATGTGGTTTTATAAAATATAATTATTTAATGTATTTTTTACAACGACCGAGTCATTGAAATCGAGCCGGGCGAGTCGATACCGAGTCGGAGTCGACCCTCGGCCGAGTCCGAGTCCGAGTCCGAGTCGGAGTCAACCCTCGGCCGAGTCAGAGTCGGAGTCGGAGTCGACCCTCGACCGAGTCAGAGTCGGAGTCGGAGTCGGAGTCGGAGTTTTAAAACATTGCCTAAGACGCAATGCTCAGAGTAGGGGCTGTCACTCTGAACCCTACTCACTCCATTTAGACTCTCTCTTAGCTAAGTCAAGGGGGGAGATCTAAGGGCAAGGCAATTATTATTAATGCAACTTGATTATGATTAGAGCAAGTGTGAATATTTATGAGCAATGTGTTATAAGATAAATTCAATTAGGATCAATGAGGCAAATATAAGATAAATATGATATACCAGTGCCTTAACAATGCCCAATGAGAATTAAGAAACTTGCAAATAGATGTCTCAAGTAACAATAATAACAATGCTGCAAGAAGAGAAAAAGTTAGACAGATGAAATGCAAAATCCAAACTAGCTGAAGTGCAAACTATTGGTTGATTTTAGTTATATGCCTAGTCTAGGTGAAGCCTTCTCCTCAATTGTTTTGAAGCTAGTCACAAACAAGGTTGTAGAGAGAATTGTTGGGGAAGGAGGGTAAGGCCTCATTAACGATACCTCCCCAGGAGTTCTAACCGCCCAAGTGTCTCCGTTCCTACAAGGGATTGCCCACAAGAGAACTACAAGTTCACCAATGTTAACCATGAATGGGGGTCTAACTTCTCAAATTGAATCATGGATAAGGTTATCCTATCTTTCTATACAACCAAGCTTATGCTAGTAGGTAAATTTTAAGGAATGCAAAGTTAATTCTAGGATGCAAATGCAATTGTTTCAAGAGAGACAATGATATCAATATGCTTCAAAAAATAAATTGCCAATATGCATGTAACCAAGATATGAGATAAATGTTTGAGCACATGATTATTAGTTAATGAAGCACTAAGAAATTCTCAATGAAACAATGACAATGTTGAAGCAAGGTCTCACAATGCCAATAGTGTTTTTAAGGTAATTTTCATTTACTTAGACAGTTGAGATAAGCAAAGATCCTTTAGTGAAACAACACTTATTAGATGGCAAATGAGATTGCTAATAAGGAACAAGAAAGAAAATCACTACTTAGATCAACCAATTATATTCAAATGAAACTAGACCAAGTAGAAATGCAAGTTAGGAAATATGGTTAGGTTGCTTCAATTAAATACACTTATAGCTAATTGTTTCCACCTGAGCAATGTTGAATAACTTGCAACCAAACTTATGAAATATCACTTGGAACACAAGATTACAAGATCCTTTCCAAAGATCAATGAAGCACCACAACATCATGTACCCTTAGTTATGTCACTTGTTTAGACTGTTCCTCACTTTGCAAAACAACAATTAGGAACAACTAAGATGCAAAAGATACAAGCACAGATAACTAAAGATAATGAAATTGGTAACAGTGATTTATGTAAGAAGCAACTTGACAATTATATCTAGCTAACAATGCCAATGCAATTCTAAACTAGTGAGAGATCAGTCAAGCAATTCGATTATCAACAATTGTTTTTCAAACTATCTAGTGACAAAGACTACAAACAATGAATTACTAATATGCACCAGCTCTCAGAAAACCCTCACGGCCTAAACAAACTAGTAAATAAAGTCCACAGCAAGGTAAGGAAACAAGGCTAGGAAAAATCAAATTATCAATTATGTGTTGTGTGTGTTGAGAAATCTAGGGCAATATATAATTTGATTTTACCTTAACTTGACTTCTCTTATACTTCGTCAACTTCTTGTGATTGTATTAGTTTTTCATCATTATTATTATGTTCTTTTCATCATCAAGACAAATGCCAAACAAGAAGATCACAAAGACACCAGAGATAGGCTCCAAGCCAAGGCAAATCCCATATGAAGGGGAAAACCCAATCAAACTCTTCCTTCAGGAGAATTAAATCAAGTTGAGACAATCCTAGACCCTTTCACCAAGACTTCCCTCCATCAAGTCAGCCTTCCAAATAGATCATACATATTTTGGTTCATTTCTTCACGAATCAACATCAAACAGCTCTTTAAGAAGCTCAGCCCTCTCTGTCATCATGTACCTTCGGCTCCTATAATCATACTAGTAAAATTTCGATCCTGCAATCCTTCTTGGCAAACTTCGGTCTTGTAATCCTTCTTGGCAAACTTCGGTCCTATAATCCTTCTTTGGCATACTTCTTCTTTCATTCTCTTTCATAAGTACCTCTTCCTTTCTGCCTCTACGAACTTCTTTTTTCAAGAGAAATTGCAATTAGATGATTATTTGTCTTCTTTTCACAAGATCGAATGCTCCCTTATATATAGTCTTCTTGCAAATTGGATGGATCCCTTCATGAGGTCAACTAGACTTGTTGAGGAGGCCAACTTGATGGAGGAGAAACAAAACCTAATTTTTGACATAAAAATATTTTCTTTCTTTGTCAAAATGAGCCCAAGAAGGGTCTTTTACATAATGATTTTGACTTTGACTTAGTACAAAGCTCCTAGAGCACACAATGGGTGCCTTGACATATAGACCAATGACCCAAGCACGAAACACATGCCTTAACAAGTCAATTTTATTTTACGATAAAAATTTCTTTTTTTTTGACAAATACAATTATGAAGACCGACACTTGTTACATTATTCAACAATCCCTCTAAACTAGGGAGGTATTCATAATTTTATATATATATATATATATATATAGGTGCAAGGATGAACTCAAATTTCGCATGTTTTATGAAGAGTCTCACCACACGCAATGCTACAAATTAGATACTTAACCAAGGTATTAACCAGTTGGGGCTAAGGTGTTATCCAAGCTTCTTCCACTACAGGTACCATAAGGCTTCAACTCTAAACCCAACCCAAGGATTTAGGTATTGTATCCAAGGTCGGAGCTCCACAAGACCAACGATACCCTCCCTACTTCGAGATCTAATCATCATCACAATCCGGCCAAATGTCCTCCAAAGCATCTTGTCGCCCCAAGATGCTTCATCTCTCCCTATCAACTAAATCAGATATATCCCCCAGTCCAAGCATGATTCCAGAATGTTCAACCTTCTTATGGAGAGATTTAACATGTACAATCACAACCTCAATTAGTAACAAATTTTTAAAGATATACAAGTTAGCACCAACCATTGGGGTCTCCAAATATTTTGATGTTGCTTATGCCATCATCATAAAACACATTTCGTCGAAAGCTTCCTACTTTAATATTTCTAGCATCACGAAACTTAGCCTCAACACTCTTCAACATATCCAAGTCTTGTTTGTAACTTCATCAATCACGAATAACCATTTTGTAGTGCTTTAGCCATTCTTTGATCTCATTCGTTCTTCAAGATCTTTTATTATAGTTGTCAAAATATGCCCTCCATCTCAAATGGGGGGTATTCATTTTCTTTAAGCTTTAATTAATGGATAAATTCATCAACAACATTATTCTTCCAGCCACATAGGCTCTTTCTTTTGCATCATCATGTTATCGAAGAACTTCACTCTTTCACGAACATCAATCCTTCTAACTTCTCATGGCAACCAGGATATCTATCAATCTTTAATGCCATCACAATTCTTACAGCGCCTTTCCATCATGCTCAACATCATCATCATCAAGTAAGAGGTAAATCAGTATCTTCAACATCTTGAAGACTATGTACCTGCAAACCTTCAACAACAAGTACAACCAAACCCAAATATATAAGAGCATGAAGTTAACTTTAACAATATTGGGTCAGCGAGTCATTACAACGGGAGCATCTAGGGTTATTAAAACAATAAAACTTTTAGATATCCAAAACCTCAAACTAGTTAGGTCAAGAAGGGTTACATCTTTTATACCGTAGACTTTCACATCTATTTATGCTAGGGTTTTTGTCACAAACCCTAGATTTCATCAGACTTAAGCCTTGGCATTCAAATCATATTTTACATCTAGGGATTCATCATCATACCCTAGAATCTTATATCAATTTCTACTAGGGTTTTGTCGTAAACCCTAGATCAAAACTCTAAAGTTAGAAATACAATAGCTCGACCGAACTAGGGTTTTCAATCATATGAAAGCACATACATAGGGTTTCATTCCTAAGATCTTTCTTTAAATATTTCAAGGGTTTCGTTATGAACCCCAAACCCTAAAAATATAGGGTTTCATCATATATCCTAAACATTAATAACAAACCCATAAGAGCTAGGGTTTTACCATAATATTACCAAAACTCTAAACATCAAGAGAGTAGGATATAATTACATGTTTAGACTTTATCAGCAGACCCTAAGTAGACTAGGGTTTCATCATTATTGTCAACATACCCTAAGCATCAAAAAGCTAAGGTTTTATACTAAACCCTAAAGGTTAGGGTTTTACAAAAATGAACAAATGGCAAAAGATGGCATGGCAAGGGTAGATTCAATCTAGAGATTAATCACCCTAACAAGAATCTTTATGATTAAAAAGCCTAGACATGAGAGAGTTGGTAATATAAAACAAATTTCAAAATGACCGTACCTTGCAATATGAAGAAGGCCTACTATGAATCTTTATACATACCTTGAGATTTTTCCTTTACAAACTTTGTAGAATCTGCAAGTGAAGGACCTCCTCTAAATTTGCTCTCTTTTGTGACAAGATGTAGGCTTCATTTTGAGGAACTCCTTTATAAGATCAACTTTTTATATGTACCTTAAACATTTGTTTCACAAGTACTACCAAGAATACACAAGTACAAGAGTATGATTGTAACCTAGGGTTTTTATGATCCAAATCAAAAAATATCACATCTAGGGTTTTCAATTACCAATTAGGGTTTCTAAGTATCATCTAGGGTTTATAATTCAAAATACTTTCAACAATTCAAGATTCATAAAAACATGTATCAAAAACCTAAAGTAAGCTTTATGTAGACATAATATTCAGTTATTCATAAAAACAATTATACGTACCTTAAAGACAAGGACCTCATACCTTAGTTCTTCATGATTACCGGAAGCTGCTGCATTGTTTTTCACCTTTCTCCTTGAGGCGAACACTTTACACAAGTCTTCTTATTGTTAAGAGGATTTCATCATACCTGGAGCTTTTCCTTGTAGGCTTGACTCTACGGTATAAAACTTCAATCTGCCTTTCAAAAGGTAAAGAAAGTGACTGCGAAAATTGTTCTGAGATACAATCCCCCTGGTTAGTGCTTCTAAAATACTGATGTGTATATTGGATCAATCAACAAGTATGCTCAAAATTTTAGGTTCAAACTTCAAATATAAGTATGCCTTTTGCTTCAGAATGATAACCCTTGTAGGAGAAAAGACTTCCAAAAACAATGAATATATGTGTTCTCTTGTCAATCACTGTGCAAGCTTCATAGGTCGGCTTCTTATCTTACTGTCCAAACTTGAATTTTGTATATATATAAGTCTCAGAACTACATCCTCTTACCACAACTTCTATATAATAAAGGTACAGGTGACTGTATATAGGTGATAGATCAATCAAAATTACTTGGCCTTGACACTAATATCTGCAGAGATCTTCGGCTCCTTTTTGTGGGTAATGGAGGCTACAATTCAGGCCTTCAATAATATCTGACTGTAGCTTCATTTTAAGCCTTCCAACTCGGCCTACAAGGCTTCTCCGCAATTTGGTCTTGGTCCTTTTGATAAGTGTTTCTTTTTCACTTTCTGTAACGGCAATCTTTACTCTGCAAAATGTTTTGAGATGTATTTTGGTCACCTACAGATGTCTGAAATTTCGGATTACAGAGAATTTCGGATCCTTTTTGAAGTGTTTTCCTTGGTACAGTCCTTCGCTTTCTCTTCCAAAAGATTCAGCCTTGTATAGGCAACTTTCTCAGCCTCTCGGATTTCTAGAAAGGTGTCATCAGTGCATCTTTAGATGCTTTGTTTCCTTAGCTCAGGCCTGCTGCCTAGTCACAGTGTTATGCCTAAAAAAACTCACAGTCTCTTCTTTTATCTAGGAGCTCGGACCTAGGTAATTTTTCTTCCTTGTCTTGAAGCCTTCTACTGCTATAGTAACCTTCTAACTACCCTTATGTTAATGAACCAAAGCTCTGATACCATGTTGAGAAATCTAGGGCAGTATATAATTTGATTTTTCCTTAACTTGATTTCTCTTATACTTTGACAAGTTCTTGTGATTATATTAGATTTTCATCATTATTATTATGTTCTTTTCATCATCAAGACAAATGCCAAACAAGAAGATCACAAAGACACCAGAGATAGGCTCCAAGCCAAGGCAAAACCCCTACAAAGGGGAAAACCTAGTCAAACTCTTCCTTTAGTAGAATCAAATCAAGTTGAGACAATCCTAGACCCTTTGACCAAGACTTCCCTCCATCAAGTCATCCTTCCAAATAGATCAAACATCTTCTAGTTCATTTCTTCATGAATCAACATCCAATAGCTCTTTAAGAAACTCATCCCTCTCTGTCATCCTGTACGTCCGTCTCCCGCAATCATACTAGCAAAATTTTGGTCCTGTAATCCTTCTTGGCAACTTCAGTCCTGTAATCCTTCTTAGCAAACTTTGGTCCTGTAATCCTTCTTTAGCATACTTCTTCTTTCATTCTCTTTCATAAGTAGCTCTTCCTTTTTGCCTCTATGAACTTTTTCAAGAGAAATTGCAAATCGAATAGATGATTGTTGGTCTTGAGGAGACCAACTTGATATTAAGCTAGGCCTACTTGATGGAGGAGAATCAAGACCTAATTTTAGACATAAATATATTTTCTTTCTTTGTCAAAATGAGCCCAAGAAGGGTCTTTTACATAATGATTTTGACTTTGACTTAGTACAAAACTCCTAGAGCACACAATGGGTGCTTTGACCTATAGACCAATGACCCGAGCATGAAAACCATGCTTTAATAAGTCAATTTTCTTTAACTATTTAAAAAAAATATATATATATATATCTCCTTCTTTTGACAAATACAATTATGAAGACAAACACTAATTACATTCTTCAACAGTGTGTGATGAATCTAATTATTTCAAGCCTTTTTTATTATTAATTTTAAGTGTTCAAATCCTTATCTATTATGTATTACAAGTGTGAGGTTATGCAGCCCTCTTGTAAGCTTACAGTCAAGAAAAATAAGGACTTAAGGCCTGCAACTCACCCTTAAATGATAATGTATAACAATGAAATGCAAAGGGTGCAAACCTTAACCAAAATTCAGCGATGAAACCCTCCAAAAATGATAGGAAAACCGCTGCAATGACATTGAGGTTAGTCTTGAAACAAATCAGATTAGAAGCAGCGAATGAAACCCTTGCGGCCAGGCTATATGAGGCCTTGCGGCTAGGCCTAGAGGCACCTTCCCAATGATCTGATCGAAGAATAAAACAATAAAACCCTGTAATGATGGACAGAAGCCTACAAAAACCACAGAATAATAGTCTCTAAACCGAATGCAACAAAGGAAAGCATTCATTAGGTCTGCGGCCAAGGAAGAGAGACCTATTTAGGCCTGCAGCTAAGCCCAACAAGGCTAGATAAGCCTGCGGCAGGAGGGGAAAACCCTTAAAGACCTATGGTTATGCAAAATGAGGTCAACTAGGCCTGTGGCTAGGGTGAGAAACCATGATTAGGCCTGCAGCCAAGCAGTACAAGCCCTGCAAATTAAAACTAAGCCACAAAATGATAAATATACAAGTGCGAAATCACACCAAATTCAGATGAGAGTCACTGCAAAATTCTTGAGATGAAACCCTTACACAAAAAATTGCAAAAGTGTCGGATCAAAGGTTAGAAGGGTAGTGGTTGCCTTTAAGGATTTTTTTCGATGCAAATGAGACACAAAATGACAGATCAAATCCCCTCGAGGCCTAAAATAGGCCTAAAACCCCAGTGGCCCAAAAGAAAACCCAGAAGGCCTTTAGATAATGAGATAATGTGTCCAAATTATAGTCGTCTAGGCTAGGTGAGGGTTGAAGCCCTCTAGATTTCAGCCCCTCCCTAGATTTAGACCAGAGACACCTGCAAAACGAAGTCAAAAGGAAGAAACCCAAACAGCTATGTATATACAAAGGAAAAAACAAATATAAACAAGGGTTAGAGGGTTATTTACAAAAATAATTTGCAAATTTACAGTGATTAAAACTCTTATAAGCAGATTTATCAATTAAAGCACTTTATAATAGACGAGATAAATTTTATAAATAGGTGGTCTTGGTAGAGTAAAAAACAAGGAACCCTCTTCATAGATGTTCTTATGATGGGCCATTGAGAGCCCCACTATGGGTTCTTAGCTGTTATGGGCCGAGGAGATGAAGATCCAAAGAGGGATTACTCCAAATGCTCGACTCAAATACTTAGTTGATTCAAGCAAGAATTTCCCTAAGTCCTAGATACTTGATCAAAAAAGATTTTCTACACAACTTCGAAAGATTTTGTTAGTTTCAATAGGGATGGGTTAGCACAACAAAAAGGAAGTCTAGTGTCCAAGCAAGGATCCACTAGATCTGCCTAATCAAATGTGTTTCCCAATCCAAATGCAAGAGCAAACAAACTACAAAAGAATTAGATGGCTACTAAAATAACAAATTAAAACCCAGTAGAAATTTAAATACAAATCATTAAAATAAATTTACCATAACAAGTTGAAGACATACACACATAGCTTTGCCCCCAAAGACTTTGATTTCATTGATCAGAAGAATATTACAGAGATTCAAGAGCCAATTACACCATCCACATTTGTTTCAATGAGGAGCCTTAAGCTTCCTTATACGGAAAATAGAGAGATCTAGATCCCCTCCAAGTGGAAAATTGTTAGGTCCAAAGATGTGCACAAATTTGGCTTGATCCTAGAGAGCAACAGCTTGTTGATGCTTGATCCATACCAAAATTAAATCCTGTCCCAGGAAATCGTTGTGGACCCAACAGTGATGTACTCTTTTAGTCAGATGGACTCCCTACCCAATCTGCATCTATGAAGCCACACAGCTTCACTCCCTCGATCTGTTTGTAACATAATCCATATTGGGTAGTGCCTTTGAGGTACTGTAAAACATGCTTAGTTGCCTTCCGATACAATTTGGTCGGCCTAACCATAGCTTGGCTCAACTGGTTGACTGCATAACACATATTTGGTCGTGTGTTCACAAGATACATTAATGAACCCACTAGCTACCGGTAAATGGTAGCATCAACCTCTTCATCTGAAATGGCATTCTCCTTCATCTAGTTGGTCGATAGAAGTGTCTCCATGGGCTTACAACTCTCCACGCGAAATCCTTGCAGTATCTCGCTGCCATACTTGCCTTGAGATACAGACAATTCCCCATCACATTGCCATACTTCCAGCCTGAGGAAGTAGTGCATGAGACCCATGTCTTTCATCTCAAGTTCCCTTGCAGGAGTTGATCAGCGACTCATCACCTGTTAATATTAAATCAACATATAAAACAATGATAAGCAATTTACCTTCTACCAAAATATTATAGAAGTTCGCATCCGCTTCACTTTTGAAGCCCAATCCAGTGAGATAAATGTTGATCCGAGTGTACCAAGCTCGGGGTGTTTGTTTGAGACCATACAATGCTCCCCCGAGTCTGCACACATGAGACTCTTGATCAAATGTCTCAAAACCTTCTAGTTGCTTGATGTACACTTCCCCCTCAATAACACCATTGAGGAATGTTGTTTTTACATCCATCTGTTGGATCTTACACCCCATCTGTGCAACCAATGCAAGAATTGATCTAATGGATGAATACCTTCATACAAGAGCAAAGGTTTCCTCATAGTCAATTCCCTCAAATTGAGAGAATCCTTTGGGCACAAATCTGGCCTTATACTTCTCTATGCTTCTATTTGTTGCATGCTTAACCTTGAAGATCCATCACGAACCCACAATCGTTTTATCTTCACGTCTTGGGAGCACTTCCCAAACACTATTCTTCATGATGGATTCCTATTCGTCCACCATTGCATCAACCCAAACAGGTTTCTCTACCACTTCCCCAAGAGAGGATGGTTCATTCTCTACAAGCTCAGTCATTAGAGCCATGTAGCCAGTTTACCTCTCAAGTGACCTCCTTTGTCTGCGCAAATCCGAAGGAACTCCCACATTCTCCCTCGCATCTTGCATCAATCTATCAGCTTCCCTAGTTCTTTTTCTTCCTTCTCTGGATGTTTCTGCTTGAGTGGATGTCTCCACTCTACCTCCTCTTTGTTCCTTCATTTGTGGTTGCTCCACAACTTTTTGAGGCTCCTACTTTCGAGCTAAAAGCTCCTCTTCTGGTGGGATTTGAAGCTCCCCCTCAAGAGAGCACTGCATCGCTTTCTCCTCTTCAAACTTTACAACCCTTCGCACAACTGTCATTCTGAGAGATGGTAAGTACACACAGTAATTGTGTGGAGTTTCGGTGTAACCCAAAAAAACTCCCAACTCTACTGTCGGCTCAAACTTCTTCCTCGAATCTTTGGAAACATGGCAATAAACAGAGGCTCCAAAAATTCTAAAGTGAGACACATCCGGCTTTCTCCCTGAGAAAGCCTCCTCCGATGTAATCATACCAAGAATCTGATAAAGACTCTGATTTTGCAAGTAGACTGTTGTGTTACATGCCTCTGCCCACAAATGCAATGGTAGGCCTTGTTCATGTAACATAGCTCGTAGCTCCCACAATGTTATGGTTCTTTCTCTCAGCTACCCCATTCTGTTGTGGGTTATGGAAAACTCCTTGAAGTAATTCGAAACATACTAACCTCCATTGTCGCTCTTGAGCGCCTTCAACATTTTGTCGGTCTCTTTCTCTACTAGTGCCTTGAATTCTACAAACTTTGAGAATGTCTCATCCTTCTTCCGCATGAAGAAGATCTAGCACTTCCTTGAAAAATCATTAATAAAAATAACAAATTACTTATGTCTGGCAATGGAGGTTGTCAAGAAAGGTTAACAAACATAAGAGTAGACTCTTTCCAAGACTGCATGTGCTTTGGTGTCTCGATCGTGGAATGTGGATTTTACATACTTCCCCAAGGTACAACCCTTGATGACATCCTCCTGCTCAAGTGCTCCTTTCGAGAGGCCAATGGTTATGTGCTGCATAATTTTCAGGGCGCCATGATGCAAATGACCCAATCTCCTGTGCCAGAGTTCACCGACATCGCGACTCTACACAATGCAGTGCAATCTTCCATCCAACGATAGTGCTGGAACATAATGGGGTGGGAGAGTTTATCAAGCAAGCAAAAGCGCCAATTCAAGATCCCCAACAATTGGCCCAACATGATAAAAATGATATCAAGGCAAGGAGGATTATTCTAGAAGGGGTCGGAGATCATATAGTTCCTCGTATCCATGAGAAGAAGACAGCTTTTGAGATGTTCAAAATTATTTTAGATCTATATCATGTTGAAGTATGTGACTATGCTCGGTCTTCAAATTGTCATTATACATATGTTATTTATTGTAATTGTAAAAGGAAGAAAGAAAAATAATTCTATTTAAACATGGGTTTCATAATCAAGTATAGGTCAAGCATGTTCTTCATGCTTCTAGGTTTTTATTAGGTCAAACGATTAATTTTGAGTCAAAGTCCATTAGGACTCTATGTAAGAAAAAAAGGAAAAGAATTTTTTTATTTAAAAAGAGTCAAATATATGAAAATTCCAAAATCCAGATTCCTACTGCAACAATTGATTAAGTTTCTTCTATTTGTTAAATGAATTGAACAAATTATTTGTTGCATCCTACAGTAAATATCGAAACTAATACACTACAACCTTCACAAATACAATACTGCGGAAGAAAAATAATGTTGGAGGAATAGATGCACACACACACGAATACACAGTTATTTTTGGACCAATGTCCCCAAAAAAACTCAACTTGGCAAAACCGGTGCAGCAGCTGAGGATTTTATTATTATGCAGTAGTAAATCTGAGTACAAAACTATGGATGCTCAAATCTAGCAATCCATACAAAGAAATGACTGGCAGAAGGTCTAATGAGAAAAATCTCACTGCCACTGGCGATCCGACACTGACCTTGGCTCAAGATGAGTTGATGTCCGCTACCTCTGTGCAGTCCCTGCGTTAGCCTACGCAGTGTTGTGTCCCACAACTCGGACCAATGTCTCTCTCGCTAACTGATCAGTTGTTGTTTGGAAGATTGATTCTCCTAGCCTCCGAGCTCCCACTCCAGCTTCTGGCACTGAATCACTACTTCTCCCCAACAAAATACAGATTTCCCTATGAAGCATTGTGTTGCCTCTCTGCTTTGCGTTGCCTATGGCACCCACTGCCTCTTTGTTATGCACTCACCGGACTGGAAAATATCCCTTCGGCCTTACTATCCCTACCCCTCTATCACTGCTTCGAGTTCACTAGCTCTCTCTCAAGCAACACAACGTTGCTACTTTGGAGTTAGATCTACCAGTAAATTCAAACTGTTGGTGGTTTCAAGTGTGTTCTCCAACCCCCATCAAATTTCTTCTTATAATCTCTCGTTGAGAAATCAACATCCAAGATTAAAACATAATCAATGGCTAAGATTAACTAGAACTCGACCCATGTCTTTTTCTAGAAGATTCTCACCATAACTTAATTAATACCCTAATTAATACCCTTTAGTTAATCAGTTTTCCTAAGTTTAGACTTAGGAACCATTAAAAAAAGAATAATTATTTTAATTAAGTCGTCTCTAGGTGGAATTTTTGGAAACGATTTCTACGTTTTGGAGAATACACTAGCCTCTCCACCAAATTTTGTGGCTAGAACACATCTGGTGCTACAAAAACTAACACTCCCTCTTAGCGAAGAATGTCTTCTAGCGTTGCAACCCACTGAGGCAACACCCTATCTCTGCACCACCTCCTGTCACGTTGTTGATGTCTAGTTGCACAACTTTGACATATGTTGCTTTTGTGTTGTTGCTGGCTTTGTTGAACTGTTGCCAACACTGCATCTGCACTGCAGCTCCCTCTCCACCTATTGTTGCTACAACTGCAACTGAAAAGCATCCAAAATACTAAACCAATTGTGATCAGTATAATGCATCTGTCACTCTGGCATCTGATTGCACCATCTGCCACTGATCCATCCTACTACTACATGTTATGGGCTCCCAAGGTATTGATTCATGAGGTGGACCTCCTCAAGAATCCTGCCCATCCTATAGCTCTCTGGGGCTACAAAACCAAATCACCCTACCTCACTTCTAAAGGTATATCGGTGATCATGGCAAACTCTTCCTCCAATCTGGAGGACAACCTGTCGATCTCTGCAGACGCAGCCTGCTGATCCTGCTTTTCCTCTTTGTCCTTTTTTCTGAGGGGACATTGAGTGTTGTAGTGGCCAAGCTCACCACATCTGAAGCATTTCACCTTAGAAATGTCCTTCTTCCTCCTGCGCTGCACTTGCTGCCCCTTTGATGAGAGGGCCAAATTTTCTTTTTCCTTCACTTTCTTTGTCCCACTACTACTATTGGTGCCACTAATAGTGTGTTTCACCAAATCTTGCTTCATCTCCTCCTGCTGCAAATCAGCCCACATTTGATCCCAATCTGACAACTTTTCTATACCAGAATACTCTGGATGAAGACCGACCTACCATTCTTCAGAAATGTTGTTTAGAGCTAATCACACCAATTCTGTAGGTTGTGGTGTTGACCCTACTGCAGACATCTAGTCTCGGATATCCTGAATCCTACTGAGGAAAGGGTCTACGTGCTCCCCTTTCTCCATCCTTGTGCATCTCAGCTTCTCCTCAAGATACATCTTCTGCTGCTCAGAAGATCCCTCATATAACGTAGCAAGTGCCTCCCACATCTATTGGGCAATATCTTTGCCACATATGTGAGACACCACGTGATCTCGAACCCCATAAAGAATCAGCCTCTTTGCTTATAGGCCTTTAGCGGATCTACATCTGCAGGTATAGCTACCACACTATCGATGTAAGTTCTGAGATCATATTCATCTAAAAGACAGGAAATTATTGCCTTCCAGATCACATAGTTGGAGGCTCCCTCCAATTGATCCTGATCTCTCAACCCTGTTGATGCCATCTCTGAAGAAATTCGAATTCCTCCTCTTCTCCTCTACGCAACTGCTAACTGGATCTACGTACTCCCTGCTAGAGTGGGCAAATCTGCTCACAACTACTGCTGCTCTGCTAGGAAAAATCAAACATTTGGGCTACAAGTTCTCTAAAGAAAGAATTCCCTCAGTGTGCGCTCTTCCTTCCTCCTGACACTATTTTGCACTAACAAACTTATGCACAATAACTGCATCCCAACTGAAGATCTTCTCTGCAAGGAAAATATTGTTGCTTCCTCTACCTCTCGTAATTTTTTATCAAGAAAATTTATTCTCTGTCGACTCTCTTAGAGAAATAATTTTTTCCTCAAAAATCGACCCTCCTAGCCATGAACTGCGCTACCTCCGACGATTTCAAATTGTTGCCAATGCAGAGATTCGAAATTCCTCTTCCCTTCTACTACTCAGCACTCCGGCTTATAATTTGTCCTATAATACCATGTGAAAATCCCAAAATCCTACTGCAGCAACTGATTAAGTTTCTTCTATTTGTTAAATGAACTGAACAAATTATTTGTTGCATCCTACATTACATATTGAAACTAATACACTACAGCCTTCACAACTACAATACTGCGGAAGAAAAATAATGTTCGAAGAATAAATACACATACACACAAATACACTGTTATTTTTGGACCAATGTCCGTGGAAAAACCATCTTGGGAAAACTAGTGCAGCAACTGAGAGTTTTAATATTATGCAGTAGCAAATCTAAGTACAAAACTATGGATGCTTAAATCTAGAAATCCATACAGAGAAATGACTGACAGAAGTTCTAGTGAGAAAAATCTTACTCCCACTGGCGATCTGATACTGACCTTGGCTTAAGATGAGTTGCTCCATGCTACCTCTATGCAGTCCTTGCGTCAGCCTACACAGTGTTGCGTCCCACAACTCAGACCAGCACCTCTCTTGCTAACTGATCAATTGTTGTCTGGAAGATCGATTCTCCTAGCCTCTGGGCTCCCACTCCGGCTTCTGGCACTGAATCACTGCTCTCCCCAGTAAAATACAGATTCCCCTATGAAGAACTGTGCTGCCTCTTTGTGGCATCCACTGCCTCTTTGTTATTCACTCACCAGACTAGGAAATCTCCCTTCGGCCTTACTATCCCTACCCCTCTCTCACTGCTCTGTGCTACCCCTCTGTGGTACCCACTGCCTCTTTGTTATGCACTCACCAAACTGGGAAATCTCCCTCCGGCTTTACTATCCCTGCCCCTCTCACTGCTTCAAGCTCACTAGCTCTCTCTCCGGCAACTCAGCGTTGCTACTTGGAGTTCAATCTGCCAGTGAATTCGAACTACTGGTGGCTCTAAGTGAGTTCTCCAACCCCCATCGAATTTCTTCTCATAATCTCTCGTTGAGACATCAACAACCAAGATTATAACATAATCAATGGCTAAGATTAACTAGAACTCGATCCACGTCTTCTTCTCGAAGATTCTCACCATAACTTAATTAATACCCTTTAATTAATAAGTTTCCTTAAGTTTAGACTTAAGAACCATTAAGAAAAGATTAATTATTTGAATTAAGTCGTCTCTAGGCTTGCATATATACCAAGCATGTGCCTCTTCATGGAAAGTCATGTCTCATTTAGACATGACTCTTCAACCTTATTACTAGTTAACTAATCATTATTAATTATTATCATTTACATTATTTCCTATATATTTATTCATAATAGGTTGACATGTCAGTGGGATGTGATTCATCCTTTCCCCACATGTAGCATTCTTCCTACTATTGTTGGTTTGCATGTGTGTAGGACGTGGTTCATCATTTCCCTACTCTCGGTGTTTTGCATGTGTAGGAAGTGGTTCATCCTTTCCCTACGATGATTGTGATATGTAACTGTAGGAGGTGGTTTATCCGTTCCCTACATGTGATTGTGATGCGTGATTGTAGGATGTGATTCGTCCTTTCCCATTCTTTCCCTGTTATTGATTCAATATCATCCTACTCATGTAGTCCAGGACAAATGGGAAGTACCTCTCATCTCGCCAACGAGTTGCGAAAAATGGTTAGGGACCATAGCACTACCGATGGACGCATCGAGTACTGTCGTACTCCCCATGACTAGGATGCATGGTGTTCTTCAACTTGATCTGAGATCAAGTCTGATTGAGGTTTTACCTCTAGACTGACTTTTTTTAGTGGAGAGTGGTAAGGTCTTGTGACTCACTCTCGATCAATTCTTCTTAATCATTACATCAATGTTCAGCAGAGCAAAGTCGAGATTCAGCAATGGTTCATGGTGACAGGATGGCTTTATGATCAGTGACAGTGGTCGATGGTTTGACAGGTGGAATTCTCCCTAGTTGAGAGGGGGTGTTAAATTGGCAACTAGGGCCAAATTCCACTTTTGTCTGCTCCTTTGAGAAGGATTATTGTGGCATTGAATTCCTCTTTTCGAGAGGCCCAAAATCAACCGTTAGATCACCAAATTTGCATATTATTTACCTAAAAGGAATCCTTCAAGACATAACCTTATTAAGGCGGGAAAATTGAAAATTTGAGATTCAAATTTGCCGCCAAATGTCAAGGTCGGATTCACCTCCATAAGGACAAATTATTATATATATAGGTGTCCTCCTTTCTCATTAGATGTGATGTTTTGGGCATCAAACTCATCTTCTGTGGGAGCCGCAGCACAAGGAGGACAGGAGACCGAGGCATTTAGGAGCAGTTTGGGTAATCAAAAAGAACTGTTTTGGGCCATGTTTATTACCTTTTGCAGGCCGAGATCTCTCAGAAGGCTAGCCGCATCAGTTGAGGGAAATTTCAGTGATGTTCTGGACCGTTTGAACAGGAGCTCTTCCCGGTGAACCACAGGCCTTATCTCCTCTAGATCAGGTGGCTGTATGACTATATGATTTCAGGACGGGCCAGAGACCTTATTCTCTTGAAACCTGAAAGTTGCAAGGCATATGAGAGGGCTGGAAATAGCCCTTGTCAGCAGAAGATTGTGGGCTAATTAACTTGAATGGAAACCACAGTCAGGAAGGGTTCTAGGAGCAGCGGAAGAGGTCAGTTGAAGTCTGTCATCAAACCGTAACCAGCTCACCAGAATGAAAAGCCTCTACAGCAGTAAGCCTCAAGCCTATGAGGACTCAATTTGCCTACTCCAGAATATCATTCTTTGGGATCAACTATTTACCTAAAGACAGTGACATTGAATCTTCAAGTTGGCAAGTCAATTTTGACCTTGATCTATTGTACTCTCTCTCTCTGTTGAACATTTGATGTTAATAATAAGAAGATTTGATCAAGGGTTTCCCCATCCTGGGGTTTTTCCCTGGCTTGTGACATATTCATGTGTCCTCTTCTCTTGGCTTGTCCTCTGTATAATTTATTTATGTAATTGTTTTAAATGGATTTATGTCTGGGCTATATGAAAGATTGAAGTAACTTTCCCTAGCAAAGAACATGTTAATCAAAATTTAACACTCCCTCTGTCCTCCATTTCCTTCGCCTTCCCTCACGCTGCCTCCCTTCTCCTCTTCGCATCCCTCGCGCTGCCTCTTCCCTTCCACACTGCTGAACGCAGCCCTTCAGAGGCTGTCTCTCCTTCCTCCATTCCCCTTGACTGCGCTGCCATTGAAGTTTCAGTGCTGCCTATAGCAGCATCCCAAATTAAAGTCATCCTTTCTTGCTGCCTGTAGCAGCCATTCAACCTCATTTTTAAGCATTCTCTTCTTGTTGTCCGGGGTCATTCCGATTTGATTCAATTGCTGGAGAGAAATTGATTTTCTGGGTTAGTTATTCATCAAATTTTGCAGAGGATTTTGGGTAAGAACTTGTGTTTCAGGTGGCCATCATTGGAAGAAATTTGGTTAAATAGCTTCAAGGCCTAGGGCCTCAGGTTTTGTCTTCTAAACCTCTATTTCATTCATTGTCTAAAACATTAAACTAAATCACATTTAAAACAGTGATAAAGCAATCATTAAGCTACAAAACCTCTTATCATAAAAAACCTGAATTGCATTGTTAAATTCGAGGCTAATCAATGTAGAATTGTTTGGCATGTTAAATTGGCATTGGTTTAATTTCTTAACTTCATTGTTGTCATAAACAATTTGCTGCAGTCATAAAATTTGTCTTTGAAATATAAGTGATTTTGATCATTTACTTCAGCAAATTTGGCATTGGTTTTTAAGTCTGAATACTTGCTATTTTCTGAAGGGTCTAATTTAAATCACATATAAGCTTGCTGCCCTAAAGAACATTTAGTTTCACACTTGGTTTCATAAACAAAGGAATTGTTGATATTCATCTTTTTAAAGCACTTTTTCATTCCTTACATAGTGAATGTTGATTAGGCTAAAATTTAATTCCCTCAAGTTAAAATTGCATGACATTGGAAAATGTGAAGATAATTGATTGGTTTGAATCTAATTGAAATACTTGGGCTACTTGAACAGCTCGTGTATAGCTAGTTTTTGAATTTTAAGCAAATTGTCTTTCTACATTGAGCAAATCATCATTTACATTGAAATTTCTATTGTGAACTTGTGGTAAATTGTGTATCTTTCAGTTCTCAAGCTGAGTACTTTCATTTCATGTCTTGAGCATTTTTCATAATTGGGATTATCTTCTAAATTTTCCTTAGGTACTTAGTGCATAGCTCAAGTTAAATTGTAATCTAAGTACTTTGGAGTTTTAACAATCTTGCTTCATTAATCATCCGCTATACTCACATTGCATCAGCATTCTAAGTTAGCCTTGCATTTAATAATCAATCTCAAACATAAGCTTGGTTGAAAGAGAGATAGGAACACCTGTGTGTCTTCTCTTGAAAAGTCTTACCCTTTATAGTATCTAAAACGGTGACCTTGCAGTGGTTAGAGCCACAGCCTCTGCAACGCCAAAGGCACCGCGTACGTTAGATTTCAAGGAGAGGGATTGTTAATCACACCCTCGTGTGCTTCACCTTGACTTCTCTCTGCCATTCACTATAAAGTTAAGGCTCAATACAGAGAAAGATCAAAAGACGTACTTAGAATAGACATTTAAGTAAAACCAATCAAGATTCCTGCATTTCACTTAAATCATAGGAATTGCATTTTCATATAGGATAGTACTCATCAAAGCAGCAGTTGTCCATCTTGTACTTGGTCTCAAAATTTGTAAAGCAAGAGTATTAAACTCCATAAGGCACTGGTTTCAAATCATACAAATATAATCGAATTCTTAACATCTTGCTAAATCTAAACAAGTACTTGGTCAATCAACTATGTCTCCCTGATTAGTTGGTTTCCAACTAGTCCTTCTTCATCTCATTTCCATAAGGTCTACCCCCCATAGTCTGTTGTTGGGAGACAGCTTAAATGGAGAGGTTGGGGATCAAGGTGACAACCCCCGATCTGAGTCGTTGTCGCGGTGCCTATACATTTTGAATGACAACAGGAGGCATTCAACAGGACACCACACAATTGCCTCTCTAAGGCACATACTCCACTTAGGTTCCTCAAAGTATGTCCTCCATAGGACCATTTCCAAATTCGATGTCACAATACTTGACTTAGGAGTGTCAATCCTAATCGGTCACAGTACTTGGCACAAGGAAATGTTGGCCATTGGACCATTGTTAAACCAGGTCAATGTACTTGACTTAGGGTGTTAATCCTAATTAGTCACAATACATGATACAAGAATGTCAGTCCATGATGCTAATCCAATCTAACATTCTCCCTATTTGAGTCCATGTACTTGACTTAGGGTGTTCAACCTAATCAGTCACAGTACAACACACAAGGAGAAACTAGGTGTCCATCCTCAGTCCTTCTCAATCTAGGAGGGGAGTTATCCACAAGTCCAAAGCTTGTCTCATCAACTACTTGTTCATCTATGGAGATATGATCCAACTTCTCAACGCCCATCAACACCATGTCTCGAATAGTGGTACTTCATCATAATGTGCTTCGACCTTCCATGAAAAAACAGGTTTTCTATCAATATTCATACAGCTTATTAGAAAGTATCAAAGTCAAATCCAGCACGCCATCAAACAATCCATCAAACATCAAGCTACTTCACAGTTGACTGCACAAGTTGCCATGCATTTTGCCTTCGCAATGCTTAGTGCAATAAAATCCTACTTTCTGCTCTTCCAAGAAACCATAGCAAATCCTAATCAGCACTACCAACCAAGTAATCAAATACATCGAGAACCAATTAATTGTTGATACAATGATGGATCAACAAGATTAGAATTCCTCAACTTCTTCAAATTGGTTTGCCATGGGTTTACAATCCATCATCCAAACTTCAGGCGGATCTTGATCACATGCTTCCCTTATCCAAAGAAGATTTTACCAAGTTCCTACTTAACCTCAAGCCCCAAGTAGTGTATCAATCCATGATCCTTCATGTCAAATTATGCTTCCAACTCCCTTTGAAGGCAATACCTTTTCCTCTAACTCATGATTCCCTCTTTCATCATAAACAAATTATTGAGATCATTCTTGCTCTAATTCTCAAAGAAAGAGATCTTCTTCAATCATGAGACTCCTTTTTCATGTCCTTGAAAAATCTGGGGTAACTCTTCCAACTGAAATAAATTTCTTATCATGAACCTTTCCCTCTTACTAAGAGAACCTCCTTGCTTCTATGTTGCCATCTGCTACATACTAAACCTTGACTTCTCTTAGGCACAATTAATCAATGGATACTCTAAATTGATCGCTCCCTCTAAACTCGGTTCTTCTTCTTGTACACATCGAGAAAGTCCTCATGCTTTGCTTCATTCTTCCAGTTCTTCCTTCTATTGTCGATGTCTGCGCAACCTTAGCCATTGTCCTGCAATTCTCCCTGAGAGGATATGAAAGAATGATTACAACCAAGCAAAGGATATATAGACAAGAAATTAACTAAAAAATAATAACAATAGCCTTAAACAAAGAGCAAAGTTATAGAATAATTATCTTTTGAGAAAAGTCAACTCCCTCTTAATCTTGGACCTTCTGTAATTTTCACCATCCTTGTCCTCACATCAACATGATGTCATTTCTGTCATTCCCAAGAGCTAGGGCTTCTTTTTTCAACGAAAACAACCAGTCCTAGGGTTTTGTCCCTATTACCGCTCAAACTAGCAAGGGTCCTACGAGGGGTTCCTATAGAGAAACTACTAGGTCAAGTGGCAACAATGGAACAATAGCCCACTGTCACCTCAACCAAAGCTCCCTGCTCTTTATGGACTTTCACCAACGGGAGGAGTCTCGATATTAGGGAAAATCACTATGAGAAATATACCAATGGGTGAGGGTAGTGATTCCAAGAGCCTATTCAAAGGAGAGACTCGAATAAGAGAGATTGCTTGCTTGAGAAGCAAGGTAAATGACTCTGCAAGAATGGTTAGGGGACCTAAACCTAGGGTTGAGGAATATCACTTGGTAAGGAGTGCCCTAGACCCGAGAATCCTAGAAGAATAGGGTTTCTAAGGAATCCTTGTGAAATTGGAGTGACAAGGTTGCGGGACCACAAAGAAGCCTTAATGGACCCAGATGAGGTCAAGGGATTGGGATGGAACTTCAAACAAATGGACTTGACCAAGTGAGGGAGGAGAAAAGGATCAAAGGGATATGATTTGGCTCAGATTTTCAATGTAATGACCCTTAATGAAGCCACTAACCAAATGAAGCCTAGGGAGAAACTGTTCTTGAGCTAGGGCTTAGGATAACTTGAGATTCCACTGTCGGAATGGCTTCAAAATTGAAGGACCTCTCAAGGACACAGCAGCACAATTCTTGACCAATTTTGATAAACTTTGGATGGCTACAATGGATTTAGTGTGATGCCCTAGGCAACCTACTAGGGTTAGAGCTTAGAAAAAAGAAAAAGAGGTGAAAAAGATGTTCGTTTTGGTGATCAACTAGGACTAGACCAGTGCCTAGCCTATTGGGAGAATGGAGTCAATATGATCCAATGTTTAGAGATGCTTATACCCAATCAAGGAGTTCCCTAGCAACTTCACATGGCCCTCGAAGCAACAACTAGGTTACTAAGGAAATTTATACTTCTTTGATGGTACAATCGATGACTTATTAAGGCAATTATGAATAATCACATACCCCTAGGACATTCATTCACTATACTTTGCATAAACATATGAAAAAGCCCTCACAAAGACAAGATCGAACAAATTCACATTTCATTAAGGCAGCTACACCAGCTTCATGAGCGAAAATTTTCTATACATTATACAAGTGCAAGACATGAAAAAGAAACCATGTAAAGGATACTTACAAGTATAGCGAAATTTTCCAATCACCAATAGAGACAAAAAACAAAGCTCCGGGATAAGAAATAAGTCCTTCCAAACATCGAAAGGCATCAAGAATCTAATTCATCCGTCAATAAGGCTAGTGAAATTCTCAAGAAGAGATACAAGTCCAAAACCAAGTAATGATCAAAATGAAATGATCATCGCATCAATATATATCCTCCCTAAGGGGTTTGATTCGCCCAATAATGCCCCAACTAATAAAATAATGTGCAAAATAACATTCCTTGGTGACAAGCCCACCAAGATATCTCCATAAGACAAAAATAAGCTTCCCAAGAGGGCAAAATAATAGATATAATAGGTCAAAGGCCCATTGAGGAGGCCTAATGGAGTCCAATGTGTGCCAAGATGAATGAATGAGCTCCAAAAATAGTGATAAAGGGGGTGGCCCCTTGATATCCAAAAAAATTACCTGTGGTGCCCTCAAGTGGCTATAGGGGGTCACAAAAAATCCTCATGGGTCTCCAAATGGATCAAAGAAGCTTGTATCCCATTTGTAAAGGCTAAACGAACGATGCAAGCCCTCCAACTGTCTCTCATGGGAAGACACGTCCACATCTAGGCCGTGGATCAGTTGCCAAGTGTGTGGTGCAAGAATGGAGTTGGCTACGCAAAGTGGTCCTGGTGCATCATCATCGTCCAATAGGTGGAACACGACCAAGGAATAAGTGGAACTGAAGGATCCCACGAAGTGGCAATCTGCTCTCTGCTATGGTGGACACTCGTGGCTCTCAACGCTCACCCTACAAATGCCAATATGTCCATTTGCATGGCTTGGACCCCGTATAGGGAGACTAAACCCCAAACGAAGACCCACCTACAATCCTGTATAAGATCAAATGCGTCGCCCAATACAACCAAACATTATGTGCACCCTTACATGCTATACAAATGAGAAATTTTTCTTATATGTCTATACACGTTTTGGATTCATATGGATGCACATGAATATATATGTTTTTCTTTAAAATTTGAATATTTTATGTGTTTTTGGTTAACCGGTTTTTTATCCCTTTTTTTTACCAATTTCGGTCTGGTTTTGACTGGTTCCCAGTCTGGGGGGTCTACCAGTTCGATGACCGGTCCGGTTTTGATAACTTGTTTCAGACTTCAGCATAATGTCATTGTCATATGATGAATTTACTTTTAGACGTGCATTGCATAATTTCAATTATCAAACGATGAATTTAATTTAGATGTATCTTGCATAATGCCAAATGATGGATTTAGATGGAACATTGCATAATGTCAAATGATGGATTCAATTTACTTTTAGATGTACATTGCAAAAATGATATTTTCATAATAGTCTAATACAAAACGATGAATTTCAATTTAGATATACAATTCATAATTATTAAGATTCACTATTTAGTTATTGACATATTGTTGGGATTTTATTTTTTATTTTTATATATTAAATTTTTAATAATTTTATAATTTTTATGACTCTGACGCCACCCCACCCATTTCCCCAAAATTTCCCCAAATTTTGGGGTTGCTTATATACATCCCCCTTATGCGTATCCCCGGTCCCAAGCTTCCTCAACATGGAAACTCAGTGGAACATTGACCTAAACATCAAGTAGATAGGGTTTGCCACACAACCTATCGATTTGGTGGGTATCCACTTCAATTTCATCCATAAATTCTCATGCCCTTGGTGCCTGCCCTAAGAGGGAAACCCTAGTTTTTCTTCCCTCAACTTAAGGACTTCTTGAAGATTTCATGAGCCTTGGCCTAGCTAATATTCATTGTAAGAAACCTTTTCTCCTTGCCTTGACCTTGAGCTATTCCAACACTCGTCAAATCAATCAAACCATTGGTCTTGTGCCTTCATTTCTAGGTATATTCATAGAAAGTGAATCGCTTCCTTGTGAAGCCTTGAAACAAAATTGTCTTTCTTGAAGACCCCCTAGGGAGATCATTTAATACATTAGCCTTAGAATACCCATTATAAGTGATCTCGCTCCTACTAGGAAAGTAAACAGTAGGGTGTTTTGGCTATGGTGACAGCAGGCAACTACCCCATTGTTGCTTATAGGTCTAATTTATAACTTATAAGGTTTACTCTCCAACGTCGACTAGATTTTGTGGCAACAGGGTTCAAGAGAGCTATGGGTCAATCTAAAGGATATGGTTGGCCTAAAGAATCTCAAATACATTTCCAAAACACATCAAACCAAGAAAATACTCAAGGCTAGTATAAACTAGGGTTTTAAATCAACAAATTGCAATAACGCAATAGTTTGTCACAGCAACAAATTTAGCCACAGACATGGTGAATAAGCTATAAGAAATGATGGCCAAGTTAGAGAGTAAATTAGGGAGAAAGTTACAAAAAAATTATAGTTAATAAGACACGAAATAGCAAATGGAACCTTGACGTCAACCCTAGAAAATGGCTAAAAAATGCATGAAATTTTCCATTTTGCTTCTCTATTGACATGATGTCCAACACTAGGGCATATATCAATAAGTCATGATGAAAATATAAGATTTTTGTTGTAACTTAACCCTAATTTACCATAAAATAGAAAGAAAATATATTTTTGTATTTTAAATGAATGCGACAATAGAAGTGGACTAATACCTTCTCAATTTAAAGCATATGGAATCTAGAAAAAAAACAATTCTAGGATTTCCTTGGAGAGATACTAAATCCAAACAAAATAGGGCAAATAAGCTTACCCTAGGGCTTAAGATTTAGGTTCTCAATTTTCCAGATGATTAAGGGAAATATTAAATAAAAATAACTATCTTTATTCCTCAAATACTAAGAAAAGGGGATTAGTTTAACAAAAGACAACGAAGAAAATACCAAATAAACTAACTTAGCACGTGAGCAACATCTGATGAAACATAATACCAAGCTAAATAGATAAATTAACTTACTTCACCATGCATCATCCAAGATTCACCATAAGCATCCATGAAAAGAGATCACATCACACCACATTTCCACCCAAGAGAAGCGGCTCAACTAGGCCTCCATAGCGCAAAATAAAGAAGAATCTCACTAATCAAGAGAATTTGTGATGAAAGTTGTGGCAACGAACAATGAGATAATTCGCTCCCCTATTTATACTAGGGTAACCAAGCGAGGTAACTCAAGATAAGCTAAAGGCCATAAAAAGTACTAAATCCATGAAACAAGGTGGATAAGTCCACAAACTGACCCCCAAAGATAGCCTCTACAAAGAATAAACATGAACAATTGCCTCAAACAACCCACATGTGTGAGTAGAAAAGCTTGCAAGAGTGATATCATCATCAAAAGGCATGTCTCTCCATGAAAAAGGTGTCATGAATAGATCAAGGGATGTATCTCATCTGACAAGTCATGTCTCTCCATCCAAACGATGTACCTCATCACCAAAATAGCCCTCTCAAACTCTACGTCATTCTTCAAAAGCTCATGTCATCATCAAATGGATTGCTAGGATGACATCATCAAGCTAGGGCATGGCATTATCAAGGTAGAAGGTGCAGTTACCCCTCCAAAGGGGTCCAAAGTGATTATCATCATCAATCACCATCAAGAGAAGAGCAAGGTCCATAAAGAATGTACAATGTCAAACCTAGGGGTGTCCTATCATCTCAGGAGTGCACTTTCTCTCTGAGCCTATGTCCTAGCCTCAAAGGTCAACATCCAAGGTCCTAATGTTGAAGGAAGGTCTCATCTACAATTCCAAGTCATCGTCAAGGTAAACGTTCCTCCAAAGTACCCCAACATGCTCCATCAAATGCTCGCATCATCATGGAATGTGGTTGGACTTCCTATATAAAGTGTTGCAGAAGCAACACATCATCCCTCAAGTGATCCTAGTGTTGGAAAATGCAATATGGCAACTATTTATTCTGATTTTCCTTAACCTTAATAATTGCTTATTTATCTTCGTGTGTTTTCTTAATTAGATCTTCTTTATCAAACAAATATCACGAATGAAACATAAAAACAATAGACACATAAATTAGGCTCCAAGCCGGGGAAAAACCCCACCCAAGGGAAAACCCAGAAAATCTCCTCTTTTTATAGAATCTGCTTCAAATGAGAAAACCAAGACCCAAAACCCTAGACCAAGTCAGCCCTCCAAAGTCAAAGTCAAACCAAGTCAGCCAGAGACAAACCCTTCCAAAACTCCACCAAACTTAGAATTTCATCCCCCCCCCCAACAACAAAATTTTGGACCTGTAGCTATTTCAAAAATTTCGGCCCCTGCAACTACTCCAGAAACTCACACGTGTGAGAGAAAATGCCCAAAAACTTGTCATCCTTCCTTCACTAGGGTTTACTCCTTGATTTATTGTCCTTCGCTCTTCTTTTTTGTCCTTGTAGCAGATCAAACTTGAGAAGATGACGTACCAAATGAGATCGAAGATGTCCCTATATATAGCCTTTCCAAGAGGTCGAATAGCCCCTCTCTAGGTTGACTTGTCTCTGCCAAGGCGGACTTGTGCTTTGGAGGTTTCTAAGACCTTCTAGACTCAAAATAAATTCTTTTACAAGTTACATTTTGCCCAGATGGGTCTTATAATCATGATGTTGACTCTCTTGACTCGTGACAATAAATATTATGACCTAACAAACCCTAGAAGCATGAAGAACATGCTTTTACCTAGAAGACCATCAATAATGAGCATGAAACCCATGTTTTAAAATAATAACTTTTCTTTTTCTTCTTTTGTTTGTTACATAAGATACATATTGAAATGGGTACAACAACAATTATGAAGATCAAAACTAGTTATATTTCCAACACTCCCTCTTAACTAAGGAGGTATTTATAAGTGTACAACCAATACAACATCATTCTCAAACTAAAAAGTTCTCATAAGAAGAGTCGGATTGATAAACCAATTGTAAGCATCATCATTATGACCAACACTATCTTTGAGGCCTAACTAGACAAGCTCATCTTCATTCAAGAGCATTATGCTGGGAGGCTTTACGTGTGATACCGCATTACGTCTACAAGGCACATACCCAATCTGGATGCTCACAAGGTATGTCCTTTTAGGACTATTCTTATCTTGGATTCCCAATCCTCAAAGAATATCAGTCCTCTTCGACCACTCTTATCTTGGACACCTGTCCTATCCTCAATCCTCAAAGAGTGTCCGTTCCTTTCCTTTATTGGATGCTCTATCCTCAAAGAAACCACAGATGCTTATCCAACCCTCCACCATTCTCTCTCCAAGGCCTTCACTTAGACTTACAGTTGTTAGTCCTAGTCAAGTGCATGACACGTGAAGAAGAAAATGCACATGTGATGTCCATCATCACTCCCTCTCAACCAAAGAGGATATCCCCATTCTCTTATGACAGGATCTAGGTCATCAATCTTGCACATCACTTTCATTATATTGAGCCTTTCCAAACTTCAAGTTGATCATAGCTTCCTCATGAAAGTGATCTCCTTGTTGTTGTACGAACTTGACCTTCAAGTTATCTTCTCGCACTGCTACCTTTTAATCCCAAGATGAACACATCTTGACTTCATAATTGCCAAAATCATATGTTGAGCTTGCCTCAACATTCTTCATATATTCCTACAATATCCTTCCAAGTAGCAAAAACAATATGTTAACTAGATAACCAATAACAAAAATATTAGACTTACCTCATCCCTTATGATGCTTTTCTCATCAAAACATCAACATCCTCATGGTTCATCTTCAGAAGAATCTTCCTTCATGCATCAAAGTGCCCAAGGATCGAACTTGATTACCAAGTTACAATATTCTTCCTAGGAGTAGTTATCATTAACTCCTTTTCTTTCATAAACTATATTAGATGTTATCAATATTCTATATAATCTAGAGAGAAAATCTTAATCTTTTATTCATTCTAGAGTAAGTCAAATTCATCTTTTAAGCATCATATAACCAAGCATAATTTATGACCAACTATTTTTTACAGGATTTTGTACATATGAATCCTACCAAAGGGAAGAGTTACCTTAAATATGCATTCATATGCTTCCATATAATCATCTAGTTATTAGACCTCAAATGAGTCTGTATCTTATACTTAAAGAGAAATAGATCTCCTTCCTTAAGAGATTGCAACCTCACCAACTGCATTCCTTCATCCTTCATGAGTATTGTTTCCATACTATATACTAACCTTGTCATAATGCTTCTTCCGAGAACCTTCTAAAATGATGGTTCTTATTGGATATTGATGATCCACCATAGCAAAATGACTACCTCTAACATAATGTTAGATAATACTTGGATGAACAATAATATGCATAATGGTCCTGGGCTTCTCATTCTGGAAAAACTAGATGATTTCTTCTCAAGCAACTTAAATTTTCTACTCTCATATGATTCTTTTTATTATGTCATGCATTTACAAAAACAAAACTCTTCTAGAGTAAACAACAATGCATGTTATTCTAAAGGAAAGACCAACTTCAAACAGAACCTGATAGAGAGGATGTCTTCTTTAATAGTAAAGATCTTTGACATCTTCTTTCTTCGACTTCTCAGGTTCTCCCATTTCTTCAGTTGTGTGAGCTCTGTTTATTTCCTTTCTTTCTTTTGTTGTTTTGCTTGTTTGGACCGTCCCTCTTATAGTGTCCATATTCATTACATCCAAAGAATTGAACCTTGGAGATATCAGTCTTATTCTTGGACTTGCCAAACTTTCCCTTCTTCAACTTCTTGCTCCTTGCAATAAAGGCTCAAGATTGTTCAATAGATTTGATGTTATCATTTGCCTTGATTCTATTTTCTTCCAAGATGCATTGCGCCGACAACTCATCAAAAGGACTTGAGTCTTTCTTAGAGTTGATGCTCGTTGAAAAATTGCTCCATTCTGGTGGCAAGGAATTCAGTACACATATGGTCATTTTGGAATCAGAAATTGTCTCTCCAAGCCCCTGCAACTGATCCCTTATTTGAGACATCTTCATTAGAAAGGAAGCCATATCCTCATCCTTCAATTTCTTCATTTTATATAGTTTATTTCTCAAAGACATCTTTTGACATGATGTAACAAATTTACTAGCTTGTCATACATAGCCTTAGAAGTCTTCAAATTAGCAACAAAGGAAACTAGATGATCCTTAATGGATTCAACAATGATCCTTTGTGTCCTTACTTCCCCTTTCTTGTATTTTGCTAGTTCTTGAGTCATGTCTTTGCTAGGTTCAGTAACTTCACTGAGGACATATTCCATTACTTCATGTTATGTAAGTGTCAGGTCAATCCTTTTCTTCCATGCTAAGAAATTTGCTAAGCCAACGAGCTTATTGCTTTCCTTGCAAAAAGAACCCATATCACTTTTAGAATCAGACATAGAGTAATATGATACTTACTTCTCCACCAAGAGTCTTTCCTTCTTTAATGATGTCTCTAACTGTCTTAATGCCTTCAAGATCTTCAAAGAGACTTCAATGATGACCTTGAAAGATGTCTCCTAGGATTCCTCCAACAACAACTTCCAAGAGTGATGAATGATACTAAGATCCTTTGATGTTTCCTTCAAGGATGTCTTCCAATCATCTTTTAAACAGATCTCCTTCTAAGAGAGATCAACAACCTTCTTGAAATCTTCCTCTTCAGGTCCTCCTTTTATGAGAGCTTGATGTAATCCTCTTCTTCTAGATCAATAATAGGTTTCTTCTTATTTCCTTGTATCCTTCTACAAATGATTCCCCTTCGCAAACCCTTCTTGTGTCCACAAGATGATCTTTCCAATTGTCTTCTATTGTTCACCTTAGCGGTGATACCATGTTGGAAAATGCAATATGGCAGCTATTAATTTTGATTTTCCTTAACCTTAATAATTGCTTGTGAACTTTATTTATCTTCTTATGTTTTCTTAACGAGATCTTCTTATGTTCCCCTTAGATATTCTTAATTAGATCTTCTTATGAATCCAATTAATATATTCCTGCATTGTTAGTTCCCTATAATACTAGTGTAGCACCTATATTGTTATTGTTGTAGCCCCCATATTGTTATTGTTGTGCCTATAGAAGCCCACTATTGTTATTGTTGTGCCCTGACATATTATTGTTATGTAGGCCTTGATTATATTGTGAACCTTTAGACTCCTATATATACCAATGAGGTCTTGTCATTTGAATCACCCAAGAATTGTTCATTTATGTGATGTAAAAGGAGGTTGCCCCCTCGAAGTGGTTTATTTTGAATTCGTTGTACTATCTTTTCTTCTGCTTTTGTGATCTGGTGACATAACATTTGGTATCAGAGTTGGATCCTAGGGCTTCACTACCTTAAACAGGTCATCTTGGAATTTTCGCTATAACTTTTTTCTGCGAGGCTTCAGAAGCTGAAATTTTGACCACATGGAGCCGAAATCTTCATGAACATCATGTAAAAATTTCAGATCTTGGTTCACTATATTCTCGAAGATATGATTAAAGGAAGTTAGGTTTTTTGTATGTTTCGGAATTCTGCCTCAAACAAGTGTCTCGGGGAAAATCGTCATAACTGCCGTTTCGAGCATCCAAATTGAATTTTGTAAAAAGTAGTTGAAAGTGCACAAACTATAGTTTCTTGGATACCATCTTCAGGGCCGAAAGCTGAAATAGTGACACGTGGCATTCCGTACAAGTTCGCTCTACTAAACCAGTCCATAATCAGGTCATCTTGGGAGAATTGGCCTAACTTTACCTTGAAAAATCCAATCTTGGTCTAACTAGAGGTGTTGGAAAGAGGACACAGAGGTCTACCACAGAACGAAATTTCAAACCTTGGGAGGCTGAAATTACAGAGATACCATAGTTTCAAATCAAGCTCCAAAATCCAAAAAAAAAGGTGTGCGTTTTTTAAATTTGCACAAGTTTTGTTTGAGAAATCAATCTGAAGTGATTCAAAGAACAATAAAGCATAGATATCATTATTTGGTTCCAATATGCCTCGAAACAAAAAATGGATACTCCTAGTAAACAACCAGAAAGCTCTACTATGACACATAAAGAAGAGGATGAAATGCAACATGATATATCAAATTATGAGACCAAGAGCAACAAATTTCACTCTCACAAAGAGTAACCAAAAATGAACTGGAAGCGATGATGAATGTTAAGATTGATGGTTTAAAATCAAAAATAAAAAGGGACACAGAAGGTTTAAAAGTAGATATGGAAGGTTTGAAGGATGGTTTAAAAGCAAATATGAAAGGTTTGACAAAGTTGCTACAAGAAATGCTTCCTAATGGTGACAAGGTATTCCATGAAACTCGTGATGAGAACAAAAGGAATGTGAATCATGATTTTGGAGACTCTAACTTTGGGTTGAAGATTGATGGTTTAAAATCAAAAATAAAAAGGGACATAGAAGGTTTAAAAGTAGATATGGAAGGTTTGAAGGATGGTTTAAAAGCAGATATGAAAGGTTTGACAAAGTTGCTACAAGAAATGCTTCCTAATGGTGACAAGGTATTCCATGAAACTCATGATGAGAACAAAAGGAATGTGAATCATGATTTTGGAGACTCTAACTTTGGGTTGAAGATTGATGGTTTAAAATCAAAAATAAAAAGGGACATAGAAGGTTTAAAAGTAGACATGGAAGGTTTGAAGGATGGTTTAAAAGCAGATATGAAAGGTTTGACAATGTTGCTACAAGAAATGCTTCCTAATGGTGACAAGGTATTCCATGAAACTCATGATGAGAACAAAAGGAATGTGAATCATAATTTTGGAGACTTTAAATTTGGGTTGAAGACCAACCACATTCCAAAGATTGATATGAGGAAGTTTGGCAAGGATCCAGTAACACAGATACTACAGATGGTGCAATTCTTTGATCTACATGATGTGCAACATACACAAAAGGGTACGCATTGCATCTTTATATTTAAAACCCAATCAGTTTGTGTGGTATTGATGGGGCTTTGTTTTAATAAACCACTTGTCACTTGGTCGATTTTTACTATGGAATTGATAACACATTATGAGGATACCAAGAGCAACACCTTTTTTATCCAATTGATAAATATTAAACAAAATGATTCAATGGCGAAGGACATTGAGGACTTCCAAAGATTAAATATCAAGGAAATTGATATTCCAGAGGAGCATATGACTGATGTCTTCATAAGGACTTTAAAAAATAACATCCAACATGAGGTTCGCCTTTTCGAACTTAATTCATTGAAGAAGGCATTCAGGGTGGCAAGAAAAGTTGAAAGCAAAATTATGGCAACAAGGAAGTCTACCACTCACAACTATAAAGATAGAAGTATTGTTGCTCCTAGCCTCCCACAACCTACAAGGTTGACACCACAACAACTAGAGGAAAGAAGAGCAAAAGGGCTTTGTTACAATTGTGATAGCAAATACATTAAAGGTCATAAGTGTGCTAAGAAGAAATTATTTTACATAGATTGTGAAGAGGAGGAAGAAAATAAACAAGAAACATCAAAAGAAGAGGATATACACATTGAACCAACCATAGAGAAAGAAGAAATTGATCCGACCATATCTTGTAATGCATTGGCGGGAATTACCACTCCTCAAACTCTCAAGATAGAAGGATATATCAAGAAAAAAAAAAGTAATAGTGTTGATTGATTCGGGTAGTACCCATAATTTTATTCATTGTAAGATAGCCAAGGAATTGAATTTCTTTCCATATCCAACACTAAAGTGTCAAGTGATGGTTGCAAATGGAGGAGCTATAAATTGCCCAGGAAAGTGCCATAATATCAAGCTAACCACGGGGGAATATGTATTTTCCATTCCAATGGGTGATGTTGACGTTGTATTAGGAGTCCAATGGTTACAATCTTTGGGGACGATAACTTTTAATTTTCAAGAACTTTTCTTGAAATGGTCCTTACAAAGTGTTGCAAAAGATTGGTACTATGGCACACAAATTGGAGTTGTCTGCATCTTCCCGAGTACACCTACTTTTCCATGTTTCATGTTTAAAGAAGGTTATTGGTGACAAGCTCCCAGTGCAAACAATATTGTCAGAACTTGCCGAGGAAGGAAAAATCATATTGGAGCCTGAAGCAGTCATGGAAACAAGAACCCAACAACTACGAAATCAATCAATTTCAAAGTATCTCATTAAGTGGAAGAACTTACCTGCTAAAGATTCCACATGGGAGGATGAGAATTTTATACAGAAGCATCCAAAACTACTGAAGTGTTGAGGACAACACTTTTAAATTTTTTGAAGGCGAGGGGCATGTTAGGTCTCTATAATACTAGTGTAGCCCCTGAATTGTTATTGTTGTAGCCCCCATATTGTTATTGTTGTGCCCATTGAAGCCCACTATTATTATTGGCATGCCCTTACATTATTATTGTTATCTAGGCCCTTATTATATTGTGACCCTTTAGACTCCTATAAATACCAAGGAGGTCTTGTCATTTGAATCATTCAAGAATTGTTCATTTATATAATGTAAAAGGAGGTTGCCCCCTCGAAGTGGTTATTTTCAAGTCGTTGATATATCTTTTCTTCTGCTTCTGTGATCTAGTTACATGACATGCATACACATAGAGATTTGGAGAGAGTAATCTTTCATTCAGAAAACAGGTGGCAATATAGCATACAAGTTGCAGGATCGCTCCCTCTCAATCTCCACAATTCACATATCATGAATTTATAACCTCTTGACATTAATCCTCTAAATTCCTTGTGACCTTTCATGCCACACATCTTCGTCTTAACTTGACATTTGTTCATGCATATTGACATGTGAAAACTCATATTAGCTTAATGCTTGGACCCTTGACTTTTGACACTAATTAATAAGCCTCATGTGACATTTGGACACTCATATCATCTTAATGCTTGGACCCTTGATTATTAACAGTGATGACTGAACCTCTTGTGACTACCTTCACATGACCTTAATGTTTACAACACAAAACCTTTCCTATAGCCGACACACAATAGTTTATGTGTTGATATTTCCCAACAATTTGCCAATTTATAATAATGTAACTAGAGGACAAAGTTATTTTATTTCGAAGAGTTTCAAAAAGGCAAGACTGTCTAATTAACCTTCTAAGTAACAAGATAAAGAGAAGGCTGCTCCAAAGGGAATTCTAAATTTACAAAAAAGTATGAAGTATCGGTAAAAGTTGTGACCATGTAAATACATAGCATAATGACACTAAGAAAGACTGTTCCGCTGCCAAATAGGACCCTCCTATACAACCTTTTCTTTCCAAGAAAAAAGCTGTATATTCAATATTTCAAAGAGAAATCAAAATATGTGTATCATTATGCCTTGGCACTCCAGAAGATAAAATCACTCTGTTGCTTCATCAAGCAAAATCTGAACCTATCTACTGACAGAAAAATTGCTGTTAATAGTCTTACTTCTGTATCTTAGCAACAGATGCCATTCATAAGAAAAACTAATTAGTAAAAACACCACAGTCCACAACAGCCCACTGTTATTACAATATTTTCAAATGTCTTGGCTTAATAGCCAAATTAAAAACAGCTTAACAACAAAATGCACATAATCCTTTCTACTAAAAGAAAAAAGGGCAGTACATACTACAGGCTTCTTTCATTCTACTCCTTCTCAATAGAGCGGCATGACTTGTTCAGGGAGAGGGCAACTATCATTTTTTTAAATAGCACCATCATTTTTTTTAATAGCACCTTCAGGCATTCATCCATTTCCAATGCTTCTTTTGAAAGCATATCCAGATTTCTCATTGGGCTCTCTAAGTACGTGTTGAAACTTGAAAGGAAACCTCTTCAAACATATTCCCTGGATCTTTAGTTTTTTTCATGAACAGGATAAGAAGTAAATTCTCAAATTTGGTGATGCCCTTTGCCCAATCTAATATCATCTTCGAACCTCTCAAAATTTGCATATTAGTTATACCCCTGTCTGGTGTTGTTTTTAACAGCAACCACAAAGCACATAACTCTGATTTGTTTTTTGAGTCTTGACCAAAAACTGCTTTGTGAGTGATGAAATGGTTCTGATTAAAAAATAGGATGCCACCAGATCCAGATCAACCAGGTGTGCCATGGCTCACTTCGTCAAAAATACTGTCCTTTGGTGAGACATATTTGGACACAGATAGATGGTTCACAGAGTATGTTATATAAATTAATTTGTTTGGATGGCATAGTGTAAAATTTTAAAAGAGCAGTTGAAATCGGGATGTGAATAGAAACAAAGGAAGAGTAATCTGAGATGAAAGGGAATTCGTGTAAACAAGCAAGCCACAGTATATGGCCAGTTCGTTTTTGAAACATTTTGTAAAATTAACAAACAATTTCTTTCTGCCTCACCCACAATACTAAAAGAAAATAAGATGAGACTGACCATAAAAGGCCTTCAACAGCCTAATATATGAAAAGTAAGCAGCAGCAACAATCAAGTCAACCAAAAATTAGTAAACTTATTTTGAAGCAAATGCAATCCATCTTACCTTATCAGCCACAGGATCCAAGAATGCTCCAAAAGCAGATCCCGATCCCATCTGTAATCCATGAAAATTGCTGGTTCAGGCAAGATTGTGCCCAAGAGACTGCCTTTAAGGCCACTCCCATTACTCTTGCACCATTTCCTATAACAATATTTGCATTGACCTTCTTACAAACAAGAGATAAGTGCAATATGATTAATTTAAAAAGAAGACCAGTTAGAAGAAACAATATTCTGGAATATAATAAATTACATACTCTGCGGGCAATATAACCATCTAGCCAATCGGTGGCAGCAGCTGCCACAAAGATACTTGTTGTAGCCATAGTTACCCACCAACCGTTAAAATAAAACACTGACAAGCGGATACATGTGTCAGTTACACAACACTTCAAATATATATTTGCATATGCCATAAAATTACTTACAAGGCAAAACATAGCCTTCATAGTTTGAGCATAAATTCATCTTTGCTTACACAGTATGCTTTTGTTAACGACAATAGAGGGGATAAAATAAGGGATAAGAATACTTGCAGCTCAGAATAAAATGTGAAATAATTGCTGTGAACATATGTATACAAGTGAGATAATGTCAAGATTCCTAAATTAATGAAATCCTAGCCATACGAAATCCAAACTAATATAAAATACTATTTGGAATTGAAAATTCCCTTCAGCTTGGATATATCTACCATCAGATAGATGAGCTTTAACAAGTTGTGATATTTTTGTTTCTAAGCATGCAGCCTGTTACATCTCATATTGTATGGGGTTCTACTTTGTGATTTTCAATAGCTCAATGGAGATTCTGCTGGTCCCTTGGAGGTCTTTGGCTTGGGGGAGGCTCACTTCTCCTTGGTTGGATAATTGTGCTTGCCACTTGGTGGTCTTCTCACATGTGCCTCCCTTGTCAATTGCCCTTGATTGCACTTTCTGATGGTTCTGGAGCATACTATCTCATTATGGCGTCGTTTGGTACATATCCTTATCTTGGATATGGATGATAGTCCAAGTGCCCAAAGGTGTTAGATGGTAGTGATAGGAAGTTGTTATAAGCATAAATAATAATTCATAATTAATGAAGACACACATGAAAAGATGTGACTTCTTATGAAAGGACACTCCCACCTAATCTTTATAATGGGGCCCTCATAATTCATTTGTAATTCTCATTATATCATATCATTTTTACTCATAAAATTTATGAATTTACTGTCCTTATTGATTTCTTTATATTCCAAGTATTTGGATATTTTATTGGTGAGTCATATTTGGTTGTCACATTTGGTATCGGAGCTTCAATTTCTAATCTCGGCCATTGGCCATAGAGGATTTTAGCCAAAATCAGAATTTTCAAAGTTTCTTCAACTCCAAGGTCTTTGACCAATTAAAAAAAGAAAAAAGAAAAATATTCTACCCATGGCCATTTGCACTTCAACAATTTTAAAAGAACGAAATAAGAAAAACAAATCAGTCCACTGCAAAAATTGAAGGAAATAAAATCAGGGAAAACACATCATTGTACATATGATTGTCGTACAGACTCCATACAACCCATTGTAGGTACATCCGCAGTGCCGTACCCATCCTAGCAATCATCAATTCCACACATGCCAATTATTACCGCCTCATCATCCAATACAATTAACTGATTAGAAATTATTGTTGTGATGTGCCGTCATACCAATTTTGTACACCACAATCGCAGCCAACCAAAATGTCATGTCCCGTCAAATGTTTTTAATTGTTGAAGAAAGGCGTATGGTTAGAAGATCAAATCAAAAATACTAAAAATGAGTACTTTTATATCTATAAATCGAATCTTTGTTTTTATGGTTTTTTTGTTTCTGGTCTCCCCATGTTGGTTTCAGTGATTCTTGAGGATGAGACTTAGGTAGTGGGATCATGGCAATAAGGGTGGAATAGAAATTGAATTGTCTTTCTCATAGGGGTTTGGTTGTGACCGTGCCTACTCGCAAAAGAAATGGCAAGGAGAAAAACTTTGTGTTTGGCTCTTGGGGCACAGATCGAACTTAGGGATCTAGACAACAGTATGTGATCCACATGAAACAAGATATGGTGCAAGTACACCGCCAGATTTCGTATCAATGCCCAACAAAGGGCAACGTTGCCATAGATGAGGTTGATATGGATGTTCAATGACTGTGGGAGGGCAAATTATAAGACTCACATATTAACAAAGGCTCAAGGTTGCATCGAGGACACAAGCAATTAACAAAGCCTCAAGGTTGGGTCCAGGACCCGAGCAATTCTAGGACTAGGGAGACTCAATGCTTCAAGTAAGCGAAAATGTATTGGACTATGAAAGCTATGGTAACACAAGCCATAGCTCCAGAACAGTCTAGGATTGTGGAGCTTCAACAACTACTCTCACTTTCTATCAGAAAAATTGAGGCCTTTGTCAAGGGGGTCTTCGATATCCAAATCTTGGTTAAATGCATAGCAAAGGAGGTTGCCATGCAAATGATCCCAAAGGCTTGAGGGAGTCGAAGGGCTCCCAGGAAAATCCAATCCTAATTCTAGAGGATCAGCTTCCACCTTTGTCTAGTTTAGCTAAAACTCTAACCTCTCAACAGCCTGGTCAATGCAAGAAGGTAACTCCAAGAACCCCCCTGGAGTACAACCATCTTCTGCTGATTTCTAGCTTTTTCTTGTTTAAATTCCATGTGTGTTTTATCATTGGTATCTAGGGTAACAGGTCTAGCCCAGTTTTAGGTGATGACCCTAAAAGTTACAATCTTTTTTTGAATCATCAACATTACCAAGTTTCGTTATTGTTATTGTCAATTATGTTCTTTTGAAATATCGGAAGGGCTTGGTTTCCCATGTGGCAAGCCCTCCCAGACTCTTTGTGAATTTTGTATATTTTGTGCTATGAATGTGAAATAGAAAGCTTATATTCCCTTTGTGCTATTCTCTTGTATCTAGGTTCAAGGAAAATGCTAACATTTTCATAATTACATCTTCATGGACAAAATTAAATTTTTCAGTGAAATACATGAAAGAAGCAAAAAAAGGTAGAGAATCATTTCAATTTCCCGAAAGTTTCTAGAGGATGTTTCTTCCATAGTTCATAAAGGTAGTGAATCATTCGAATTTCCAGAAAATTTCTAGAGCATGCTTCTTCCATTTTCAAAGGAAATCATGTATATATTGTTGAAAATGTAGCAAGTAAAGGTCTTCTGGCTTATACCTTAGCCAGTGAAGACCTCAAGTTGTCCTCGTGAGTTAGACTTCAGTTAGGATGAGTTATTTCCAGTTTACTGGAATAATGATCAAGTTAGCATGTGTAGAGTTGGAGCTTCAGTTAAGTGGAGTCTTCATCAGTTTGACTACAGAAGGAGGTGGCAGTTAGCAGTTCAGTTAGTATTCAGTCTTGATTGAAGAAAGAGAAGGCTAGATCTCCAGTGTTGATTGGAGAGAGCACAAGTTACAACTCCAGTCATGATTGGAAGGAGAGCGAGTAACACTCTCAATTAACTCGCTATCAGAGCTTGAGTTCTAAATTAAGTTGGGCCTCCTTACATGGATCGAAGTTCACCTATAAAGAGAGGACAAAGGCACAAGTAAATCACAACACTTTTGTGCCCAGGGTTTATGAGACAAATAGTTCACGAGTTTGTGAAAGTCTTTGATTGTGGAGAGCACAGATATTGAGTCCTAAGAAATAGGAGACCACAAGAGCACTACAATTTAGGAGAATTGGTTGTGCACAGAGAAGAGGAATTGGGTCCTAAGAAATAGGGCTGCCAAGTGCACAAGAAAATAAGGATTTTCCCTATAAAATAGGATTTGATCTGTGCTGAGAATAGTGGCTCATGTGCGCTAGGAAATATGGACCTAGTGCACAAGGATTAACGAGCCTCTAGTGCACAGAGATCAAGCAGAAGATAGCAGGTTTTGCAAAGCAAGTCAAGGAGGCAGCAGAGGAACAATTGTGTGCTAGAGGGCCGAGATCAAGTAGGATCAAGGCCAGCCAACATCAATTGTATTAGCTGAGATTTCAGAGAGAAACATAACGCTTTCTCAAAGAGACAGATTGCTTTGTAATAGATCCAAGTGCTCAAAAACAATAAATTAAATAGCCACATCAAGCAAGCAGGTTTACCCTGTTGGGTTTCCTGAGAAAATAAATGTGTCAATTTGTGCATGTATTTTTATCTCTATGTTTTTTATTACTATGCATATAAATTGTTAAGAGAGTATGTATCTTGGTGAAAGTAAACTAGGTTTCAGTTTTCAGATATCCAGTCTCATGGAAATTTAACATATATACATGAATGCATGAGAAATCTAAAGAACCAAGCAACCTTACTTTGAATTTCTTGCAAAATGGGGCCATGACTCTTTACTTCAAATCTGAATATGTTGAGATATACATGATCATCATGCCTTGTACAAAAATCTGAAATGTGGAGTAATGTTGCTTGCTTCATCCTACAAGCACAAGGACTTAAAAAATATGCAATGAAAAAGGACTTTGAGTCTCCAATGGAGTTGGCTGTTTAAAAGTGTAACTAGGTTCAGTCTTCATAATGACATGTGTAATTGTGATTTTATGTAATAGATGAAAAGAAATAAAATAAAAATATTATTGTAATGCTTGTTCTCATGGGTTTCATGACCAAGGAATTTTATTTTAGTAATGGCTCCCATTGTGAGCCTTTAGGTTTTGTCATCTAGTCATAAAAGTCAAATTGAGTCAATGTCATGTATCAAGGACCCTTCTTGGGCATGTTACATTTGTATATGAGTCAATTAAAGTGTCAAATAGCCCTCCATATAGTCATAAAAGTCAAATTGAGTCAATGTCATGTATGAAGGACCCTTCTTGGGCATGTTACATTTGTATATGAGTCAATTAAAATGTCAAATAGCCCTCCAAGACAAGCACAAGACCTCTCCTTCAAGTCGGCCTCAAAATAGAATAAATGATCTCCTCCAAATGACACGTCATCTCACCCTCCATCAAGTCGGCTTATTTGATGAGGAAACAACTATAAATAGGGCAGCTCGGCCTCAGTTCAGGATTAGAATTTCAGTCAAGCAGTTCTGAAATTTAGAAGTGGGAAAAACACTTAGAAGGAGGCCTAATCATCAGTGAAGGAAAAAGGAAGTAGAGCGAAGTTCTTAGTTCATTTTTGGGTCTGTTTTAGGGTGGTTTTGCTGTCACAAGTGCGAAGAAGGAGATCATTTGTTGTAGTAAGGTCAAGATCCAAGGTAACTGAATTAGGATAAGTACAAGTCATAAGGGAGGCCAAGACAAGCTAGAAGGAGACCCTATTCAAAGCGAAGGAAATCGAGGCATAAGAAAAGGTCTTATGCATAAGTTAGGGTTTCTGAATTAGGGTCAAGGATTGCAGACCTATTTTAGAGAGGCTGAAAGTCTAAGGCAAAACGAAGCCGACATTGAAGAAGAGCCGAGAAGAAGGAAGGAGCAGAAGGTTGACTATCATTGACTAAGGATCTCATCAAGGAAACTTGTGTCTTGGTCTTGGAGTAGCAAATAGGTCAAGGGTCTTGTTCTTTGTATTTGTCGATTGGAGTCTCTATAAGAAGGAGAATTTGTTTGAGTTTTTGTCTCAGGTGGGAGAGGTTTTGGCCCTAGCTTATAACCTATATTATATGTCCCTTGTCTCTTTATGGTTTATGCATTGGTAGTTGTTTGATGAAGAATAACACTATACTAACATAAGTAAAGAAGATCCTAATCTAAGAAGAAAAAAGCATTCAGAAGTAGTTATCTAAAGTAGAGAAATCACTTAACCTCGATGCCCTAGATTTCTCAACATGATATCAAAGCTAAGGTGACTAAATCAACGAAGGGCATATTATCAAGGGACACTCAAGGATCAAATCTTGGGGAAGGCATCAAAGCAAAGATCATCTTGAAGTCAAGATCTACAAAGGAAGCATCATAACCCTAGATCAAAGAAGTTTGCAAAGGAGTATTGGGATCATCATAAGAAAAGAAGGCCAAAAACCATCTACTCAAGTTGAAGAGATCTACGAATAAAGGTAAGCTTGAAGTTTATTCTTCCAAGAAAAGCACTTCAAGATCAAGATCATATCATCATCAATCCAAGAAGCATTCCTAGGATTCGCTCTCAATCATTTTGAAGTTGAAGTATCTTGAAGACTATTCATCCGAAGGAAGATAGATCAAAAGGCGTTGTCATCAAGATTCTAAGGCAATCTCTCTCTCGTTGAAGCAAGATTCCTACCATTGGAGACATCATCAAGAAATCATTATCAATCTTCATCATCAAGAAGTCATTATCGATCTTCATCAACAAAGACTCCACCATCAAAGGATCCAAAGGGATCTCCCTCTCTACAGGATCAAGGATCATTATTGAAGAAAACTATCTTCATCAAGGGGAATTTTTCTACTCACTATATCATCATCAACATCAAGGAAGCAGCAAGGAGAAAGAGCATCCTATCAAGTATATTTATGTCCACATCTAAATCTGTCAAAATGTCCTTTTGCAAGGAAAGCAACAAATTGGTTGGGGCTTCAAACTATCTCGCATGGAAGAAAATGACAGATCTGAATCTCATTGAAAATGAGGTGATGGAACATGTTAAAGAATCTATCACAAAACCAGGAAAGGAAGATGCTCAAGCTCTTGCAAAGAATATGAAAGGGGAAGTTAGGGATCAAAGTATTTTCATAAAATCCATCAAGGATCCCCTCATCAAGAAATCTATGACAAACTGGTAGAGTTATATTCCATGAGCACTGTTGGAGAAGTGATCTCATTAAGGCAAGAACTCTACAAGCTGAAGATATCAAGGGAAGATGGAATAGCCTCATACTATATGAGGATATCTAAAATTCGGGATCAACTACAAGATCTAGGAGAAGTCATGTCTGATAGAGAAATGACTACAGTAGTACTAAATGCACTACTGGAGAAGTGGGGTAGCTTTACTTCAAGTATTTATGGGAAGAAAGAAGCTAATCCATTCCAGGATCTATGGTCACTGTGCAAGATTGAAGAATCTATACTAAAGGCCAAGTCTGATGTAGGAGCAGGTGAGCAAAATCAAGTTTATGTCTGGCTCTCGAAAAAAGAAAAGGGCCATGGCTAAGATTCAATGCTATGGATGTCAAGAATATGGACACTGCAAAAGAGATTGTCCTAAGATCAAAAAAGTCAATAACAAAAGAGGAAGAGAAGAAGCCCATATCACTAAAGAAATGGAGGAAGTTGAAAAAAAGAAGTCCAAGAAAGAGAAAGTAAGAGATCTCTATTATGATTGAGATAGTCTTCCTCACCTAAGTTCTTTTCATAGTTTCTAAGTCTTTTTTTGTAAGATATAGCTATCATGACTCACTTAGAAAAATGATGGGATGCATCAATGCATCATAGAAGCATTGAGAGCAAGAGCTTGTGACTTCATCATAGAGAAACATGAAAGATGGCAATCAACTTGGAAGGATATAGATCTTGGAAACCTCATTTGTAACATAAGTGGCACTTATGGAAAAGAAAGAAAAAGGTCATCTAATACAAGGCTCATCAAACATTTGTCAAAAGGAAACAATTGTTGATGGGGATAATTTAGATCCAAGGTAACCGAATTAGGATTAGTACAAGTCATAAGGGAGGTCGATACAAGCTAGGAGGAGACCCTATTAAAAGCGAAGGAAATCAAGACATAAGAAAAGGTCTTATGCATAAGTTAGGGTTTTTGAAATAGGGTCAAGGATTGCAGACGTATTTCAGGGAGGCCGAAAGTCTGAAGCAAAACAAAGTCGAAGTTGAAGAAAAGTAGAGAAGAAGGAAGGAGCGGAAGGTTAACTATTGTTGACTAAGGATCTCATTAAGGAAGCTTGTGTCTTGGTCTTGGAGTGGAAAATAGGTCAAAGGTCTTGGTCTTGGTATTTGTCAATTGGAGTCTCTATAAGAAGAAGAATTTGTTCGGGTTTTCCTCTCAAGTAGGAGAGGTTTTGGCCCTGGCTTATAGCCTATATTTTGTGTCCCTTGTCTCTTTATGGTTTATGCATTGGTAGTTGTTTGATAAAGAATAACACTATTCTAACATAAGTAAAGAAGATCCTAATCTAAGAAGTAAAAAGCATTAACAAGCAGTTATCTAAAGTAGAGAAATCACTTAGCCTCAATGCCCTAGATTTCGCAACATTCCCAAGATGCAAATATCATCTTCAAATAAGCATCCTCACCAAACAATGTAGTTGATCTACAAATGTCTCTAGAAAATGGACTTTACCCCTGGCAACAACACCAAAATGTTACACAAAATCTAGCACCCCATATAATGTGAAGTCCTAAAGTATCTCAAAGTGGCGTTGAAGAAGGCCACCCATTGTCACCACATAGCTCTTTCTCACACTTTTCGTTGGCTCATCTCCAACTCAATAGGGGCTTCCCTAAAGATAAGGTTGCCAAGGCTATAGAGTAAAGGATCAATGTGATTTTATGAAGAGTTAGCCTAAGAAAAATAAATGGTTGTAGTAAAAATGGAATAAATGAGGAGTGTGGGAAAGGAATATGAAGGTAGAAACCCCACAACAAAATCTTGGGCAAATGGAGACAAGGATGATCACTCTAAAGAGTGTTGTTTTGTGAATGATTAGAAAAGATAGGGTTGCCAATGACATCCCAGAATCAACATTAATAGTGGTGGAAATCAATATAGATACAAGTCTTGGATGTTGTATTAATACTACTCTTGAACAAGTTGACAAAGGTGTTGCCCTATAATGATATATTAATTACAACAACAATTTTGTTTGAAAGTGAAAAAATAAAATATGCACAAATATAACAGCAAAAGGAAATAAGAAGGAAAATCTCTATATGCATTACTCCTATCCAAATGGTCGATGCTCCATTACAAGGCCTTCACCACACATTTTTTGCAAGAGATTCTTACAATTATTGGACAACATTAAAAGAATGCAAAATAATTAAGCCTTACTTATGATAGAATGATACCTCCAATCTTCAATTAAGCTTGCCAAAATGACATACAATGTTGCCCAAGGGGACAGTTCCTCTATCCCCAAATTTCCAACCATTGTTATGCACAGAGAGCTCCTCTTTATAGTATATACAATGAGTCTCTTCTCTAATAAAATAAAATATTATTATCTTTCTACTAACTTCATGACAAGTCAAACAATTATTATAATGATGTAGTAGTAAGATCTCTCCTAAATCCATGGTTGACCATGTTACAACATGTGGAAAATAACGTCTTCAAGGTAATTTCCCCATCAAGTGTCCACTCCAAATGTGTGAATTCTAAGGTAACTAACAACATAGATGAATGTGCAAGACGCCAAGTGGATGGAGCGTTCGACAAGAAAAGATGTAGTCAAAAACCCCTAAATAGCAAGTGGACCACCTCCACAAAGCAAATCCAAGGAGATAAGTGAAAACTAGGGTTTTGACCATGTCAAAACTCCATGAAATTATTATACATGTATCTCCAAAAATAGCAAGAAGCCTCTCCATAAGTGTGCCCCCCAAGAATATCCAAAAATAGCAATAAGAAACCTTCTACATGTGCGCCCCCCAAGAATAACCTCCACAAATATAAAGAATACCAAGTACAAGAGCATGCTAATCCACACATGTGCCCCTCCTCATGCGCCACATACCCCTCAATACTAACCTTCATAACCACCTTGTTGCCTCAAAATCTAGCAGGTCTTGTGAGGGGAGCTCACAAGGCAAAAACTAGACCAAGTGACAAAAATATGAGGTGCGTCCCATTGTCACGACCTCCTTCTCTTTTGTGGACTTTCACCACTAGGGAGGCTTCCTTCTAGTAGGTCACCTAGAAAGATATGCTAACAACAATAGGCGGTGTGGCCCAATATCACCACAACCACCACCTCCTGCTCTTTTGTGGACTTTCACCACTAGGGAGGCTTCCATCTAGTGGGTCATCTAGACAGATATGCTAACAACAATATGAGGTGTGGCCCACTATCACAACAACCACCATCTCGTACTCTTTTGTGGACTTTCACCACTAGGGAAGCTTCCCTCTAGTAGGTCACCTAGAAAGATATGCTAAGTACAAGGGATAATGTGACAACACAGGCTTATAGAGAACAACAATATTTAAGAAAAGGCTTAGCTAGCACAAAAGGGGAATTTGCATCTTCCAATATGCCTAGTTAGAGCACAACATGATCTAGGGATTGGAAAATTGCAAGCCAAAAGGGCTCACCTAGAATAACAAGGCCAAGAAAAGGCTTCCAAACAATGTATACCTTCAACCTATGGAACAATAAGCCCCAAGTTGAAGCCTAGGGCAAACTAGGACTTTTCTAGGGTAAAATCTACCTAGGGCAAAAGGCTTTGGCCATGATATGGATGGATTGGCCACTAAAAGAAGTTGATTTTGAGGCAATCAGCGTTTCTTCAAGTGTTGAATCATTCCACTAGCCAATGACTTCAACCCCAGTGGAAATTTGAGCCCCAGCACTATCTAGCGACTTATCATTAAGGGGTCGAAAATAAAATTGAAGGAGAAAAAGTGAGGCTTTGATGTGAGACTGTGTATGACCAACAAAGTGACCAAGGCTAGTGCCTAGTCCTTGGGTGATGGTGTCTATGGGATTGTAACATTTGTTAAATCTCAGCCAAGAGTAAGGGAAATATGAAACCCTAGGTTTTAAAACCCTAACTATCACTTTTGTGAGGGAGAAAAAGCAATTGGGAGAGCTAGTATAAAGATTCACCAATCGGATTGCCATTCACATCCTATAAGTGAGTAATGTGTGTGATACTATCATCTAGAACCCACACAATCCTTTTCACAAGAGACCCTCAAACGCAGCAAAAAGGAGACCTTGATCCGCTGTCTTGAGAGGCTCCTATCCGCAGCCTCAAGAGCCCCGATCCGCCGACTAGTAGATACTAGAGTCACCTATTACGTTGTCATAATGATATCTAGCCGCAATTTGATGTGTGATCCATCAGTTGTCTAAGGGAACTACAATACGTTGCACAAGGAGTCCTAAAGAGCCCTATCCGCAACATAAAAGGAGCCATATATCAGCATCTAGCAACGTGGAAATCTCTGTGACAATGATGTTGTTTAAGGGTTAATTGGGTCACTGTTTGAAGGGACCAAAGTTACAGTCAACTACTGGGCTAGGCCGTAGGCCATAGCTAGGTTGGAGGCCTATTAGGAGCTGTATTCTGAAGGTTAGCAACCCTATAAGGCAATGCATGGTTGGTTGGACTGTATGAAGGTTAGTCGTTGTATATAGGTGGATTGTGGGGTGTGTTTAGGGTGTTGCAGCACCAATCCTTACAACATATATAAGATGCCAGATGGGCAGCCTTGTCATGATCAGTAAAGCCACAAAGAAAGGTGAATCTCGTTGAAGGAAAGCCTCAATATTTTGGGTATTTGGTTGAGTTTTTCTAAGCCTATCATCTGCTGCATATCTTCAGTCCTTGATGTTTGAATTCCAACCTCGTGGAGAAGATTTGATCTCCTATTTGGCAAGTCAAGTATCGACTTCAAATCATTGTACTCTTACTCTTTCTCTCTGTTGAACTATTGAAGAATATAAGAAGAATTGATCAAGGGTTTCCGCACATTGGGGTTTGTCCCTGGCTGGTGCCACATCTTGTGTCCTCTTGTCTTGGCTTGTCTTCTACTATTTATGTTTATGTTCTATCTGCACTTTACTATCATGCTGATGTGATTGTTAATCTGAATATTATCATTGAGCTAATATGAAAAATTAAAGTAATTGCTCTAAGCATAGAACATACCTAAAATTAACACTTCAAAGGAGACAATGGGTTCTTCTAGTAATCAATATGAGGATTTCTTTCCAACACTATAGGCAAGCTCATCTCCTAATTGGGTGAGATCGAACGTTATGGGATGTCCATTGAGCGAATCCATTTCTCGTGAAGGTAAGCATATAAATTTGTCCCAATGGACTCCTCCCTACCTAGTTCTCAAACTAGGGGGGCAAGGAAAAGGTTTCCCAAATAGCTTGGTGTCTCCATATTGGAGGATTTTTTAGTACTCTTCTAGTAGAATTTCACTTACTGAGTCTGGCGAGAGCTTTCTCCATGTGACTAATTTTATTGTACTTTGGCCTTAATGAGTTCTATGAAAATCATGAACCTAAAGAATCATTGTGGTTCTACAATATGATCAAATTACTATAGACATTGTTGATTAAAAAGCCCAACTAGAACATTGGAATCTCTAGGGGAGTTACCCAAAAAATCATGAGGCTCTTCAAGGAGATGCACAATCAATCAAAAAAGGATTGCCCTAGATGTAGCACTTCTCCTTGCTGATTTTTTCTTTGATAGTAATGACAAAACAAGAGTTTTTTTATTGGAGGTAAAGTGCAACTAATATATCATATTAGTGCTCTTTGATGATTGCATACTTCATGATTTGCTAATTATCTTTTTTCACTGGCATATGTCAATCCCAAGAAGATGACAAGTATTAACATATGCTAAACCCTCTATGGTATCGAGCATAGAAAAAAGTCTCAAGTGAGCTGGAAGATACTATATCCATAAGAAGGATGGAATTAAGCATAAGAAAAAAGTATTAACATATGCTAAACCCTCTATGGTATCAAGCACAGAAAAAAGTCTCAAGTGAGCTGGAAGATACTATATCCATAAGAAGGATGGAATTAAGCATAAGAAATATATATGTATAGGGCCAAGTTGCAAACAAATATTTCAAATACTGTGAGACAGAAGGCTTAGAAAGCAATGACTAGGAATAGAACTCAAAACTATTACACCTGGAAGTAGATAGAATTGATTCTAGTAGACGTGTTTGACAAAGTGACAGAAGTACAAATGAAAAATTCTCCTTTTCATATCTATTTGGAAGCCTTTGCAAAGGTTTACTCCAATCTAGCAACCTTGATAAGATCAAATAAGATACCATAATTTTATTAATGTCCTTAAATGACCAAAAGAGTGGGTCAATGGGACTAGGAAGTATAAACAGTTTTAATCAGTTGTAACTTGTAAGTGTGCAAAAGGATACTATAGAGTGCTAGAAACTAAAATTATAAGTGACTAAGTAAGACAATAAAGAGATGAAAAGAAGAGAAGAAAGCCACTACACAACATTAGGAAGAGATGTCAAATAAAAGAGCGAGGAAGATGAAATGTTTGTTGCTACATCAATTATTGAGAAGGTTCCAATATGTTGCCTGATGATGTCATCTATGGGGTGCCATTTGCTAAGAAGACTTGGTTGGGTGACCCTAGGAGAAGCTTGGAGACAATCAGCTGAAACTATCCTATTATTTGAGGCTGATAGTAAGAATCTAGAGAATCGAGATATGAGGTGTGTATCAGGGAGGATTGTTGAGCAGGTATGCCCTGAGAATGGGTAGATACAAGGTATTATATCTAAAGAATCAAGGGAGAGTGTGAAGGAGGATAATTTGACAGTACAAATAGATTCCAGCCTTGACACAGTTTTATAAAAAGGTCTGAAGTTTTCTGAGATGAAGAAAAGATAGAGTCTGGTGGCGTCATTTAAAAAACAGATTAACTGTAAGCAATAATAAAAAGATATTCTCTGGTCCACTAGGTCTAGCCCATGCAGTTGAGAGACAGAGTGTTATCCTCCCCACCTAGGTTCAATTCTCACAAGTGACATGGTGAGCTCTTAGTGGGTATGTTATGGTAACAGCCTTGAGCCCTGTGTTGACAAAGCCTCAAGGTTTTGAAGATTCCGATTTACCCTGTGTATCATCGTCGAAATGAGGGGAAGTGCCCAAGGGGTTTCCCTGCGATGTGTATTTCTGGAATTGAACTATATATATATATATATATATATATATATATATATATATATATATATATATAAACAACATAGCAGAGATAGAAGCTAGGATTAGGGGATTAAAGACCGCCAAGGAGTTGGGAATTTAATCTTTAAATGAAAGGGGATTGAACAGTTATTATGAAGGGGGTGACTATAGGTTCCACACCAATTTAGAGATTAAATTCCTTGAGAAGATGTTACAGAACTTAAAATCCTTCTCATTTATCTCCTTTAATTAGGGAGGTAGGGAGTCCATAGAAATGTAGTCAAGTGGTTGGGACTGGGGCATTGCCATACTATTGACCTGGGTTCAAACCCTGCCAGGGACAAAGCCTTGGTCACATGTTGGAGCTGGCACGGCTCGACATCACCAACATTAAAGTGGTATTTATAATGATAATGCGGCGTTGGGGCTCGTTGGGGCTCATAGCTTCCAACGGATCCAAAAAAGCATTTATCCTTACCCAAAAAACACTGCAGGAGGGAAAGAAATGGCATTGTTGATTTATTGGCTGAAACAGGAGCTCTACTATTCCAAAATTTGGAGGGCAAATTACTAATAAGGTGATAATCTCCCAATCGAATTAGGGGCTAGAAGAAACAATTAATTGAAGAACTTTGTAGAGTCACCAAATTCCCAAATTAATGACGAGATTTTAGAGGGAGGCATTTGTCAAAGATAGATCAAATCAACAACTTAGTTGAGATATAGGGAAGGAAGAGGAAAGAAGAAAAAGGAAATGGAGGACCTGATGCCAGACCAGGTTCTACCAGGACTAGAAATAACGTCCATGCCATGGCTTCTGGGCTAATTCTGGAATTTCCAGAGTTTGGAGCAGGAAAGTCAGTTGAACTCCATTAGAATATCTCGGCAACCAGAGAGGAAATTCTTGGGATAATCCAGCTCACTAAAAATAAATTATGATAATGAAACAGCAGGAGGACCAGGATATGGATATCCAGGGATTCAAACACCTACTGCAGCTGCTACTGGAAGTACTAGGGATCTAGATGCAGCATTCTGGAACTGCTGCATGACGCATCAAAAAGATGAGGTCAACGGCTGTTCAATACTATGGTGTTAAATATACTAATTTTACAGGCCTTTATGTCTATTTCTGGAGAGTATGGGCCCTGGAACAAAAAATTTCCAGTCCTGTCTGTGTTATATTTTATAGTCAGCTTTATGGGCACTGTGGGTGCCTGAAAGACACCAACTCTTCTATGTACTGGGCTATCTTATTTGAGAATCTACATTTTGCTTTTACCTCCGAAAATAAAGATATTCTCATAAAGAATTAAAACCTGAGTGCTTCACGAAACAATCGCCGAGGAACTGCACTGCAAAGTGCGATCATCCTTTGGATTAGGCGCACGGTCTGGGAAAAACGATCTTGAAAAATTCCCATGGACTTGGAGTCGACATCGTACCATTTTGAAACTCATGCCACACAGTTGGGGTAGACAACAATGAGAATTTAACCCAGGTGGATGGCTTGGTAATCCATTGACTGAATAGTGAACCAATGCCCCGTGGGCCGAAACAAAACTGTTGGATTACACGTTTAGGGCCGAAATGAAGAAATCTAGGGGTGTTTCACTGTAGATAAATAGAAAGTGTAAAACTAACAAGCTTTTCTTAACATTTCGTAGCTGCTAACATATGTAGTGTCAATGACTTGAAAATTAGCATGAGATAAGCTGGATAATGCTTTGGGTTTTACATGAACGAGACATAATTATGCTAAAAAAATGCAAGATATATCCACCACGAACAATTTTCGTTGGAGATCGTAAACAAATGACTCGGACTCACCGGCAATTAGAAGAGGAACTGCAGCGACTCGCCCCAGTGTCAACACATTCGGCAATGTAAGAAACTTGGGCGCCGAAGAAATCGGATTGCATTTATCGCCATTCTCCTCTGCCTTGGGCTTCTCGGACGCCATATCAGAGACAATTACCCGTTTGTTATCCCCATTTGTCTGAATCCAAACCCTGTCACCACAATTCTGCCCCAAAGCCTCCGCTTTAACCCGACTTCTGCTTAAATCCATAACGGCTCTGGAACCAATACGTACGTCCTTTACAGGAGAAATGGGCCCAGTTCTGCAATGAAATAACGATTGGGGAGGCCTGGATGGCTTGGAGATGCCTCTGGGTATATTGCTTGGACCGTCTCTGTATGAAAGCCCTAAAATAGATATGAGTCTGAAGGCCTTGCAGCAAAGGGTAGCCATTCTGGCAGTGTATATCATTTTTGATGGCTTTTGACGCCCTGATATGTTTTGGGTGATAATCACGAATCATTTACTTAGACTTTCAGCCCCCTCCATAGGACCGTTCTGGAAGTTGAGGTTCCGTATCAATCACTATCATATATGGTGCATTTTATTGGTTTATTTTTATTTTATTATTAATATGGTTTTTTTTAAATGCGCGGATATAGGGATATAAATTAAAAGTGTAGTTTACTTAACCTTTAATTACTGCATATTGTAGGGATATAAATTAAAAGTGTAGTTTACTTAACCTACAATTTTGTTTGGAAAATTATTTTTGGTCTCAATTTGGTTTTTTTAAACTTGGTTGTAGGAGTGTTTAAATTTTTTGATGGTGGAAAAATATTCAACACAATCAAAAAAACATTGTAACTAGGATTTCTCAAAATTTATATTAGATTTTGACAAAATCTCACGGAAAAATGTGGTTTCCTTAAAACACTCTTAAATTAAATTAAATGGTTGATTACTTGAACTTAGTGATTGATTACAGTTTGAGTGGGCTTAATGATTAAGAGCGTGTGTTTCCTCCTAAGAGGTCACCGGTTCAAAACCAGAGGGGGATAGAGTATGTATGTTGTCGCAGACTTACCCGTCAAATTGTTGTGTGGAGGTGGGTCCCTTGTTCCGCAAACAAGGGGGTCTCATACACCAATTTGGTGTCTTAGAATTGGATAATAATAATAAAAGTGATACATCTCACATCTTGTTCCACAAATAAGGAGGTCTCATACACCAATTTGGTGTCTTAAAATTGGATAATAATATTAAAAATGATACATCTCACATTGTCAAAATTTTATGTCCCTTGTTCCGCAAACAAGGGGGTCTCATACACCAATTTGGTGTTTGGCTTGGTCGTGACCTTAAAATTGGATAATAATAATAAAAGTGATACATTTCACATTGTCAAAAAAATGTATCGTATTATGATGCATTTTATTGGTTTATTTTTTATTTTATTATCGATATGGTTTTTTGATATGTTTGGATATAGAAGTGTGGTTAAAAAATGTAAAAATGTATATTGTTCCACAAACAAGGGGGTTTCATACACCAATTTGGTGTTGGCTTTTTATTTTATTATAGATATGGATTTTTTGATATGTTTGGATATAACGGTGTGGTTAAAAAATGTATATAAATTATTGTAATTATATAAATTAAATGGTTACTAAATATCAATGTAGTCATATAAATTAAATGACCTATTACTTTGTGATACATCTCACATTGTCAAGATTAAAAAATCATAAAAATTAACTAAATTATGATTTTATTTTAAATTGATATTATTATTAATTAGGCTTAGTCTAACTTATAAACGAAATGTCCTTATTCCGCAAAGTTTTTTTTTTTTTTTTTTTGAGTTTAAGTTGTTTAATCTGTAGAATTTGAGTGTCACGGGGTTATTCAGGGTGTTGAATCTATTTATGCATTCACATGTGTATTTTAAACAACATAAAATCACATTCTTGCTTCAAATTGTATCACTACATTCCAACAAAAAAGGTTATTTCATCTATAAG